>CM052900.1:160230682-160264866 GCA_028534135.1 Potos flavus | reverse complement strand
CCCGTGAGGCTGCACGTACCCCTCCCCCCGCTCCCCTCCCCAGCCCCACGCCCCAAAAAGAAAAGAAACGACAACGGTTCAGCAGCCAGGGGTTCAGAGGGTCTGTGGACAAAGCAAGGGCACTGTGCTTTGACGGGGGTAAGTTCTGGGGCTTTAGTAAAAAGAAGCATGTTCTGGCTTTCCAAGCAACTTGCTTAACTTTTTGCATCCACTCATGCAGGAGTACAAAAGAGAAAAAGAGAAAATATAGACAGGCATTTCACAGGAGTACTTAAGATAGCTCCAGGGTAAAAGCAGTCTCATTAGCAAACAGCCGTGGCCTGGTAACACGGAGGAACTGTCCCCAGCTACTGGGGACAGCCGGGCAGCCATTTTAATTTGGACCAGAGAGAAGGCTAAATGTGGTTAAGTGTCGAGAGAGGAAGAAGTGTGACATATAGGTTCAGCACCATAATCACAGAAATTCTGTCCAAAAAAAAAAAAAAGAAAAAGAAAAAAAAAGAAAAATCAAAAGAAACAAGTCTTCCTGTGCAATGAGCCTGGCTAAAATTAGGGAATCAAAATAAACCACTGAATGAGAAAGGTAGAAATACCAACTTCTCAGGCATCCATTTCAACAGCCATAGTCTACTATTAAGATCGGTTCTGTCACGGGGAGGGACTGGCTAGACTTGCCTTTGCTTCCAACGCTAGACTATCAGACCTGAAAAAGAAGCCTGCCTGGGGACATCGGGACATCTAAGTTGGCTCACAAGCTTAATTAGGGGTGAAAATCTAGGTTTCCGTTCTTGCCTGTGGGAGAACAAACATAAATGTTTTGATGTACATCTGAAACTTCAGAAAAATGTATTTCACATAAAAATAAGACTGCCCTCTTCCAAAATTACAACTCACAGAAAACGGTTACAAAGTGAATCTCTGAAGCTCAATTGAGAAAAAAAATGTACATTATCTGTACAGTTCAAATGGATGTCTGATTTCCAGATATTTCTAACCAAGGGTTTGGTTACATACAATTTCCATCAATATACTTAAAAATAGAAACAAAGCAGGAGAATAAATCAGGGTAAAAGAACATGACAGTTTCTTCTGTTTAAGGGCTGATTCCCAATTTTATAAACAAAGTTAGTGGGTTAATATTCATAAGAGGGATAGAAAGAACCCTTTATCACCTTCTTTGGTGACTGTCACCTCAAAACTCTCTAAAGGGAGAAAAGATAAACCCATGTCAGTAATGCAGGAAAGAATAAAGACGGAACAATAAGGAAAAAAGTCAAAGATGCACATATTACATAGAAAAGCTTGACATAATTCAACAATGAGCTCAGTAGCCACTCGCTGGAATCGCTACAGAGAGCTCAGTCTTCAGGAGCACCAAGGTCTCTGAACCCACCTCCACATACTACATAATGTTGAAATCACACCAACTTGGATGTGAAATCTACTATAAAATTTCATAACGCCCTCAGGTGTCGTTCGGACCATTTTTAACGACCACTTTCACGGTAATGGTTAACAAGGAAACCTATTTATTATTTTACAGTTTTCAGACTTTTCATTTTCAAACTAAGTTCTTGTGGTTCGATTCTCGTAACATTCGACCCAGCATGAGATCTGATGAAACAACAACAACAAAAAACAAACCTTTGGAGCCAAGGGTTTTAACTCTTTGTTCCTGAGCTGGAGAAATAACCACGTTTTCTAATGTGAAGCACCCAACCAAGGCAACACACATAAACCCCTCTTCTGACGGAACATTGAATGTGAACTGAAACCAGATTCGAGCCTAACTGCAGTGACGCCACAGTGACGTGGCTTTTAGTGAAAACACTGTTCTCCGAAGTCAACGGCTGCTTGCTCACCGCCACCCAGGGCTACTACAGAGGAGGGCCGACGGAGGCCGGGAGTCCCACTGCCTCTTCGGGACAGAGCCGACCTCTATGGGGCATCTTCTCTCCCCCAAAGGCAACGTACCGGAATTCTCTTGCTTTCCAGTGGTTTTACCATGTGTTTGTATATCCCTGAACAGTGGATTCATTTTGCTTGTTTTTGAGGTTTGAAAAATGGTATCACATGGTATGCAATTTTTGTGACTTGCTTTGTTGTTGTTTTAAAGTTTATTTATTCATTTTTTTCTTTTCATTTTAAGTAGGCTCCACGCTGGGCGGGAGCCTACTTAAAATGCAGGGCTCGTACTTAGGACCCCGAGATCAAGACCTGAGCTGAGATCAAGACTCGGACGCCTAACTGACTGAGCCATCCAGAGCCCCTACTTTGTTTTTTTAAGTAGGCTCCGTGCCCAACATGGGGCTTGAACTCACAACCTTGTGATCGAGAATTGCATGCTCTACTGACTGAGCCAGCCAGATGCCCCGTGACTTGTTTTTTCACTCGACCTTGTGCATCTAAGATTCGTTCATCCCTGGTAGTGGATACAGGACAGTTTATTTCTTTTCACTACTACCTTTGGCGAGAATCCAAGGAGTCAGAGCATGTAAGGTGCTTAGAACATGGCCTGGCTTCAAGAAAGCACTCAACAAACGTTCGCTGTTATTGTAAGTATTTTCCACTGTGTGAGTGTGCCATCATTCCCAGTTTCCGCTACCGAACAACGCCATTCATGCTTTCTGCTGCACGTTCACAGTCACTGCAGGCCCCGTAATGCCCCAAACTGGAGCCACTAGCCCACGTGGGCTGTTTAAAATTAAACTAAAATTCATATTAAAATTGAATAATACACAGGCGCCTGGGTGGCTCAGTTGGTGAAGCGTCTGCCTTCAGCTCAGGTCATAACCCCAGCATCCTGGGATCGAGCCCCACATCCAGCTTCTCCGTCTCCCTCTGCCCCTCGCCCCCAACTTGTGCTCTCTCTAATAAATAAATAAAATCTTTTTTAAAAAATTGAATAATATTAGAAATCAGTTCCTCAAGCGCCCTGGCTGCCGCCTGTCAGGTGCTCAGCAGCCACACACGGCAAGGAGCTACTGGGTGTGGGAGACGGACACAGAACGTTTCCGTCGCCAGAGCAAGGCCTACTGGACAGAGCTGCTCGGAGTCTGCGCAGACAAACTATGGCCCGCACGCCAAACCCAGCCCCTGCCGTGTGTTCTCCGACAGCCTGGAAGCTAAGGGTGGTTTTTACTTTTTAAAATATTATTTTGTGGCACAAGTAAATTGTTGGGAATTCAAAGTTCAGGGTCCGTAAGTATCGTTTTATTGGAATACAGACATGTATGGTCTCCGGCTCCTTCTCCACTCCGGTGGCAAATCTGGGTCACCGCAAGAGAGACCCTCTGGGCCACAGAGTCTAAAACATTTACTACCGACCCTTTCCAGAAGTCTGCTGATCGCTAGCAGACACACCACTGCGCAGAGAAGTGCTGACGACCAGGTACGGCAAATTTCCAGAACGTCCTCATTCACTCCATTATGTGTATGCTTCTTTTGGGTGTATATTAATACTGCGCAGTGCATTTTAAGGTAAGTCAACTTGCTCACCTTTAAACTCAGAGTTTGCTCTTCTAAAGAGAAAACAGTGATCCAGATCCCCAGTACGTGAGCCCGGCATACCTGAGGGTGACCGCGGGCACCTTCCTGGCGAAGGCCGCTGCGCAGGTGAGTGCAGATTTCGGACCCTGCCCTGAGGTATCTGACGTAGGCAATGCCGCCTACGCAGTGCGTTGCTGAATAAAAGGATAAAGAGGCTCATTCAGGCAATGTCCTTGAGACTGTTTCTGACCATGAGATTATCATGAGGAGTGGAACTGTTTGCCAAAAGACTATACTTCCTAACTCTCTCCTCTGAGACACCAGGCTGGGAGGCGGGAGGAGGAGAACATAAGAGTGTGTAGGAAGGCAATGGGTGTTTCAGTTTTATTTTTCAGTGTTCAGGGGAGGTTTCGTTGATAATGTCTGAGTAGAAACCAGAGGGAATGAAGGGAGCAAGCCACATGATTATTGAGGGACGAATTTCAGAGCAGGAACAGCAAGTACAACAAGTGCAAAGGCCCTGGGGCAGGCTGGGCCTGGCCTGGCTTACGAACGAACGAGGAGGCCGATGCTGCTGCAGTGGCTGTGCAAAGGGGAGGCCAGCAGAGGAGGTCTGACAAAGACGCGTAACCTGAAGCTACGGGGGCTGCTGCAAGAATGACTGGAACGTTTTACGCAGAGAAAAAAATTTGGTTTCTATTTTAAAAGAATTCACTGGTCGATGTGTTGGAAATAAGTCTACAAGCAGGCAAGGATGGCTACTGGAGTAACGCAGGCACGAGAAGCTGAAGGTCAGAACGGGGGTGTGCGGGGTGGTGAGAAGCTGTGCTGTGAAGGTACGGACAAGGCCGTGGGATTGTGAGCGAGAAACCCAAGGATTACTAAGTTCCCTGCAGCCGACATGGGAGAGAGGACAGACGGGAGGTCTGGATGGGGGAATGGGAACGCGAACTGCAGCTTTGAACATGCATCTGTATTTCAATGTGTTCAGGAACAGCCTCTCAAAAGGTATGATCGTCAAATAAAAGCATATAAATTATTTTGAAACGCCTGTATTCGCGGGCTGCTCTCTAAGAGACTGGATCCATTTATAATGAGAACAGCAAAAGGGTGTACTTCTGTCTTTCCTACACATCCCCACCTATTTTCGGTATTTAAGCAGGCTCCTTGAATCATGGGCTGCACCGAGAGGATTTGGCGCCTCAAATCCACGCACTTATCAAACCGCTGGCAGGCCGGGTCCTTTCGCCTAGAACGACTTTAGATGCCGTCTGGCCAGGGGGAGCTTGCGGCAGCAGGAGCAACGCCGGCTTCGCGCTTGGGCAGACCTGAGTCTTCCGCACCAGCTGTGTGACCCTCCGCGTCACTAAGCCCCCCGAACCCCCATCTGCGGACCTGGCGGCAGACCGTCTCTTCCTTCCAGCCGCGACCCTGATTTTAATGAGGAAGATGGGCCTGAGCGAAGCAAGGCGAGGGGCAAGTAAACGAGTTAAAATACTGCGGTATCTCCGACGGGATCTGAAAAGAGCTCATCAAAGACAGTTTCAGGAGGAAACATTTAAGGGATCTTCAGGACAGGCAGGACTTGGTGGCCGGCTGGACAGACAGACAGGCGTCTGGGGCAACCCCCGGGGTGTGGCCGATGGTACCGGTTAGGGGACCAGGGCACAGAGGAAGGTGAAGCGTTCTGGGGTTCGCTTCACTTACTCCCCCCCAACTGCCGGCTGGTGGGTTTGCTGGAGTATCTTAAAGGCACTTGCATCCATAGCTTAGCGATCTCTAACAGACAGACTTTCCTTAACACCGCTGCAGTACCATTACACAGCCCACAAAATGAACAGCTCCCTGGGAATTTTTAGTGAGGATCCTACTGCCTCTCCAACTACACTCCGCTTATGATCTTCCTCCCCCAACCGGGGACCAGTTCCTGTTACTTTCTGTCCCCATTCTCCCAGGAGCTGATTTTTTAATTTTTACATTTATTTATTTATTTAATTTAAGATTTTATTTATTTGTTTGACAAAGAGACACAGCGAGAGAGGGAACACAAGCAGGGGGAGTGGGAGAGGGAGAAGAAGGCCTCCCGCCAAGCAGGGAGCCCGACATGGGGCTCAATCCCAGGACCCCAGGATCATGACTGGAGCCGAAGGCACATGCCCAATGACTGAGCCATCCAGGCGCCCCAGGAGCTGATTTTTTAAACTTTTAAGTTGTCATAATCCACTCTTCTTTGCTCTTTCCTCCACCCTTGTACCTACAGCTCTATCAGTTACACACACGACAGTCACATGCATGTATTACACGCATCCCTGGGGTCACATCAGGGTGACAGGTGCGGGTCCAGGTGCATCTCTGCCCCTCTGTTCCCAGTGTGCTCCCCCGAACTCAGTCTTCCCTCAGCCTTCGCAAGAAGGACCCCTCAGAATCACCTCTCCCATTCTACTTCCTGCCCCGCCCCTTCCCACCCGATTCCGACCACCTACTACTGCTCTGTTAGGTGAGTCTACGGAAGCCCCACTCTCATCAGACGCGAAAGGCCCCATGAGCTTTCCCAGACGACCTCTCCAGCCTATGCTGGCCTCTAAATACACCAGCCCTCTCCCCGCTCTCGCTCCTCTCATTCCCCAAAAGCACCTGAAATAGTCAAAAGAACTTTACTGAAGCTTTTTTTTTTTTAAAGCAAAACATACAAACAGAACAATGGTTAAACCCAACGAAGTACAGATTTGACTTCTCAATGTCCAAAGTCATGTCCAGGGTTCTCAGCTGACAGTGGTGTAGCCCTTACTTTCCTCATCCATCCCTTGGGGAAACCTCAGCTTCAGGCTGGCCCTGCCTTCTCTCTGTGTCTTCTTCCAAATCAGAATACGGCCCCACACTACATTGCTCTCCCCCAAATGGGAGGGGTGTCTCTAGCGCCTAGTCTCCCAGCTCCCAGGTAGTCCTCCCCTCATCTGCACCCCTTACGGTCACTAGGGCAGTTAGGGTGCTGTGGGCCTAACAGAAACCCATTCCAGCGAACTCAGGCAAAAAGGGACTTCAGGGAAAAGCCATGGAAGAGCTCATGGAATTGACTGCAAGCCAGAGAAAGGGACTTGGAAAGAGCCAGAAACCAAGGTGGGAATAGGGGCCATAACACTCCCAGAGCAAAACAACGTGGGTGGGCGGAATGCAAGCGCAAACAGTATTAGCATCTTTGTCCCTCTGCTCAATATTCATACGCACGGAGGGAGCGCCTGGTTGGCCAGGCCCGGGTTGTGCATGCGCTTGGCTGGGCAAGGCGTGGTGATGGGCTGCAGATCCATCAACCCGGACCCAGCAGGAAAGAGGTCGGGGGCTGTTAAGAAGGAAAAACAGATATTTGCTGAGCAGCAAGTGTTCACTTCCATGTCCCTGCTAGTCGCACTCTTGTCCCTAACCCGCCTCTCTCTACACAGCCTTGGGGCCCATGCTCGCCAGCTGGGTGCCCAGGCTGACCCTTATTTTTAGGGACCTCGGACTCCTCTGCTGACAAATCCAGGATGACTTCTGGGACAAGCTCATATGTGGCTCTAATCAGAGCAGTTTTCCAGTTTAAACACGCGGGAGAGCAGCAGCCACCATGCGCCCAAGCGCGACACCCTCCAAGCTCCTCACTGGCTACAGCCACGTCCCCCCAATTTCCGTGTGCCAAGAACTGCCTGAGAAGCTGGTTAAAAATGGGCTTCGTCGAGCTCCATCCCCAGACATCCCGACTCGGTGGCTCTGGGTGGAGCCCAGTAAATCTGCTTTTTTAACCAGTGTCACCAGAGAGCTCGGAAGCAGCGAGAACATCGTCTACACTCGACCAGTTGATCAGGGGCTTCCAAACCGCGCTGCCTGGATCCAGCTTTCTTTGGCTCTCCTCCCGGACGCAGAGACTCTGACAGCTGAGTCTACGACTGCACTCAACGCTCAGGCCCGGGTGGTTCGGACACGGTATTAAAAACCACACGTGCAGAAACATCTCATCTACTCAGGCTGGCAACAGAAATCCTGGGGCCCCAAACTCATTTCCAACCCTCTGCTCCCGCACTGTGTGCTCACCCCACACGCCCCACGAGCTGACTCTTCATCTCCCTTCGGAAGCCCCTCCGGTTCCCGCCCCTGCTCGATGGTTCCCCTACCATCACTGGCTATGTCAGCTCGGCTCATCCTTTACGCCCAGGCACCTCTGTACCTTCCTGAACCCACACCACCTCGCCTTTTTTGGAACTCTGGCCCAGACTGTGCTGGCACTAAATTATGAACTCCAAGTAGCCCCCGTTTACCTCTTGGTCGATGCTGGTTTTGCCTTCCCACCTCGATTATCGGTGCCTTGAGAACAGGGACCAACTTTTATGCTTTTTTTTCCATTTTGGGGGAGACCTGGCATGGCTACCTGATATTTAACGGTCACTATCTCAAACTTCTTCGAAGGCAACTGCACTCAAAATGAATTCCCTCTAGTCCGTAACTTAACCTGGAGTTTCTGGCCTAACACCCAGATACTAAAAACTTCTAACTCAGTGGAGAACTGCCTTATGTTAGGCTGAACCACATGAAATTTTCAGCACCCTAGTTTTTACAAATATTTTGGTATCTTCAACATACAACAATGGCGATTTCATGTGGCTTAACCGAATCTATCCAATTCATCGTGGCAAACACAACTCCTGC
This sequence comes from Potos flavus, assembly GCA_028534135.1. Classification (NCBI taxonomy): domain Eukaryota; kingdom Metazoa; phylum Chordata; class Mammalia; order Carnivora; family Procyonidae; genus Potos; species Potos flavus. The sequence continues at coordinate 160,256,700 of CM052900.1, read as the reverse complement.
CCAGTCGTGTCTGATGAAAAACAGCAGAATGGCATGGTGATGGGTGGCAGTCAGTCCCACTGGCCATCCTCAGGCCACAGGAGTCACACAAGTTACACAGAATGTGGAGGAAAGTATCACAGATCTGAGCTGGTTCTAAGTAAATATCGACAGAGATGAAGTTCCCATTCTTGGCCTGAAATTTCTTTTGGATTCTCTTCTTATCGTAACTGTTTAACATCTTGTCAATTATCTGAACTGCATCTGGGAAGGCAGGAAATGAGTGCTGGGCTGGAACCCCACAGTGAAGGGAAGAGCTTGCAAAGGGGGGAGGCTGGGGGGCGGGGGGGGGGCTCAGGGGGAGGCTCCGGCTTCTCCTCCAGGCAGTGAGGAGAGATGGCTGTCAAAGAAGAGGAACAATGGGGCGCCTGGGTGGCTCAGTGGCTTAAAGCCTCTGCCTTCGGCTCAGGTCATGATCTCAGGGTCCTGGGATCGAGCCCCGCATCAGGCTCTCTGCTCGGCGGGGAGCCTGCTTCCCCCTCTCTCTCTGCCTGCCTCTCTGCCTACTTGTGATCTCTCTCTCTCTGTCTGTCAAATAAAATAAATAAAATCTTAAAAAAAAACCCCAAAAAACGCAAAACAAACAAAACAGAGGAACAAGGCCCATATAAGGGGCGCGGGCTCCTAATTCCCCACGGAGTATACAAAACATACAACATACTTTCATACCCACATCTACTCAGGCTGTTAGCAGATCGCAGAAAAGGGGTTGAGTAAGGAATTGACTCATTTTAATTTCCTAGAATAGCTGACAAGTGCCAAGACTTTAGTCTCTGGGTTTCCCCCAAGGAAACAACCTGGGCTGGACCCTGTGTGTCCGACAGGAGCGTCTAACTGGAGACCGTTTACAACGCACTCTGGTGACTAAGCTTCCAACGTTACACGTATTTATCTCGGGGCTTTGACGGGTAAACTCTGGCGGTTGCCCACACTCACGCCCCGTGATGGGCTACGACTTCGAGGCGGGACGTTTACAGTGTTTTAAAGATAAGGTCAGGGCAGTGGGCTCAGCAAACATAAGAGACCGCCTGGCTCGAAGGCGGCTCCACCGCTCCTGAGCCGGGGGACCTTGGGCAAAGCCTCTCGTTCCCTCCACGCATGTTCGTGGAGCATCGGCCACTCCCGCGTGCCGGCCGGGGCGCTGGGGATCAAGTGAGGAACAAGGCTGTCGCGCTGCTCACAGACCCACTCTCACCCCCAGTCCCGCATGCGGAGAGCCAGCAGCGGCGAGAACCCAGCGCGGGAGGCGGCTGAACCCGAGTACAGCCCTTAGGACCGCCTCCGCCCCACGCTAGGCGAGCATCGGATGCACCAGCACCATCACGGTGGCAAACTAAACTCCATGTCATCACCGGAGCCACTCTAAGATCAAAATAAGCCCCCAGATCGGGCCTCTGCCTTGCCCAAAAAACGACTTAAGGAACTCAGTGAGAAAATGGAGCACTATGGAGACTATCACAGAAAGACAGAAAAATATTTCTCACAGGAAGTTAAGTAAAAAATGTGTCTAGAAGATTCTCTTATTAATAACAGCAGCAAATACTGTATGGAGCACTTACTACGTACCAGGCATTGTTTTGAGCTCTTGATATTTATAAACAAGCGAATAATCCCCAAACCCTTGAGGTATGTGATGTCACTCTCCTCGTTTTACAACGGATGAAACTGGGACCAGAGATGTTCAGTCATTTGCCCAAGGCCATCCAGCCAGTCGTTGGCCGGGGCACGACTCAAGGCCAGGCTGGGGTCTGTGTTCCTGACGTACCTGCCAGCTCCGGCCTCAGGGGGGCAGCGTTCTGTGCGGCGGAGGACGGGAGCCATGGCGACACAGGAGGGAGGGAGGGCCCACAGCTGCTCCCCTCTAGAGCTTTAGTAAGAGGGATGGCACAGCAACTCCACTCCCAGGCGCACACCCAAGCACACTGGGGGCCTCCGTCCACACACAGACTTGTACGCTGACGTTCACTTCAGCGGGATTCACAAGCACCACAAAGTGGAAACCATGCTAATGCAGGTCAGCTGACAAACGGATGAATGGGAAATGACGTATGTCCATACGATGGAATAATATTTGGCAAAGAAAGGAGGGACGGATGCATGCGACTACTGAAGCCTGGGTGAAGTTTCAAATTACCACGGGAAGTGAGACACTAGTCACGACAAGTCCAGAATAAATCCATAGACACGAACTAGATTAGTGGTTGCCAAAGGGGAGGGGGGATGGGGAGTGCCTGCAAGGATTTCTCTGAGGGTGATGAAAATGTTCTCGAATCAGACAGTGGTTGACGGCTGCACAATCCTATGAATATACTCAAACCCAGTGAACTGTATACTTTTATGCTGTGTGGGTTATATTTTTTAAAACGAATATAAGAATAACGGGTCCCCCATGAAAATCTCCAGAAGGAAAGGACTGATTTACCTGTCTACCATGGCAAATACAATCACATTACCACTATGACTTGACTCTCAACTGCTTCTCTTATTAGTTTCTTAAATCTCAGTATGTTAACTTTTGCACACCAATAAAAAAACAGCTGGGAACCCCTAAAAACATACGACTTTAAAATAAGTATTACTTCGTTCATGACAATACATTAGGTTTCGATAAATGCTGCAGTAACATTCAATCCAACGAAAGAAAAAAATGTGATGACATTTTATTAATATGACTTTTTCCTTCAAAGTGCATTTCACTTCCTGCTTCCATTGCAGCTTCCCGCGGTGCCCACCTTGGCCTCATCCCGGCAAAGAGCGCCCCGCCTCTGACCCGTGCTGAGAGATGAGGTCACTGCTCTGTGTCCCAGCTCCCTCTCCTTAAAACGGGGAGGGCAGAAAGCACTTGCGTTTGCTTTTGTTTCGTTTGTGGACAAAGACTTAGACAAAAGCTTAAGGTAAGTCCTGTCTCGAAGCCCAGAACTCACTGTTCAGTCTGAGTGTTGATGCGGATAAGAAGGAACACGACACCTAAAACAGGGGAAAGTCATGGTGGGGACGCTGGTCAACAGGAAGGTGGGGTCCAGGACCACGAAATGCCTAAAGCATAGGCTGGAAGGGAAATCTCAGCTATACTGAATTTAATATTCTAATTTTCATGTTGACATGAAACAAACATGCTTTCTTCTTTCAGGCTTTTCACTTGAGAACATAATGTCTGGACTTGAAGGTGTTGACGTATCCCCCAAATCTGCCCGATGCTAGGGGGTGAGCGTTTTGGGGTGAGCCTGGTTTGAACTTCTTTTTTTTTTTTTCTTTAAAGATTTTATTTATTTATTTGACGGAGAGAGAGAGATCACAAGTAGGCAGAGAGGCAGGCTCCCTGCTGAGCAGAGAGCCCGATGTGGGGCTCGATCCCAGGACCCTGGGATCATGACCTGAGCTAAAGGCAGAGGCTTAACTCACTGAGCCACCCAGGCGCCCCTGGTTTGAACTTCTTCATGTTAAGAGGGTGTCTGAAACTGAGAACCAGGCAGATCCTCTCTACTCTGACCCGGAACAGGAGGGGAATACTGAAGTGTGTCCAAGTCCAGTGGGGGTCAAAGGAGCCCAACACGAGAACTGTGAGTGAGGCAGTGACAACTGGGACCGAACTAAGTTCTTTCGCAAAGGGCTGTTTTGAAGACTACGGTCCTGACTTTGGGGGAACTAAGGTGACTGGGAGTGGAAGGAATCACATGTGAAATTCCTTACGTAAAAATGTACTGACTTTAGGGGCGCCTGAGTGGCTCAGTGGGTTAAAGCCTCTGCCTTCGGCTCAGGTCATGATCTCAGGGTCCTGGGATCGAGCCCTGCATCGGGCTCTCTGCTTGGCGGGGAGCCTGCTTCCTCCTCTCTCTCTGCCTGCCTCTCTGCCTACTTGTGATCTTTCTCTCTGTCAAATAAATAAATAAAATCTTTGAAAAAAAAAAATGTACTGACTTTAAAAAGAAAAAAGGAAACAAAGCGGGGATGGCAGGAAGCGGACTTAGCTCGTAAGACTGGAGGATTACATACAAATTTGTATTTGGAAAGCACTCAGAACAGCGCCGGGAACATCGCAAAGGCTTTACACACGTTCCGTATCGTTGGTGAGGAGCAGGGGGGGCTCTGGACACTGAGTCTGCAGCAGATACTCCCCAGAGACCTGAGGGAGTGAGCCCAGAACCCGTGACTGTAGTCAGCTCTTAAAATGCTTGAGATGTGGAAGTCCACCCAAAACGCACGCTACATGACCCGATAAGGTTACTTACGCAACACTAAATGCCCCACTCCCGAGGAGGAACTGGACATAATAACCACATATGGTACACATGGGATGTCGGTGTATAAATATATTCACAACTCCCTCCCCAAAACCTAGGTAGTTACAGAGAAAACCAATATGTAATGCCAAAGTGGTTTTAAATCTGGGGGGAACAAAACGAAACAAACCACCTCAGCTGACAGACAAACATTGTGTGTTCACAGCACCAAGTGCTTCCTCTCCGGCCGTCTCACTGGGTTTCTCTGTAAAAACCAATAAACAAGTAAAACTAATTGGTCTGTCTCCACCACCGATTCGAGTCGCGCAAACTGGGGCTCAGGTTACGTTCCTGAAAACGGGGTGTGACACTCGACCAGAGTGTGAAGCACACAATCATTGTAAAAACAGCTCTTCAGAAACGAACACACACTCATTTCCCTCAATTTACCACAGTAAAATTAACGTACAATAGAATCTATAGGAGTTCGCTGAATTGTCCTTATCTGTCCCTAGGCGAAGAGAACTCCTTTAATATGAGAAACTGTGTTCGGGAAAAATATCCTGCAAAAACTACTCTTTAAAAAAAATTACCGTCACGGGGCACCTGGGTGGCTCAGTGGGTTAAAGCCTCTGCTTTCGGCTCGGGTCATGATCTCAGGGTCCTGGGATCGAGCCCGGCATCGGGCTCTCTACTTGGCGGGGAGCCTACTTCCCCCTCCCTCTCTGCCTGCCTCTCTGCCTAGTTGTGATCTCTCTCTCTCTCTGTCAAATAAATAAATTAAAAAAAAAAAAACTTAAAAAAAAAAGATTAAAAAAAAATTACCGTCACAATGTCAGTTTTGACTCTGAGGCAAAGAAAGGGTGAAGCAGCTCCCCCCGCCCCCCCGCCCGCTAAGGAAGCTACTACGGTCACTGTGTAAAAGCAAGCACAGCTCTGATCTGGAAAGTGCTAGTAAATGTTATAAAGCAGAAAACCTCCAAAGCAATCCCAGAGATTTCTCTCTTATAAATCCTCAGATTACCATCTCATGAAGCAACTCACATTAAAAATTTATTAGGAGTAAAAATCTAAGCCAAAAGGACTCCTCTATAAACATGGCTCCGTTTTTCAGCTCAGTCTTTCCCGGTACCTGTCGTCTGGGCGATGCAAGGACAGCCTCGAGCCACTCACGGACCAGCGGCACCAGGAAACAGGTCAGAAAGGCAGAATCGCAGGTCCCCCCCAACCCAGCGTACCCAAATCCGCATCGCTAACATGATCCTCGGGTGCTCTGCGCGCACACGCTAGTCTGAGATACACTGTCTGTGTGTTCTCTTTCTGGTCACACCAAGGAATACAATGATGCAATAAATATTTTGCTTTTCAGCAAGGACAGGCTTTTTTCCAGCTACTCCCAACTATTAAAATCAAAAGAAAAAAATGTCGTACACAGAAGCCACAAACACCTCTTAGCTATCAGACATTTTCAGAAAAGCTCAGATACAATCTGAGCGGGATACGTGAAATGCTTCGCATCCAGTCTGTATTTATCAACCGTAAGATGAAAGCCACGTTCGTACCTGCAAATCGCAGGGGTGCGTCTTTATCCAGGGCGATCAGAGGAGGGTCGAGGAGCACTGCGTTATCGTTTTCTGTGATTATGCCATGATAGGTGGGCTCGAGCCACGGTTTGTGCTTGTTAGCTGTGTTTAAAAAGAGAAAAAGAAGAAAGGGAAGAGACCAGGTCAGAATCATTACTTTAAACTCCACTGCTTTCAAAGACACACGTCTATTACTAAAATAATAAAATGCTCATTAGTCTGGAAGGCAACATTTATATATATTTTTAAGATTTTATTTGAGAGCGAGAGCGAGAGAGAGAGAGCGCGCGCACACACACAGGAAGGATGGGCAGAGGGAGAGGGAGAGGGAGAAGCAGACTCCCAGCTGAGCAGAGAGCCCGACGTGGGGGTCGACCCAAGGACCCTGGGATCATGACCTGAGTTGAAAGCAGACGCTTAACCAACTGAGCCACCCAGACACCCCAACACTTGTATTTTTTGTTGCAAAGTTTGGTAACAAGACTGTAATGGGATAAAATTCTGAATTCGAGAGTAAGTAATGTAGAAACTGAGTCTATGAAGCAACGAGAATTAAGAAATAAACTACTCTATTGATTAAAAGACTGATGGCTATAGAAAAACTATCTGCTTTTAACCTATCACAGGAAAGTTACAAAGAAAAATATACTGTCCCTTCTTTAGGGCAACAATAATATATTACCTATTTAAAACCAGCATTACAAATAAAAATGTAAAATAACGTTTATGAATATAAAATTACAAATATAGAGCATACAAAAAACCAAATGCAAGATTTCTGAAAAACTTGACTGTAAACTGTTTACAAATAACCCACTTTGAGGGTCAGGCTGTGTTAAACTCAGATTCCAGCTCCCTTCTATTAGTGGCTGTGTGACCTTGAGCACATAACTGGCCTCTTCATCAGTCTCCCCATCTGTATACCAGGGACACGCGCACAACCCACAAGGCTGGGGCAGATCCCTGGAGGAGCGAGCGACCTGTGTCCTTCTTGGACGGGCACTGGCAGGGACACTTTGTTCCTAAGGTAAGAACTGTCATGCTGGCCGACCGCTCGCCCGGTGAAATCCAAGTTTCTTTCCTCTCCATTTGTTTTGCCTGGGGCTTGGCTCCCGGGGGGCCTGGGCGAGACCTTCTCCGGCTCGGAGCCAGGGCCCTGAGTCTCCATTTCCCCAGCACGGTCTGGGTGGCCCAAACCTTTCCATTTCTTTTTACCTTCACCCGGTGAGCGCTCACGTTATAACCTCGGCGTGTGTATTCGCCGCCCAGCGCCCTGGTTGGGCCGATCTAAGTAGAAGGAATGGTCTGAAGCTGTATTTCCTATTTGTTGAATGAACTCCCTGGTTCTTTTCCATAAGTCCGTCTTCAGGAGCTAAAATGAAGATTCGGCGTTGAGCCATGATGTGATCCTACGTGTCTGCTGTCGTGTGACGACCCCAGCGTGACGACGGGAGACTGGGCGTCGCCTGCGTTTACTCCGACGAGGCGCCCGGGGCAGCGCCCGCGCGTGCCAGTCTACACTCGCGCGCAAGCGGAAAAGCAGCTACCGTCTCGCTCACTGACGGCGCGTTTACCATTTACACACGCCTTTTCTAAACCAAGAGCGAATCCCCTTGTCTTCACTTTCGAAGTAAATCCAGACCCATGGGAGTTGTTGGTTCCCGGGTATAGAGTTTCAGTTTTGCAACATGAAGACAGCTCCGGGATCGGCCGCACACGTCGTGAATGGGTGCACTTGACGCAGCGCACACGTCCGAGGGCAGGTTTTACGTTATGTTACCACGATTAAAAAAAAAAATCCACACACAATATCAGTCCAGACAGAGCCATTTCTCACTGTCTGTGCTGCTCACCTGGACCACTGACAAAATCTGACCAACCTCATCCTTGCCCCCTGCACGTGACCTTCACAGGGCACCCAGACGGCCGCTGCTGCACCTCTGCTCTCGAGCCCACGGACACCACGTTACCGAGGATCCCACGTGGCTTTCGCTCATGTGGGATCTGTTATCTGGCGACCTAATCAGCATTTACTGCGCTGGGAATCAAAATCAGGAAATGTTGTACTATTTGTCATTTTTAAAAACAATAAACCTATTATATGTTAATATAAATAACATTTTTGTGGAAGTAACTCTACTCTTTAAAACAGAGTTTATGAAGAAGAGGGGCCATGTGTTATGTTTGCAAATCTTTCTACTGTCAGCTGAGTCCTCGCCTCTCCCGCAGCTGGCCAGCCACACGGTTGTGTGTCATGCAGCCTCTAGAGAGCTCCAGCAAGCATGCAAGACAAGAGGAAAAAGGCAAGTAACGTCTTACCTCTTACCGTTATTAAAATAGCTCTGACCTCTTCAGACCCGACAGGGTCTCAGGGGACTCATCACCTCACTCAGGTCTCTGTTCAAACGCTCCCTCCTCCCACTGCAGCACCTGCTGCTCTGGGCCCCATTTCCTCTTTTCTTCTACTACTCGTTGCCACACTGTGAGGGAAAGGGCAGCGGTACCAGCCTGGGGCCTCGGAGCAGGCTACCTGGCTTGCTCCGTGGGCCTCAGTTTCCCCATCCATAAACTGAGGACGGCAATAGTACCCACCTGATGGGTTGGTTTGGTGAAATGCTTAGGATAGAGTCTGGCGCTTGGTAAATGCCATTAGGTGTTGCTAGGACTTCTCTTCCTCCACTCATATGGGAACAAAAACAGATTCTGGCAGAGGGAGACCTCTCGTTCTCTGTTAATTCCCAGCACCTAGCACTGTGTCATTACTCAGGACCACTGGGTAGATGGATGAGTATATAAGGAATCTCATGTACAGTACAATTGTCAGTGCTCTGGTTTGTAAATTCTCTCATACGGAAGATAATTTTGGTGCTGAGAACTGAAAAACAGGTATGCTTTGGTGTTTTAGACACTGGGGAGGTGCTTTTGGTTTTTTGTTTCTGGCAGGTGGATGTTCATTCCAAGTAAAGGAGACTAGAGAATCTGGAGGCACAGAATACATCAAAATATTATGGGACCTGCCTGGAAAGGTAAGCTGTGATTAGATTACAGGGGGATATGCTGTGAAACCAAACCCCGATTATAAAGACCAAAAATTTGAAGGGCCTTTGGGAAATATCTCCTCCCTCCCTGCAGCCGGGACAAGAGATTTGGTAAAGAAGAGAATCCAGATGTTAGGCTCCACCCGGCCTTCTTCAGAAATACTCCCCAGGACAGAGGCGAGTTACCTGGGGGAGTAACGAGCGGGGGCCCCACAGTTTGCCGTGACCTCTGGTCAGAGAAGGTCCTGCCTACCACAGGAAGTAAGCTCCCTTTGCAGCCAGGCTGAGTGCTCTACCCAGTTGCCGAGACTCCCATCCTCCCCAGACAGCTCGTTACGCCGTGCTCGGACAGAGGCTGGAACACGGCCAGCAGTCAGGGACAATACTGAAAAACAGGCCACCTGAAAGGAACTGGTGCAAAGCCCCCTGTTTTTGGTCACTAATCTCATTTTAGAACACAGAAGATGCGAGTCTGACTTACTGTTAACAGTGCACCAATAATAGCAATATTTGATTCTGACTTGTTTTCATATTTCAGGTTTTATTAATAAAGTTATAAGCACGGCAAACAAAGGTGAAGGTTACCCCAGGGGGCGAGTCCATGAGTCCTCACACGTAAGCCGGACGACTGTATTCAGCGCAGCGGGAATGTGGAAATGCCAGGCCGAGCACACGGCAGGAAGCCTGTGATGGGTAAGAGCGCAGTGCGTGCCCTTCCGCTACCCTAACGGGAAGGCCCCCCAACGGGAAGGCCCGTTAGTGGGGCGCCCGGTGGCGGCTCAGTCAGTGGAGCCGTGACTCTTGATCTCAGGGTGGGGAGTTCGAGCCCCATGCTGGGTGTGGAGATTAGTTAAAGATAAAATCTTTAAAAAAAAAAAAAAAGAAAGGAAAGAAAGAAAGAAAGAAAGAAAGAAAGAAAGAAAGACAGACTAAGAAAAGAAAGAAAGACTAAGAAAAGAAAGGAAGAAAAAAGAAAGGCCCATAGCTGAAAATGGCTAATGCTTCAAGGCAAAAAGAATTGTATAGCTGTATCCCCAGTATTTTACTTTTGTAATTCAGAATTTATAAATTGCTCCGTTCAGCCAGCAGTAGAATGAAGAGATTCGGCCAGTTCCAAGGACTGAACTTTTAAATATTTAATAAATGATATTTTTAATATTTCATCACATTCAATTGGCCTTATCAAATATTTATAGAAACAAGTGAATGATATTTCTGTAATCTTCCCCCTCAAAAAAAATCACAAATAAAGGAACATGTCACCCATGTTGAGAGTCTTCACCTAATTCATTTCACCACATTCTAGATCATTAAAAAGCCAACTCGATTTTGAATGGCATAGTCTTAATTGAAATCATGGAATAGCAAGGCTAGCAATCAGACCTTCCATACACGTAAGTTCCATCTGGGGACAAGTCTATGATCTTAGGACATGGCTAGTTTTGTGGTTGTGGTAGATTTTATTTTATTTTTTTAAAGATTCAGGGGCACCTGGGTGGCTCAGTGGGTTAAAGCCTCTGCCTTCGGCTCAGGTCATGATCTCAGGGTCCTGGGATCGAGCCCCACATCGGGCTCCCTGATCGGTGGGGAACCTGATTCTCCCTCTCCCTCTGCCTGCCTCTCCCTCTTCTTGTGCTCCCCCACCCCCCGTCAAATAAATAAATAAATTCTTTTTAAAAGGTAAATACAAAATGAAAGTAAAAGTCAAGAGGAAAGGAACACAACAGTCAATCTCACGGTTAACTTCAAATATATTACTCAGGCCTCCTTAGTACATCCCAACTCTGTGGGCTGAGGAGCGGCTGGCCCCTCATCCAGGCCACACAAGTCACCCACCCTCGGAGAGCTGGTTCTGGAGCCGGGGTGCTGTGGCCTTGACATCAACCTGGGCACCCAGCAGCTCCCCTCTAATTTCTTCCTTCTACTATAAAGAGATATCCGCTGTTTTTGAAAGAGAACTTGATGTGTGCCCCTTCTCATTCCCAGAAACTCAGGCTGGTCACACTGGGCCAAGAATGACATACTAAATAATAACCGCTGAATGTCCTACGAGACTGCCAGCATCTCACGCAAATCCTACGTGGTGTTACACTTTGCTTTTAATCTCGGGCAGTCAAAAGAATCTGCAATTAAGGAATGCTGCCACTAGATGGCGACAGGTACCTTGGATTGGCGTGGATGAACATCTCCAGCCCTTTCCTCGCAGAAGGAGCAGAAAGTAATCTCAGTCACTCTCTGCTGAAGACGATCTGCACAGAAAAATGTCCTACACTATGACAGTATAAAATCTCCAGCTGATTCTTTTTTTTTTTACCTCAAAGAAACATTTAAAATAAGTAAAACATACAGTCCCAAAATCAAAATGTAAAAAGGCACACATTCTCACAGTCTTCAGTACCGTCCCCAGTCATAAATTCTTATTTAAATCAGATCATCCCTGGTTGTTCAAAGGTCCTTTCGGCTTCACATCCCGCTGACTCTGATTTTGTTCCAAGAGATCTTTCCTGAATATCTACCATACGTAAGCACGCTGCAAGGTGCTGGGCTTTGGGGAATCAAATCGCCATCTCTTCGAGAACACAAACATAGCAACAACCATCTACAACATTCCAAAATGACGTGGCTATAATTAAAGGGCTATACGGTGTGGTAAAAGAACTACAGAAGGGGACTCTCCCAGTGTTGGGAACTTCATCAGTCAGCAGAGACCGACATGACCAAGGAGCCACCATCCCAACTGTGGCCGTGCCCTGTGCCACAGGGAAAGGGTGGACACCCTGGAGGGTCTTCTCATGGGGGCTGCACCTCCCACCCACAGGGGACACATGGCTCCTACGTCATTCAGCCAGAACTGGTCACACGGCCCCACCCAAACCCGCCAGGGTGGAGAAGTGCCATTCTACCACGTGTCTGGAAGAGGGGCTGGAAATCCCTGAGATCAGCTCTAGGGTCCGTTGAAGTACAAATGGAGAGCTACCAAGGACACCTTTGAAGGGATAACGGAGTCTCCTGGGTGTGAGGGGGTATTTTAAAGAGAATAAAAACGTGTATTGGCTCTAAAGGTAGCAAGGCATACAGCACACACTGGGTCCGGCAAGACTGCTGAACGTGCGGCTCTAAGAGTGTAACGGGGCGCAGCTGGAGAGGGGCCGGACTTACAACTGGCGGTGATCATCCCCCTTCGCCAACGAGCTCTCCTGATTCTTTAGACGGCAAGATGCTGTTAGAAGTTTTAGACAGTGCAGTCTGGTAGAAAAAGCAGGAACTTTGGGATCGGACAGAAGGTACTAAAGAAGTGAATTCTGTTTCTGATTCACTCTGTAACTAGGTGTGCATTCTTTAGCCCCCCCCCCCCTGCCTATTTCTGCATCATAAATCAGGAATGGGACCACCTTCCACAACCCTGTTTGGCAGATTATAAATAACATAAGTGAAGCGCCCACTCTGGGCCTGCCACACAGGTGCTCAATAAATATTTGTGGATAAATTAATTGTAAGCCAGAGCTAGGTTTCAGAAGTAACTGCTAGGGCAGAGCTGAGGAGACGTAGGAGGCATTCCCACGATGACCTCCCCATCATCGTCGTCCTGAGTACAGTGCAGAGCTACAGGAAATCCCTACGGCCTCGAACCCTCTAGAGCCCCACTGTACCCCTTTTACTCAGGAAAGAAAGGTAGTAAGTAGCAGTATACACAGTAATACTGTTACCTGTAAAGTAAAAAGCAAAGAGACAAAAAAAGTGGCATGTTTTTAGTGAAAGAGGGAACCTTTTAATTAACCGAAGTAACGCTGCATGAAATTTACAAACGGCAGCTCCCCCTTCCAGCTGCCTAGTAATGGTCTGGCTAACCCAGCATCGCTTCCCTCTGACTTTGTAAAATACATTCCTTTTAATTACTCTTAACTTTTTTCTAAAATGGAACAGAGCCAAAGAACCTCTAGACAAAATCTGTAAGCTTAGGTTTAAGGGCTTCGTTACAATCCCAAATGAATTTAATACTCAAGTGCTGGGAAAATCTCTATCACGTAGCTCTGGGTCTCTCAACCCTTCTGTACCGTCCTTCGGCGCCGTCCTGGGCTCTGCAAGATGTTTGGCTGCATCACTGGCCTCCACCCACTAGAGGCCAGCAGCACCCTCCCCAGTTGTGACAACCGAAGATGTCCCCAGACATTGCCAACGTGCCCAGGGGGCAAACGCCTTCCCCAGATCCCTTGAGAACCACTGACATACCCAGTTCCTTAAGGAAAACCAAGGTTTTCCACATTAAAATCATTTCCAGACTTCAAAATAGCCAACTTTATAATTTATGTGTACATTGTGAAGTTTATTTTTATTTTTTTAAAGATTTTATTTATTTGAGAGAGAGAGAGAGAGACAAGGAGAGGGAACACACGCAGGGGGAGTAGGAGAAGGAGAAGCAGGCTTCCCGCCGAGCAGGGAGCCCGACGTGGGGCTCGAGTCCGGGACCCTGGGATCACGGCCTGAGCCCAAAGCAGACGCCTAACGACTGAGCCACCCAGGAGCCCCTGAAGTTCATTTTTATTTTTTTTATTTTTAAATATTTTATTTATTTATATGACAGAGAGAGATCACAAGCAGTCAGAGAGGCAGGCAGAGAGAGAGAGAGGGGAGCAGGCTCCCTGTTGAGCAGAGAGCCCGATGCGGGGCTCGATCCCAGGACCCTGAGATCATGATCTGAGCCACCCAGGCGCCCTGAAGTTCATTTTTAAAATAAGACCACATTTCTGTGTAAAATAAATCCTTAAATTAAGCCAACAATTAGTCTTTTGAGTGGTACAGTGGCAGGTTTCCTGCACTTATTCCCTCTTCACGTGACACACACGGCCATCAGGAGCACTCACAGTAAGCGCTGCCATCTTACAAGAGGCAGGAATGCTGACCTGCCGGGGAGGCCGGCTGGTCCCTCAAATCGGCCCTGGGTGAGGGTGGGCTGTTAGCCACGCTGGCAGCTGTGGAGCTCCCCGTGGTTCCATGTGGCCGTGAACATGGCCCACGAGGGGGGGGGGGTGTGCCACGAGATGAGACCAGAGAGGAAGCAGAAGTGGAATGAGGAGGAGCCTCGATGCACCTTCACGAGTTCAAGCCTCACCGTGTACGCCAAGTGGGGAGGCAGTGAAGGAGGAAGCAGGGGGCGACCTGATGCTGTGCCTGAGGGAAGCTCATCTGTCTCACTGCGGAAGCGACAGGAGGGGCGAGGGTGGAATCACTGAGCCAGTCAGAGGTCAGCCACAGGTGCAAGATGATGGTTAAATGGCTGAACCAAGGCTGTGGCTCAGTGTCTCGGCTTCCGCAGCACACAGATGATGGGGCAGCTGGTCCCATCTGGGGCTGAACGGTGAGGACGGACAACACAACTGGGGAGAATCCAGGAAAAGGGGCTGCTTTTTTCTTTCTTTTATTCATCCACCCATCCACACACTCCACCCATTCATCCGTCTGTCCACTCCCCCAGCCATTCGTCCGTCTGTCCGTCCATCCATCCATCCACCCGACCACCCACTCCACCTTCCCACCCATCCACCCATTCATTCATCTACCCATCTTTACTGAGCCCCAGGTAGTCTCCTCCATGCTGAGAGACCATGGTGAATTAAATAAATAGTCCCCGACATTGTAGAACTTATGTTATGGCTGATTAAAATATTAATTTTAAGCACATTCTGCAAAAGAATTCTTAGAGAGTGAAATCACACTTTCTATAAATCCAACTTTTCAAAGATTAAAGGGGGCCTTCTAATCATTCCTTCAAATTCCAAGCAAGTTTTTTTTTAATTGTCGAGTCAAATACAACATAAAATTAACCATCTTGGGGCGCCTGGGTGGCTCAGTGGGTTAAGCCTTTGCCTTCAGCTCAGGTCATGGTCTCAGGGTCCTGGGATCAAGCCCTGCATCGGGCTCTCTGCTCAGCAGGGAGCCTGCTTCCCCCTCTCTCTCTGCCTGTCTTTCTGCCTACTTGTGATCTCTCTCTGTCAAATAAATAAATAAAATCTTCAAAAAAAAAAAAATTAACCATCTTAACCATTTTTAGGTGTACCATTCGATGGTACTAGATACATTCACATTGTCGTGTAGCCATCACCACCTTCCATCTCCAGAACTCTTTTCATCCCGCAAAACTGAAATGTCCCCATTAAACGCTAACTCTCTATCCCCCCTTCCCTCAGCCCCTGGCGACCATTCTACTTTCTGTCTCTATGAACTTGACTATGCTCAGTATCTCCAGTAAGTAGGTATTTGTTTTATGACTAGTTTATTTCACTTCGCATAACGTCCTCAAGGCTCATTCATGTTATATATTGTGTCAGAATTTCCTTCCTTGTTAAGGCTGAATTATATTCCGTTGTGTGGCTATACGCTTTGTTTACCCTCATCCATTAATGGACACTTGGGTGGCTGCACCTTTTGGCTCTTGAATAACACTGCCATGAATATGACAAATATCTTCTCGAGATCCTGCTTTCAATTCTTTTGGGTATATACCCAGAAGTGGACGAGCTGGATCCCAGTAATTCTATCTGTAATGTTCTGAGGCATTGCCATACTGTCTTCCATAGTGGCCACGCCATTTTGCATTTCCAATGCCGGTGCACGAGGGTTCTGGTTTCGCTCTCTACATGCGCACCAACACTTGTTCTTTTCTGGTTTTGGATCGTAGCCATCAAGTCTACTGCTATGAAAGAAAAAAACTTTAAATGATAATGCTTTCGTGATTTCCACAATTTTCCCAACTTTTTTCACCAACAAGTGTATTTACTAATTTGGTTTTTCTGTAACTATTCTTTATCAGATTGAGAGAATTCTCCTCTACTCTTAACTTGCTGAGAATTTTTGTCATGAATGGGTATTAGATTTTGTCAAATGCTATTTCTGCTTTGACCGACATGGTCAGGTGATTTTTCTTCTTTAACCTGTCGATACGGTGGATTATTGATTTTTTGAATACTGAAATAGTCTTACGTACTTGGAATAAATCCCATTTGGTCATGGTGTATAATTCTTTTTAGACATTGTTGGATTTGATCAGCTAATATTCTATTGAGGATTTTTTTTTTTCAAACAGCTTTACTGAGATTGTCATTTTAAAAAGTATTTCAATAATATGGGGCGCCTGGGTGGCTCAGCTGGTTAAGTATCTGCTTTTGGCTCAGGTCATGATCTCATGGGTCCTGGTCAGCCCTGCTTAGTGGGGAGTCTGCTTCTCCCTCTACCCTCCCTCCCCGCCACCCCGGTTCACCCTCTCTCATGCATGCTTACTCTCTCTCAAATAAGTAAATAAAATCTTTAAAAAATAATATTTCAATAATTTTTTTTTTTTTAAGATTTTATTTATTTGAGAGAGAGACACAGCAAGAGAGGGAACAGACGTAGGGGGAGTGGGAGAAGGAAGCAGGCCTCCTGCCAAGCAGAAAGTCTGACACAGGGCTTCGATCCCAGGACCCCGGAACCATGACCCGAGCCGAAGGCGGACGCTTAACAACTGAGCCACCCAGGCGCCCCTCAATAATATATTTCAATTCACTTCTCTGTGACCTGAAAATTCTACTGGCCTGAGGGGTGCCTGGCTGGCTCAGTCAGTGGAGCGTGTGACTCTTGATCTTGGGGTTGTAAATTCAAATCCCATGTTAAGTACAGAGATTAAATAAAATCTTAAAAAAAACATTCTACTGGCTTAAATAATACCCAGTTTTGTATATTCAACATCAAATACAGCATGTACGCACTGATCATCAGCTACGTTCTAGGCACTTTGTATGCTCGATTTTGCTTACCATTAAGACTGATTTTCTTTTTTTTTTTTTAAGACTGATTTTCTAAGAGAGATTTAGATACACGACTAGGCAAGAGATAGCAATGGTCACAATGCAATTTTTGAGAAATCAGAGTGTGATGATCTCAAATGTGATTTTAAAAATTAGGATTAAAAAAAGTCACGTGGAATTAATGTTTCTAATATTAAGTCTGGCTTAAATATAGCATCCCCAAACTCAAATAACTGGAGAACTGTTATGGAAGTGGCATGACCTCCTAAAGCAAAATTCATAACCTTTTCACATTATGGACTCTTTTAAGAGCCTATAGAAAGCCACGAAACCCCCTCCCAAGGAAAAAATGCAAACATGCAAAACACTTGGCAGGATGTCTTAGGGGCTTCAGACTCCTGCTGAAATCAGTCCAGGTTAAGAATCACTACTCTAAAACAGTGAAATCTCTATCAATGACCCTAAGAAATCTAGCCTCTTCATCTGGCATCTCAACTTTAACTGGAAATCAAATTGTAACACTATGTTTCATTTATGCCCGCCCTTCTCAGGTTTTACTTGTATTATCTTCAGCAACAATATCTTAAGGGTTCACAGGAGACTTCCCCCAGTGCTACCCTGGGGAAACAGACCAGGGAGGAGATACAAATAAGGTGCGACATTGGTGCTACATTTCCAGAGGATGTAGAGGCTGGTGACACAGAAGGGTTGAAAGCAACAAAGAAGTTAATTTGAAGCTGAAATGACAGAGTATGCTTTGAATAATGCTAAGAAGTAAATAATAAAGACAAAAACATGCTCTTATTGAGAATAATAATAATAATAATAAAAAACAGCTTCCAAGAGGGTTGCTTCCTTTTTGTTCCCCTAATTAGTTTTAAAGATAGACATTTTTGTTACACTGTTTCAACAGATTACCTAACTCAACATTCTCACTTCACTGTTAAGAGAAAGATGGAACAGAAGCCAGATGGGTGGGTAGATGGATATACAGAGAGATGGACAGGCAGACAATAGAAGGATTTCTTTCTTTAAACAAGCCCCAGGAATATTCTAGAGCGGGGTCTGTGTACGCACCCATCTACAGCCTAAACCATCAAGAGCAGTTGGTGTATTTTATTCACTGTCATCAGGAAAATGTGTGTATTTTAAAGAAGTCTTAAAAAAATTTTTTTTGTTTACGTTTAAAGAGGCCACACCTCAGTGACTTATTATCTCATTTTTCTAGCACCCAGATTTTCCTAAGAAGTTACACTTAATTTTCCAAAGTAACTCAGGATCATACTCACAAACTTTTCTAGTAATCAAACGAAAACATTTCACTAGCATGAAGTGCAGAAACCAATTACTTTTCTAATCAAATTTTGTTGTACTCAATATTAAGATTTACCACATAAAATTAAAAGGCCAGGCACCAACCCAAAACATAAGCAGCAAGTCTAACAGGGATTTAATGTCTGTGTTCCATTCTTCGTCTCCTGAGCAACTATCTCACGTATTAACCGAGAGCCTCTCTCTAATGTCACCAACGTCCTGCGGCAGCCACGCTAGTATGGGAACCTTGTGTCCGGCCACAGCAAGATTTCCAAAGGCAAAAGCTCTTACAAAACCCTTCCAGAAGTTCCAAAGGTGATGGGCGATGGGCACAGGGAGGATAATTCTCAAACGTTTAAGGAATAAGGGGCCTCCCTCCGGATGAGGCGGTCCCATTTGGAGGGGTCCAGGTGGACGAGCTCCCGGAGCCACAGGATCCCTGGCAGGTGCTGGTAATGACTGCCCGGCCACCAACCTTGTTGCCCTGGAGCCCGCAGCCCTGGTGACAGAGCAGGCCCTTGGCCTGGAACCCGCCACACCGCAACAGGACGGGTGCCTGGAGGAAGGCACTGTTTGCTGGCCCCATCCGCAGGGGACTTGGAGACCGTCTCTGACCAACAGGGAGCGGGGGGCGCTGGGTTAGGTCCAGAGGGTCCTGAGTTCTTCTCAAGCTCTGTTCCCTCAGGGGGCGGCGGCTCGGGTATGCATCTCGGAACTCGGTTTTATGAGGAGGAGTGAAAGGGGAGGAAGGGATGGAGTTGGAGAACGTGTCTTCCTCCTTCAGGTGGTTCTCTCTGCCGCAAGTAGAGGAGGTGCAGAACCGGAGACACTGTGTTTATTAAAATCAGTATCCTAACAGAGGAGAGCAGAGAATCTGCCTCCGTTCATCGGCCGCAGCAGGGCTCCCAGGCCGGTGGGAGGCAGGTCCCCCTAGACACCTCCCATCCACGACTCCTCCGAGGCCCCACCCTGGAGTCGGAGTCAGGAGGCAGGTCTGGAACGGAACATTCTCCAGGAGGTTCTGACGCACTCCCCAACAAAGAACAAATGTACCACAGAAGGCTCATGAATAGAGGCATTGGGAGAGTTTCCTTGTCAGAGAAACCGAACGATTTTCACCTCTGCTCTCTTAAATGCTTTCTTGCCCTTTGTCCTCTCTCCCCAAAACTCCCCCACTTCCGAGCTGGTTTGGTAGGGACCTGTCTTTGGCTTAGCTTTTCTAGGACACTTACTCATAGCTAGTACCAACTATGGCCACTGGCTCCTTGCTTATTTTAGCGCAAGAGCCCCCTCACTTAAGCAAAATCATCTCACGCATGACTATTAATTCTTGGAAACGTAACGTACAGCATTTCCCACAGGCAACGTGATGCAAAAGTGTGAACTTTCTCGTCAGTGTCAATCCACTGCCTTTCTGTACGTGCTACTAACAGGTTCCCACAGCTTCCCCTGGCGGGCCAGAGTTTCCAATGTGTACACCTGCCCCCTCTCCCATCGGTATGTGCTTCCAGAGTTTCCCGACCTCTTCATTTGCACCAAATCAAAACTTACCTGCAGCAACTTTCCACTTCCTCACAGTCCTGCTAAGACTGTCCAGCTGGTCTGAGAAACGACCTTGAGTTGGGGGCTGGTCAACGATCATGACTTAAGGTACCCACAACACTTGCATTTTGCAAAGAACTTCAATGATCTAATATAAAAGTAGAAACTAAGGTAAGAAGTGGAGGCAAGCTGCAAGCTGCTGGAGGAAAATATTTTTGGAACAGAGCCCTTTCACGCCTCTGTTCCTAGCTTATGAGCATGGAAAGGATTCAGAGTACATATATTTTTATGCAGTTTTTTACAGAATTAAATATATAACATGACAGTAACAAATCCACTGCCAAAACACGATCAGAACATTTCAAGTTGTTGGTTCGTACTCGTTCATTTATCAATTAACCCTTACGATGCAAGTCCATCAGAAATCTAACAAAACGCAGGCCGTGATTTCCTTAAATTTCCTATTCTGCAATGTTATCAGAAAATACAGGCCAAGAATGCCCTTTCCCTTCTTCTTTATCATCACCACCTTTGTCTTGAATTCCAATAGGGCAGGGCACTGTCCTGAACGGTAACATAATAGTCTGGTGGTAATTTCCAAGTTCTGCGTGTTTTTTTAGTCTCCTGACCTTCATATACAATGGAAAACTTTATCATATATAGTTCAGAAAAGGCCACCTAGCATTCAAGACCTGCTGACATTCACTATCAATGCAGAGCCCTTAACAGCTGTTACCCGAAATACGGTCAGAAGGTGACTAGAAGGGGCGCCTGGGTGGCTCAGTGGGTTAAGCCTCTGCCTTCGGCTCGGGTCATGATCTCGGGGTCCTGGGATCGAGCCCCACACTGGGCTCTCTGCTCAGCGGAGAGCCTGCTTCCCTCTCTCTCTCTCTGCCTGCCTCTCTGCCTGCTTGTGATCTCTCTCTCTCGGTCAAATAAATAAATAAAATCTTAAAAAAAAAAAAAAAAAAAAAGAAGGTGACTAGAACTGCCTCATAAACCCAGGACTGCTAGTCAGAAAAATGAAGATTCTGTCCGGGCTCCTCTATTTTTTGCTCATTGCTTACAATCTTACAATACTACCCATAGCAGGATAAATGCTTTTACACAGAGTTCTTACATTCCTTGAAAATCAATGTAACATTTTTATGATAAACACAGAAAATAGAACCGCTCCATCTTATTTCGTCACCGCGTCTCTCAAGAAGCACATTTATGGTAGAAAGAGCAGAATCACTGTAACGAAGAGAGAAGCCCAGTCCAAGACTAGGGAAGACACACAGACGAAGAAGAAAAGGACACACCTCCTAAGTTTCGGGGCGGGGGGAGGTTTAAGTCGCAGGACACAGAGGAAATGTACGGACAGAATTGCTACCCTACACTACAGTTAAACTTTAAGGAACATGAAAAACACATAATACCTGAATGTTCAAAATGGGAAGAAGATGGACAGTTCAAAACTGTATTTCCGTGAGTCTGACACTGATCATAAACAAAATTCTGGATTGGTTTTGTGCCTTTAGAGAAGGAAAAGAAATCACAAAGAGCTGGTGACATTATTCACAAGTACAAGTGATCGACACATTTCCTCTTTTGAGAGGGTTACTAGGAAAGTCACAGGGATGCTGGAAAAAGAACATCAGCTACAATTTATGAAGTGCCAAGCACCTCAATAAAAGCGATGCATACCACAACGCAACTGAAACTCCAGAAAAAGCGTATTAAACTGTAACGAGGCATCTGACGAAGACTTCCATTTTCTTGTGACTAAGAATAAGATGGCAAATGGAAACTGGATGGAAATAAAGATGGGTAGACTTAAATGGGTTTAATGACCCCCCTCAAAGGTCACTGAATAATAAACCTGGGAAGCCTACAACAGTCTCTCATAACCTTTCAAAGTTCATACGTGGTTGCCTGTCTCCAGCCTTTACACCAAATTTGAGAATGAACAGGTGGAATGTGGAGTCAGGATCAAAACTCACTCTACAGAATGGGGTGGTGGGCTGCACACAGCACGATGAAATGTAGAGACTTGCACTAAACCAAAGCGTCGAGTTAGAAGATGAGAAGTGTGGTTCGACACCAACATGGTGGAAGGACTTGGTTAAATAAAACTGGTGTGACAAGGTGGGAGAAAAGCGAAGACAGGGCGTGCCAGCCCCACGGCGCTCCAACTCTGCTCCTGTGTGCAGAGCTCCACGAGACCCTTGGCCCCGTCGGAAAGGTGGTACCTACACTGTGGAGCACCATGGAGCACTCACGGAGAAAGAAACGAGGCAGGCTGGCAGAGAGTTCAGAAATAAAGTCGTAAGTGATATGAAGAACGGTTGAAGGAATAGGGGCTGCTCTACTGTGAAATGTAAAAAGCTGAGGTATGTCGGGTGGAGGGTCAGTAACACCCTCTGCAGGTAGGAACCAAAATAGTTCATGGCCGTTCGCTGGTTCCTCAATAAATCAGACAAGGACTCACCGTGTGACCCAATGATTCTACTCCTCAGTACATACCCAAACTGGTCCTGGTACTCAAACAAATACTCGCACACTAATACTCACAGCTGCACTAGTCACAACAGCTAATGGGTAGAAACAAGCCAAAATGTCCATCGACAGATGAATGAATAAACCAAATGCAGTGGAATGCTGTTCAGCCATTAGGAAGGAACGGAGCACTAACACCGCTGTGAATAAGCCTCAAAAGTGTTAGGCTCAGTGACAGAAGTCAGACATAAAAGGTCACATATTGTATAATTCTATTTACATGAAATATCCAGAACAATTAAATCCAGAGACACAGAGTAGATTAGCGGTTAACAAGGACTCAGGGGAGAAGGCAAAAGGAAGTGACTTGGGGTGATGAAAATGTTTTGGATTTTGGAAGTAGACAGAGGTGGCGGTTACACAACACTGTGAATATACTAAATGCCACTGAATTGTTCGCTTCAAAATGTTATATTCACGGGGCGCCTGGGTGGCTCAGTCAGTTAAATGTCTGTCTTCGGCTCAGGTCACGATCCCGGGGTCCTGCTCAACGAGGAGCCTGCTTCTCCCTCTCCCCCTTCCCCCGCTCATGCTCGCTCTCTCTCCCTCTCAAATAAACAAACAAAATCTTAAAAAAAAAAAAAAAAAGTTATTTTGAGAACTTGTGGTTTCTGGTCCAGCACGTAAGGAGTTTAGAAGTCATCACTCTGCCCTAACAAGTAAAAAGTTGAACCTAAGCATCAACAACTCTTCTAATGTCATCAGAGCAGTGAAGTCACAGGACAGATCACTGCCCCCCTAAACTGTAGGGACAGGAATACAGAGAGAGAATTAATTCATCTGAGCAGAACCGTCGGCAGGAACCAGTGCCCAGGTAAGAGAACCTGAACTATTCCTGATGAATGCCTGGAGGCTCAGTGTGGACAAGTCTGAAAGCTAAAAACTCCAGGAGGGCCCAGACTTCGGGAGGCCCCCAGACTTCTGTGAGTTTTATCTCCGGGAGCCCTACCAGAGCCTCGCAGGGAATATTGGAGGAAATCCCTTAGTGCTTCCAGCAGAGGGAAAGGAGAATAAGCACTGTGAAATATACCAGAGCCTTCTGTTCTTCTTTACAGGGGCTGCCCTTGGGAGGAACTGCTTGATCAGAGCCTAACCCACCCAGAGGAGAGGCAACACCCAGTTCAGCCCCCCCTCACCAGCCTGTCCCACCTCAGTGGGGAGAGGGATGACTGAGAGGTGCTTGTGTCGTTCACAGTCCCGGGGCACAGGCTCCTCCAAGACCGACTTAATCACAGCACTAGGAAGCACCCCGACACACCCCTCACTGAAGGCCGGTTCCCGGCGGCCGTTCCAGCACACGATGTCCACTTTTCAACAAAAAACTACAGACATAAGAAACGACAACAGTTTGAAGAGACTGAACGAACATCAGAAGCACTCACATATGGCAGGAGTGTCAGAATTGTGAGACCAGGAGTTCTTAAAACTTGGATTAATGTGCTAAGAGCTTTAATGGAAAAAGCAGATGACATGCAAGAACAGATGGGTAATGTAAGAAGAGAGAAGAAAATTCTACACACGAATAAAAAAGAAATGCTAGAGATCAAAACCAGTGTCACAGAAATGACGAATGCCCTTGAAGGTCTCGTCCCGACTGGACTGGGACACAGCCAAGGAAACGCTCTTTGAGCTCAAGGATATGACAACAGAAGTTCCCAAACTGAAGAGCAAAGAGAAAGAAGCCTGAACAATCAAACAAACAAAAGGAGAGAATATCCGAGAACCGCAGGAGAACTACAGAAGGTGTAACACGGGCATAATGGGAAAACCTGAAGGAAAAGAAAGGGTGGAATGGAAGCAGTATTTGAAGCAATGGCAGAGTTTCCCCCAAAGACACCAAACTGCAGAAGCTCAGAGAACACCAACCAGGATAAATATAAAAACAAAACAAGAGGCGCCTGGGTGGCTCACTTGGTTAAACATCTGACTCTTGGTTTTGGCTCAGGTCGTGACCTCAGGGATGTGAGACTGAGCTCACGTTGGGCTCCTCGATCAGCACGGAGCCTGCTTAAGATTCTCTCTCTCCCTTTGCCCCTCTCCCTGCTTGCGCACATCCACGTGTACTCTCTCTCAAATAAATAAATAAACCTTAAAAAATAAAATAAAACAGGGGGCGCCTGGGTGGCTCAGTTTTTAAGCGTCTGTCTTCGGCTCAGGTCATGATCCTAGCATCCTGGGATCGAGCCCCGCATCGGGCTCCCTGCTGGGCAGAAAGTCTGCTTCTCCCTCTCCCACTCCCCCTGCTTGTGTTCCCTCTCTCACTGTCTCTCTCTGTGTCAAATAAATATTTAAAAACAAAAACAAAACAGAACCTCAGATGTACATAAAGAAAGGAAGGGCAATGGTGTATGAATAAGGTAAAATAAAAACTTATTTTTCTTACTCTTAATTGACCTAACAAATATAGTTTTTGAAAATAACAGCAACAATGTACTTGATAATGGAAGACATAAAGAGGAACAAAGAACAAGACAACAAAAAGAAAATAATAATTAAGACAATAGATATTAAACCAACTAAATCAATAATCACTGTAAACATCGAAGGTATAAATCCACCAATTAAAAGACAGATTGTCAGGGGGCACCTGGGTGGCTCAGTCAGTTAAGCGTCTGCCTTCTGCTCAGGTCATGATCCCAGGGTCCTGGGAAAATCAGTAAGGACACAGTTGAACTGAAAAGCACCAATCAACTGGGTATAATTAACATCTATAAACTACTTAATCCAACAACTGCAGATTACACATCCTTTTTAAGCTTACATGGAACATTCACCAAGATATACCACATTCTAGGTCATAAAACACATCTTAACAGATTTAAAAGAATAAAAATCATACATCATTTACTCCCAAACCATAATGTAATTAAATAAGAATCAATAATATAAAGATAGCTGGGAAAGCCCCAAATACTTGGAGATTAAACAGTATACTTCTAAATAAGACAGAGATCAGAGAAGAAATCTGAAGAAAAATCTGAAAATATTCTGAACTAATGAAACTGAAAATACAGCTCATTAAAATGTGGGGAATGAAGCTAAAGCAGTACTTTGAGGGAAATTAATAGCATGGAATGCATATTTTAGAAAAGATCTAAAATCAATACTCTAAAAAAAATAATAAAATAAAATAAAATATAATCAATGCTCTAAGCTTCCATCCTAGGAAACTAGAAAAAGAAGAGTAAATTAAATCCAAAGTAAGCAGAAGAAATAATGGAAGAGCAGAAATCAAGGAAATTGAACACAGGAAATGAACAAAGACCAAATATAGATATAGATATAGATATATCTATATATATATCAACTGAACCAAAATTGGTTCTTTATAAAGACTGATAAGCTTCTAACCAAGATAACAAAAGAGAGAGAAAGAGAGAAAACACAAATTACCAATATCGGAAGTGAAAGAGGGGATATCACATCTACTAAAGAAACTCAATCAATAATGAATAACCTTCCAAAATAGACAGCACTAGGCCCAGATGGGTTCACTAATAAATTCTACCAAACATTAAAGAAAATATTTATTTATTTATTTTAAAGATTTTATTTATTTGACAGAGAGAGACACAGCGAGAGAGGGAACACAAGCAGGGGGAGTGGGAGAGGGAGAAGCAGGCTTCCTGCTGAGCGAGCCCAATTCGGGGCTTGTTCCCAGGACCCTGGGATCATGACCTGAGCCGAAGGCAGATGCTTAATGACTGAGCCACCCAGGTGCCCGAAAGAAAAAATTTATATCGGTACTCCATAATCCCTTCCAGAAGACAGAAGCAGAAGGAATACTTCCTAATTCATTCTATGAGGCCAGCATTACCCTAATACCAAAACCAAGCAAAGATATTACATGAAAACTACAGACCAATATCTCTTATGGAAAAATCCTCAACAAAACATTCACAAATCTACATCAATAAGGCATAAAAAGAATTATACAGAATGACCAAGTCAGATTTATCC
>CM052900.1:160208561-160230182 GCA_028534135.1 Potos flavus | reverse complement strand
CAAGCCAGTGCATTTCACTACTTACTAGCTACTCTGATGAACGTTTGAAAAGCGTGGCAAAAAAAGATTAGGGATTATCCAAGAATTTTAATTATTTCTGTTGTCCTCATTACTGATTCCATAAGTAACAGGAAACTGGCATGAATTAGTCAAGGCATTTTAAAAGTAAACATAATCTGCTGACGCAAAGGCTTTAATCCCCCAAATCAAAAGCGACCCTATTCCTCAATTAGCTTCTACCTCTGATTTGCTGGCACTACTGTGAGCCGAGTCTACTCTGTCCTTTGCTAGTTGCTGAGGAGAGAAGAGTGTACACTGCCCACCCTAAGGCCACCAGTCCTGCCACGAGGAAGGGGGGCATCCGGGGAAGGTGCCGCTGAGGACGGTGGGGCATCAGCTGGCCACGTTCAGGTCCAGAGGACCGAGGGCTCTAGTGAAAAATCCCAGGGCCAGGCCCACGTTCCGACTATAACACCCTGCCGTGGGAGTCTATCAATACTCGAGACAATTTTCTAGGTTTGCTGGGCCCCATGCTTGGTTTAATGCTCTTTGTCACCTTGAAATTACTAATAATTTTTGAGCAAAGGAGCCTGCACTTTGATTTTGCATTTGGCCCAATATTATGCAGCTGGTCCTCTCAATATTCATTATTAACTACATCCAAAATATGTAAAATCAAGTGTGACTGGATTCTGCGTTTCAGACATAATACATTATGCTCTTTAAAACCCACTTAATAGACAACTTTATACAAATCATTCTCAAGTTTTACATATCTTCAATTTAAATTTATGCCGATCAATTTTTTTCTTGGTGATCCTTAAAATGAATGAGAAAAAAAAAATTAAGTATTAGGAAGAGCTCAGAATGTCTTTGTTACACCTTAAATAGGTGTTAAACAAAGATGACATTCATATTCGTGGAGTTTTAAAATTCACTTCGAATCTAAAGGCAAACATTTCTAAGTATTTTATACTATGATTAAAAACTGGGTAAATATATTGTTACTTAAAGAATAAAACCAAAGGACCATATAGACAAAATAATCCACTTTAACAAAGCACATTTTTTAGCCAATTAGCAGAACAAAAATGTAATGAGTGAAGAAACGTCTTATTCTAAGCTAGTTGTTTAAGCACTCTAGCATTTCAGGGGTGCCTGGGTGGCTCAGTCAGTTAAGTGTCCAATTCTTGGTTTCGGCTCAGGTCATGATCTCAGGGTCCTGGGATCGAGCCCCGCCATTAGGCTCCGCGCTAGGCAAGGAGCCTGCTTGTCCCTTTCCCTCTGCTCGCTGACGCTCTCTCTGTCTCTGGAATAAATAAATAAAATCTTTAAGAGGGGCGCCTGGGTGGCTCTGTGGGTTAAAGCCTCTGCCTTCGGCTCAGGTCATGATCTCAGGGTCCTGGGATCGAGCCCCGCATCGGGCTCTCTGCTCAGCAGGGAGCCTGCTTCCTCCTCTCTCTCTGCCTGCCTCTCTGCCTACTTGTGATCTCTCTCCTTTCTGTCAAATAAATAAATAAAATCTTTAAAAAAAAAATCTTTAAGAAAAAAAAGAATTCTAGCATTTCATCCTTTTCCTTTCAAAAAGTTAAACCCTGCTCGTGGAAGCTGGAGGTTCCCTGGGCTTGTCCCCGAACCGCAGAGTCTGCCCCTTACGAGCTCACCCCTCATCACAGCGAGCAAGCGGAGCCTGGGGTTGGATGCAGGCTGCAGACGGGCTGAGTCTTTCTTCAAGTGAGAGGTGGTAAAAACGAAAGAGCTGCAGGGCTGGATGCGGCAAAGATTGGAAGGATTGGTAAACTTCAGACCTAAGGAAAGCCAACTAAGGTCTCAGTGTTTTTTCAGGAAAGTGCTGCTTTCTGTGCTCGCAGGTGCCCAGGCTGAATGATCAAATGTCAGGGAAGTGTGAAGAAGTATCTGTTTTTACAAGGAAGGCTACTTAGATGTGGAAGGCAGACCTTTCAACATTGGAAATGATACGGGAGAGGATGGTGGAGGAAGGAGCTGGTTGGATGAAATGCCAGTTTATCCCTAGAGCAGGAAAACATCGGCAACTTAAAACCCTCCTAAGAAAACGAGAAAGAAGCTCCCGGGGGCGATTACAGAGGTCAAGAGCAAGCGTAAGGTGGTGCAGCTACTCTGGGAAACAGCTCTGCAGGTCCCCCAACAAATTAAACAGTGACCATGTGACCCAGCAATTGCACTCTTGGGTGTACCCGCAGAGCACTGGACGTGTATGTGCACACACAGCCAGGACACAACCGTGCACAGCAGCATTACCCACAGTGGCCACGAAGTGGAAAACCACCCCAATGTCCATTGACTGAGGAACACAGCAACAAAACGTGGTCCATCCATACAAAGTAATACTGCCTTAGGGCAGCTTCTGAACGACAGAAATGTATTTCTCATGGATCCAGAGACTGGGAAGTCTGAGACCAAGGCGCCCGCATGTTGGAGTTCTGCTGAGATCCCTCTTCTGGTTCGCAGCTGGCCATGTTCTCGCCGCGTCTTCACTTGGGGGAAGGGGCTGGGGAAGGTGTCTGGGTTCGCTTTTATGGGAGGACTCATGCCATTTGTGAGGGCTCTACCTTCAGGCTCTAATCGCCTCTCAGAAGCCCCATCTCCCAATACCATGATATTGGGGATTTGGTTTCAACATATGAATTTTGGAGAGACACAAACCTATGGCAAATATTATTTAGCCATAAAAAGGAATGAATGAAGTTCTGATACACGTTACAGCATAAATGAACCCTGAAAACATCAAGTGAAAGAAGCCAGTTGCAGATGGACCACATATCGTAGGATTCCACTGATATAAAATGTCCAGAACAGGCAAATCCTTAGAGACAGGAAGTAGATTGGTGGTTGCCAAGAGCTGGGGGAAGGGGAAATTACAGTGACAGCTAAGGGCTTGGGGGCTCCTCTTTGGGGTGATGAAAATGTTCTGAAATGAGGGCACCTGGCTGGCTCAGTCAGTAGAGATCATGCACCTCTTGATCTCGGGGTCGTGAATTCAAGCTCCACACTGGACGTAGAACTTAGTTAAAAAAAAACAAAAAACAAAAAACTATCCGAGGTGCCTGGCTGGCTCGGTCGGTAAAGCATGTAATTCTTGATCTCACGGTTTTAAGTTCGAGCCCCACACTGGGCATAAAGGGTACTTAAAAATAAGATGTTTAGGGGCACCTGAGTGGCTCAGTTAGCTAAGCAAACAATTCTTGATTTAGGCTCACGTCATGATCTCAGGGTCCTGAGATCGAGCCCCACATCGGGCTCCTTGGTCAGTGGGGAGTCTGCTTCTCCCTCTCCCTCTGCTGCTCCCCCTACTTGTGCTCTCTCACTTGTGCGCTCTCCAATAACTAAATAAAATCTTTAAAAATAAAAAATAGTAATTTTAATAATAAAATCTTTAAAAAATAATAATTTTTAAAAAGGGGATGAAGAGGGCACCTGGGGGGCGCAGTCAGTTGAGCGCCTGACTCTTGGTTTCAGGTCATGATCTCAGGGTCCTGAGATTGAGCCCTGTGTTGGGAATCTACACTCAGCAGGGAGTCTGCTTGAGATTCTCTCTCTCGCTGCCTCTCCCCCCCACCACTCACCCACACACATGCACACTCTCTCTCTAAAATAAATAAATCTTTTTTAAAAAATTTAAAAATGGAGGGGCGCCTGGGTGGCTCAGTGGGTTAAAGCCTCTGCCTTTGGCTCAGGTCATGATCTCAGGGTCCTGGGATCAAGTCCCGCATCGGGCTCTCTGCTCAGCGGGGAGCCTGCTTCCCCCTCTCTCTCTGCCTGCCTCTCTGCCTACTTGTGATCTCTCTGTCAAATGAATAAATAAAATCTTTAAAAAAAAAAATTAAAAATAGGGTGCCTGGGTGGCTCAGTTGTTGGGCATCTGCCTTTGGCTCAGGTTATGATCCTAGGTTCTGGGATCAAGCCCCACATCAGGCTCCCTGCTCGGGGGGCGAGGGGGACTGCTTCTCACTCTCCCACTCCCCCTGCTTGTGTTCCCTCTCTCGCTGTGTCTCTCTCTGTCAAATAAATAAATAAAATATTTTAAAAAATAAAAAATTAAAATTAAAAAAAAGAGGGGATGAAGGAAAAGAAAGTCTTCTTTAGAAAAGTAGCAGTTTCTAAAAAGTTCTTGTCACAGGAGAATCAGACTGGTCCAAAACAGATGGCTGAAAGATAATATTCACATCTGACCTAAGGTAAAAAAGGAAAACACGATTCTTCCTTTACTATGTTACCACCTACTTCTTACTGGAGTTCTGGAATAGAAGATGTTGTTTTATAGGTTTTTAAGATGTTCTCAATTCAGTTACTTTGAAGTAAATGAATTTTCATCTAAAACTTTAAAAATGAAAAAGCCTTAGCAACACGTCTTGTGAAAAACTTCAACAATGATATCATCCTACAGCTAAATGAGAAAATGAACAAAAATATGCCTAAAACACAGAGAAGAAAGGACCTATCAAATCGGGGACAAACAAATGCAGTATCCCCATTCGCAGGTGGTAGTGGCCCTAAAAAAGGATGGCCAAGGCCCACCATCAGCCTGACAGCCATCAGTTTGAAGGTTCCCATCTCTGGCTTCTGCACGGTCTCTACTGCTATCAAAAATGTCACTTCTGTTTTGTTTTTTTACAGTGCTGGAACACAACACCGAATAAGTCATTTCCCCCAATCTTGAATCCCTATTTCTGAAGCTGTACCAAACTCTGTATTTTATAACAAATCAATTACCTTAAATTCCATTTATGGAAGACACAACGTATCTTCAAATACTTCTGCTGTTACCATATCAAGACCACAGAAAAAGCAAGATACATTTTTTTAACAGTGTTAATGATCCTAAACCACAATTAACCAGAATAAGTTAGAAATATACTCTTGGTGATTTTCAGGATAATCAGAACTCCTCTATTTTGTTTCAACTCTTACAAATGAAAAGTTTACGCTTGCCTCCGAAATTATATTTTCCTGTCTTAGGAAGCAATAATAAAAATAACTCAACCCTGGGGCACCTGGGTGGCTCAGTCTGTTAAGCATCTGCCTTCGCCTCAGGTCATGATCCCAGGGTCCTGGGATGGAGCCCTTCGTGGGGCTCCCTGCTCAGCGAGGAGCTTGCTTCTCCCTCTCCCTCTGCCTGCTGTTTCCCTACTTGTGCTCTCTTTCTCTCTGTCAAATAAATACATGGAATCTTTATTTTTTTTGAGATTTTTTATTTATTTATGACAGAGAGAGACAGCGAGAAAGGGAACACAAGTATGGGGGAGCTGGAGAGGGAGAAGCAGGCTCCCCACTGAGCAGGGAGCCCAATATGGGACTCGATCCCAGGAGCTGGGATCATGACCTGAGCCGGAGGCAGACACTTAAGGACTGAGCCACCCAGGCGCCCCTAAATGGAATCTTTAAAATAATAATAATAATAATAATAATAAAATCCTTTTTAAAAATGTCTTAAAACTTTAACATCCTCATATTAAACATTAAGAGATGGTTTAATAAACTTAGCCAAGTCCTGAAACCAGTATCATGGAATTATAGCATTCTCTAACTTGAATGCAAAAATTTTATATTTCGTTAAAATTTCATTTATGGGTCATATTCTTCATATCTAAAACTGAAATATTAATTGCTTTTTTTTGGTTTAAAAATCAAATAGTACCGACACAGATAATGTATGATATAAACTCCTAAAATTTCCTTTTGTAAAAGAATTCCTATGAAACTGCTTGATTTTATGCTTTTCCTCCTAAAAGGGTTCTGCAGCCAAAAGATGAACTCTAGTTAACTGAAGGTTCCAGTTAACTGAGTTAGAGCTCTTAAATTGGAATACATTCAGAGTTATTAATATTTTATCATTTCTGGGGCACCTGAGTGGCTCAGTCAGTTAAGCATCTGCCTTCAGCTCAGGTCAAGATCCCAAGGTCCTGGGATCAAGTCCTGCAGCAGGCTCCCTGCTCAGTGGGGAGCCTGCTTCTCCCTCTCTCTCTCCCTCTGCCCCTCTCCCCTGCTTGTACTCTCTGTCAAATAAAATAAAATCTAAAAAAATAAATAAATAATTTTTTAAAAAATAAAAAATAAAATTTTAAAAAATACATTTTATTTCTTTAGCAGTTATAGGTCTCCTATGTGAAATAAATGACATTTACTCCCAGTAATACAACTGTTACATTACATATAATATTGAAGTCTGTATTCAAAGGACTTTTCCTCAAAGTTACTTCTGAAAAACAAGGTAACAAATTAAGAAATCACTTTCCAAAAAAAGCAGAAAATTACAGTATCTTTAAAAATTAGACTCAGAGGGACGCCTGGGTGGCTCAGTTGGTTAAGCGGCTGCCTTCGGCTTGGGTCATGATCCAATGATGGACATGATCCATGTGGGAGCGAGTCCCACATCGGGCTCCTTGCTCGACGGGAGCGCTTCTCCCTCTGCCTCTGCCTGCTAGTGCTCTCTCTCTCTGACAAATAAACAAAATCTTAAAAAAAAAAAAAATTAGACTCAGAGTGCTGGCCACAAAGCCACAGTCTTCAAAAGCTGCTACAGATTTTTATGGTCGAATATCCCCAACACTGCAATCAACAACACAGATCCTTGAAAAATTATCTACTAATGAATTTCTAGATCATAGTGCAGAATTTAGGTTTGTTTTATAGTCTGTAATGCCTTTTTCACTATATAACATGTATCTGTCAGATGAAAATTAGGACATAAAAATACTATGCTGTCGAAACTGAGATAGAGCTGTCCATCCATTCAATCACTCAACAAATACTGAGTAGCTACTGGTACCGCGGAGGGATGAGAGGATTCACATGCGAACAAAAGAGACCAAACACCTTTCCATCTTGGGGCCTATGTCCTAGTGAGGGGAGACAAACAATAAAAATAAGGCTCTTTGAGTGGGCTTAAGTGCTACAGAAAGAGAAAAAGTAAGGCAGGGAAGGGAGGATTCAGGGGATCAGAGAGAGATGAAATTTCACATAGGATGGTGAGGAGAGGCCTCGCTGAGAAGTCTGTGTGCAAACAAACAGGAAAATAACAATGAAAATTATTTCTTTGGCTTTGAAGTGCAGTCCGTACTCGCTTTAAAAAATATATATATTCATAAGCTTTCTAAATGCTCCATTTCAATTTATTATTTCCTGATCATTGACTCACTGGAGAGAAAGCAGGCAGCCTAGGGCATGCCAAGGATATGCCTAATAGCTTGATTTACTTAATGTTTTTTAAGAACTGCAGCTATAAAAAAAAAAGAAAAAGAACTGCAGCTATAGATTAGAGTGAAATTCGGAGTTCTCTATTAAACAACTAATTAATAGTCAAAATGCAATTCATATTACAAAACCTAACATTCTCTCCAGCAATTTATATGTGATACATATCCCATTAATAATTATTAGAGGTAGCTAGAGTATGGCCAGCAGTTTGTGTCATACTGTCTTAGAGCAAAAAAAAAAAAAAAGTCAGACTATTAAATGATCAGTCAGACTACTGAAATGATCACCTTCTAAAATGAGCCCACAGAAAGTATCTCTGCAAATTGCATATTTACATATAAAATCCACTTGTAACCCCTCAAAATGAAACCATTTTATTGGCATTTCTTGTACTATTCACAAGACATTTTCTACCTTGCAGGCTGGGGAAAAGAAAACAAAAGCAACAGAATTACTGATGTTTAAAAACGTGTTTTTATTTTGAAGACTAATTATTCTTAAATACTATATGCACCAAGAAAAGCTTAGAAAGTCAGCCAATTACAAAGGACTCAGCACTCAACACATCTTTCACATAAGATTTCTGTTAGCCCACCACAATGACGATATCTGACAGCTGAATTTTATATTTGTTGAATAACCCAAGTAATTCAATAATGAATAGCAAATAGAGGTGAATGGACAAACAAGAAAATATGGGATTTAACAAGAAATGTTATCACTGACTAAACTATATTTGAACTGTTCCCAAAATACTCAATCCAAGCACATATTTTTGAAATGTGTGGGTTTTCCCCAAGAGAAGCAGAACTTTGACATTTTCTCTTGGATAGATTAGACTTTCAGACCTCCAATCCACATCTGGAAAGAACATTTCAAACTCAGCTTGATGTAAACTTTTAAAAATCAAACTGAGAGCGATTAGATACTTAGTGACTGAGACATGACTATAATAGTCCACAGAATGTTAGAAATGAAGTATTCAAAGTTTATCATCCCCAATGTGAAGAAAGAACACAGAACAAAAGATGCATTTGCCTCTTCTGCCCTTTAATTTGTGAACACCATACTTCTCTCCGTCTGTCATGCCAAGGAAGAGAAAATGAGGATTTTTTAAAAGCTTGCTAACAGGAAACATGACCGTTTCATTTAGACTTTCGTCAGCTCCCCCTCCCCCAAGGTTTTTGATTAAAAATTAGAAATCAAAAGAATAGATCCAAGTCCTCTATAGACTACACCTAGATTACTTTGCTCCAAGGCCAAGGAAAATGTTTACGATTCCAAGATCCATTCGGAAGCATGTATCTGCAATGCGTAAGCTTTTCGTTGGCAAGATCAGTCAATATCAGAAAGCGTGTACTGTTTAAAAGGTTAAGTGGATGAAGGTTAAAACAACGAAACAATCATTCACTAAGAAATGGGTTTTTTTTGTTTTGTTTTGCCAAATAACCGTACAATAATGTCGGCCCTGAGGAATCAGAGAGGTTTCTGTTGAGGATCTGTAAGCCCCCGAACGATCTAAATTGCCGTCAGAAAAACGGCACCAAGGTGTCGGGAGTGGAGGAGATGCAGATTTCTAACGTGGGGTGAGCCCGCGATCGTAAACCTCATCACAATTTCACCTTTGGATGAAACGTGGGAGGGGAGCGAGAAGTTTCAGCTGCTGCCCGTTTGAAAACAGACAAGATTTAAAGGACCCCGGGAGGAGGCGGAAAGGGGCGAGGATGCGGTGTCCGCGGTGCAGCCGCAGGGAACCGGGATCCTGGAAAGGGATGCGGAGGAGTGGGCTCTTATGTAAGCACACACCAAAAACTGTGCGTGCACCCCCAGCCTGATGCACATCTGAGCACACGACACGCGTACACGGCCTCTCGCCGGGGTGCACCCCCACCTGCAGGCGCTGCGGAGGAAGGGGGGCCAACCTTTGGGCCCGTCTGCATGTCCCCCAGACCCGCGCGGCCGCCACCCGGGGGTCCGGCGCCCCGCCCCGGGACGGAGCCCGGCTTCCCCGGCCCCCCGCGCCCGCCCCGACTCCCCCGGGCCCGCCCCAGCCCGCCGCTTACCTCGCGAGGCCCAGACCCCGCCGCCGCTCAGCAGCCCGGCCAGCAGCAGCCAGGCGGCCGGGGCCGGCGCGGGCGCAGGGCGGCGCAGCATCGCTCCGGCTCCCGGAGCCGCGGCCCGCCCGACGCGGGAGCGGCAGGCACGCGCGCGGGGCGCCGAGCAGGGCTCTCGCGGCCCGGGACCGGCTGCTTCGCGCCGCGGCGAGTCCGAGGTCCGACGAGCCGCCGCCGCGACGCTGAGCCGCGCGCTCGGGCCGCGGGCGCCCTCCCCTTCGCCGAGGTAGCGCTTGGCTGGAGGCGGCGGCAGCAACTAAGATGGCGGCGGCGCGCTCTCTCGGGTCCGGCGAGGGTACCGGCGGGGGCGGGGTGGCGGCGGGAGGAGCGCGCGCGCGCGCGCGGGAGGGGCGGAGTGGCGGCGGGAGGGGCTCGCGCGCGGGGGAGAGGCGGTGTGGGGCGCGCGCGCGGGAGGGCGCGGGCGGGGGCAGGGCGCGCGCCTCGAATCGCCGGCGGAGCCCGGAGCGCGCGCCCGCGGGGCCGCGCCTGGGGTACCTCCCGAGAGGCGGCGAGATGTCTGGGGGCTGCACCTCCTGCCCCCGAGAGCATCAACCCCTCACCCCCCACGCGCGCCCCCAGGCTCCGGAGCCCCGCGAGCGGTACCCTGAGGCCAGCGCCGGCCTTTCAGCCCTTGGCACCCCCAGCCCCGCGGACGGCAGACCCCGCTGGAGGGTGCGGCCTGGGGCCCCTGAGCGCCAGCACTTCGGGCCGCTTCGGGCAAGGCACGTCGCCTCCCAGAGTCCGGTGTCCTCTTCTGCCAAACGGAGGTGATGACAGGAAGCCTTCGGGGTCGTGAAAGGTTTTCAAGGAGATGGAGGTCAGCGAAACGTAGTTTGTAAACATCAAGGACCGCGCCGCACGTGCTGCGGTGGTTCGGCCCTGGGAGGGGGCATTAGCTGCGAGGGGAGTCCGTCCTGAATTTGTAAGTCCAGATTCCTTGGTTTGCTGGAGAAATCTGTGATGGCTTTTTAAAGACGGCTTGTGCGTGCCCTTTCTAGATGATCTTAGTGTGATGCCAGTGGTCCCTTAGAAATGCAGACATCCAGCTGGATGAAGAAGGGATCCTCCCGGGGCCTGGAGTCCTCCCCTTCTGTCCTGATTCCCCCACCTTCCCTCCGCCCCTGGGACCACCTCACGCTAGAGGAAAGGACTGGCACAGTCATGGATGGGCTCCTGTGCCAGGCACTGTGAGACATTATTGGCCCCATTTTGCAGATGAGGGAACAAAGACTGAAAGGCAAAATGACATCCCCAGTTGTGACGACTACAGTGAAAAAGAACACTCAGCCCTCAAGGCCAGGGAGGTGATGTTAGGGAGACCCCAACAGCAAAAGCTAAATAACAATAAAATGCGAACTATTCAAGACTGTGCCAGAAGAGCTATCGGGGGTGATTGGAACGCTGATTGTCATGCTGTGATAGCTAAGAGGGTCCGGCAGGCTGGTGGGCTTTGCAGAGGCCAGCTTGGGGTGGGGTTCAGGAGGTGAGCCCCTTTGGAGGCTGGGAGAAGTAGGAGGAGAGCAGAGGACTTATTTAGGAGGGTAGTGGGGGAAGAGCCCAAAAAGTAGATTCAGGCCAGAGTGTAAGGTGCGTTCGTGGCTGGATGATTCTACCAGCTGCAGGAAGACCTTGAACAGCAGTGAACAGAGGCATGATTGGCCTGATGGGAGTTTCAAAGCTTCCTGCATTGGAATATGTTCCTCCCTGTCCTTTGTCCCTCAAAAGCATCCTCTACCAAAGCCTGCAGATTCCATCTCTCCTTCCCCTGCCACCCTCTTGCCTGGGTCCGAGAGGACCGGACTGCCCTTGGGTGGACCCCTCCCGAGGTACCCGCCTGGCCCCTACCATCTCCAGGCCTCCCAGCTCCACTCCTGCCAGCCAGCACTGCAGAGTCATCCTCTCCAAGCTTTGCTTTTGCTTCCCTCCCCCTCCGGCTCCTGCTAGCTCCTTGTTGCCACTTTATCTGGTCCAGACAGCTCTGCCAGGCTTCCCACGCCTCAACCTCAGGCCCCACCCGGCTGACCTCAGGGCCTGCTCTCTCAACACAGTCTGTGCTCAAGTTCATTGCCGCCAAGGGCCAGCATTAGGTAGCACATCCTCCCCCACCTTTGCTCTGAGTCACACCTGGGCTATCTCCTGCAGGAAGTCCTCCTGACCGTCCCTCCTTCATCCCCACTGGCTCTGAACCTGGCAGTCCAGGATTGATAATTTGCTACTTTGTGCCATTGACTAACCCGTGTGTGTCCTTTTCTGCCCCCCACTGTGTTCTAGTGGAAAGGACCCAGACAGTACAATCAGAAGTACCAGGCAGGACTCCGGCTGTTTCTACTAGGAATGATCTCGACAAGTCACAGAACTTTGAGTGTCTTTCCTCACCTGTGAAATGGGATCGCAATATCTATTTCCTGGGGTTGTCAGAATTAAACGAGATGATGCAATGAAAGTGCCTCACAGAGCCTCATACACAGTAGGTCTGAACACGTAGGAACTTATTTTTTTCCCCCCGGGGACCTTCTGAGCTGCTTGTATACTGCCGAACATACATACACGAGGCACTCAATAAATACTCGGCAATAAACGAAATGAATTCCTGTATTCATTTTCGTATTGTGGAAATCACACCTCAGAGGATAAAAAACACACCCTTTAGGTTTCCAAGGACCTTTGAGATGTAAAAAAACATGAAGTCAGAAAGGTATAATCTCAGAACTTTGTCTCGAGTCAATAGGCTGATGCCGAGAGGGAAAACATAATGTATTCAGTTCTATTAGAAACACAAACAAAAGCCCTTTGGTGTCTGGAATCCTGACCCCTTTATCTTCTTACCCTCACTGTCCCTTAAAGAAACAAAGAGGTAGATCAAAAAGGTTCAGCGGCAGGTGGGCAGACAGACGCCGGTGAGCTCAGTGCCACCTGCGCGCACTGAGATTTTGCGCAGAGGAGAGTTCGTCCGGCTGCAGGGCTCAGCTGGAGCGTCTCGGAAGCCAGGGAAACCAGTGAACTCAGTTTCCGGTCTGCCTGACAATAGCCTCGGCCATATTGGCCCTTTCCGAAGGTCTCCACGTGATGGATTAGGTAATCCTCAAAATGGCCCTGCGATGGGGATCGATCCAGACTTAACAGTTAGCGGAGTGGGGTCTCTCCTGAGCTGAGCCAGCCACTGACCCAGCAGCAGCAGCAGGGGTCCCAGAGCAGTGGGAGAAGAGGCAGCACCCCAGGCTTGTCCTAGTCAGGGTCAGACATGGGAGGAAAAGGAGGAGGCTTTGATAACCACGCCCGGGAAGACTTGAGCTTTTGAGCATAGAGTCAACCCATCTGTGCGATAGGTAGAAGAACACGGAATTTCTACGGTGCTGCCTCTTTTGTAATGATTCATGCTAGTAACCACAGTCTGCACTAAGCTCTTTACGGAGGACATTTCATTTATGCCTCCCGCAACCTTTCCAGAAGGTACGTTTATTGTGCTAGATGAGAGAAAAAGCCCTGTGCAGGATCCCGCAGCCTGGGCTCATCAGCCTGGCCCGCCACAGTCAGAGGTGGGGCCCTGCCACTTGGCAGCTCTTCTGAAGCCATGGGAAGCGTCCTCATCTGGCCTGGGTTTCTCACCAAGACAGTCATCCCCAGGTCCAGGGTTGCCGAGAGGAGGAAACATGGTCACGTGCAGGAAAACTCGTTGCCAAGAAGCTGAACCCCTATGAGGTGGGGCGTTAGGACTGTTAGCAGTGTGCCCCAAGCCAGTGTTGGTGGGACTGAGCTAGAGCAGTAAGCCGTCGTCGTGCTCACTATGGATGATACGCTCGGAAATTGACCCACTTGAGGGATGCAGCAGAAGGCGGCTGTGGGAATCTCGATGAGAGCCACCGATCAGACGCCCCCAAAATACTAAAACCACAGCCCCCAGCACCACCACTAGGGTCCCCCTGGAGCCCCAGAAGTTTCAAGCTCTGGCCCCATCTCTGCCTTCCGGTGGCCCGGCCAGGTGTCTCCGTGGCTGTGAGAAGGGATAGTTAAAATGAGGGGCAAAAGCAGGAGAGACTCCAGTTGCCCTCCACCCACCCAGGCTCAAACCCATCTCTATTCATTTTCTTTCCTTTTGCAGAATTTCCATTTAATTTTGTTTTACGACCATATTAAATAGTTACAAGGCTCCAAAGGCAAATCCAGAAAATGAGGTGCTCAGAAAAGTCTGGTTCCATTCCTGTCTTGCTCCTCCGTGTCCCTTCCTGCCCTTAAAATGACCATCCTGTCTGTTTTTGGCTTATCCTTCCACTGTGGGTTTTTAAAATACAAGCAAGGATTCTAATACATTTCTCTCCCTTTTCTTCGATAAAAAGAAGCGTATCCCATCCACATCTTGCTTTTTTTCAATTAATAAAATATCCTGGAGATGGCTCCATATAGTATCCCTTTCACAGCCGCATTATACTCTCTCATGCAGGATGATATTCTGATATAATAAGAAATAGATAGTTGGTCTTCATCTCCAATTCCTAGCACAGAGCTGCTAAATCCCTAGGAATTTCCTGGGTGAGAAGAGCATCTTTTGTTGTAATGAGGCAACTCTAGGCAGGCTCCTGGTAGGCTCCTGGTCGGGGGCTGGTTACTAGAATAACCAAGCCATGATTAGAACTTTCAGCCCCCACCCCCACCAATTTGGGGGAGAGGGGGCTGGAGATCAAATTAGTGACCAGTCATGCCAATGTGATGAAGTCTCTCCAAAATCCCCGAACTACAGGAAGCAGAGAGCTCCCGGGTTGGTGGGCACATCCACATGCTGGGATGGTGGTGCAGGGACAGCTGCTCCGGTGCTCGGGACCCTCCCGCCCCTTGCCCTATGTGCTCCTCATCTGGCTGTTCACTTGTCTCCTTTATAATAGTCTTCGTAATAAACTGGTAAATGTGAGTAAAGCATTTCCCTGAGTGTTGAGAGCCCTTATGGCAAAATACTGAAGCTGAGGAGGTGGCCATGGGAATCCCTGGAAAGGTAGCCAAGTTCGACAGAAGTGGAGGTCACCTGGGAACCCACTACTTGCAGTTGGCATCTGAAGTGGGGGCGGCGGGGGCAGCTGGGTGGCTCAGTCGGTTGGGCATCTGCCTTCAGCTCAGGTCATGATCCCAGGATCCTGGGATCGAGTCCTGCATCAGGCTCCCTGCTCAACAGGAAGCTTGCTTCTCCCTCTGCCTCTTCCCTCTCCTTGTGCTCTCTCTCTCAAATAAATAAATAAAATCTTTTTAAAAAACAAACGGCGCGGGGGGGCTCAGTCATTAAGCGTCTGCCTTCGGCTCAGGTCATGGTCCCAGGGTCCTGGGGTCAAGCCCTGCATCGGGTTCCCTGCTCAGCGGGAAGCCTGCTTCTCCCTCTCCCACTCCCCCGCTTATGTTCCCTCTCTCTCTCTGTCCCTCTCTCTCAAATAAATAAAATCTTTAAAAAATAAAAATAAGGAAATAAACAGGGATAAATTTGAAAAAGAAAATAAAGTGGGGACAGTGGGAGAGTAAGCCCTTAACCTGTGGGGTCTGCCCTCACTTTAAGCAGTGTCAGAACTGAATTTAATTATAGCACACCTAGTTGGTGTCCACAGAGAATCAGAGAATTGCCTGGTGTGGAAAACCTACACATTGGTGTCAGAAGTGGGACATACATATAAAGTTTATACATCCGATGTGCATACACATAATGTTTTCCTTCATGTGGACGTCCTGAAATTGACTCTATCGATCGTCTGTCGATGACTATTTCTCCCCCACTGATGGGCTGTTTCTAGTCTTTTGCTTTTACAACGAGAGCTACAGTGAGCCTTTTTGTGTTTCTTGCTAACTGCGTGGATTTCTACCTCTTGGGTGAGGCGCTTCAGCTCTCCAATCTCAGTGTCTCATCTGTGAAACAAAGATAAGTCAGTGCCTGCCTCCCTGGGGGTAGTGAGGAATAGACGAACCAACACACAGCTGTCACTATCATTACTGTTCATTACTGTCCATGGCTCAGAGCTTCGTGCCTCTCTGGCAGTGGCAGAAACCCTGACTTTGGAAGGGACATCCCTGCGGTCTCCAGGGAGTCAGGTTGAGGCCTGATGGTTTGTTCCAGACTCCCGCTAATGCTTTCTCTGGCTCTCCGTTTGCAGAGGAAGTAGGCATTCCCACGCAGGCTACATCAGCTATCACTAGCTGCTGAGAATTTCCGAAGAAGGAAAATCTCACTTTCCCATAGAAGCCAGGCAGCTCACTTTTGCACCCCAAAAGGTGGGACAAGGATTGGGGTTTCCAACGCATGCTTTTCCCCAAGGTAACACACAGCATGGTCCCCTCCTCTCTTTGGATGGGCAGCTGGGAAAGGCACAGGACCTACTCACTCTTCTGTGTGGGGGAGGGGAGGGGTGGCTCTTCGATTCTGCAGCACGAATGATACACCCAGTGCACGACACACACAGACACCATATGGACAAGCACGGTGCCTGTGGGGACACACAAGCCAAACCTGATGTGTCCTGTCTGCACACAACATCCCAGGGGACAGGACTGGGCTAGGTGTCCGGGAAGGAGCAAGGGAGGAGGGAAAGGCAGGAGCAGGAAGCGCACAGCTTCCCCGGGACCACGAGGGAGCGCGGACACTGTTCACGCTTAGTGGAAGCAACACCAGACCTAGGTTCTATCCATCGTTCCCTCATACTCCCTGGGGCTGGGGGTAGGGTAGGATAAAGTGGTTTAAAAAAATAGGAGGAATGTCTTACATCATCTGGGTTCAGACAGTCCTGGATTCCAGTTACTAGCAGAAAAGACTAGACAACCTAATGACTCTGAGCCTCAGTTTCCTTATCTGTAAAATGGGCGCACAATAATAATACCCGCTTTGGATCATTGGGAAGATTGAATGAGAGGTTGCATATCAAGGCTTTAGCTCTGTGTGGGGCACATGGTAGGTGCTCAATTAGCAGGAACTGTTCTCACCGTGAGGACAATATATGTGACTATGCTTTGAAAAGTCTGAGGAGATGATGATGGTTATAACTGCTTTCCCAGGGGCGCCTGGGTGGCTCAGTTGGTTAAGCGTCTGCCTTTGGCTCAGGTCATGATCCCAGGGTCATGGGATCGAGTCCCACATTGGGCTCCCTGCTCATTGGGGAGCCTGCTTCTCTCTCTCCCTCTGTGTGTGTGCTCCCTCTGTCTCTAGCTCTTATTCTCTCTCAAATAAATAAATAAAATCTTAAAAAAAAAAAGATTTGCTCTCTGTGTCTCACCTTCTGCCCTTCTCCCTCTCTAAAAAAACTAAATAAATAAATAAATAAAAACTGTGTTCACACAGCACTTTACAATTTGCATTTGCTCAGCAAACTCCTCTCCCTCTTTTTTTTTGAAGGGCATCTCTACACTGTGGGGCCTCGCGGCAATTTTCCCGGCAGAGGTTTTCACTCATCCCTATTTAATTGATGGGAAGCAGGAGTTCAGTGGGGTTAAGTGACTTGTCAGTGGAGACGTAACTCGGCGGGCCTCAGGTGAGGCTTCTCTGGCCTTTTTGCGCTTTTTCCTTGCCCCTCAAGCTCCCCGGGCCAGCAAGCACCAATAAAAATCAAGAGCCAGACTCCAGAATCCCTGGCCCTTTCAAGCCTCCGGCTCATTTACTTGCTCAGGATTGCTTCTCTTTTTCTCCTTCCTCACTGGGGTGTCAGGGAATGACCATCCCCGGAGATCGGGAGCTCGAGGAGCAAGTGTTTGCTGTGGGCCGGCCCTGCCCGAAGCCTTCCGTGTGCCCGGTCTGACTCCGTGCCAGCATCAATGAACCCCGTTATCATCCTTCCTTTACAGAGCACAACACTGGGGCTCAGAGAGGGTAAGGAATTTGCCCAAGGCCACACAGCGAAGTAGGAGAGTCAGGATTTGAACCTAGATCTTTCTGGCTCCAAAGCAGAGGCTCTTACCCACATTACTATCTCCCAGAGGCTGCCTGATGGCGGAGGTTTCTGCATGGCCCTGGAAGGTCACAGACGTCAAGATGGGAGCACTGCTTTGCTGATCCCCGTCTGGCTCATGGTATGGTGGGTGCTCAAGAGGGAGCCGAGAAGTTCGGTGGGGCATGAGGGGAAGCAGATGCCCTGAC
Source organism: Potos flavus (assembly GCA_028534135.1). Taxonomy (NCBI): domain Eukaryota; kingdom Metazoa; phylum Chordata; class Mammalia; order Carnivora; family Procyonidae; genus Potos; species Potos flavus. Next base: position 160,212,740 of record CM052900.1, on the reverse strand, counting down.
CAACGACCAGGCCGAAGGGCATCCAAGATGTCCCCTCTGTTGAAGGACAGTCCTGTCCCGATCATCCCAGGCTAGTGCTCACCCTCACACCCCTGCAGACAGGGCCTTCTCCCCTGCCTGTAGCTCTTTTCCGATTACTCAGCCTTTCTTGGACCTTCTTTCTCTCATTTAACCCAAAGTCTGCCAGTGCCTAGCTCGGGGGCCTCTGCTCTGTTTTGTCATCTATAAATGGGGATCCAAATGACACAGGCCTCGTAGGGACGCTGTGTGCATTACACGTGATAATGCACAGAAGGACTCAGCACTCGCCAGACACAGTTGGTGCTCAGTCGGTGCTGGCGATCATTCCAGTGAGGACATTGTTGGTCACATGTGGACAGGGAGGGGTGGGGGCTGGGGATTAACCCTCTTCTCTCTGCCTCCCCAAATCCTGCTGGTTCTTTAAGAACCCTGAGGCCTGAGCCCTGGCATGTCTGACCAGGGAGGATGAGGTAGGTGGCTTCCTCCCAGAGCCTTCCTCCTTCCCTCTGGTCCTGACCCAGGGCCCCGGTCACGTTCAGGGCCTGGAACATCCCAGCAAGCCTTGTTGACACAGGCCTGGCACCTTCCCGTCGTCAGTTCAGCCTGGAGGAAAAGCAGGGGAAGAGAACCTTACTTCTGCTCCCGCCCCTTTTTGCACTCCCAAGGGCCTCCTGTTTCCAGTTCCCCTTGGGCTCAAGGGGCAGCAGGAAAGGGGGAGGGGAGTCCTGCCTCTTCTCCCCTCCCAAGCTGACCTCACCAAGATTGCAGCGCTGGGCATGCAGCAGCTGAGGGCATTGATTTAGGGGATGCAAATGAGGAGGCTGTTGGAGGAAGAGACTCTTCTGGTCGGCAGGTAGGTCTGGGGGGGGGCAGGGAGGCAAACAGCCAGTGAGCCCCGAACAAGTAGGGCCGTCACCCCCTGCCTGGGTCCAGGGAGGCAGGGGCGACCTAGTGGCCTAGAGGGAGGGGAAGGGACCAGCTGAGGGGTCTGTCAATCCTACTCCCGCCGGGGCCCCCTGGCCTCACAGGCCCTGCAAGGTGCAGTGATTGGTGGACGAGGAAAGGGTGCTTGACCTACAGGCTGCAGGCTGAGTCCGTGCTGCCTTCGCTTGGGAGCTGGAGGAAGCGGGGAGAGGCAGATGGGGAGACGGAGGACAAGGAGCCCCAGACACGCGGTGGGGGGCGGGGAGGCTCTGCCTGGCACTAGCTGGGCAGGCAATGGGACGAGTTGAGATGGAAGATCGTGCCAGCCGCCTCCAGCCGAAGGAGGCAAGCATGGGCAGGGCAGGCCCCAGACAGCCCGTCCCGGGAGCCACGGGGCAGTCAGGCCTGCGTGCTGGGAGGCCAGAGAGGCCAAGAGCATTTATTGGCCCTTCTGAGGGCGTCTGCCCCCTGCCTCTGGGCTTGACCGCCACCCCAGGAACGGAGGAGGAGAGGTGTGGCACTTAAGCCTCTAGCCTCCAAAGGGACTCAAACGTGCCCCAGGGCCCCAAAGAATCGCAGCATTCGTGAGTCACTCCACACGCCCCAATCGCAAGAATCCCTGCCACCCCGGGGCCGGGCGTCGGCCAAGGCCCAGACAGGTTGTCGCGATGTCGGAACTTGAGGAAAGGTCTGGATTCCTTACTCCTTCAAAGTTCTCACTTGCCTCTAGTTCCAAAGGTCAGGCCCAGGTGCTTGGCTCTGGACCGGATCTGACCAGGGTGCCCCACCATCCATTCCCCATCCCCGAGGTGCCCCCCATAGCTCCCCTCTGAGCAGGGTGAAGGGGAAGCGGATGTTAATTTGCTCATCTTTGCTAATTTGAAAAGGAGCGTAAACAGCAGAGCTCGGTTGCACTGCTCTGCCAAGGGTGTAGTTTAGGTCCAATTATGTGCTATTAGTGCATTTGCTCTTTGTTCCCATGGCAGATTAATTGCAGATCTAGTATTGTGGCAATTAACACGATTATGGGCTCTCTCTTCCGGCAGGCCAGAATTCACATGCTGTCGGCCGAGGAACTGGGCTGGTGAGACGGAGGGAGGTGCCCACTGGGGAAAATGCCCACTGTTATGGGCTGGATGGTGTCCCCCCCAAAAAAACCAGATGCTGAAGTCCTAACTCCAGTACCTCGGAATGGGGGCTTCTTTGGAGTCAGGGTCTTTACAGACATCATGTGAGTTAAAGTGAGGTCACCGGAGCAGACCTAATCCAATGACTGGAGTCCTCATAAAAAGGGGAAATTTAGGGGCACCTGGGTGGCTCAGTGGTTTAAAGCCTCTGCCTTCGGCTCTGGTCACGATCCCAGGGTCCTGGGATCGAGCCCCACATGGGGCTTCCTGCTTGGCGGGAAGCCCGCTTCTCCCTCTCCCACTCCCCCTGCTTGTGTTCCCTCTCTCGCTGTGTCTCTCTCTGCCAACAAATAAATAAATACATCTTTAATAAAAGGGAAATTTAGCCCCACAGAGGGAAGATAATCTGAAGAGACAAGGGAGAAGCCGAGGAGAGAGGCCTAGAGCATGCTCTCCCGCACAGCCCTCGGAAGGAGCCAACCCCGCTCACACCTTATTTTGCATTTCTGGCCTCCAGAACGTGAGAGGGTACCTCTCTGTTGGTTAAGCACCTACAGGGTTTCATTGAGGCCGCTCGAGCAACCTCGTAGACCCACTCTGTTCCAGGCAGAGTCCCCCGGGGTTGGGGGGACAAGGAGAGGGGACACCAGCATTGCTGTCTGCTCAGAAGTCTCAAGAAGGGATCGGCAGGGAGAGTCAGCACCGCCCTCCCACCAGAAATTTGTTCCCAGGACTTGCCACCCATCAGTGTCCCCTCTGTTCTCCTGGCCCTTGGGCCTTCATTCTTCACGGTACTGCTGCTGGAGCTCCTCCTCCCCGTGGAGCCTGTCTCTAACCAGTCACCAACTTGGTTAATCTTGGATGAGTCACTTCCTTTCCCTTTGGCATCCCCTCACCTCGTAAGGTAAACAGCGTATGTTATTTTCCAGGTTAAGCCGGTTATAATGGTCAGGTGGTCGCACGGCGCTTTGCAGGTTAGGAGATACTTATCAAAGGCCTGTTCTGGTTCCACACTTGCAACAACCCCGTAGGGGTTGGTATTACCGCTTATTTTACAGGGGAAGCCAAGGCTTGAAGAAGTCAGACACAACCCGTAACAAGCAGGACTTGGAACTTGAGTTCTGATTTTATACCTTGTACTCTTCCTCCATAAGAGCAGTTCTTATGGAATATTCTATGGAATACACAAGAAACTTAAGAGTTCTGCGGTTAAACAGATAAGGTAGAAGCTAAATGCGATGGATGTCTCCATTGCAGGACTTCTCAGAACCTTCACTGTATTGTGACTCTCCAAACGAATGTGTACAGCATGCACTTTCCAGCCTTCTTTTACTTTGGTGGGACGCCTGCCATTTCAGACAGGACTGCGTGACTCCGCAGGACCCCTCTAGGGTGGCAAAGCCAGGTCCGAATGCGGAAGAAGAAAGCTCTGATCTCAAGCTCAGCGGGAGGGTCTCCTTCCTCCCCCTGCTCTTCCTCGCCCCCACGGCAGGCTGGCTGAGCACCCAGGTTGGCGTCACCGTGGCATTTCCGGACGCAGAGGGTTCAGCCAGCACCAGAGCCCGATAGTGGACAGCTTGGCCCTGACCACGCAGCGCTCTTCCCTTTAGGGACCACTGCTGCCCCCTGCACATGGCTCTGGTGGCTTGCTCCCACGAGCTTACCTTCTAGCAAAGCCAGAGAAACAAGCAGATGTTTCAGATAAAGAAAATAGAGCACGTCAGAGGGTAGAAAGCAAAACAGAGCGGGTCAGTTAAGAGGCTCTGAGGGGGCAGGGCACCTGGGCGCCTGGGCGGCTCAGTCAGTTAAGTGTCTGCCTTATGGCTCAAGTCATGATCCCAGAGTCGCAGGATCGAGCCCCACGTCGGGCTCCCTGTTCAATGCGGAGTCGGCTTCTCCCTCTCCCTCTGCCGCTTCCCCCTGCTCACGCACGCTCTCTCTCACGCACTCTCTTTCAAATAAATAAATAAAACCTTTAAAAAAAAAGAAAAGATCCTCTGAGTGGGGGTTACGGTCTGAATGTTCGTATCTCCGCCCCCACAATTCGCATGTTGAGATCCTCACCCCCTACATGGCGGTGTTGGGAGGTGGGCCTTGGGGAAGGGAT
>CM052900.1:160193595-160208461 GCA_028534135.1 Potos flavus | reverse complement strand
CACCTAGTGTATGGGATTTTGTTATAGCAGCCCGAGGAGTTTAACACGGGGGGGGGGGGGGTCGGGGGTGACATTTAAGCCAACAACTAAAAATTGAGGATTCCGGGGTGTGGGAAGAGCGGCAGAGGCAGAGGGAAGACCTACGCGAGCTCTGGGGGGGGGGTGGGCCCGCGCAGCTGAGGGCCGGAAGGCTGGGAGTGGGGAGGGGAGGATGGGGGGGGGGAGGAGGTCAGAGGTCACCAGGAGCAGGGCCCTGAGGCCCCGGCGCCGCCCTCGACAGGGAGGGGAGATTTGTATCCTGAGTGCAAAGGGCAGCCACTGCCTTCTAGCGCCCAGGGTGGGGATCTGGGCAGGAGGTGTTCCTGGTGTTTTCTGAGTTCCAGAACAGTGAGCGGCTTCCGGACCCAACCTTTCAGGGAAGCCGTGGAGCTGGGCGTGGAACAGTATTCTCAGGTAGAGCAGAGTCGGAAGCCACCCAGCTTCAGAGGCTCGAGATCCTGTGACGATGCAGACACAGGCAGACCCAAGAGCCCCAGCGCACAAAACCACACACTTCCTCCCTCACTCGTGGATGGGCTGGGGCTTTGCCAGGGCCCAGACGGATGGGCAGCAGCCTCTGGAACATTCTCAAGTGGCTCTTCAAGCTTCTACCTGCAATGACCCATCGCTTCCGCCCCTACTTCATTAGCTAAAGCCAGTCAAGGCCACACTTACTGAAAAGGGGGACAGGGGGACACAACACTTTCCCATGCCTGGAAGGCAGGGGTCCGGGAGAATCCGAGGAGCAACCGTATTTTACAGCTGGGAAACTGAGGCTCGGACGCATAGAACAGAATCAACCGAGGTCGGGGGACTGATGGTGGTCCCCCGCTCTGTCTGCAGGGTCCCACCGCCGCCCCCTCCAGCCTCCTCTGCTGGCCAACGACCTTGAGGAGCTTAATCTAAGCCTCTCTGCCCTCTGCACCCAAGCAGGGGCTTGACGTCCTCCTGGCGTCTCAGAGCGGGGACAGGGTACCTTTGTCTTTCCTTCCCCCGGGGACAAATGCTTGGGGCCCTGAGGAGATCACAGAGCCTGGGGAGGGAGGGGGTGCAGGAGCAGGCTCATCCAGCACCAGCAGGAATGCCTCAGGCCAGGCAGGTTGTGTGCTGCCGGTTTTTCTGCAACCTCCAGGCTCCAGCCTGAACACCGGGACCTGCCCCGACGCGTCCCTCCAAATGTTTTCTCCTTCCGAAGCGGCTTCCGGGGCCCCTCCGGCTGCCTTCTCTCCGTCTGGCCGCTGGGGAGGAGCCAGGGACCGGCCAGGGCGCACACAGGCCTCCGCCACTGCCTTGTCCCGGCCCCCGCGTGAGCCGCACAGCGTGGCCGCGAGGAGGGTGGCCCCCGGGCAGGTGCAGGAGTTCTGAGGGGCCCTCCTGACCACCTCAGCTCCCTGCGGCCAAGCCTGGGGGTGCCAGCCCTGCTCTGCCTCGTCGGTGACCACGGTTTTCCTTCCCCGTGGGTCGCTGCTCCGTGGCAGCCTATTTCCAGGTCAGTCAGCCCCAGTGGCCTCGGAGACCACAGGGCGAGGCTGCCTCCTCTCATCCCTGCCTCCTCAGCTCGCTCACGGCGGGTCCTCGGTCAGCAGTTCCTGACGGGCGACGGGTGCAGCTGGGACGCGTTAACTCTCGGGGAGCCTGGAGAAGTCTGGGATCAACCAGATGGGTCAGGGCTCACCCCTTCTAGAGCGAGCCGCGTGAGCTGGGAGGACCTGTGAGAGCTACGAAGAAGGAAGGTTCTGGATAGGAAGCTTGAGGGACCAGAGTCCGGGCTGCCCCTCCCAGGGAGTGGCTTGTCTGCCGCCTGGGCAGCTCCGGATGGGGTGTGGGGGGTGATTCGGCCCGAGAAGTCCGCAGACCACCTTCTCCTGGGATGCTGGACCACCAGGCCCAGACAGGTTCCCGAGGGATAAGCCAGCAGGAGCAGTGGGCTGACAAGGGCCGGGCTGTTGCTGAGGGAGCGTGGAGGCAGGCGGCTGTGTCAGGAGCGGCCCACGCAGGCCCGGGAGGCCGCTTCGAGCACTGCCGCGGGGGGAGCGTGTGTGTGGGAACAGCCGAGGGGGAGGCTGGCCCCACCGGGGACCTGTCCCGCTGTCCCCGCAGCCAGGCCCCTTCTCCACTCGCAGCTGAGCCCCCGGCATGGCTTGCGGGGACGCGGGGTCCTGCCCCGGCTCCCCAGGGTGGTTGGTGTTTTCCCTTCACACAAACCCAAGGACGCACGAGGATGTGCAGCCCACCGTAAACAAAGAGCTATTTTTAGTGCCTCATTGTTTCCTCTCCGTGGCCTCCTAGCTCCCAGGCCAAGGGCCACCCCTGTCCTCCCTCCTCACAGCACCCCGCCCCCAGGCTCCGGGGCCTGCCCGGTCACCCCAGACTCTGCCCTGCCAGGTGCCCACAGCGCAGCCCTCGGGGGCGGTCTCGGGGCCCGTCTGCGGAGGGGACCCTGAGGCCGGGAAGGGGCCCAGAAGGCACCAGAGCCAGGCCCGGGAGTCCCATGGCCGCAGCGGCTTCTCAACCTGTCTCCCCCCCCCACCCCCGACTCCTGGCTGTTTCAGCCCACCACAGCCTGTTCCGAAGAAACCCCTCGAGCAGCCCAGCCCCTGCCTCAGGGGAGGTTGAAATTGGGGCCACCCCCCCTCCCTCCCAGCCCACAGGGTTTGAGCTCCTGGTTCCTGGAGACAAAAAGGAGGAGCCTGGCCTTCCGTCAGTCTTGTGGTTGTGCCATTCGCCCCAGCCAGTACACCCCCTGTTGCCTGACGGGTGTGTGTGTGTGTGTGTTTGTGTGTGTGTGTGTGTGTGTTGGGGGGTAAGGAGGGGCAGGCACGCCACCACGGCTGCTCACACGCTCACTCCCGGCAGCAACCTGAGGTAGTGCCGTCACCACTCGCTCCCATGCTCCAGGCTGGGAAGCAGGCTTGACAGTGGTGAGTGATGTGTCCCCATCCCACAGCTATAACTAGGGGCGCCCAGGGGGCTCTGTCGGTTAAGCGTCCGACTCTCCATCTCAGCTCGGGTCTTGATCTCAGGGTCCTAAGAAGGAGCCCGACCGGGAGAGAAATCTTGAGGTTTGTGAGGGGGCAGGGCATTAACTGGAGCAGTCCCTCAGCCTTCCCGAACCTGCAGAGAGCTGAGGGGATCTCCCAGAAGGACCTTGTCGCAAAAAAAATAAAGCTTGTGACTGTCAGAGCCTGAATTGGAACCCAGGTGTGTGCGGCTGAGCCCAGAGCCCGGGAGGGCTTGCCCTGACAGCAGCCGCTGCCTGAGGCCTGTAGGGGCTTCATCCCCCTCCTTGGGGTTCAGTGTGGGAAGGGCAACTTCAGGCCCCGGGAGCTGAGATCTGTGACCTAGGAGGGGCTGACAGAGGGCAGTGGGGCGGGGGCTCGGACTGGGGGCTCAGGGCTCAGTGGTTCCCCTGTCCTCCTCCCCCTGCTTGCTCTGAAGCAGAGCCAGCTGCAGTGGGAAGGAGCCTCTGGCTGTGATGGGTTTTTTTTAACCACTTGATCATGATCAAGGATTTAATTTTATCTCCTTCTCTGGCTGGCTCTGATTCTATTTGGAGTTTAAGCTCGAGCTAGTGAGCGGGAGGGTCCCTGGAAGACAGGACTCCCGCCCCCAGGCTCGGCAAGGCCCCTCCTTGCCCGTCCAGAGAAGACAAGGTCCACCTGGGGGAACCCCTCAGCCCCGCGGGTTTGCACGAAGGCTGAAGGCTGACCGGCTGCTCCAATTCCCCTCCCCCCCTTGCAAAGCTGCTTAGCAGAGGGAGAGGTCTGGGGGGCGGGGAGGTAGCTCTTCCCTCAGCCTCTATCAAGGGATCAGCTAAGCTCTTTCTTACTCATCAAAGAAGTGTTTATAACAGGGTCACCTGGCTGACTCAATTGACTCAATTGGTGAATCGTCGTACTCTTGATTTCAGCTCAGGTCATGATCTCAGCGTAGTGGGATCGAGCCCCACGTCGGGCTCTGTGCTCAGTGGGGAGTCTGCTTGGGATCCTCTCTCTCCTTCTGTCCCTCCCCCTGCTTGCCCTCGTGTCTCTCTCTCTCTCTCAAAAAAAAAAAAAAAAAGGCAGCATTTAACAACCCCTGATTGGACCGGGGGCCACGTTCCTCCCCTCCAGGAGCCGCACACAGGCCTTGCTCTGAATGACTTCTAAGTGGAGAGGATGGCGTGGGAGACACCATCACGTGACTTAATGACGCCCAAAAGCACTGACCACCTGCTGTGGGCAGGTCTCTGCTAAACTTGTCATTTGCATTGTATCATAATTCTCAGCAACAGCCTTATGGGGATAGATGCTCTCCTTGTTCCCATTTTTCCAATAAGTTGGATAATTTGCCCCAAGTCACGCAGCTGCCAAGTAGCAGGGCCAGTTCCCGAACCCACCAGCCGGCCTCTGGAGGTCTCACTGTCTCCCCAGCCCCCTGCTGCACGGACATAAAGATTTATACTGTGGGATTAAACAGTATAAACCAGGTCAAGGGAGAATCATGTTTATCTAGGGCTTTATTGGATTCAAAGCATTTTTTGTGTAGAATCTGCCAAAGGTACAATGGGTTTTATTATTATTCCCATTTTACAGGTGAGGAAATTAAGGCTGAGACCTGCCCAAGAGTACAGAGGTCACAGTAGGGAGGCAGGGCTCCTAGCCTAGGCTGCAGCCCCCTAATTCTGAGCTCTTTCACTGACCTCACGTGGGGACAGGTGTCCTTTGAGGCTGGACTGCCAGATGCTGGCCAGGGGCTGCGAACAGGAAGAGGCAGGGGGAAGTAGAAGAGGAACCTATTCTAGAAAAACCGGCTTAGCCTGGAGAACTGCCAGGTCCCCACGTGAGGCATCAGAGTGGATGAAAAGTAAAGAGCAGGAGTTCCGATGGCCGGCTCCGGGCAGCTGCTGGGGCACCGTGAGTAGGTGGGAGGCCAGCTTCACGCCCAGCGGGAAAGGCAGTGGCTTCACCCCAGAGGTGACGGCTGGCCTGAGGACCCAGCACCTGACAAATAGTTCACAACCTATGAGAGCCGGACCCAACGGGACTTGGAGAACAAGGGCAACCCCCAGATTGGTCCTGGGGTCACAGAGAGGCCACTGGGCAACCCGGTGACATGGGGTTTACTCTCCCTTCCCCCTCTCCCCAGTCAAAGTAGTGGCTATGAGCATGGAGTCTGGGGTCAGACAACCCGGGTCCAAGTCCTGACTACCACGCTACCGTTAGCAAACTGTGACCCCCTCATCTGTAAAATGGGGATAATGCCATACTTACCTCACGCGTGACTGAAGATGGTGTGTATAGGGCGCTATGTACCCACACACGGGTGGCACCCAACACACGTTCCCTGTGTTATTAAGACGGGGACGAGGCAGTCACCTGCATAAAAGTTGTTTGTGAAAACCCACCTACCTCAAGGGCCAAGGCCAAAGGCCAAGGAGGTGGAAACTCTCGGAGGTTCTGGGTCTGAAGTCATGTCCCAGGGCTGTGTATGTGGGGCGGGGCTCCCACAGGTGTGCAAACGGGGGGGGGGCACCTATTGCACACTCTGCCCCTTCCCTGGGGACTCGGGAAGAGGCCCTGGGCAGGGCAGGGTGTGGCTCAGCTCCTGTCACCGGCTCCCTGGGCCGCTTGCCTGACAGGACTGGCAGGTCCCCCTGGGAAGCCACCCGTGAGGGAGCAGTTCCAATGTCAAGGAGGAAAGTGAAGGCAAACACTGGCTGGTATTCGACAAGCATTTCACTGCCCTCAGCCTTGGGGAGGCCTTTCTTTCAGTCAGGGCCAGCAGCCGTGGTCACCCCCAAACCTCCCCACCAAATGGCCTAAACACCCAGTTATTGTCCAAGGAAAGCGAGTTCCTCCATCGGACAGAGAAGGGTTTCCTAAACATGGCCTCAGGTCAGTCCGGGACTCTTTCATGTTCTGGGAAAGGGGTGGGTGCCGTGGGCAACAGGCAAATCGAGAGGGCAGGCGGGGCAGGTGGGGAGTAGTGGGGTCCCCTGGGACACCCCCCCCCCCAGCTCCTGGCCCTGGACGCTGGCTCCTGCCCCCACCACCGAGCCAGGGGCCGTGGGGGGATTGTTTCCCTGCTACAAAGGGTCCCGCTCAAGGGCTGGAGCAGCCCGGACTCTCCCAGCGGCCGGGCACCCGCAGGCACCGGCAGAAGCAGCCCTTCATTCTCAACCGCCCTTCCCCCAGGGCCGGGAAACACCCACAAAAGGCAGGGTGCCCCGTCCCCTCTTCTCAGCCCACCCCTGGCCTCCCCCAGACTCAGCCCGGCCCCCAGCTGTCTCAGGCCCCAGTAGTCCCAGGGCCACCTGTTCTGCAAACACCGGTACCTAGACGAAGCCAGGCTACATGCTGTGTGGGCTGAGGGGCCCTCGAAGACTCGGTGCTGCCCCCAGTGTCCTCCCGTGGCCTGCTGAGGTGTCCCGACTCCTCTTTCTTGGCGGCCTAATTCCCATGAGACAACCCCAGAAGAATGCCTCCCTCCCTCCCGGGCTTGCTGCTGGGGGCTGGGCGGTGGCACCAGAGCCGGCCAGCCCCTTCCTCTGCTTGGCGGCTCAGCTTAGAAGAACAGATTGGCTCTGAGGTTAACTCCCCAACCGTGCAGCTCAGAACACAAATAATTTACCCATTGTGAGCCCTCGATGTGTCTCGGCGATGTCTGACTTACACAATGGTCTTTTTTTGGTCCGTTTCTCAAGAACCATGAAGTCCTTCTTGGAAAGGGAAGTTACAGAGAAAAGCAGGCCAACTCAATGTAAAGATGAATGTAAGTTACCTGAAGATAGAATGGGCTGTCTTGTAAGGTAGTGAGTCCCTCATCCTAGAGGGTATTCAAGCAAAGGCTAGATAAGCCTTTTTTAGAGCTGTTTCAGAGGTGACATACACATCTGGCCACTGCGTGGGCTGGGGGGCAACCTCCAACATCTCTCCCAACGCTGAGAGTGAATGACGTGGATTGTGCCATCCGTCCTCATATTCTACGAACTCCACGGTGTTTAGCACCCAGTGAAACTCTTTGAAAAGGAAATAGAAGCAGTGAGTCCATGTAAGCAGCAAAAAAAAAAAAAAAAAAAAAAAGCAAAAAAACACAACCTAAAATGGGATGACGAAGGGTGGAAATGAAAGATTCTAGAAAATGCTTCCAAAGCAAAAAATTCCTAAAGGAGAAATGATTTCAGCTTCTAAACTTGAATATACAGCTGAACACCAACAAATCTCCCATTTCTGCGATGACGGAAGGACCGGATATTTTGCTTGGACTTGTGTCGCAAGCAATCCGAGGCCATTGCCATCGCACAGGATGCCGGGTGTCCAGGGTGGAAGGGAGCACCTTCTAGGGTGTTCGGTGTCTCCTCAGGAGCCGGGAGGGGGCGAGGTCACCTCTGAAGACTACTGACCTCAGTCCAATCTAGGATGATATTTAGAACCCCAGGTCCAAAACGGGGCTCGGCCTTCTGTGGCCCTGCAGGCTGGCCTGGGGAGACCTCGGAATTCTTGCAAAGCCCGAGTTCCACTCCAGGTCGCAATTAAACTAGCAAACGTGGTGTTTTGGACCCTCCTTGCGGTGCCTCCTCGACGAGAGAGGGCCCGGCAGCAGAGCCCATGTGACGTGGGGAAATCAGTGAGTGCACCCAATTCTGAGCGACATAACTCAGCTCACGCACCAAGCTATTAAAAATCTTTATTGTTAAATTTTTTTTCCTTCAACAGATATATTTTTCGTGGAAATATGGAGCCACGGCAACACCTTCACTTCTTCCGTTCAGACGACGAGACAGATCGCGGCCATCGCTGTTACAAGAGGGAGGCCCGTGACCTTGCCGGGGGCAGGCTGGGGCAGAGAACACACCACTGGCCAGGACATGGGCCCTTTGTGGGAACTACACGTGCAACGAGAGGGCAAACGGCAACACGGCATGGGCGCCTGGGGGCAGGTGTCATAGCCTGGGGGGAGGGCGCTGGGAAACAGCTCCCCTTTCCCCGGGGGCTCAGCTGGAGCTGCAGGACACGGAGCTGGGAGTGTGTTTGTGAGTGCGAACACGCGCCACCGCTCCTGGAAGAAGACCCCTCCCGGGGTCCCCACGGTCCTCGTTCCTTGGGGATCAACAGTCTTTGCAGGGTAACCTAACCAGGTCAGCTAACCAGGGCTCCTTCGCGTGTGGAGGAGGTCAGGGCCATCGATGCTGTGACACGCAAGTCCTTCTGGGGCAAAGCCCAGACGACGCTCAGAGCACAGCACGAGCCGCCCGCGTGGTCCCAGGGCAGCTCCTGTGATCCACGACAGTCCCAGCCCTGGGAAGGGGGAGATTTCGCTCCAAGAGTCTTCTCCTGGCTCTGGGTACCTGGGGCAAAAAGGGGGCGTCGGCCACTTACTATCTGAGGAGGAGGGAGGAGGCTCCCCATCCCTGAGGCCTGCATCTTTCTCCACCTCCCCTCCCAGGTTCCAGTCTGGTGACAGATACGGGGAGAAGGGCAGGCTGCCCCCCAGGGAGGGGACCTGGAGTTCGTTCAGCCCTTCACATACGGCGGCTCGGCAACGTGTTTTGGGGACCTGGGTTGAGGGTCAGCCTGGTGGGACCCGCTCAGCGAAGGCCCGGCCAGCTGTCTCAGATGGCACTTCATAAATAAACAATGACTGTCCGTTCCAGGCTGACATGGAGAGAGACCCCTCTGGAGGCGCGGGCCTGGGATCCGGGAGCTCCGCGTGCCGGCCAGGGCCTACTGCCCAGCGGCAGGCACCTTGGGAGCCTGGCTGGCCGAGGTCAGGGCTGGGGGTTTAGAGCCAAAGGTCTCCCCGGCCTTGTGAGCCAAGCTTTGTGAGGTTCCGGGCTTCCAGGCAGAGACCTCTGCTCTACTGCGGGGTCTCACGGAGGGGAGCGGCTCCTGTCCTTTACAGGACCCCCAGACGAGGCCTCAGGAAGTAGATCTGGAGGGAATGGCTGAAAAGACAGCCGCCCAGGGCGGTGCTCCTCTGCTCAGCATTGGCAGGCCCAGGCTGGAGAGGCCCAGCCGGGGATCCAGCAATTCCATTCCCCCCTGGGAAGCTGGCTGGTTGCCACCCCACGAAAGTGATGCGCATAAATCCTGCCTGGGTCACCTCTAAGCTCTGGTCCGCGCCTTTAGGACCGCACAAACCTCCTCGGGGGCTCTGCTTTCCAGCTGTAGACCCTGCATGAGGTCTTGGGGGTCCCCTCGCAGGGGAGCCTGGTGCGGTGGTTAAAGCAAACGCACTCTCCAGGTGGATCCCCGGTGGAGTGGGGGCAGCCCATGGCAACGGGAGTCATGGATGAGCCGATGAGAAACCAAACACACATATCAAAAACCAATCAAATGCAAACACAAACAAAACATGGGAAAGTAGCAGCAAGCTTTGTGTAATAAATATTGCAAAGCGCACTTGGTTTCTTTCTTTCTTTTTTTTTTCTTTTCAAGTCAAATATAACAACCAATGTCCCGAACCCTGTTTTCAGCATTCAAAAGAGAGAAGCTGTTGCTATCAGAACACCTGCAGCCAATCAAAGAAAAAAACCGTTTCCCACCAGCCGGCCAATCAAAATCCTCTTCCAGTTTAAGCAGCCAATCAGGCCTCTTCACATTCCTAAAAAGTGACCTAAATAAAGCACCAGATCTCGGAGAGCTTCCTGGGAAGCCATACCCCGAGGCGCAAATTAAAAAAAAAAAAGTCAGAAATAAAAATAAAAGGTTTCTGTTGGTCAAGATTTAAAAATAAAAGGGTTTCTTTCTGCAGCCAATCAGGAGTCCGTCCCTTTAAGCCAATTGTAACCGCACCACCGGTGACTCCCTCGCTGCCAGCCCTGCTGAGTGACCGTGGGGTGGGGCGGGGTGGGGGTGTAAGGGCAGGGGGACTCGGGGAGGTGATCTGCCACCACTCAGCTGGCCGAGGTCCTCACAGATCTCCTGGCCCTTGCCAGCTTCCGGGGTGTTCCAAGGGGTTCACTGTTACTGCCTCCGGTCCTCCGTCTCCGACCTGGAAAACGCCATCACCACATCCTCGGCACCTGCAGACCCGGGGGAAAGAACTGTCGGACCGGGCAATGCGAGGCGGCTGGGGCCCCGTTACCGGGTTGGCCTGCCCTAGTGAGGTCCTCCCCAGTACCCAGTGCTTCCAAAGCAGCCCACCTCCTCTTTGGCCCTTCCTGACAGCCTGGAAATGCCGGCAACCCTGCAGGTGGGCCGTAGGGGTGAGGCTTGGAGGCTGGCTCAAAGCTATGCCACTGACAGGCTGCAGGACAAGAACCCAAGGCTGTTGGTCCTAGAGCAGGGCTCTGCTCCCGTCCCTTGCTCCAAGGTCACCAAAGCCAGGAGCACCCGGAACCTCCGTCTTTCTTCTCAAGGCTCGTGTCTTGATGCCTTTGGATCATTAGGACTTCTAATAGCCATCCCTCTTTGCCCAAACCCAGCACCTGCTCAAAGGAGCACAGCCGGGCCCATTTCCAGCCTGCAGCCGGCCTGGCTCCTACAGAGATAGATAATGGCCAGAATCTTTATTATTGTTATTTTTAATCACGGATTTGAGATTCTGGTCCAGATGCTCATGAAATCACTTCCTTTGTCTTGTTTTCCGTAAGACAGGCTCTGACATGCAGCCAGAAAAGGCAAGAGGGAGGAGGAAAAGAGCTCAAAATACTGACCTGCCGCAGCCTCCCAAAGCTGCTGGCGCAGGAAGAGGCTGCAGGTTGGGGGAGCTGAGTGGCAGGTCCCGCCCCCCTCCTGGGCCCTGGCCTTCCCCGGGGCCTGCTGCTGTCTCCCCTTTCTCTCTCTCTCTTCCTTCCTTCCTTCCCTCCCTCCCTCCTTCTATAGTATTTGTTTTTAAGAAATTGTTTATTTATTTATAAGTCGTCTCTGCCCCCAAGCCGGGGCTCCAATTCATGACCCCAAGATCGAGTCGCAGGCTCTACCCACTGAGGCAGCCAGGTACCCCTCCTCTTTTTCTAGCGGAGGGCCCTTGGTCACGCCCTGAACAAGAATGAGCAGCCTGTGGCCTTCCTGCCATACCTCTCTTCCGCCCCGCTGGAGGGATTCTCCCCAGGAGGGGAGAATGGGAAGAGCAGACACAGGAAAGGCCACAGAAGAGAGGGCCAGTGTGCGAGGCGCATGGCATGGGAAACGGAGTCCGGGAAGGGCCGCGTTGTGCCCCCGTCCCTGGCGAGGTGTGGGCTGGTTTCCTCCACACCACAGGGGGGCCTCCCCCGCCTCCTTCCTAACTGTCCCACCACACCGAGGGCTGGCGGAGGCACCCAGCGGTGGGTGCTGCAGGAGAAGGGCTCACCCACAAGGCCGTGACATCACAGAGATGGCCTTCGCTCTGGCCACCAGCACAGCAGGGTGCTGCCGAGGCGACCAGCCACCCCCCTCGCATCCCACCGGCACAACTTCCATTCCTGAAAATTCCTCAAATCATCTGACTTCTTGGGACGGGGGCTCCTTTGCTTGGGAAGCCCTACAAATCCTCCCCTTGACTTCTTGGGAACATTCTGTTCTCGCCTCGGTCCTAGGACCACGAAATATCACTGCAGGCAGATTTTCCTAGCAACCACAGAATCCAAGATGACATCATACCCTGCACGGCAGCTGAGCCGGTCACCTACCAGATGCCGGCCCTTTCCGGGCGGGCGCCGCCTGCCCAGCTCGCTAATCAGGAGGGGCTGGCTCGGGCTAGGAAAGGGGGGTGGTCGGCCACGAGCAGGGGCAGCCCACCTGCTTCTTTCCTTGCCTGCCCCGTGGGCTCTCCCGCAGGGACCTCGGGCCTCTATACTGAGCTGCAGGCACAAAAATAGCACTGGCTGCTCTAGGAGGGAATGGTGAGCCTGCAGAGGGAACAGACCCAGGGGCTGGGCCGCCCAGCACCGCGGCCTACCTGGCGTGCGTACCGGGGCTACGCTCTGAGTCGGGGAAGGAAGTGACCTCCTCAAGGTCACACAGGGACTCCAAGGACTCCTGCTTAGCAAGACACCTGAAGCGGAAGAGTTGCCAGAGTCCCCCTGGTGCGGCAGTGCCAGCTGGTCTCCTGTTCCCGGCAGGGGCGGGGAAACCGGCAGCTTTCATTTTTAGAGCCTCCCACTCTGCTGCTGGAGCCGGGTGCGGAAAGGGCCCACGGAGCCGCTGCCCATCCTGGGCCCGGCTCCGTTCCCAGGGGATGTGCCTTTTCCAGCCCTCACCAAGAGGGGACGGGCCCTTCCAGGCGTGGTCTGACCTGTCCTTGTCATCGGCTGGCCCGCACTCGTCATTCCACCAGGGCCCGACCGGGGACCCTGCAGGCCTCTGGGCAAGGCTGTTATTTTTCCCTCTCCTCTTCTCTGTGAAACTTGGGGCGGCAGCCTAACGGGGAGGGGGCGCTGCTCGGTTAGCTGTTGAGATGAGCTCTTAGGGCTTCAGAGCGGGGGGCCTTGGGTTGGTCCCCACGGTCCCTTCTTCTCCTTTAATGTCCAGTGTGTGGCAGCTCCCTTGGGTGCCGTCCCTGCTGGCAATCACAAGGCTCGGGACGGGAAGGCCCAGCCCACTGCCGCCAGGCTGTCAGCTAGTTTCCTGTCCCATTTTACAGAGGAGGCTGTGCCCACCCCGTCGTGAGCTGTGCTGCGCTGTCTGGCCTCGGGCTCCGAGCCTGCATCCATCCCTTCCCACCTGGCGCGGGAGAGCACAGGAGGGGAGAGGCCGCGCAGCCTCTCCTGCTCGACACTCTCGGATGCACCCAAAGATAAAGATAGGCATCTCGAGAAAAGAGAACACACGCGCGCACGCGCACGCACGCACGCGCGCACGCACACACGCGCGCGTTTCTCTTACGAATACAGGTATTCGTAATACCTGTCATATGCAAAAATACTCAACAAAACACTAGCAAATAACACAGCAATATACAAATAGGATTCCGTACTGAACAAGTGAGATTTATCCCCGAAGGGCAAGGGTGTTTTAATACCTGAAAATCAACTCACGTAACACAGACTATCGATAGGAAAAAGAGGGAGAAAAACCATATGACTGTCTGAACAGGCACAGAAAACACATCAGACAAAACTTAATACCCCTGCATGGAAACACGCTCCACACACTAGTAACAGAGGGAGCGTCCTCAGTCTGATAAAGGGCATTTACTAAAAAGCCACAGCTGTTCTACTTAATGGTGAAGACTGGGAGCTCTCCCCGTTCGAGGTTAGAAGAAGAAAAGGATGTCCACTCCTGCCATTTCTAGTCAACATTGTGTTGAAAGTTCAATTCAGAGCAATTAGGCAAGAAAAAGAAATAAAAGGCATCCAAATTAGAAAGGGGAAGAAGTAAAACTCTATTCGCAGATGACACAGGATCTTGTATATGGAAAATCCCAAGGAATCCACTAAAAAGCTATTAGAACAAATAAAGTTGCAGGATACCAGATCAATATACAAATACCATTTGCATTTCTATACACTAGCGATGAATAATCCGCAGATGAAATTAAGAAAACAATTTCATTTACAATAGCATCAAAAATAATAAAACACTTCGGAACAAATTTAACAAATGGAGTCTGGAATTTGTATTCAGAAAAGTGCAAAACATCACTGTTCAAAAACATCATAGAAAGAAATTCGACACAACTCCTATCAAAATCCCAGCTGTGTTCTTCGCAGAAATTGACAAGCTGCTCCTAAAATTTGGAGGGAAACGCTAAGGACCCAGAACCACCAAAATCCTCTTGAGAAGGACCCACACTTTTGGATTTTACATCTCCTACAAAGCTACAGCAAACAAGACATGGTGGGACTGGCGTAAGGAGAGACGTGTAGGACGATGGAACAGAACAAAGAGTTCGGAAATAAACCCTCCCACTTAGGGTCAGTTAAGTTTTGACAAAGGTATCAAGACAATAGGGCCGGAAAGAAGTGAACAGATGGTTCTGGGACAACTGGATTGTTAAGGATGAAGTTGGACCCTTACCTTGCACCGTATACAGAAATTAACTCAAAAGGCACCAACGACCCACATGTAAGTGCTAAGATCATAAAACTCTTACAAGAAAACACGGGAGTAAATCTTCATGACTTTGGGTTAGGAAATGATTTCTCAGATATGACACCCTAAGCATAAGCAATAAAGGAAAAAATAAACTGGGCTTTCTCGAACTTAAAAATGTTTATGCTTCAAAGGATACTACCAAAAAAGTGAAAAGGTGGGGGGCACCTGGCTGGCTCGGTCAGAGGAGCATGTGACTCTTGATCTCAGGGTGGTGAGTTCGAGGCCCGCGCTGGGTTTAGAGATTACTTAAATAAATACACTTAAAAAAAAAAAAAGACAAAAGCCTTAAAAAATAAAATTAAAACAGATTACAATGAGAAGACTTACTATTAGAAAAAAGTGGCAAGGCAACCAACAGACTGGGAGAAAATATTTGCATGTCATACATCTGGTAAGGGACCAGTACCTAGAATACATAAATAACACAACTCGATAATAATAAAAAGTCAACTCGATTTTTAAAATGGGCAAAGAACTTGAATAGAGCTTTCTCCAAAGATGTAAGAATGGTCAACAAGCCCATGAAAAGATGCTCTACATCATTAGTCACTACGGAAATGAAAATCAAAGCTACAATGAGACACCACTTCACGCCCACTAGGATGGCTGGAATCAAAAAGTGACAATGACAGGAGTTAGGGAGGAGGTGGAGAAGCTGGAACCCTCAAACGTTGCTGGTGGGATGCCAAATGGTGCGGCTCCCAAGCCCGCTCCGCCCTCAGCCTTCCCTACCTCGGTGACAGGACCGCCATCCTCTAGTTGCTCAAAAACCCTGGGTGGGGGGTAACTTCCTGATTCCCCAGCCCCGCCCCCTGTCCTTTGTG
>CM052900.1:160177771-160193095 GCA_028534135.1 Potos flavus | reverse complement strand
ACGGATCCCAGCGAGCCTGCCCATCTGACCAGCCAGGATGACGTTGTTGGCAGCAGAAAGCATCATAAACAGCTTCGGGGGGTGAGGAGGGTCACGACTTGGGAGTTCTAGTACATCTGCTCTGCTCTAGTCCCAGGCGAGCTCCCTCAAACCCACCTCCCGCCCTCCCACGCCGCCGCTGAACCCAACACACACACCCCGTACCTCTGGCCTCGTTTTCCCAGGCGAGGTACTTGTTTTCCTCAAATTCTTCAGTCCCCCTAAAGATGTAAGCTCTCCTAGACCGGAGAGGTTGGCTGTATGCAGAAGGGACAGAATTCTCGGGAGGAGTGGGTGGGAGGGGTCAGGAATGACCAGGTCTTCATCTAAAGCCCTGGTATATTCTCAAATTCTAGAGGGCATCAGAATCACCGGGGTGGAGGGGGGCGCGCTATTTCAAATGCAGATTCCCAGGCTCGCCTGGCAGGCATTCTGATTCAGTAGAGCTGGGGTGGGGCCCAGGAGTTTGCACTGTTGACAAATACCCTCGGTGATTCAGGGGTGGTGGTCTGCGGCCCGTACGCCGAGAGTTCAGTGCTACAGGCTGTCCCTTGACCCCCACCCCCAGCTCTGAGCTGATGTCCCTTGTCCACCAGCATTCCGAAAGAGACCTCTGTCCTCCCACTTCCATTTCCTCACTGATCCCAGGCCCTCGGCAATCTGGCTCCCAGCTAGGGCTCCGCAGACGCTGTTTTAGGAAAGTCGCCACTGACCCTTTCATGACAAGCTCGGGGGGACCCTGACAATGACCCTGCTGCCCCTCCCCTCCTTCCAGAGCTGCACGATGTCCCCCGCTGCTCACCGGGCTCCGTCCTCCCCTCACTCTGCCTGCTCTCCCTGTGCGACCTCCCTGACTCCCCGCCTCCCCCGGCCCACACTGCTGCACCTGCTCCCACGTCGCACCTGAGCTCTGACCTGGCTCCCGCCGGACACCCCAGGCACCTCCCACTCGGAGCTCCCCTTCCTGCCTCGCCGCCGCCGCAGCTACTCAGACCAGGTGCCTCTCGCCCTGGGCCCTGAGTCTCCGATCCCACCCCGGCCTGGTCACCCTGCCTGCAGGCCCTTGGTCCTGAATGTCCTGCCTCTGAAAAACACTTGCGGCGCTTCACACGTGGGGGTCCCCGTGACCTTCCAGCTATCCCCCTGCCTTACCCTTTGTCCTGTGACCTCTCCCCAGCGCTCACCCTAAGTGGATGACAACCTGACCTAGCCATCCCTCCCCTTCGGATCCGTGGGGACCCCTTGCAGTCCCCAGGATGGATTCTGTCCAGAGCCCACATGCCCTTCCAGCCACCCATCACCCACCTGGCCACCGCCACACCAGTCTCTTAGGGGGACACAAAGACGCCCGACACTCATGCTGGGCAGGTTCCAGAGGCTTCCTCCAATTCTCCACTCCCCCCACACGTTCCCACATACCCATCAGGGCTCCGGCAAACAGTACCTTTCCCCCGTGGCTTTCTGGGTGCGCTTCCCTTCCCTCGGGATGAGTCATATTGCGATCTGTGCATTCGTTCGCGTGTCTGTCCGCCCTGCTGGACTGGCAGCTCGGGGCGGGGGTGGGAGGGGTGCTGTCACCTGGCACTGCGCCCAGCACACAGACTGATGGGCCAAAGAGAGTGACACTGTCCCATCGGCACTGGACCGAGCGGCCCCCTGACGCCCCCCTCCGAGAAGAGGGCTGCCTTTGCTGGGGCGTCGGGAGGTCAGTGCAGTGCTGCCCGAGGGGCTGTGAGGCCTCCGAGGCCGCTGCTCTGCTTCCGTGCCCTAGAGCCTGCTGGGCTGGGTAAGGAAGGGTCTACGCAGCCCTTCCCAGGCCAGGACCAGAGGCTGGAGGCGGCAACCGGCCCTGCGTTTCAGCACGCCCCTGACCTGGTCTTGGGATGCCTTTTTCTTTTTCTGTGACCTGGGTTATTGCATACCCAGCCCCTCTGATCGACTTTTCAGTCTGATGCGATGTATATGTGATCTTTTGGGTTCAATTTTATTATTACTAGGTTACAAGTAATTCTCATCTGAGTGTTGATTAAAGTTAAAAAAAAAAAAAAAAATCATCTTCCCGTCCCATAGACTGGAATTCTCCCGAGGCCTGACTGCCGTTTCAGTCCAGAGCCCATCATCGCCGGGAGCCTCTGGGAGAAGCCTGGGAGCCCCACCTGGGGGAAGAGAGGACGCAGAACCCCCAGCAGACGGCCCCGCTCGTGCAAGACTCCCCTCCCGGAGGCCCGGTCTGTGCAAGGAGTCAGGAAACGCCAGCGCTGTGCCAGAAGCTGGACTAAGGGCTGCTCGTGTCACTGGGACACAGCATGGACCCGGGTCCCAAAGGGCCCCCGACAACGTGACCGCAGCTACACTGCAGGAAAGGTCATAGGGAGCTCCACAGCGAGAGGAGGGGCCCCGGCTGAGCCCGGAAGGAGGCAGAGAGGGCCGCGTGGAGGAAGTGCGAGAGCAGAAGCTGGAGGGCGTGGGAGACGATTCCAGAAGGAAGGCTGGCTGTGGAATCGGGCCCACGGTGCCAGCGCCTCGCCGGGGGTGCTGAGAGGGCCACGAGGGTGGGAGTGAGCAGAGGAGGGCAGCCCCTTGGTCAGCCATGAAGCCCGCCTGGTGGTGGGCCCTCCCCCGGCGTCGCTGGCTTCCCCGGGGGTGCCTGGGACCACAACTATTTTAACAAGGTTCCCGGCGTGACCCTGAGACCAAATGACCTATCTTGGGCTCTCTGGCGGCATACCCTGAGCAGCAGCTTTGCCTTCCGGGGGGGGGAGGGGGCCCAGAAGAGCCCTGGGGCAGCCCAGCTGGCTGCAGGCTGGGGGCGCTCAGTAGCTTTGCCTTGGGGGGGGGGGGGGGCAGAAGAGCCCTGGGGCAGCCCAGCCGGCTGCAGGCTGGGGACGCTCCCTGGAGAAAGAGTGTGATCAGAAGGAGGGTGGAACAGGCCTGAGCTGCCAGCGTGCCAGCACTGTGGCTCCCGCGGCCAAGAAGGGGGGCGGCGGCAGACCAGGGGAGGTCCTGGGAGCCCCCGGGGCGGGGAAGGGACAGAAGCGTCCTTCACAAAAGGGGCCACGTCTAGACCAGTGCCCTGGGACACCTGGACAAGAGCCTATCCACGGCGCTGCACGAGGACGAGAGCTCTGCGGGCACCTTGTCCGGGGGAGGCTTTGCAGAGTGCCAGTGGGGGCTGGGGACCGGCCCTCGCTGGGCGCCCCATCCCCTAGCGAGAGAGCGCAGAGAACCAGCACATTCAAAGGCACCTCGGGTGAAGGGCCCCGGATCAAAAGGCAGCAAAAAACGCCAAATGACTTCTGCGCCTTAATTAATACATTAATTGCCTAAATCACCCCTGTCACTCAGGTAAAACTCAGTCCTGCTTAAAAACGCACATGACCTTAAAGCCACTCCTAGAATTCATCTTAAAATAAACGATGAAGAGAAAGAGTTACATGCGAGGACGGATGCCGGGTGCTGGCCACACCCCGGTGCCCGCTCCGACGGCTCGGACGCCCGGTGCCGGACCAACCCTCTCCAGGCCTGTCCCCTCCTCTCCCAGGCGGGGCCCAACAGCACCTGCCTCAGGACTGTCGTGGGGACTCACCGGGGTCACTCTTGTGTGCTACCTACAAGGAAGCTGGCACACAGGAGGAGCGCAATAAATGCTCGCTGTTACTGTAACTAAGAGCAAAAATGAGAAGGAAATGTCCAAAGGGGAAGGGACTGGTCAACGAATTACGGCACAGCCAGGGGGCTGCACGTTATGCGATCGCTAAAATGTTTTCTTGAAAATTTTTAAAATACTATAAAATCATCAGGGCACCTGGGTGGCTCAGTCAGTTAAGCATCTGCCTTTGGCTCAGGTCATGATCCCAGGGTCCAGGGTTCAAGCCCCGCATCGGGCTCCCTGCTCAGTGGGGGGTCTGCTTCTCCCTTCCCCTCTACCCCTCCCCCTGCTTGTGCTCTCTCTTTATCTCAAATAAACAAAAACTTTAAAAAAAATACCACAAAATCAGTCATAAGTAAAACACGGATGTTAAAATAGATATTAAGTGTTTACACTGTATAGTCCCAAATTTATGACGTAAATACAAGCCTATTTTTTTTTTAAAGATTTATTTTATTTATTTGTCAGAGAGAGAGAGAGAGCACGAGCAAGTGCACAAGCAGGGGTAGCCACAGGCTCCCTGCTGACTAAAGAGCCTGACAGGGGACTCGATCCAAGCACCCTGGGATCATGACCGGAGCTGAAGGCAGCCACTTAACCGACTGAGCCACCCAGGTACCCTGATACAGGCCTGTTATTAAAAGGCTGATGGGAAAAAAAAAAAAGGCTGATGGGAACTTGAGCAGGAGGTAACAGTGCTGGCAGCCGAGTGGTTGAATTCAATCCGTCCAGCTTTTCTGCTGCTTCTCCCTTTCCCTGTTTTCTACGATGACTGTGCATTATTTCATGACCAGGAAAAAAGATCGATATGTGTTACGGAGAAAGCAACACCAGCGATAAGAGAGGAATGAACTCAGCATTCCGTCGAGCGTGCGTTTTGGAAGCTATAGCTCTCGACCCCCCACGCTCCCAGCTGGCTTTCTCAGCAAGGTGACCGTCCCAGAGAGGTATCGATCTCTGGCTCAGAGGCAGTCCTGCCTGGCTGTCAGCTCGCCTGGGCCACCCCGGGGAGCAGGAGATAGTGCTTGGAGAATTGGATTTGCCTTTCTGGGGGACGGGGGGCCCTCAGCCCCACAGCCCGGTCCGTTCATTTATCCAAGCATGCCCTGCGCCTCGTGGGGCCCAGCCCCAGAAATAAAGGGGGAAGCCACAACCCCGGGCTGAAGGGGCTCAGAGTTGCTCAAGAGATGGGCCAGGAGACAGTGTGGGGAGAAGCACAGCTGGGCGCATGTGTGATGGTAACCACAGGAGGGCCCGGCCCCGCCCGGGTTGGGGGTTGGGGGCCGGGGGGCTGGGGGTCAGGGCCGAGCTCCCGCAGCCCAGAGGCAAATGCAGAGACACAAAGACCAGCCCGAGACAGGAGCTGAAAGCCATTGGCTATGGCTGTTCACGGTGCATGAGGTCGCCGTGTCAGGGGATCTTGCTGACCATGCTAGGGCGCCGGATTACAACCGCAAGGCAGCAGGGAGTCACTGGAAGAGTTTACGTCGGGGAAGACCTGCTGAGGTAGGGGTAGGAGGTGCACCGAAGGGGCAAGGTGATTGTCCAGACGCCAGGAACTGTCTGCAGGGATCGAGACAAAAAGGAGCATGGGCTCTAAACAAAATGAGGCTTCACACCGGGACGGAGAAGACTGAGCACATCCGAGGAGCATAAGGCAGAAGAATCACAAGGACTCGGTAACTTACTAGACACTTGGGCCTTCAAAGAGGAGTCCCCGGTGCACTGGGTATTGGCGACACGTCCGTCACTGGGAACACAGGCGCAAGAACAGATCCATGGGGGGACAGCATGGACCTGGATCTGAGGGTGGCTTGTGTGTGGTGAGGCGGTCAAGGAGGGACTTGCACGTAAAGTCCTGGGGGGTCAGGAGAGGGTCTGGGCTGAGGGAGTGTATGTGGAGGATGTCGACCAGAGCCCGTGAGACCCCCAGGGGGAGGTGTGACAGAAGGGAGAGCAGAACACGGAAAGTATTCAGGGACAGTGAGCGGAGGGGGCAGAAGATGAGGCCAGGGGAGATGGAGAGAGAGAGAGAGAGAGAGGTGTATCGCCGAGGAGGACGAGGGAGGGGAAGGAGGGCTTCCAGAAGGAGGCGATCATGGGAGGTCTCAGACCAGCAGAGGCCAGGCAGGCCCACGGCTCCGGGCTGGTTCGGGAGCCCCTACGGCGCAGGCCCCCGCGGCACGGGCCCCGGCACCTGCCCAGACCCAGCAGACATCGCGCCCACGTTCACAGTTCACGGAGGGAAGACCAGGAGGCCTGGGCGTGGGGTGAGGGATGCCCAGCCCACTCTCCTCCCTGGGGGGGGGGGGGCAGGGGGCAGGGGGCAGGGAGGGCCAGCAGGGCTCCCAGTACCAGACCCTCCAGCCCCAGAGGGGAAGCGTGTGCGAGTCTAAAGATGGCAGACCAAGGCCAAGCTCTGTCCCGCTGGTGGGTGGCCTCATGCCCCACAGAGGGGAGCTCACGGAGTCTGCCCAGTCTCCTGCAGGACAGTGCGGGGCATTTGCTGAGACACAGCGCCACCTGGTGGCAAGAGGTGCTCACACCAGATCTCTGCCAGACTGTCAAGCCCATCTCCCTGATGCTCCTAGGCCTTTATTGGGGGGGAGGGGGGGGTGTCTTTTATGCTGGGACCCCATGCACTGGAAGCAATGATCCGAGACTTTTACCACTTGGGCAGCCCCTGGGCCCCTGCCAGCAGCATCCCTGTGGCATCGGCTCAGGTAGGCCAGGCCAACAGATAAGGTAGGCGGCTAGAATGCTAGCCGAGCCCCAGGTGGCCCCACGGTGTGGGCAGAGACGCGGGGTCCTGCTCTCGGGGTTGTGCCCCCACGACGGGGGAGGCCGTCCCGACTGCTGTTCTGTTGTGCACTCGTCTGCAGTGTGCTTAGGCACACAAAGATAAGGCCAGGCTCATAAAGCTCTTGCAGGCACGGCTGCCCATTCGCCTCCTACTCGGTCCACAGGAATCCTCGGGACCTTCTGCAGCAGCGTGTCTTCCTATGCGGTCAGCTCAGGGGTGGCCGTGGGGACCCAGGGCAGCAGGCGGGGGGCCCCGACAGCAGAGAACCACCCCAGCCAGCACGCCGGGTCCCGGTGCAGCTCCGGAAGCCTGCTCCCTGAGGAGACGTAGCTGAGGCCTGCTGGCTGTCCCACGGACACCCCACAAGTGGGAAGGCCCCGATTCTGGGGTCGCAACCACATGCCCGTGGCTCCCGACTGCTCGGCAGTTTCAGGCCAGGTGACGTTATCATGACCTTAACTCCACCCAGTTCATTTTTATTCTCATCTGCTGGCTTAGCTAGGTGAGATGGAGAGCTCTCGTAATGCTTCTTTAAACTTCCCCTTATTGCAGAAGCAACGCATGTACAATGTTAAAAAATTAGTTTTCCAAAAACGTGTGACTTGGAAAGTTAAAGTCCTTCACGTAGTTCTACCCTCTATGAGAGTTTCCTATTAATACCTGGTCTATGTTCTTTCAGCCTGTTTTCCTACACACACACGTGTGAGTGTGTGTGTATGTTGGAGGGGTGTTTTCTACAATGACATACAGTTCTACAACTTATTCTGATTTTTTTCCTTTAAGAGCATCTTTCTGGAGGCATCCTTACCACCCAGCCCCAATTCTGGTTAATTCAGTGACTTAAAGCCGGGGTGGGAGAAAAGGCAATGTCCTAGGGACCCAGGAGCTTGAGGGTTTCAGGGAGATATGGTTCAGGAGCCTGGGGGCTGGTGGGGGGGCCGTGCTGGAAACCCTGATCAGCCGCGGATGAGAAAGGACCTCTCCCAGAAACAAAACCCCAGGAGGGGCAGCCTCCAGCCCGGCCGTTGGTACAGACAGGCTGCGGCACAAGTGTGACCCAGGCAGGCTGTGCTTGGCGAGTGGCTGTCCCGGGAGCTGCCGGAGCCACAGGGACGCCCTGGTACGTTTCTGCTGAGTAGGTGCACAGGCCAGGTGACAGCCGGTGTCAGAGCTGTGGAGCCGGGCCCTGCGCCAGAGCCGAGGCCTGTGATCTCCACGAGAGCAAGGACAGCTTTGAGACAAGCGTCCTCGAGTGCTACCCCTGCTCTCCTCTCAGGCCCCACGGATCAGCCACATGCCCTTTGGCGCTCCACTGCCGGCAGCCAGCTCCCATCCGACGCCCCAAGGGCCATACTATTTCATGGCCAATAACGCCAACGAGGTGAAAAAAATAAAAGGAAAGGACTCGATGGAAGTGCCAGCGAGGACGCTGTGGGCTCCAGGGTCCGAGGAAGCCTTCAGAACAGGAGAGCCCGTAAGTGCCCAGCCTCCTGCTGCCTGGGACAGACGGTGACAAGGCCTGTCCTGGATCTGGGCAGCAGGTTGTGCTGAGCCCTCTGGGGATGGGCTGTAAGACCAGGGCGGTCCCTTACTGCTTCTGAACCCATTTCCTTGCCTGCGAAGTGCAAGTAATACCACCGGTACCCCTCTACGATTAAATGAATGATGTGTGTCCAGCACTTGGCAGGTACCGGCTAGACAATACCCGAGCGTCACCCGCTACCACCGTGATGATCGGGGGAGGGCACCAGAAGGGAAAGGACTCCCCCATGCAGACGGAGACCTCGGGCACGCAGAGCCCTTGGGGTCTCTTGCCTGGGTACAGCCAGGAACACACAAGCCCAGGAGAGGTCCTAGCCCACAAGGGCGGTGTCACGCTCTCCCTGTACCGGGTGCTGGGTGGGCGGGGCTCAAGCCAAAGACTGAGGAAATGCAAAAGGCCAGAGCCTCTGCAGTCCCAGGGGCTCCCAGATGCCTCGATTTCTTGGCTCCTCCGAGGCTAAAAAGAGGGGATCCCACCATTACCCGATGGGGTCCTAGGCTCCCACCTGGGGAAAGAGATGGGCCCGAGGCGTGGGGCTCAGCTCTATGGATGGGAGGCTGCTCCGGCCCCTCCTCGTCGACCCCAGGAACCACAGCTTGGCGCCTCCGGGCAAGGCGTGGCGGGGCGCCCTGGCGGGGACTCACCCTGGTCGATGGAGTGCTGGGGGAGCTGGCTGAGCTGGCTGTTGACCACCCCCGCGTAGGTGCGCAGGAACTCCTCCTCGCTGGCCGTCAGCTGCAAGGGTGAGAAGGCCACGGTGAGGGGCGGCCTGCACGGGCTCCACGAAGGTGCCTCCTCCTCTCATCCCTGGGCCCTGCTCCTGACCCTTCAGTTCCAGAGCGAGCGCCCCTGCCCCCCACCCGAAAGCCTGACCCATGGTCCCCCAGGCCTTGCCGCTCGGATCGGATCTGAGACTGGGTTCCCGCGCAGCACGGGGCCTGCCCAGGGAGCCCATCCCTTCCTTCCTGAATAATGCTGCCCTCTCAGGGCCCTTCCTGCCCAGCGCCCCGTGGGCAGCTCCTGGGGAGACGGGAGGAGCGCCAGGTCAGGTCCCGTAGGGGCTCGCACCCCCGGGCCCCAGCTCGGCACAGGGATGGGAAGACCGCCCCAGCAGTACCCCCGGAACTGGACGGGACTGGTCACAGGGCCGGATCACAAGGCCAGAGGCCCCGCTCCCAAAGCAGCGCGGTCATGGCAGGTGGCCGCCGCCCTCTGTGCCGCCCAGTCAGGCACCCTCCCGGGGAGAGGCCGCTCGGCACCCCGAAGGCACTCACATTCGAGCCCATCTTCCTCAGCATGAGCAGCACTCGGACCTTCTGCTGAACGTACATCTCCTCCGGACTCTTCCCGGGAGCCCCCTCGCGGTTCATTCCCTGGCCAGCCCTGGGGACTCCTGCAGAGCGGGGACAGGCACTGAAGCGGGGGCCAGAACGAGGCACACCGGATATGGACCGGGTGCTTGGCAGGAGTCGCCGAGTGGCCCATGGGGCTTCGGGGTCTCGCTTCTGAGAGCCCAGAGCAGGTGGCGAGCCGCACGTTCCTCCCTCGCCCCCCGCCCCCCGGCCCCAGGCAGCTGGGCCCAGCGGCTCGATCCCGGAGCAGGCGCTGGCGGCCAGCACCGTCTGCAAGGAGCTGTCAGGCTCAGGGACCCTGAGCTGACCCAGAACTTCTGGCCAGCTCGACCTTGCAGCCACCCCCGCAGCAAGAACCCTGCGATGAGCCCCAGGAGATGTGGTAAAGGAAGCCCAAAGTGTCCCAGGTTTTCAAAGCATGCAACTTCCACAAGGAGCAGAAGTGACATGACCAGAGGCAGCCGGCCAGCACTCCTGGCTGGAGAAACTGTGAGATCGGGACCCGGGCCCAAACACGAGGGCAGCCCCCTCCGCAGAAGCCCCTGATGAATTCAAGAGGCCAGCGCCTGGGCCGGGCTCCAAGGAGTCCCTCGATGGGGACAGGCCGGCCGGGGCTGTGGGGCACAGATACCCACCTGAGCTCCCCGCCGTCACCCCCACACGCCCACCCCCCCGTCAGAGGGCAGCGCCTGCAGGCAGCAGCTGTGTCCAGGGACCGCAGGGCCCCAACCTGCAGAAAGGTCCCAGGAGAGAAGTCCCAGGGCTCCCCCGCCCCCCCGAGGAGGAGCCGGCGGAGAAGAAGCCGGGTGTGGAGGGGTTTGGGTTACACACTTGTAACCCCTGGATGAGTCAGAAATAACGCAGCAGCTGGTGGGGGTGGAGCCTCGGCGGCCCCGGTGCCAAGGAGCTGCGCTTGGAGGGCCGAGGGAACCTGGCTTGTGAGCCAAGGACACTTCTCACGCCGTCCATCCCTCGGGGGCCAGCAAGTCCCGGACCAGCAGGCTCTCCCGGGCCGGCCTGCTCTCCGTGCAGGGGGCAGACTCAGAATGTGCCGGAGCCCCGGAGGTCCCCGTCGGCTGCTCAGTCCCCGTAAGCTCACGGGGGCTCTGGCCCTAAAAGTCCCCACGGTGGGCTAAAAAGCCGGCTGCATACCTGATGTATACTCAATGTGGCATGTCTCCTTCTGGGGCCTTCCTTCCCCCCACATCCTTTCCCCGCCACACTCCCCATTGTCTTCTCACCTGCCACCTCCTCTGGGCCCAGAAAAAAGCCTCATGAACACTGACGACCAGCAAAGAGGGGTAAGCTGCCTCCACAGGGGACTGGGGGAGGCGACCCCGCCGTCCCCAGGATAGGGGACAGCCGAGTGGGAAAGCGCAGTCGTGGGACATCGCTTCTCACATGGACCCCTCCTCACTTCCTTCCACTCTACTCCCCACACGAGGACCCCCGAGGCCTGCATGGGCGGCCCGGCCTCCTGCTCCACACGCCTCCCCACGCGCCCTGCCCTCCTGACCCCAGTCTATTTCTAGAACATACCAAGAAGTTCATTCCCCCGGCAGCCTTTGCACTGGGTGTCCCCTGAGCCCGGGCTGGCTTCTTTTCATCCTTCAACGTGCTTAAAGACGCCTTCCCGGGGAACCTCTCCTGACAGCACAACCGAAGCAGGTTCTGTGTCCCCTCAACCCCTACACCCTCTGGGTCACACAGCCCAGGCTCATCCCAATTTTCTGAGGGGGTCTTGCTGGAATACTTGCTTATCGTCTCTCCCCTGCCCGCCTAGAGGGCCAGGCCCGCTTAGCTCAGCCCGTCCCCCACAGCCCAGCACTGTGCCTGGGAGGCACTGAACAGACACCGCCCAGCTGGTCTAAGCTTCTCCCTCTCTACAATACCCACACTGACTTAGGGCCAAATGTCACCGGACTGAAACTGACCGGAGTACCTAATCCAGTCTCTATAACCAGACTGAGCCTTGGCAAGTGGAGGGCTTTGGGCTATTCTCCAGAGGACTTCTGGAACATCCACAAAGCCTTCAAACTGGGAGTCAGGGCTTCCGGGAGTAAAAATCTTCCACCCCCTTCCTGTGTCCAAGGGCCAGCGGTCGGCTTGCTCTCTCCTTCTGAAAGGCAGCATTGAAGAACGGTGACCTGCCACTAGGTGTCACCACACACAAAAGAACCAGAGTCCCAGCAAGAGTCCCCGCCTACTCCCACCCCAACTCCCCAATAGGCCCATCTAGTTCAAGCCCTTATTCTGATCCTAGGTCCCAAACCACACCCCAGTCCCAGGTCCCAGAGCAAGATCTATTCATCACTCGGGCTGGGCCCGACTCAGCCAAGGATATGTATCTGGTTTTGCTGTGCATCCCAGGACCTAGGGGTCCCGGCTTCCCCGTGGTTGGGGACCCCTCCCTCACTGTCCTTTCCTGACCAGTGAAGCTTCCTCCGACAGAGATGTGGGCTCAGAACCAGAAGTGTGCGAGCCTGACCAGGAGCCTGAGTGTGTGGGAGTCATTCTACATTGTCTATTTTTACAGAATTTTGCTCTGTCCAACAATCCTGGCATCCTGTACAGATGGGTGTCATTCCATCGTCTTCCACTGGAGCCTCACTGTGCGGGGGACCTCCCGCACTCAAACTGTGATGTCGGGGGTGGGGGGTTACACCACCCAGCCACAGGCCTAGGGAGTCATGGGCCCGAATGGGTCTTTGGGGCCAGGTTACTCCCACTTCAGCGTCCGAGGCAGACTCGATGTTTCTAAGAATTCTGGTTTTCTAGTATTCTCTGAGCTCTACTTAGAGCTGCTTCTGGCCTGCTGCCTGACAAGGGGAAACACCCCGGGCTGGATCTGGGGCAGAAGGTAGGAGCCACGAGCACACGTGCCCGCCCTCCACACTTCAATCCCAATAGAGGAAGGCGTCATGACTGGTTTACACAGTTCTGCCCTAAACAGAATCTGTGTCAGGGGTGTCGATGTGAAGAAAATTAATAATCGAAGAGAGTAAATCATAATCAACCCAAACCACACATACGCTGTAGTCGCTGATATGCTACAAGTCCATTAAAGCGTGTTTGGGTTTGGTGCCTATCCCAGCAAACATGCTATTAAATTTTCATCACCATTCTGACCCATATCAGATCAACTTTGTTTGGAAGTCCGTACTCCACCCCTGTAGGGACGAAGAACTGGGCGCCAGTGAGGTGTGTCTGAATTACAGAAGTCCAAACTGCGAGTAATTTGGACAGAGTAGTTATGGAGCCCTGAGCCGTGAGAGGCAATGATAACAGTGCCCCTCGGTTATGGTCCCCCAGATGCTCCGGAAACACCCCATCATCTAAAAAGCTGGCACTTCCATTCTAAGTCCCGAGAAAATGTCTCGGTGCTAATTGCCCAAGTCAAAGACAGACCTGCCCCTTCCCTAGCTACCACTGTGGGAGCTAACTAGGGGAAAATGGAGATGAGCCAGAAAATGGAACACAGAAACAGGAAACCATCAACTACCCAAATGAATGGTGAGGGTAGAGGCCCGTGGCTACAGATGCTGCTGTAGATGGCCACGCGTTATGCAAAAAGTGGGGATGAGTCCAGAAACTTACATCTGATTGGGACAAATGCAATTAAGGGAAACCAAGGTACATACATTGAGTGCAGACACGCAGACACGTTCCCCACACACCCCCTACGTTCCTGTTGGTTCTGAGCCCACGTCTCTGTGGGAGGAAGGTTGACTGGGATGGGGATCCTACTCACTGGGAGGGAGCCATACAAAGTGACAAAGTGGCCTATAGCTTAAGTGGCCACACCGCGTTCTGTGGGAGACACGGAGTGCACAGTGACAGCATGTCCCTCCCCTGCCCTGCAGGGACCTGGCCTCTCCCAGCACACGCGCTCCGGCCTGGAAGCAGTGGCTGTCACTTTAAAAGAACCGTGGCCCAGGAGGAACCCCAGAGCAGGACCACCGAGCGTCCCGTGCCAAGGTCAGGGCCATTCCGATAAACAGCTTTGAAAGCTGGCCTCCTCTGGAAGGGCACGAGTGGCTCTGAATACAAACACAGTCACCTGTGCTCATTCTTATGCATAAACTTGAAGCTCATGCTCTTTGAATGTTCACATTTATAAAACTGGAATCTCCATTTATACCCGGGGCGGTCTTACACCTGCTCGGAAAACAGTGAGTCACCCCAGGCTGGGGCCGGACAGCAGAAGCGTCCTTGTCACACACAATCCCCCTCTGCCCCACGGGTCTCAGCACTTGTCTTCTGTTCTACCCATTTTTTTAAATGTTGCGATATATTTTAAATGCTCACATTAACAAAGGTACATTTACACGCATGCAATGTAAAACAACGTCATATAACTGTGTGACTCACAGAACTTACACAAAATATTAATTCAGAGACTGCACACATCTTAGCCTAAAAGAAATGAGCCGCGCCGCGGCCCTGCTGGGAAGAGCCCATCAGGAGAGCGCGGCGGGAGAAATGAGCAGTGTCGGTGGAAGAAGGAAGCGGCAGGAGCTCCCTCTGCACCCGAGCCCCGCAGCCCAGACCCAAGACCCGCTCCCCAGCACTGCCCCGTGGCCTGCTACCAGAAGTCCTTCCCCTGGGGTCCTTACCTGCCTCTGGAAATTAACTTCAGGCAAACAGCTGCTCAACTGTGATGGGCGGGCTGTGGCCGGGGAGAAATAGGAAGGTGGGGCCCTGTGGAAACACAGAACACGGGTCATGGGAGGAGCCGGGAGGGCCCGCGGGGCTGCCAGAGTCGAAGCTGGAGCTCACGCCCCACGCCGATGGACCCACGACACTGGCGGGAAGCTCCTGGCAGCGGGCTCCGCCGCGGTCCGGAAATACCTGTGTGTCTGGCCGGCCCGGGGCACCTGCACCAACGCCTCTGGGATCAGGTGCTGACTGCAGCGCCGCTCGCCTGTCATTTCCAGCCGAAGCAAGTCACCACACACCCTCCTGCCTCGGGTTAGTCACCAAGTCCAATGGAGAGTGAGTCACCCCGGGCAGCTGACGGGCGAGTCCGGCACCTGCACTGGAAGGCGTCCCACCCACCGCGCACAACCTGGGCCGGGCACGGGGCCGCCGTGCTCCACCTGCTCTGGGCTCAGACGTGCAGTGCTGTTTGTCCTGTGCCTGGTGATCATCTGGAGCCGGACGTGTAAACAGAAACTAACCGCCACCCCCCATCCACATAAAGCACAGCTGCGGGTCAGTTACCTGCCAGCCTGCCCGCGCGCCTCCCAGCCCCTAACACGCCTCTCGCAGAGATCAAAGAACACTGTCGCACAACCTCATCGTTGAGGTCTCGTGTGGGAGCCTGGGGAGGCAGGTGGGGGGCACCAGGGAGCGGCACCCGCCGCACCCGGCCACCTCCTCCGCTGTGCACACTGACCTCGGGGCCCCTGGCTACAGGCGGACTCCCAACTCAGCCCCGCTGTGAGGACAGAGGTCCGAGGATGACACTTT
Organism: Potos flavus; assembly: GCA_028534135.1. Lineage (NCBI taxonomy): Eukaryota > Metazoa > Chordata > Mammalia > Carnivora > Procyonidae > Potos > Potos flavus. Next base: position 160,178,237 of record CM052900.1, on the reverse strand, counting down.
GAGAAACCTGTTCCGCGGGAGGTGGGGGACCGAGGACAGCTGGGTCAGACTGGTCAGTCTTTCCCTGAAAGACAACTTTCACTGTCTTTCGGGAAAGAAAGATGCTCACTCAAGGGTTTCCCGGAGAAAGTGAGATTTCAAAAGGCTGCCCCACAGGTAGATGCTGCTCGAACCCTCTGGGTCTCTGGTCTGCGTATCTCTTCAAGCAGCAACAGCTCTCGGATGGAGGAAGCGTCACCCACCCCTGCCACTCCCTCCACCCTCAGACTACGCTACGGGAATACTCCCTCCACCCTCAGACTACCCTACGGGAACACTCCCTCCACCCTCAGACTATGCTACGGGAACACTCCCTCCACCCTCAGACTACGCTACGGGAACACTCCCTCCACCCTCAGACTACCCTACGGGAACACTCCCTCCACCCTCAGACTACCCTACGGGAACACTCCCTCCACCCTCAGAC
>CM052900.1:160123018-160177271 GCA_028534135.1 Potos flavus | reverse complement strand
ACTGCGGGAACACTCCCTCCACCCTCAGACTACCCTGCGGGAACACTCCCTCCACCCTCACACTGCGGGAACAGCCACCCCTATGGGAACAGGCATCTTTAGCGATTAATTGCTCGTTTATTCCTCTGGATATCAAAGCACTGAAATACCAAGGCTCCCTGGGGAACCTTTCACCCAAGTCCCCACATTCCTTCAAAAAGAGATGAGAAGAGGCAGCCTTCTCCACTTCTGAGGGCTCTAATTTCTTCAACTACCACAACAGCCAATTAGCCTCCTACTGTCTGCAGGACTCAGGTCCTTCCAAGAAGCAGAGAGGACCTTTGTGTTAGTGAGTTTAAGGGGAAGGCGGTGCTGTTCCTGGTGGGACTGCCCAGGGATTTGTGACCAGCTGTTCTATTTGCCATGTTATGATCGGGTCAACGTTCCCATTTTGCAGAGGAGAAAACTGAGGCTCAAAGTCCTGGTGGTCCCTGAGCCAGTGGAAGGCAGTAAGCATGCTCCAGGAGCTGGGCCGTTTTCGGTTCTGCTTTGCTGCCCATCAGCTGTGACCCGGGCTTGGTCACTGCCCTTTGGGCCCTTCATTTTGCCCTCTGTACAAAGGAAATCATGACCTCTTCCACGTCTTCCCTCACTGGATACAATGAGCTCAGGGCGGGCTTCATGAGCGGAGGCCCAGAAGGCCCCATTCTCGGGTTAGAGCTCTGCTATCACAGTCTTGAGCCGCTTCATCATTTTTGAACGAGGGGCCCTGTAAAGTATGAAGCTGCTCCAGGATGAGAAAAAGAATGTCAAGGGGCCTCTCAAACTGCCACGAGCCCTGGAACCTGAAGTAGATGCGACACAGACTCGAGAAGGATTTACTAAAACCTTTCTCGGGGTACACAGCCCCGTGTGAGGCTCAGGGAACAGGAGATACCGATGTGGGGCTGTGACACCGAGCCTGCCTTCCAGGACGTGCCCAAGTGGCCGAGGAAATCACACTGCACAAAGCAAACACAAAACAACACGAACAGTACGTAAGGACGAGCCAAAGAGGTAGGTCGGGCTAAGACACGAACACCGCCAGGGTCCAGATGCACGGACCCGCCGTGCCTAGCCCCTCCCCCAGAGCAGCTCAGCCGCCGCGGGCGAGGCCGGGCTTGGGCCCAGCGCGGTAAGTGACAGAAGAAGGAATGGGGAAAAAGCTCTGAGAGAACACGGAGGAAGAGCTCCGGAGAGAGGAAACTGGAGCGAGGTCTTGAAGGATGAATAGGAGTTTGCTGGCAGAGCGGAAGGAGAAGGACACTGGAGGCACAGGGACGTTCTCTGAGCGATTACTGAGCGTCTAGTACATGCCAGGCCCTGTGCTCAGCATCAAGGACGCACAGCTGAGCAAAATAGCCGTGGTCTGCCTGGGGTGAGGGGCTCCCGGCGAGTCACACCCAGGTACGCGCGCCCGCAGACACGGGGATAGATGACACAAAGGGTAAGTGCAAGGTGCCCTGAGGACACGCAGCTGGGCGCCTGACCCAGCCCTGAGGAAAGGCATCCAGAGGAGATTTAGTCTTTGGAAAACCTGGCGGAGGAAGGAGGTGTCGGGTGAGAGGTGTCAAGGTGAGCTGGTACTGGACCCCAGGGGTCTCGGAGAGGGGTGAGGAGAGGCGCCGGAGCAGGGGGTACCCACGTAAGGTCTGAGCGTCACACGACCACCGTGAAGACCCGGGGGCAGAGCTGGAGGGAAAGCCCCCGCCGGACCAGGAGGGGGTCGGGGCCTGGGCTGGGGGTGACAGGGAAGGCACGGCGAGGTGGGAGGTTGGCGGCATGCTGGCAGGCGGAACTGCAGGATGGGAGCTGGGTGAGAGCGTGGACCGGCCCGGCGGCCGCGGGCAGGGGCGTGGGAGGCCTCCTGGCTGAAGAGCTAGGACTGGACTCCACGGACCACGGAGAAGCCCACGGGGGCTGGCAAGTAGGGCAGAACCGTCCTTCACATGCGGTTGTTCCTACAGTGGACGTCAGCAAAGTGTTCTGGAGACAGAGTCAAACGTGGTGAGCAGCCAGGCCCGGGAGACGCTGCCCTGGACGGGGTGGGGAGGACGGAGCAACCTGCGTGAAGGTGAAACTCTGGCGTCCCGGTGACCCCGCTACAGCCAGGGGGCCCCCGGGAAGTCGTCCATCAACAAGTGTCCTCAGCGCCTACTACGTATTGGGATGTATCAGGGAAAAGAAGTCAAAAATCCCTGCACACTCTGGTGAGAGGGGAGAGCAGATGAAACAAAATAAAAATCAAACAATGTGAAATAATCACAGTGTGGATGGAAGAAGGTGACCGACAGGTGCTAGGACAAAAACCGAGCTGGGCGAGGGGACCAGGAATGTGGGGCAGCTGGGTGGGCCTTCCTGAGCAAAGACTGGAACGGGGTGACGGAGTGAGCCGTGGGGGCCCAGAGCAGAGCTGGACAGGGCCACGGGGTGGGGTGTGCTGGAAGGAGAGCAAGAACACTCCCTCCACCCTCAGACTGCGGGAACACTCCCTCCACCCTCAGACTACCCTACGGGAACACTCCCTCCACCCTCAGACTACCCTATGGGAACACTCCCTCCACCCTCAGACTACCCTACGGGAACACTCCCTCCACCCTCAGACTACGCTATGGGAACACTCCCTCCACCCTCAGACTACGCTACGGGAACACTCCCTCCACCCTCAGACTACCCTACGGGAACACTCCCTCCACCCTCAGACTGCGGGAACACTCCCTCCACCCTCAGACTACCCTGCGGGAACACTCCCTCCACCCTCACACTGCGGGAACAGTGCACGGGGACAAGAGGCACGGACAGTGAGGCCTCCGGGCAACCTGACCTGGACCCGTGAGAAGGGGCAGCAAGCAGAGGTACAGCCTGGCCTGACTTGGGGTTGGCAGGGCCGCCCTGACTCAGACACAGGGAGGTGGCCGGGCGCTGAGAGCAGAAGCAGGGGGAGGCCGTGGTGGGAATCCAGGCAGAAGGAGCAGACGGGACATCAGGAGGGCCAGCGGGCATGGCACACAGGCGCATGGGGTGGGGACTCCCAGGTCTGGGGGCTAAGCAACTGAAGGCGGCGCACCTATCAACCAAGATGGGAGAGGTGCAGGTGGAGCAGTTTTGGAAAAGGACCAGGGGTTGAATTTCAGACAGCTTAGAGCCTTCTCATCAATAAGCCTCAGTTTCCTTATCTGTAGAATGGGGATGATAATGGCACCTGCCTATCAGGGCTGTGAAAATGAGAAAAGAGAGAGAGAGCACTACGCATAGTTGGTACCTGGCATACAGCAAAAGCTCAATGAACACTGGCTACTCTAATGATAAGATCACAAGGTGGTAATAGGCAATGTGGTAAGTGATATTTTGGTTATAGGATGTGGGGTGGCGGGAATAAGACTAAACAGTAAATTCAAAGGCTTAAAACACCCTCTTCCCTCCCAGTTCACCCATAGGCCCCCAACTGGCTCAAAGGAATTGATAAAGGGTGAAGAGCTATGGGGTCGGGGGGAGGGCAGGACCGCACCTCCATGTTTCACCCGCCCCCCTGAATCACTGGGGGTGCCTTAAAGCAGAGTTTCCCAACCTGGGCACGATGGGGATTTTGGAATATCGTAGGACATTTAGCAGCATCCCTGGGCCCTACCTGCTAGATGCCAGCAGCTCCTCCTTGGTTGGGACGACCAAAAATGTCTCCAGACATTGCCGTGTGTTCCCTGGGAGGCAAGATCACCCCGGGCTGAGAACTCCTCTAAAGAAATAGCTGACACACATTCTAACCATTGGCCAAGTGCTGCGCTCACCCCTTCAGGTACATGAATCATTCAGGCCTCAGAACAAACATCCTTGTAAGGTTCACCAAATGAGGACACGGAGACGCAGAGATTGCCCAGTGATCACTCAGCCAGTCCGTCCTACTCTGCGCCCAAGCAGGATTTGAACCCAGATCGCCTAAGTTCTGAACCACTATGCGACCCTGCTGTCCAGGGTACGTGTGAATGGGTAGAAAGCGCTCAGGGCCAAGGAGAGGGAGGCGGGACCGAGCCTGGGCTGCAGATCCGTCAGCGACATCAAAACTGGGGCACTGGAGAGAATTTCCACAAGCTCTGCTCTCAGTAATTAAGCTGCAACCTCGTGGACTCTGGGGCCTCATGAGCAACTGCCTTAATTAATAAATTCCACATCGCAGCCTCCTCCATCCAGAGCCAGGCTCAGCATTCTCGAACCGTGTTAAACCAGCATGAGCAAAACAGGACTAACGGCAGCTCTGGCGAGTCAGGGAGTCTGCAGGACGCAGCGTCATTCTTCCGGGGATGAGGCTGGGATAAGGAGTTCCTCCTGAGGTCGCCAACCCAAGTTCGAACCTGATCCAAAGCTCCTCCCTGCTCTGTGAAGCCAGGCCGTGTGGCAGAACAACAGTGATAATTACTGCTGTTGCTAGAGCATTCTCCAAGGCCAGGCACACGGTCAGTCACGTTCATCACACTGTCTCATTTCATTTCAGTCCTTGCAACAAACCTGCAAGGTAAGAATTATTCCCATTCGATAGATGAGACAACTGCCACTCGGGGATGGCTAAGTAACCTGCCCAAGGCCACGGAGCTAAGAAGTGATGGGGCCTGGATTTAAATGCACGAGTTCCCTCCATCCTATCAAGCCCCTCCTGGCTCAGGAGTTGAGAGAAGCCTCAGCCATTTTAACTGAAATTAAAATGAAAATCCACTTTACAGAAAAAAAAAAAAGCCAGAGTCCCAAACTGCTGCCAGTCAGAAAAGAAGATAACGCAGCCTAACGCAGCTAAACACAGTGAATGGTCCCTGATGGGATCTGGGGAAAGAGAGGCGGAGGGAGCCATAAAGGCCATTACTGGGCAATTAGGGAAGCTTTACTAGCGAGTATTGATTAGATAATGGTGTTGTATCAATGTTGTGCGTGTTGAATGGGATTTTATCCTGGTAGCTCTGGAAGATGCCCTGGGCCTTAAGCAGTAGGGGCTGGAGTACTAAGGGGGGAACATCTCAGTGCTTGCAGCTTGCTCTCAAATGGTTCAGGGGGGAAAAAAGTGTGTGTGCGAGCGTGCACGGAGAGTGCGTGAGCAGCTATGGCGAAAGGTTAACGCTGGTGACACTAGGTAAAGGGCATAGTTCACTACCACTTCAACTTCTCTGCAGATTTGAAATCAAAATGAAAAGTCAGAAAAACATTGAAAAGCTACGGGGAAATGGTCAAGCAAGGCAGTGGGGGGGGCCTTCCCTTGCTCTCCGGGGACCCCCCCACCCCGATGTGCGGGGAGCTGTGCACAGCCCAACCTCAAAGCTCTGCTGCAGGGAGAGCAGCTCTGAGGCCCGAACACGGAGGAGCCCTGCTCCTCTCTGGCTGCAGGCCCGTGGGCGCACGGGCGAGTCCAAACTCCTGGGGTCCAAAGTCATCCGCCCCCCGAACACCTCCCACCTCAGAGCTGCAACGTGCCTTTCACGGCAATGTAGCCGTTGCATTGGCCCTTGGGTGAAGGTTCCCACAGCATGAAAAATCAAACCCCCGGGACCCGATTCCAAACAAGCCAACAGCAAGCAGAGCGCGGCCGCCCTGCCCGGCTGCCCCGAGAGCTGTGGGGAAGGCAGCCGTGCAGAAGGGCGCGGTTAGGCTGGGAAGGGGGCGCCTGGAAGCTTTGGGAGGGCCTCAGGATAAGATGCCCCCTCAGAGGAAGGCCCGCAGGCCCGTGGCATCCGAGGGCACCTCGCACGTCGCATAAACCAAAGGGCTCTGGGGTGGGGGGGAGCCCGGGTGGCTCAGGTCATGATCTCAGGGTCCAGGGATGGAGCCCGTGTTGGGCTCTGCGCTCAGCGAGGAGTCTGCTGGAGAGTCTCTCTCTCTCTCCCTCTCCTCCCCTACTCTCTCCCCAAAATAAATAAATAAATCTTTCAACAACAAAGGGCTGCAGGACAGGCACAGACCTGCCCAGAGAGGGCTCCCCAGGACCTGTACTCTGGACAGGAGGTGAGAAGAAAGGGGCCCCCCCACACCCCACCTTGGGCAGGGGCAGGAGGCCGGACCCTAGCTGTCCACCACGTCCCTGCGCGGCAGGGGTGCTCAGTCGGGGGCATCCGGCGATGTCAGAGGTGTTTCTGGTCGTCGTGACAGGGAGGATACTCGCGGGAAGGGGCCGGGGATGTCGCCGACCGCCCTGGGATGCCCGCGGCAGACTCGGAGGCCGCCAGAGAGTTAGCAGCGGCACGGGGCTCCTTCAACACCTCTGGGCCAGAGCAGCTACGGGTCCCTCGGCCTGGAACGCCCTTTCCTACTTACTGTTCTCTGCTCTGTACCGCCTTCCCTGGACTGCCCCGAGCCCTGGGTTCCCACCTACCCAAACTTCCCGCCTCAAGGCGCCGCCTGACATCCCTGCCCCCCGCCGTACCCCACTGCCGCCCGGGCTGTCTGCGCATCAGCTTCCACCTCCAAGCTGGAAGCTCTCTGCAGCCAGGCCCCAGGCAGCCTTATTCTCAGAGACATTAAAATGAACCCACACATCTCATTAACTATAATTCCTCCCTAACTCTTGGAGGGAGCTGATACACTGGACGGCGGGGAGGGGACACGGCCGCCAGTCCCATCTGGGGCTCTGTTATGTGAATGAACAGATTCGGGGAGTCACGTGACTGTTAGAGTCACGTGGAACGACAAAGGAGCCCCCAGCCTCAGTGGGGTCACACAGAGAATCTGAGACATCTAGGAATGGAAGGCGCCTGTCTGTACAGACTAGAGAATGTTGATGTGGCTGCGTTGACAGGAGGCATCTGTTTAGAACTTCTGGCTTAAAAAATTGTTTTCCTAGGATTTTGGCCCGACTGATAAAAATAAGTTACTCAGATATTGCTGTCTCTTCAAGTCCTGATTTGGGTGAAACCCCCCTTTCCCTGGCAGGCCTGCCCCGACAGCCTCTTGCGGTCCCGCTGAGAACAATGCAAACAGGAAGGGGCCGGAGGAAGCTTCCCCAGCTGCACCGGGCCACTCCCGATCCCGGGCTAAGTTACGAGGCTGTGGCTCTGACCGAGGGACACGCAGGTGGTGCTGGTGTCCTCCCCGCACAATAGGGGAATGAGGACAGAAGGAAAAAGGCATCTTCTGACCTAATTTTAAAAGATTCTTTTTTCCTCCCAGAGAACAGCTGGAGCCCTGAAACCCGGCCCAGCCGGAGCCAGAGCCCTGAAGTCAGGAACCAGGGCGCCTACAAAACCCAGCTCCGGATCTTCCTCTGATTCAGTGTGATTCGTGACCCCCGGCCTCTGGCAGGTTCCAGGGCGTGGGTAAGGCAGACTCCGGAGCCCTTGTCTATTTATAAGTGAATGGAGGAGCTGGAAGCTTCGGCTCTCCAAGGGGAGCAAGCGCACCCTGTCCCCAGTCCATCCCGGGCTGGATGACCCTGACTGCGCGCTGAGCACCTGGCGGTATCTGAAGCCACCTGGTGCGAGCTGGTGACAGAAGGACCCCTCTTCTCTCCTGTGACCTACATATGACATCTGAGATGCCCCCCGCTTGCTGACGCCCCTGCTCCCCTCCACCAAGGGAAACTCATTTCGCGCTGCTGGTCAGTCTTCTGAAGGAGAGCGCTGACGTCCCCTGCAGGCTTCCTGGGAAGGAGCCTGGCCAGGAGGTTTCACAGACCTTGTGTCACCTCCAGAGAAGGAGGCCGGAATGGAAATCTCAACCCATGAGGTCCTGTCAACCCCACTGCCCGCCGCTGTGTCAATTCCTGCAGGGTCACCACTTAACATTTTTAATTAAACTGAGAAATTTTAAAGATTTTTTAAAGAGGAAGGGGAAAGACTGCCAGTGCTATTTCTTTATCAGCAGCTGCATGAGGTCCCTTCACCCTATGGACGCGTTCATGCCACCCTCGCCGTTCATGCCACCCTCGTGATGGCAGGGACAAGCCTCGTTCTCAGAGGCAGGCCCGAGCATAGCCCCGGGCAGGCCCTCCCCACCCCTCCCCGCGCTGGCCTCTCCAGCTCTTCTCCCTGTGCCTCCGCTCTCCCTCCATCCCTTCCCTCCATTAAAGTCTCTTATAATTGGTTCAAATAAATAAGCTTCCTGAATGGGTTCACTGCATCCCCTCAGAATCCCAGGGCCAGGAAGGCCTCCAACTTCCTGTTGCGAGAATTAGGTCATTAAATCAACAGGGTCGCCTGCCAGGTGAGGGCTCTGTCCCCTGGTTGTGTCCCCAGAGGCAGCAGGCTGGGCGCCTCCTGGTCTCTAGAGCCAGCAGGTCCTTACCGCCCAGCTCTGGGGATGACTATCTTCAGGATCCGGCTGGGAGGCTCTAAGCATGGCCTTCTGGGTGGAAATCCTTCCTATAGACTCTTATGAAAATAAGTCTTAGGGGGCGCCTGGGTGGCTTAGTCGGTGAAGCATCTGCCTTCGGCTCGTGTCATGATGGGATCGAGCCTGCTTCTCCCTCCCCGCTCCCTCTGTGTGCTTGCTCTCTCTTTCTCTCTCTCTCTCTCTCAAATAAATAAATTTAAAAATCTTAAAAACAAACAAACAAACAAGAAGCTTTAGGATCACTGCCTCCTCTTTCCTGTAAGCTTTCAACATATAGGCATGCGTTAATTTGCATAAAACATAGTTACGTTTGTTTACCGCAAAACCATACGCGTGCCATTGCTACAATCTGCAAGGATCCATTCTACCCACATGTCCCATAAGCCACACTGTTTGTTTGGATAACTGCTTCTGCTCTATGACACGGGCAGTGACCTCCCCCCTCCTTTCCCTCCAGCTACCTCTGAACAAAAAAATAATCGGGCAAGGAGGAAACCTCCCCCTAAGAGGCTGTGAAGACTCAGTTTCCTCCCTCTCTAAACGTTTAACAAGCTGATAATCAAAAACAAAAACGTTTTAAACAAAGACAACTCCAGAACCCACGTGTGTTTATTCCATTAGCTCGGGGGGGGGGGGGGGTAGTGAGGGGAGGTAATATGAAGATGAGCGCTCCCCGTGGGCCACAAAACTCCAGCCTGAGGGCAAACGTGGTGGCAGCTGGAGAGGTGAGCGATGGTCAGTAAAACTCATGCTCCCAGGGGGCAGGGAAAACGCAGCACCTACTACAGCAGGAATCCGGCCACGGTCACCTAGAGGCTTTGCTCCGGGCCACCAGAAACGCTCAGAACAGTGGACCGAAATGGACTGGGGGCTGCTAGGACCCGTGCGAGGCCTGAGAAAGAAACTGTCCCCATTCCCAATGGGTGTAGGCACCAACACCCAGACCAGGCACACCCAGATAATCCAGTTCAGCAGCCAAATCCCCATCATCCGTTTGTAATGACATCCTTCATTCCCAAAGCCACGAAACCATTAGTCACCAAGCCATGGACGGGGAGCAGAAGCTCCCAGGAAAACTGGCTTGTTACCACTCCCCTGGCAAAAAAGCTCCTGCTTTTGCAGGCCAGCTACCCACCCAAGACTGTCACGTTTCATAAAATGAGACGCAGGAGTCTTTTACAAGCCCGTGTCCACGTAATGAAAGTGGAGCCTGACCTCTTGCAAAAACTCAGCGGAGCAGAAAAAGCTTCGATCAAGGTTCGCGGAGAGAGAGGTTAATGGCACTACATACTAGTTTGATGGTATTCTCGAGGGCTGCGGCTTTCAGTCTTAGAGAACTAAACTTCCTTGCAAATTTATTTGGAGCACAGAATGCTATGTAGGAACAAAACAAGAATACCAGCACCAATGCACACCGGTTCTTACCTGCTTCTAGAAAAGCCACGTAAGTCTGCCGGAAAGATACTAGGTCATAAAAATTTCCAACTCCAAAAAAGAATAACTCACCCAAAGAAGAGGTTCCTAAGAGAAAGGGAAATAGACCACTGAGCACGCTGGAAGGGAAGGGGAAAGAAGCCAGAAATCCAGAACGGTAACCCAGGATGCCAGGCAAAGCCAAGGGAACCAGACCAAAATAGACTCCAGATGGAACAAAGTTGGGGTTTTTTTTCTCCTCACCTTTTTATTGTGACAAATGTCAAAGCCATGGAAAAGCTGAAAGATTGGTGCAGCGAACATCCCAATACCTGCCCTAAGAGTCACCACTCACTAACATTTTGCCATGTTTGGCTCATGTCTCTCCATGTTATGGGCATATGGGGGTGTGTACCCCGCTTTTCTTCCTGAGCTATTCGAAAGTAAGCTGTGGACATAACAATCCTTTGCTAAATGTCTCATCACTGTCTCCTAAGGCCATCCTCCCACATATAACCAGGACACTATTTGCACCCCCAGGGAATTTCATATTGACCCAGGAGTATTCTGTGATGTTCGCCCATGTCCCAGTTTCCCAGTCCCCCCTGTGGCCATCATTTTTTTTTTTTTAAGATTTTATTTTTAAGTAATCCTGACACCCAATGTGTAGCTTGAACTCATGACAGTGAGATCAAGGGTCACACGCTCCACACAGGCCAGGTGCCCTGGCCGTCACTGGTTTTCAGTCCAGGACCCAATGGAGGATCTCAAGTGCATTCGATCCCCGTGCTCTTTCCCCTCCCTTAGCCTGGAATGGTTCACCAGCTTTTCTTTGTCTGTCATGACATGAACATTTTTTAGAGTCCAGGAACGTTGTCTCTAGGACATCCTGCTGTCTGGATTTGCCTAAGTGCTCCCTAGAATTAGAATAAAGCTAACAGTGGGGCGCCCGGGTGGCTCCGTCGGTTAAGCGTCTGCCTTTGGCTCACCTCATGATCCCAGGGTCCTGGGATCGAGCCCCGCATTGGGCTCTCTGCTCAGCAGGGAGCCGGCTTCTGCCCTCCTGCTTGTGCTCTCTTTTTGTTGAATACATAAAATAAAAAATCTTAAAAAAAAATAAAATACAGTACAATACAACCAATCAAAAGAATGCCATGGAACTATTAAAATGAGTAAGATAGTTCTAAATGACCTTAGATATAACTTAACCTCTCTGTGCCTCAGTTTACTCGTCTGCAAACTGCGGACAATAACAGTATTTAGTTCACAGGATTTGGTGAGGAGTAAACAAGTAATGTAAGTAAAGCACTTTTAATAATACCCAGCACACATGGGGCATCTAGCATGTGACTCCTGATCTCAGGGTTATGAGTTCAAGCCCCACACGGGGCATGGAGCCTATTAAAAAAAAAAAAAAAAAGCAATACCCGGCACACAGGAAGCGCTCAGAGGTATTAGCTGAATGATGACAACGATGATGGCGTTGGTAGAGAATGAGTTCCGGTATTTACAGTGAGGTGAAAAAAACAAGGTGCAGAACGCTGTGTATGACAGTGTGGAAACAAACTGCGTGTCAGGCGTGTGTGTGCGAGCACACCTGTTCATGCCACGTGTGCACACGTGTAAACGTCTCTGGCTAAGACGCACGGGACACGGGCTGATGGCGGTCTCTTCTGGGGCTGGGAAGCCAGGAAGGAAGACAGCATAGCCTCTTGAATTCTATACTACGTCTGGATGACCCGGGCGCAAAGAAAGGAATGCTGTTTTCTAAAGGAAGGGGAATGGGGCCAGAAGACAAGAGTAAGAGAGAGCTCCTCCTCCGGGTGGCCCGGCCGGTCCAGGAAGTGCTTGGTGGGGAGCATGCAGGCTCCTTTGTCACGGCTCGGGCGAACAAACCTCTCCTCTCCCTAGGAGACAGAACGTGCGCCGCCAACACCTGCGGCAGACGTGAGGTGACGGGCGCACGCGGCCTCTCCGGTGGAGCGGCGGCTTCATCCTGGGGGGTGCAGAAGGACGCCGCGCTTGGCCTGCTGACCCCGCTCCACTGTAAGCTCCGGAAGGCTGCTCCGTGCAGGAAAGCAGAGCCAGGGCCTTGGAGAGACACCCCCACACCCGACCTGCCGGCTTGTAGGCCCCACCATGTCCTCCTAAAAATCACCGGCACCCCATCTTCCTGCAATGCCAGCATCGGCTGGAGGAACGCCATGTGCCCTGAGAGGCCACCAGGCAGTGGCAACAGCGGGATGGACGCGGGGTCAGGGGTAAGGGGGATGACACACTCTCAGCTTCAGCCGGGAAGCGGAGCGCACGGTCAGCAATGGCCCTCGCGCAGGTCTGAGACCACGGCTTAGCCGAACTGACCTTGGCAGTCGCCCTACCACCTCTGTAAATACGACTGGATCATTCGGGGGCTCAGAACCACTTTCCCCACCTAAAACCCCCAAATCACCTTAGCAGTATTCACATCTTCATGGCTATAAATCAGCCTTCTTCCACCCGCCCCCATCCCCACAGAAGAAACAAAATCACAAAGAGAAAATCATTCAAATGTTCTCTACCTGAAGAGAATAGAAGAAACCTGGAAGGTCCGAACCGCGTTTCAGTTCATATTCCTGCAGCAGAAGAACATTCTGTGAGAGACGAGGCTCAGGAGGGTCTGTGGGAAGCCAGGGGTGCCTGGAGCAGGGGGCTGCGAGCCTTGGTCTGGGGGGGACTGTCAAGGCTAACCCATGGCCTTGGAAACGGGGTCCCTGGTTTGCCTGGTGATTTAGCAGGAAGAACAAGGGTGGGGCCCACATCAGGAAAGGTGTCGGAACCTACAGGAAGCCTCGCTCGCCGAATCCAGGACTGCGGGACGACGAGCCGGTAAGCCCATCTGTCTTGAAGCCGTTATTCAGCTCTGGGGCACGGAGCACGGGATTCCAGCAGCAGGAAACATGTGGGTGGGATACTCAGGAGACACTCGGGCCTGAGAAAACCCTTATTTGGAGCTGGTCTCCGAAAGCCTCCCACCCAGCTCTCCACGTGGGAGAGGACGTGGAAGTGGGTCACCTTCTCCCGGTTGAGCCAGCGTCACTGTGGGCTCCGACCACACTTAGAGAAGTCCGAGGACACTGAGTGACCTGGCCTTCTTGCCGGGCCGGCCGTTTCCTCCTGACCGGGCAGCGAGTGGTGATGAGCCCCCAGACCGAAGCGGCGGCTGACGAGCACCAGGAAGGCTGTGACATGTCAGGGGCCGGGTGAAAAGTAACGTCACCCAGGAGCATGCTGTCCTGGGTCTGCCTCGCACCCTGCATATGGGCAGATGCCTCTGCCGGCCCTCTGCCCTCCTGGAGGGACAGAGGAAGAACACCGTGTGCTTTCCCATGACCTGCTGGGCCTTCCTGACCTCGCTCTTCGAAGGGATCCTGAGGCCCGATGCTGGGAAGACCTGGGGAAGAAATAGCCCTCCCGCCCCACTGCGTATAAATTGACCCCGCACAGGTGTCTCCCAGGCACCAGTTCCCTCGGGAGCCCCGGGGGCCTGCTAGGGAGCACCAAGCAGCTGGCCCCATAGCCTGCCCGCGGCCATAAGCCTGCTTTCCAGAAAGAGACCTGACAGGCAGGACAGACAAGGTCTAGTGGTCATTCTAAAGAAAGGCACCAGATTGGTGGCGTAAATTCAAAAAAAAAAAAAAAAAAAAAAATTGGGAGGAGCCCATGATCATTCCTTCCTGACTTGAACTCAAGTAACAAAGAGTTGAGGCTTTAAGTGGAAATGAACTCTTACTGCCCACACCAAGTGCAGCTTTTGTTAAGTATGACACAGAAGGGCTCTAATCTATTAACTCTTCCCTTGCCCTCCTGGGAAGCCAAACACAGTCCTGCAGCTTAGCGCCCACCTAGGGCAGGTGCCCAGGGGAGTCCATGTGTACACCTGGAAATTATACTCCGACTCCTCCCTGAGAGTTCGAAACACTCACCAACATATTCTTTCTTTATTCCCTCGACTCCATCTGGATAACAAGCTTCTTGGCCCTAGACTCTAAGCTTTGCATGGCGAAGAACTATTTTAACCCTGCTCATCACAATATTCCCAGTGCCTACCACGGAGCCCAGGTTGTAACAAAGTTCTGTAAATATTTACGAATTGAATCAGTGAATCATTAGAAGGAAGGAGGGTAGGAAGGAAGGACGAATGGAAGACGGCCATCACTTCTCGGTATCTCTGTGTTCTTGGCTTATCTTATAAAGACATCATAGCCAGGATTAGAAACCAAGCCCTTTATCCCCCTTCTCTGCCTTGCCATCAGCAGTCCTCGATCGTGTTATGAGGCACACAGACCCGCTTACAAGAAGCTTATACACTACAACACAAGCAGGAGAAATGGAGAAACAGTCATGACCTTCAATCCTTACGAAACTTCGGAAGGAGGAAAACAATGCTTTGGCCCAGCTGTGTCCACCACGTAAGGACATCTCTCCCTCTCAGGACTGTTGTCTTTCCCTTTTAACAAGCCTTCGTGGAGGATCAGGGCATAATGGGTCTTTAATAACCGAGTATAACAGCAATTGGTGCCCAGCGCCCTTTCATAAAAGAAGTTCAAAAGCACTTTGGCTCAAACATCACAATGCCCCTGGGAGCTATGAAGGTACAAGTGTCATTATCCCCATTTACAGTTGGGGAAAGTAAGGTAAAGGGAGGTTAATTAGCTTGCCCAAGGCCAGCTGAGACAAGGAACGGGTGTAGGATTTGCAGCAGCCAGTCAACTAACCCTGGCCGCCCTAACACTGTCACCCACGCCGGGCTTAAGAGAGATTTTTCTCTTCTCTACTGTTTCTGCTGAGAAGCAGTATCTAACATGGGGCTCCAAGCTCGTGACCAGGAGACTCACTGCCTGGGTCTGAATCCTAACTCTGTTCCTGACTAGCTCGATCTCTAACCAATTACTTAACCTTTGCAGGCTTCGGTGTCTGAATATGTAAAATAGGACTAATGGTGTGATCTCCCGAAACTGGGGTGAGCATTGAATGAGACAATGTATGTAAAATGCCATTTTCATTCATTTTCTCAATGAGCACTTGACAAAAGGGTTGCACCCAGTCTGGGCTCAGATTTTACAAGGCTGCAGATGACATACGACTGACAGGCATTTTGGATTCTGCCAATGAAATGTCCCAGGAGCCTGAAAGTGACTTGCAACACCAAGTTTAGATTCCCACTGACTTGTGTTGGCCTCTCAAGGTTAGCAGAGCGAGTGGCATCGTGAACACCAACCGACAAGGGGGATCCCCGAATGAGAAGCCGGCCAATAGCAGCCCGTCTAACGAGGCCAGCTCTGGATTCCTGACCAGCGGAACCCCTGGGTTCCAAATGCCATTTCTCTGAGTGCTCTGCTGAGCTTGCCAACTGCACCCAGCCCAGACCAAAGGCAGTCAACGCCTTCCAGGTACCACCGTGTTCCTGATCAAACAGGAGGTGTTCATGGGTGACAGTGTGGCCAGATGGTACCGAGCCAGGGACCTGGAAGAGAAGTGGTGGTGGGCTGGGGGAGGACAGGTGTCCAGTCAATCTCAGGATACCCCCAACAAAGATGCTGTGACACACGTGTGTGGCCATCCCTGATGCACACATGAAGACCAGCAACGAAACTCCGTTATTTCAGTGTCACTGCCAAGATGAGAAGCTTTAACGCGGAGCGCCTGGGTGGCTCAGTTGGTTAGGCATCTGCCTTTGGCTCAGGTCACAATCTCAGGGTCCTGGAATCAAGCCCTGTGCCGCGCTCGTTGCTCAGTGGGGAGCCTGCCTCTCCCTCTCCCTCTGCCGGCAGCTCCCCCTGCTTGTGCTCTCTAAAAAAATTAATAAAATCTTAAAAAATAAAGTGGGACAGGGGCACCTGGGTGGCTCAGTGGGTTAAGCCTCTGCCTTCGGCTCAGGTCATGATCTCAGGGTCCTGGGATCGAGCCCCGTGTCAGGCTCTCTGCTCAGCGGGGAGCCTGCTTCCCCCTCTCTCTCTGCCTGCCTCTTCTGCCTACTTGTGATCTCTCTCTGTCAAATAAATAAATAAAATCTTTAAAAAAAAAATAAAGTGGGACAGGTATTTAATTAAAAAAAAAAAAGAAGCTTTAACTCATACGGAGAGGAGCAGAGAACATACGGCATGCTAAGGTGTAAGGCAAGATGCTAAGAGCTGGGAGCGCTTCTTCATTCAACTTAAGAAACTGGTTATCCTCATTCCCGGGGCGGGGGCGGGACAGTAAAGAAGGTCAAAGGAATCTGCAGGACACACACACACACACACACACACCCCTGGGCCTTGGTTAGCGAGCTGATGGCTCCCATATCTCCTGCGCACCTAGGCCAGAGAAATGAGGAACCGGATGGGAATGAAGTCAACACTGCTAGCCTGCAGGCCTCCCAAAGCCTTCCCAGGACAAGGAGAGCCCACTCACTGCTGTTCCTAGCGTCCTGCTCTTTCTGCTAGCATGGACCCTCGAGGAGGGGCTCTCACGCAGTGACTGCCCACTGTTCAGAACTGATGAGTAAGATCCAAATTCCTCACCCTGGCCACAGATCCAGCCCCTGTCAACTCCTCGGTCACCACGCTCCAGCCCCACTGGACTCATGGCTCCTGCTGTCCTCTGTGCGCACCAGCCAGGTCCCCGTTCAAAGTCGCCTCCTGAGAGCGAGCTGGAGTTCTGGTCCTGACCCCTATCCCAGTCATCTCCATATTAGCGCCCTGTTTCATTCTCCCTGTATCTCTCTTCACCATCCTGCATTATTTTGTTTTACCCATTTACTGTTTGTGTCTCCCACCAGAAGATAATCTTCATTAGACCACGGATCCTGGTGATCTTGTCCTTGGCTATATCCCCAGCACCTACCACAGGGCCTGGCATAAAGTAGGTGTTCAATACGTCATTCCATTTCACAAATATTTACCGAGTGCCTACGAAGTTTAGACACTGGACTACAACAGTAGACCAAAAAAAAAAAAAAAAAGAAATCTCTGCCCTCAAAGAGCTTCGGTGGCAAATAAGAAACAGATAAATAACAGTGGAATGATAACTACTACTTCAACCAATCACATACTAAGTGTTTGGAGCTGTTCTAAGCATCTGATAGGTATTACCTAATTTAATCCTCCTAACAACTCCCTGAAGGATTAGTATTTTACAGATGGGGAAACTGAGGCACGGCACGATTAAGTTACTTGCTGAAGGTCACGCAGCTCCTAAGGGCAGAAACCAAGATCCAAACCCAGATGGTCTTGGTACAAAGTCCATGCTCTGATTAAGAGCTATATTGCATCTTTGCTGAGTGTGGAATAAGGACTTGGTCAGCGGGCCCCCCCACAGCTGGTCTCTGTAGGCAGGGCTGGAGAGAGATCGAATCCATCGAGGAAGGGCTGCCCTGCTCTGTGAGCTCAGTGACGTGGAGACGGCTGGCTTTACCACCGGACTGCACCCTGGATGAGGAGGGAAGTGTGGTCTGATGACGAGACCGGGTCACGGCCAGGATCTCTGGCTCCTAGTTTTAGGGGCTGAGACACCCAGGCAAGTCAACTAATATCTGCTGGGTTTATTTTTTGTGCAGGACACTGATCCTGATGTTGGGAGGGATGCAAAGATGAGTCCGCCAGAGATCCTAGCCTCAGAAAGCTGAGAGTCACGCAGGTACACTTGGAGCTGAAACAGAGGTAGAAACTGGCAGGTGCCATTAAAAAATGTACAGACTGCTATGGGATGTCAGGAGTTATGTAGCCTCAAGGGGCCCTAGATCCCCAGTCGGAAAAGAGGGGGCTGGCCTACACAACCCCCAAGGTCCTCTGCCTCTGACATGTTCTGACAGCACACTTTTGGAGCAGCACAGAGATCAAGTTTTATTCTGGTTAATAGTTCAAGTGCATGGCCACTGACTGGTCGTCTCATCTACCATGAGAACAGTCCCAATATCTTTGAGCAACATCTGACAGCATCGGCAGGGCAATAAAAATGCTCTCATTTAAATCATGCAGCCGGATATGGGAACGAGGCCCCGTGTGCTCTGCGCTTTTCCACCTCTAACTGGTTTTTAAACCCAGAAACCCTCTTCCATCAAGGAGGAGGTGACCCTTCCGTGAACACATTGTTATCACGTGGAGCCCACTTCCTATTCACCTTGTTCTTGTCTGTGTCCCTAGAGTCGAGCACAGTACCTGGCTCACAATAAGGGCTGAGCAAGGTGAGCTGAGCTAAACCTGAGTATGATCTAGAAATTATCTGCTAGACATAAAAATCTGAGTCGGTGATTCCTGACGTTTTGCTTTCCAGCTCTCAGCCTCTCCTGGGGGGAGAAGATGGCTGCTAGCTCTTCACTTTTACCACCACCAGCCTGGTCCCCCAAGCCGCCACCATCTCTTGCCATCTCTTGCCCAGAAGCTGCAGTCGTCTATCTCCCAACTGCTATCCCTGCGCCTGTCTTTTGCCTCACAGTCCAGTCTCTCTTTTTTTTAATACAGGATTTTTTTTAAAGATTTTATTTATTTATTTGACACACAGAGTAGAGAGATCACTAGGAGGCAGAGAGGCAGGCAGAGAGAGAGGGGGAAGCAGGCTCCCTGCTGAGCAGAGAGCCTGATGCGGGGCTCGATCCCAGGACCCTGAGATCACAACCTGAGCCGAAGGCAGAGGCTTAACTCACTGAGCTACCCAGGCGCCCCAGTCCAGTCTCTATACAGCTGCCAGAACCATCTTTGAAAACTTAGATCTTATCACCTCTCTGCTTAAAATCCCCTAACAGCTTCTAACTTCTAACTTGGAATAAGATCCAAACTGGTTCTTCATAGCACTTAACGCCACTGAAGTTATTTTGTCTGCTTATTTGTTTACTCCCTCCTCTTTAGAGTGTCCGCTTTGGGAGGGCAGGGGCTGGGTCCGTTTTCACCATTGGAGCCTCGGTGCTGGGCATGGGGCCTGTCCCATAGCGAGCACTCACCACTGGATGGATGAGTCTCCATCTTACAGAGGCAACTGGTATTTTACAAGGCTCACTAACTCCGCCAGAAAACGGTGAATGACACACTGAAGTTTAACAGCCAGCACCTTTTTTATGATTCAAAGTCCTGCTTTAAAGCAGAGGAAACTGGCATCTCTGGACACTTTAATGGCCCAAAAGATGAGTATTACTTAGGGTCTAAAGCTCGGAACAAGAGCCCAGTAGCTGCAGCAGGGAGCTAAGGTCCAAGGCACTTGGGAACAAAACTGCAGGACAAATTCTGACTTGCCTCCAGGTCCCATATGGATACACCCTGTGCCTCAATTTCCCCAGCGGCCGGCCAGGCACACTTCCTTAAGTTGAGTGACAGGAGACAAAATAATTAACAGCTACAGCATACTTAGATTCTCAGATAGGAGGTGCTGCAAGCCACATATCTCACTATTCATAAAACTCTTGATTTGCTGCCAACGCGAGCCTCCTCGGCCTTCCCAGGGGCTAACCTGACAGCAGGTACTGCTCAGACAAGTTCAGCACACAAGAGAGAGGAAGGCATGCGGGGCCTAACAGAGGGGTGTCCAGACCTATCTAGGTGCCTCAGTTACCACGTTCAAGCATAAGGAAGGTGGTTGGGTGGGGGTGATGAAAAGGAGGTGACAAGTGCAGTTTGGGGCTCCCAGTGGTTCGTTTTGCAGGCTCACGTATACACACCCGCCATACAGGTGGAACATGTGCCTGCTCGGTGCGCCTTCCAGGAGCACTCGCCTTCCAGGAGCACTCACCGGGAGAGCTGGAATGGGGAAGCGACAGTTCAGTCACGCGAGAGGGAGGAAGGGCGGCCCTGTGGCCAGACCTTGGCAGCATTTACTTTAGGGAAATATGGAGGGGCTCTGTAGAGAAGGTCGGGATGCTGAGCGTGGGGAGCAGGTGAGGGGAGATCAGGAGGGCACGGGACCTGGAGTGCTGACAGACGGTGACAACCGCGCCGACGCGGCAGAGTGAACGACAGAGTGGGTGGCTCGAACACCTGTGGAGGCGACCCCTGAGCGAAGGTGAGGACGGCTGGAGGGTGGTCTGTGGCGGCGTCCCGGGCGGCGAGCGGCAGGAGGCGGGAGGCGGCGGCCACCAGGCGGGGCGAGGAGGCCCGGCCCAGACCAGGGCGCCGCGCCGGGAGCCAGCCAGTGGGTCCGAGAGGGTTCGGGGGCGCCCTCCTCGGCCCCTCCCCGGGAGACAAAGGGCCGGCGGCTCCCCCGAGCCCCCGCGCGGCGCTGTGGGCGCGGGGCCGGCCTCGGCGCTTACCTGGGCCGCCCGACCCGGCCGGGCCGGCGGGGGCTGCGGGTCCGTGCACGGCGCGCGGCGGCCTGTTCCGGGGCGCGCTCAGCCCGAGCAGCCGCGGCGGCGGCGGCAACAGCAGCAGCAGAGGCGGCGGCGGCGACGGCGGCGGCGGCGGCGGCGGCGGCGGCGGCGGCGGCGGCGGCAGCAGCAGCAGCAACAGCAGCAGCGGGAGCGGCCGCCTGAGCCTCCGCCTCCCGCTCCGTGAGTCACCGCGGCGGGGAGGGAGGGAGGCGCCAGGCCGCCGGGGGAGGGACCGGCGGAGGGGGCGGCATCTGGCTCCGCGCGGGCGGCGGAGGCGCGGCCACCGCAACGCCCGGGGGGGCGGGGGGTAGGGGGGAAGGAGGGTCGGGCGCCAGGGGAGGGACCTGAGGATGGGGCGGGGCCGCGGGGCCGTGGGGCGCTCATTGGTTAAATCGGCCCATGGGGCGGGGCCTCCTGCATACGGGGAGGGTGCCGGGCGGAGCGCGGGGACGCTCATTGGGCTCCTCTGGAGAAGGTGGGGCCAGGGATCCCGGGGCGGGACCACGAGATGGGCGGGTGGAACCGGGTCGTGGGTAGTGGCCGAGCCGCGCTGGGAGCAAAGGGGTGGAGCGGAGCGGGGGCGGGGAGGGTGGGCAGGGGAAGAGGGGCGGGGCTCGGAAGAGGAGGCGGTCTGAGGGCGGAGCCCGGATTAAGGATGGAGCAGTCTCTGCGGTGAAGCGACCCTGCCTGTCCGTAGCTGATCCAGGAGCACAGAGATCCCGTAAAAATAATGGCCTCTCCCACACACGAGTCTGTGTTTAGAAATAGGAGCGGTCAGACGGGGCGGAATCCTCGGTGAGGCCGGTTTCTCCAGGACCCCTGAAAAATCTGAAACGGACGAGTTTGCAAAACATTTAGAGGCGTGGTCTTCCTGCGCGGTGGAACCGGGAACATAGCTACCTTTGAAGCAGCTGGGCCCACTCGTGAATTGGAGGCCTGTCTACCCTGGGATCCACGGAGCCCGGAAAGCCCAGGGATGGGCCTCCCTGGGTCCGTTCAACTTAAAATGTCATGTATCTTGGTGGGGAGTACATTTTTCTGGGGAGAAAGTGTCCATGATTAAAATGTTTCTGTATCTGCTAGATGGCTCTGTCTGGAGAGAGTACAGGGAGGAACAGCCCTTTTTGGGCAAAATATGAATTGCTTTGAACCCCACTTTCCCTTTTAAAGGGTTGCGTGTCTTTAAGAGTGGCCTCATTTTCAACAATTTAACAGTTACATAGTGTTACACTAACCACACCTTAGAAGCCCTCTTGTCCGGCTTTCCCAGCCTTCCCTTTCACCTCTTTTCCGTCCCATCCTCTTCCACTCCCCTCACATTTCTTCCCCATCCTTATGCGAGAAGAATGAGATTTTTTTTTTTTACTTTACTGTGTCTACATTTTGTAATGTCCATATTAGTCTTTTTGAGTTAATAACTATTTTAGTTACAGTTGAGGAATATTTTAATTTCATCAAAATTAGGTGGACTTTAATTAAAATTAAAGCCATGAGATTATGAACTCAAAGGCCAGAAATAGGTCTTAGTCATGCCCCTATCCCCATTAGTATCCAGTCTACTATGCCCACAGCAAGGGCTCAACCAATATTTGCCCATACACTGTACCAGCCGATCCTTCTAGTTTCCCAGAGCACACCAATGCAAAAAATGTACACATTCAAATTATTTTTATGTAAACATTGATGTTTAAACAAATGAATTAAAACTGAACAAGTTGCTCCGTATTCAAGACATAATGTACAAATGCATTTTTAAAAAAGATTTTATTTATTTATTTATTTGACAAGAGAGACACAGTGAGAGAGGGAATACAAGCAAGGGTAGTGAGAGAGGGAGAAGTAGACTTCCCGAGGAGCAGGGAGCCCGATGCGGGGCTCCATCCCAGGACCCTGGGATCATGACCTGAGCTGAAGGCAGACAGTTAATGACTGAGTCACCCAGGGACCCCTAAATGCATTTTTAAAGATTTTATTTGTTGGGGCACCTGGGTGGCTCAGATGGTTAAGCCTCTGCCTTTGGCTCAGGTCATGATCTCAGGGTCCTGGGATCGAGAGCCTGATCAAGCTCAGCGGGGAGCCTGCTTCCCCCTCTCTCTCTGCCTGCCTCTCTCCCTACTTGTGATCTCTCTCTCTCTGTCAAATAAATAAAATCTTAAAAAAAAAAAAAAAAGAAAGAAAGAAACAGAAGATAACTTAAAAAAAAGACACATGCTTAACAATAAAGGTGGGAAAGGAATGCATAAAATGAAAATGTGTCCATGTGAAATAATGGGTGTTTTTCCTTTTTTCAAATTTTTCATAAATCTATTGTTTTTATAGTTCAAAGTTACAATAAGTTCATCACAGTCAGTCCCTCAGCTACCCTATCAGCTCAGAGCTGGAAAATTCTTCCTTTCTAGACATTATTACTTCAGGATTAACTCAGGCTCCATCCATCTGTAGAGTCTTAGAATGAAACACTGAAGGTTTAGGATATAGGGAGCGTCTGCTAGTTCTGACAGCCCGGCACTGTCTCTTCCCCTTGGGAACCTGCTCCTCCCTGCCCTCTAGCCCTCAGAGGTCCTGAGGAGGCTATCAATTACAGTATTCTGCCCTCTCCTCTCCACAAAAAACAAACAAACAGGGGAGACATGGGACCCAAGCTGGATCAGTCAAGTGCTACATTCTTTTAACTACTGGCTAAGAAGCAGGATATGTCCCAAGTTGAGCCAATTGGAGTCCTTCCCTAAAACTTCTTTTTTTCTTTTTATTTATTTATTTGACAGAGAGAGATCACAAGTAGGCAGAGGGGCAGGCGGGGGTGGGGGGGTGGGGGGGTGGGGGGTGGAGCAGGCTCCCGCTGAGCGGAGAGCCTGATGTGGGGCTCGATCCCAGGACCCTGAGATCATGACCTGAGCCAAAGGCAGAGGCTTTAACACACTGAGCCACTCAGGCGCCCCTTTTTTTCTTTTTTAAAGATTTTATTTGTTTATTTGAGAGAGAGAGAGAGGGAGGGAGCACACAAGCCGGGGGAGGCGCAGAGGGAGAGAGAGAAGCAGACTCCCCACTGAGCAGAAAGCCCATTTCATCTAGGAACTTGATCCCAGGACCCTGGGATCTTGACCTGAGCCAAAGGCAGCAGCTTAACCGACTAAGCCACCCAGGCACCCATTCCCTAAAACTTTCTGAATTGGAAATGATGGGAAGCTCTCTTTCTTATTAGATCAAGAGCTAGAAGGATACGACCTCGAAATGTTAGTATAAGGCAATGTTACAAGACAGAAAGGGACCAATATTTGGAAGTAGGGAAGGGGAACGGGTGGAGAAGAAGACAGACCTCTAACCTCCACAGTTTCAGTAGACCTTACACCAGCTCTGTTCACACCATCTTACACTTAATAGGTCCCTAAATCAGCCTCCCCCCCAGAGTTCCCCACCTTGGCTAACTGCCACCACACTCTACACAGTTGTTTGCACCAGAAGCTTAAGGGTCTCCTTGACACGCTGTCTCCTTTATCCCTCATATCCAGTCCATGTCGTTTCTGCCCCCAAAACCCTTCTTGAATCTCCCCACTTCCTACCCCCTCCACTTCTCCTAACCCATCATCAGCTCTTACCCCGACTCCAACAATAACTTCCAAGTGCTCTCTCCTTCAGGCTTTCCCTACCACCCTCAATCCATTGTCCTTTTTTTTTTTAAGATTTTATTTTTCTATTTATTTGACAGAGAGAGAAGACACAAGCAGGAGGAGGGGGAGGCAGAGGGAGAAGCAGGCTCCCCACTGACCAGGGAGCCCGACACAGGGCTCGAGACGGGGCTCGATCTCAGGACCCTGGGGTCATAACCTGAGCCGAAGGCAGCCGCTTAACCGACTGAGCCACCCAGGCGCCCCCCCCACTGGCCTTCTTAAGATGTACCGATCTCGTCAGTCTTCTGCTATGATGAAGTTCAAACTTTTGAGCATGGCTCCAAGGCCCTGCGTCATCTGGCTCCAGCCAAATCTTGAGCCACTTTGACTGAGTGGGCTCCAGCCCCACGTAGGCCTTCTCCCTATTCCTCGATCATAGGGTACTTTCTGCTTCATGAACTCTAGGGGTGCGGTTCCCTTTGCCTCGGTCGTTCTTCTCTGCTTCTCCTTTCTTCACCCGACTGAATATTTGATCTTCTTTAAGGAGACTTTTCTTAACCTATGCTCGCCCCGGTCCAGCATGGCCATACATTCCAGGAGGGCAAGGAGGTCGTCCCTGCAAACCCCTCCCACCTAGCACCGTATCTGGCATATGCAGAGGCTCACCAAATATTGTTGCATTAATAAATAAATACATAAAACCCGTGTGGATACCCCGCCCAGGACTGTCCCTTCCATTGGGCAGCCACTCCTCTTGCCCAGCTCCAACCCCGACCCCAATGCCATCAACCCTCCCCTTACTCCTCACTCATCACATTTATGATTCTGTATTTTATCCCTTCAGCTTTGGGGGGGCCTCTCTGTGCTCCCAGACATGTATGTATCTTTAAATACTTTTTTGGGGGGCCCGAAAAAAAACTCTATCCTCTCTTCCAAAGGGATAAGTATAACAGTAAAAATTTTAGGCCATGTGGGAAACAACAGCGGAGCCACAGGCTTACAGGGAAGAAGAACTGTTCTGCAGTAGGTTTGCCAAGAGCGGTCCTCAAGTTTTACCCCATCAGATGGCCTTCCTGCCTAGGAGTTTAGCAAGTACAAAATGAGGATGGGAGAGAAAGGAAGAGACTTTGCACCAAACCAAGACGAGGTTTGGTAGTAAAGAAAAATGAGAACCCGTTCTTTTTGTGTTTTGAGAACCACATTTTAAATATTAGTTCATAACTCCCAGGAGGATAGAAAG
The DNA here is from genome assembly GCA_028534135.1 of Potos flavus. NCBI lineage: Eukaryota > Metazoa > Chordata > Mammalia > Carnivora > Procyonidae > Potos > Potos flavus. The sequence goes on along the minus strand of CM052900.1, from coordinate 160,152,379 downwards.
TAAAATAATTTGTCTTTTGCTCTGGTCCCGATGTTTGTCTTCCTGTTTACATGTGGTGCAGCTCTAACTCTTGGGAGGACAGGGCAATAAGGGGGCTAAGGTCACAGGAGGCAAGGAGCGCCACAGACATGTGGCAGTCTCCTGGGTTTCCCTTTGGCAGATGACTTGTCATCTAATTTTACTTTGGAGATAATAAGGAATCATTAAACACAACGATGAAAGCATTTTGTAGACCAGTGAATATACATATTTTGTGTCACGAGTGGGCTATGTGCAGCTGCAAACATCGGGCTCTCTGCCAGCCTGTCCCCAGAGCGTTGGTTTCTGCCTGGGTAGATCCCCCTACATCACAGAATCCTGTTCGTATTGCACTTGGGAACAATGGAAAAAAATGATTATTCATTTCTTTGGCTGAGCGTTCTGATAGACCAGCCTGTCTTGTAAGTGTATTTTATCTGTGCAGAAACATTTTAATCACCTAGTAGAGACAAACCAACATAAGACTCCAGTTTGGATCCAAATACTTAGCTTATTAACCTTAAAGTATACTAGTCTGTTTGTCACTTTTTCCCCCTGCTGGTTATTGTCCAATTAAATATTGAAAAATTATTATCCCAGGGCGCCTGGGTGGCTCAGTCAGTTAAGCGTCTGCCTTTGGTTCAGGTCATGATCTCAGGGTCCTGGGATTGATCCCTGAGTTGGGCTCCCTGCTTGGTGGAGAGTCCGTTTCTCCCGCTCCTTCTGCTCCTCTCCCTGGCTTGTGCCAAGCACCTCTCTCTCTCTCTCAAAACGAATTAAAAAAAAAAATTACCTTTCCTAAAAGCAAATAGCCTTTACTCTCTGGGAATAAACAATAAAATAGCTCTTTCCCCCGGCGCATACCAGTGCCCTTCCTATCAGCAGATGTTGCAATGCTACCGGTATGTTTAGGACGAGACCGAAGAACATTCCTGACCGGCAGTCCCTCGCCCTGTGGAGGTGACAGACTGCCTGGCCGTTCATTGTTGTAAACAAGTAGAGGGACCTGTTACGATTAAATACGTGTGGTTTGCCCCTACTCTGCACTGTCGTAAGAGTCGAAATTGTCAAGCCTATCTGAGACAATAAACCCTCCAGTTTCACATTTGTGTCTGCCAGGGAGTTCCTGAAATCCTTTGCTCTTTGGTGACACCGAAGCCTGGCTTTGGGGTAACGTGATAGACACTTAGATTTTGCATTTTGGTCCAGCTCGATCTAAATGAACTTTGTGGTTTTCTTTTCTCCACGTCCCCCTCCCCTCCCTTTCTTCATTACTGCTTTTCCGGGAAATTACTTCCCATCAGCAGTATTCACCCCCAGCTGGTGCATCAGACGGGGCTCTTTTTTATAGTTAATAAACACTGAAGGCTGAGGGCGGCCCATGTACACCCTGGTGCCAACTAATGAAGGGCCTCAGATGAAAGCTTATGCAAAGGGGACAGGCCTGGTGCAAATGTCCTGGGATCTGAGATTACTCACTCTTCTCCCACATGCTGCATAACAGATAGTAATGATTATTAATTATTTAAGCAAAGAACATGAGAGCCAATATAGGCAGAAAAAAAAAAAGGAAGCTGCACTCTAGGATCCTCTGTTGAAACCATTTTAATTAGCACAAGCTATAGAGCCGAGGGAAATAGACCAAGATACTTAATAGCTAAAGAATTTTTTAAAATTCTTCATCACTTTTTTTTTTCCCTTAAAAGAAAAGACCCCTTAGCTTACATTTGTGTACGTTGCTGGTAAACTGACGAGGACAGTGAAATGGCTTCCACAGGCTCCCTTCAGTGATGGAAGGGGGTGGGGGGAGTGTCATGTGGGGTGACTAGGGGAGGCTCAGGCAGGCCTTTGCAGGTGCTAGGGAAGCCTGAGGCCCTGAGTGGGTCCCAAGGCTTCCCTGGAGACGTTCATAAGCGGTAAGGACATTGAAACCTGAAAGCTGAAGCTCTCTCCACCCAGATTTTCTTTCCTTTGTGCTTTTGGACCGCAACCTGAATGAGATTTTCACTTCAAATTTCAAAGCTCGTGTCATTTCTGGCATGTTTTCCGTTTTCTCCGTCAATATCATGATACCGAGAACAGCTTTTCTCTCTCAGGTAAGCTGTGACACGATTAAAAAGCTAAGAACCCCAAAGCTGTGAATACAAAAGGGCATAGGTTTGATTTTATTTTCACGTTCTTGGACTATCTTCACTTGCGTGAAACTCACTGGTTGTCCTAGTCCAGTCCAACCTTCCCACATTGTCAGTCCCTCGGGGCTAAGGACATTTCCTCTTAAAATCAGAGTTTTCATTTCTAATTCAGTCCCATTTAGAAATCCAACTCTCATTCTTATTATAACCAAACTGGCTCTGTGACTAACAAGAGACTGTTCCCTTTGCAGGTGTTTTTTTTGTTTTGTTTTGTTAATTTTTTAAAAAGATTTTTATGTGTTTATTTGTCAGAAAGAGAGAGAGAGCGCACAAGCAGGGGGATCGGCAGGCAGAAGGAGAAGCAGGCTCCCCACCGAGCAAGGAGCCCAATGCGGGACTCGATCCCAGGACCCTGAGATCACAACCCAAGCCGAAGGCAGACGCCCAACTGACTGACCACCCAGGTGTCCCCTGATTGTTTATTTCGTTTTGTTTTACCTTGTTCCAATATTCACAGTCTCTTACACCAAGTCCTCATAGCATATTTCAGTGGAACTGATTCAGATCTTCATCAACATCACATGTGACCTATTCTGTGTCCCCTGACTTTTGTTCAAGCACAGTCTCTGTACTCAGTCACTCATTCAAGAACTATTAGCTGCTTCCCAGGTGCATGTCATCGTGCTCAGCAGGGGATAAAGCAGCACATCAAATATTGTCCTTGCCCTCATGATGGGTAAGATGAGTGACACAACTGAATAATTCACCGCAACTTCAGTTAAGTGTTAAAAGCTGAAATACAACAGGCCGTGAGATCTATTGAGAACCTAACCTTGCATTAGGGTCGAGGAGAACTTCCTTGCCAATGGAACATTTAAGCTTCCACTTAACTAGGCGTTAACTAAGCAGAGGGTGGGGAGGAGAGGTTAGCACACACCGAGACCGGTCCATAAAAAGGTCATGGGGAGAAAAGAAAGCATGGTGAGATCAAACAACTGAGAGAAGGCTGGGTGGCTGGAGTGCAGAGTGACGGGAAAGCGGCCAGGCACTGATGGTACAGCACTTTCTAGATCATGCTAAACATCTGGTCTTAATTCCAAAATAAGAACTCCTGAGAGGTTTAAACAAGGATGTGATATGGTGGGTTTGTATTTAAATAGAGAACTATGGGGTGCCTGGGTGGCTCAGTGGGTTAAGCGTCTGACTCTTGATTTCGGCTCAGGTCATGATCCCAGGATCGTGAGGTTGAGTCCTGCATTTGGCTCTGTGCCTGCTTGAGATCCCTCCCCACCACTGACTTGCCTGTGCTCTATCAAATAAATAAATAGAGAACTATGGCTTTCACGTGGAGAATGGACTAAAATAGAACAACGATGATGTATTAGGGGCACCTGGGTGGCTCAGTCGGTTAAGCCTCTGCCTCCAGTTCAGGTCATGATCCTGGGTTCCTGGGATCGAGCTCTGCGTCTCAGGCTCCCTGCTCAGTGGGGAGTCTGCTTCTCACTCTGCCCCTCCTCCTTCCCCTGCTGATGCTCGCTCTCTCAAATAAATAAAATCTTTTTAAAAAAATGATGTATCAGTCAGCTATTGCTGCATAAAAAAACCACCTCAAAACTCAATGGCAGAAACAAACACTTATAATTTTTGCTCAGGGGTCTGTGAATTGCCTGGTGTGGATCTGCTTCAGGCTGTGGGTTGACTGACTCTGCTGGTTTGGGCTGGGATCAGCAAGGATTAGCTTCAGGATGGGATTAAGTCTGTTCCACTTGTCTCCTCATTCTCCTTAGACCAGATACATAGGACATACTCCTCTTACGATGAATGACAAAAGAGCATGAGTGCCAAGCTAGACCATGGATGCACACTGAAGACCTCGCCAGAAGTCAAACCCATAAACATTCCATTGGCTACATGCGGTGTCACGGCCAAGCCCGAAACAGTGGGATGGTGAGTAATATTCCAATATATCAAAGTGGGGATGATCAAGGTATTTTCCGTTCTGATGGAAACCAAATAAATGGTAGAGGCTATTGCTTTCCTCATCCTAAGCCACCTTGCTTTAACCCCCAAACAACTGCTTTAATTTCCCCGAAGCCTTTAACAGGAAGGGCAGGGTATAAAACTGGTGTATCATGGGCTTAGAACTGCTTTGATCATTCACAAAACGGTTTAAGGGTCCTCAACCCCAATTTCTTCACTGGATCTAGGATGTGATGATGATTTTACAAGTGTTCAAAAACAAATTGACCCCCCCTTTTTTTGAAGATTTTTAAATCTATTTATTTGACAGAGAGAGAGAGAGAGAGAAAGCAGACAAGCAGAGGGAGCTGCAGACAGAGGGAGAGGGAGAAGCAGGCTCTCCGCTGAGCAGGGAGCCCAATGCGGGGCTCGATCCCAGGACCCTGAGATCATGACCTGAGCCACCCAGGCGCCCCTCTCTGATCAATGTTTAGATACAGTTTTGTTTTTTACATTTATCTATTTTTTTATCTTTTAAAAGATTTTATTTATTTGAGAGAGAGAGAAAGCATGAGCAGTGGGGGAGAGGCAGGGGAAGAGGCAGAGGGAGAGGGAGAAGCAGACCCCCCACTGAGCAGGGAGCCGGACACAGGACTCGATCCCAGAATCCCGGGGTCACGACCCGAGCCAAAGGCAGCCACTTAACTGATTGAGCCACCCAGGTGCCCTGTTTTCTGCATTTAAAAAAATAATTTATTTTTTGCGCTGAAAAAGAAAATCTGGGTTGTTGGCTTTCTTTCCCCTCAAAGCCCTGATTTCTTATCTCATATTCTCGGGCTCAGCGTTAGCGGGTAGGTGTGTACTCACAGCAAGTGTCCTGGGTCTTTAATCAGAAGCTAGGCTTGTTGTGGGCTTCAGTATTTTTGGTGGGGTGTAAGGCCGAGGGGAAAGTTCTGGTTAAGTTGGAAGCAGCCCTGGGGAGTAAAAGTGAACTATTCTTAGCTGAATTCAAGTGGAGGTAATTCACGTAAAGAACCCAAAGGCTTTTGCAGTATCTTCTGGTTGACTTTAATGAGTAGTTAAGACTGAAATAGCTCCAGGCTCCAGGGGGTAGACCAAACCTATTGAGAACCTCTTCTGGGAGATAAAAAGGTGCTTGTATAGCTTGCTTCATGAGGTAGTGTCAGCTTCCTCCGTGCCCCTAGGACAGGCTCAGCATGGGAGCATTTCTGCTCATCTTACTAATTGGTGGCTAAGTACAGACAGAGCAGAAAGGGACACTTATTTCACTAATAAGTAGAAGAGCTTTCTTAGGAAAGAGAAGAGAGGCTCACAGGAGGCAGGGAGTCCTCAAGCAAGCATACAGGTGACACTTGTGACTTTTTAAGACAACTTTGAGCAGGCAATTTCCGTTTAATTTCTTTTCAGAGTAAGAGACACATAGAAACAGCATGCTAAAGGGGCTGCAGTGTCGGGAAAAGATAAAGAGGCTAGTTTTAATATGCCTTCCATTTCTACAGCTAATGACACCCTGCTGAGACAGACCGTAATATTAACACACAAATTCCCATAACTCAGTAACATTCTTTCAGTAGAATTTCTTGGGTTATTTATTACAAGATCTCCTTAGCAGAACTTTTATCATTAAAAGGAAATAGGACAGAAAAAGTAATTTATCTCACCTCCAGGGAAGGAAAAAAACAAAAGTAACAAAGGTAGGCTTTTTCCCACATTAGGTACTCCCAGTTAATTTTATGACTTTAATTTCCCATTACTTCAAATATCTAGAATATGAACATGAGCTTCTCTTAGTCAAACCAAATACAATGCCTCCATTTTATTTAGTATTCTTAAAATGCGTGTTTTGAGATTTAAAATATTTTATTCTTTTTTTTTTTTTAAAGATTGTATTTATTGGGACGTCGGGTGGCTCAGTTGGTTAAGCGGCTGCCTTCGGCTCAGGTCATGATCCCAGGGTCCTAAGATCGAGTCCCACATCCGGCTCCTTGCTTGGCAGGGAGCCTGCTTCTGCCTCTGCCTGCCACTCTGCCTGCTTGTGCTCTCTCTCTGACAAATAAATAAATAAAATCTTAAAAAAAAAAAAAACCTTTAAAAATAATAAAATAAAGATTGTATTTATTTATTTGACACAGAGAGAGAGATCACAAGTAGGCAGAGACGCAGGCAGAGAGAGAGGGGGAAGCAGGCTCCCCGCCGAGCAGAGAGCCCGATGCGGGGCTCGATCCCAGGACCCTGAGATCCTGACCTGAGCCGAAGGCAGGGGTTTTAACCCACTGAGCCACCCAGGCGCCCCTTATACAGTCATTTTTTAAAAGATTTTATTTATTTACTTGAGAGAGAGAGAAAGATAGTAAGAAAGCAGGAGCAGGGTACAGGGGCAGAGGGAGAAGGAGAAGCAGACTTCTGCTGAGCAGGGAGCCAGACCTGAGGCTCCCAGGACCCAGGGATCATGACCCAAGTCGAAGGCAGACACTTAACGACTGAGCCATTGGGGCGCCTGGGATGGAGCCCTACATCGAGCTCCCTGATAGGCGGGAAACCTGCTTCTCCCTCTCCCACTGCTTGTGTTCCGTCTCTCGCTGTGTCTCTGTCAAATAAATAAATAAAATCTTAAACAAACAAACAAACAGAGCCACCCAGGCGCCTCCCAAAGAGTCATTAAAAAAAAAAAGACACTAGGGGTGCCTGGGTGGCTCAGTCAGTTGAGTGTCTGACTCTGAGTTTCAGTTCAGGTCATGATCTCAGGGTCCAGGGATCGAGCCCCTTGTGGGGCTCTGCACTCAGCACAGGATTTCTTGGAGATTCTCTCTCTCCCTCTTCTGCCGCCCCCCAAAATAAATAAAAAAAAATATATTTTAGAAAAAGACTCTATCCAATATCCAATTTAGAATATTTAATGGGGTTTCTGGATGGCTCAGTTAAGTGTCCGATTCTTTTTTTTTTTTTGAAGATTTTATTCATTTGACAGAGAGGGAGACAGTGAGAGCAGGAACACAAGCAGGGGGAATAGGAGAGGGAGAAGCAGGCTTCCCACTGAGCAGTGAGCCCAATGTGGGGCCCAGTCCTAGGACCCTGCGATCATGACTTGAGCCAAAGGCAGAGCCTAAGGATTGAGCCACCCAGGTGCCACGCAACCAATTCCTGAGAGAGAGAGAGAAGGAAGGAAGGGAGAGAGGGAAAGAGAAGGGGAGGGGAGGAGAGGGGGAGGAAAGAAGGAAGGAAAGAAAGAGAAAGAAAGAAAGGAGGGAAGGAAGGGAGGGAGGGAAAAAATTTAACAAAAGAGACCCAAGCAAAGTGTCTGGCATATATCAGCGCTCAGAAAATGTCTGAGGTAAGAAGAAATGACATCATAGTCAGAAGAGGTAGCAGATAGAAACTGTCCTTTCTCCCACATAGTAATTACTGTTAAGATTTTTCAAAACATGGGGCACTTGGGTGGCTCAGAGGGTTAAGCCTCTGCCTTCGGCTCAGGTCATGATCCCAGAGTCCTGGAATCGAGCCCCACTTCGGGCTCCCTGCTTAACGGGGAGCCTGCTTCCCCCTCTCTCTCTGCCTACTTGTGATTTCTCTCTCTGTGTCAAATAAATAAATAAAATCTTTAAAAAAAAAAGATTTTTCAAAACATGTTTTCTTCTCTCCAATCTCAAGACCTAATCCTCACCAGGGAAAAGCACATTTTGAGTTTTTCAAACCAAAAGGGCCTAGAGCGCACCATTTGCCCAGTTCTTGGATGGTAACAGAATTAACCCGGCAGTCAACCTCCTGCTCTGGCAAGAGCAGCGCTGTGGGAGGTCCCGAGGGCTTGATGGGAGCAGCCAGGCCACTGTCCAGTGAGACTCCCAGGACAGAGGCAGGCACATGAACGAGCACACGCTCACATTCCTCATTTCTCTTCTAAGCTCACAAGTTAAAGACAGAGTCCGCATTCTCCTCTCTGAGACTGGAAAGTGGATTTGGTCTGTCTGTATGTACCCTTTTATACAGTCTTGGTCATGGTATTTTCTTTCTTTTTTTTTTTTTAAAGATTTTATTTATTTATTGGACACAGAGAGAGAGATCACAAGTAGGCAGAGAGGCAGGCAGAGAGAGGGGAGGGAAGCAGGCTCCCTGCCGAGCAGAGAGCCCGATGTGGGGCTCGATCCCAGGACCCTGAGACCATGACCTGAGCTGAAGGCAGAGGCTTTAACCCACTGAGCCACCCAGGTGCCCCTCGGTCATGGTATTTTCTTGCAGAGGAACCGACCACTCAAAATTCTACAAGACAGCATGAAAAGAAATGCCACAAGACTAAGGCTAAGGGACTGAGATTTTACCTGTTCGCTCATAAAGTACAAATGCTCCTTTCCTGAGTAAATATGACACAAAATATTTAAATAAAAGAGTGTAAGTGCAGAGGTTTATAAACCAGATCTAAGTTATAATTTACCAAAACCTAGGTTAAACTTGATGTAAAACCTGTGATACGAAAGTTTCTTTTCTTTTTAAATACATGAAGTAGTAAAAGCACCACATTTTCTAAGATCCTGGTCAAATCACACGGTTAAGGCAATCAGTTATAATCTAATCTAGGCCTAATACTTGCTTTTACCTAATTACCTACTTCTTTGATTACCACTGCAGGTAACAGCCTCAGTTTCAACTTGGTCTGGTTTATGTGTATCGGAGGAGTGATGCCAGGCCTGAAAGAACCAGGTTTTCACATAAGCTAAAAAAAAAAAAAAAAAAAAAAATCCTTAAATTCCTCTTATAGGAAAGAACAGCCCCACAATGACAATTTAGCAGTAACAAAGAACCGTACCTGACCTACTCAGACGTTTTAGAGTAAACATACATAATCACAATAACCTAAGCTCTTAAATCATGTATTGAAATTATGACTGTAACACAAAGTCACAGGTTCTTGTGGGAAGGCTTCCGAAGTTCCCAAAGTGGCCAGAAATTGGGGGGCAGAGAGTCTGTGGCTGCTGCATTATCTTAGAAAAAACCCTTACCTAATCTTCTTTACTCAAAAAACCAAAACCAAAACAAAAAAAACCCCAAAAAACAAAAAACTGGTGACTCTCCTTCACCTTCTTTACAGAAAATAATTTTACTTTGTGGTTTTTAATTACAGTCCGTTGTCTGAGGCCATAAGGAACGTGGTCTTTCCCAGAGGAAAACAACTAAGAACTATGAGGCTTCCGATGGACAGCCTCGAACCTCTCAACTTCCCTGGTCCTCTGCGTGGATGGCGGACTCTCTGCCGGGAACTCTGGAGAGTGCGACTGGTGCGGTGGCCCTGGTGCAGGAAGCTTTCAGCAGCTTAGTCTCCCCGCCTCGCTGTCAGTAGGGCTGGGAGAGGGACTTCAAAAAGAAAAGTGAGTTAGGATGTCAAAAGGCCACACTCCAGGGGAATATCTAGAAGAACCATATTTTTAACCTGCTTTTTGCAATTTAATGAAAATATTAAATACTAGTTAACCCAGTTTATAAATCTTTTTAATTCCAGGGCCAAACAGACTGGAAGCAATTCTGGTGTGTTCATGGGGGTCTGTGGGAATGCTGACAGTTTTAATTTACATATTAATGCTGAAAAACATTTTGAGAGGCAAAGAAGAGCATTCTTTGGCCTTACTAATGAATAGAGTAAGGGGAGAGAAAAAAAAAAAAAAAAAAGAACAACCCAGACAGGAAAGTGGTTGAAAAGCTCTAGGCAAAATGGTCTGAGTTTATTTTTTCTGTAATAACTTCAAACTATCCATCATTCACTGTAATAAGATACCAACCAGTGGTGGATTTGTAGTCTTTTATTTTGCCTAAGATGACTATTCTTTGGCTGAGCTTTCTTCAAAAAAATGCCTAAGAATCAAAGTTAACAATCTATCTGTCTCAACTCCAACTCTTTCCTGGGAAACGACTCATTCTACTGCTTGGTTTCCTCCTTTACCACCCACCCAGCATACCTATCTTACCACTCACAGGAAAAAACAAAGCATTGGAACATAGAAATTGTTTTCTTTTTAAAAATTATTTAAAGACTTTATTTTTAAGGAATGTATATACCCAATGTGAGACTTGAACTTACAAACCGAGATCAAGAGTCGCACACTCTATAGACCGAGCCATTCAGGTGCCCCTAGAAATTGTTTCAAATTATTAACTTTTATTAAACAGCCCAGTTGTACACTTGCTTATTGGAATTCACTTCTGCTTCAACCCTAGTTCTTTGAAAAACGCAGGAATTCTTCTCATCAAAATATTAGCTTGACTTAAGGATATCAAAAAGTTAGCTGCCTGGCATTATTGCAGTTATTGCAGTCTGAAACCTCCCAAGCAGTTTAAAAAACCAGAAGATTAAATATAGTAAAATATGAACAGGAAACATAGTTTGCAAATCATTTAATAACTATAATTATACAGAATTTTCAAATTACTCACTTTTCATTTATTTTTCTGAATTATACCAAATTTGTGGAACAAAACATATCATATGGCCCTTGAAAGAACTGTTAAATGGTAGATTAGCTCCAATGCAAAACTTCTTTCTGCATTAAGGAAGAGAGGGGAATCCACAGTACTGGATGTAGTACATAGGTCCTACCCACTTATTATCCCCATTGAACAGAAGAGGAAAATGAGGTTCAAAAAGATTAAGTAACCCACCAAAGGTCACAGGGCCATAAATGACAGTGTCTTGCTAGGCACTGCAAACTTAGCAACTTTTTTTTTTAACTTTGCAACTTTTCAAGGAAGATTAATTTTAAGTTGAGTATTAGTCATTACTTACAAAATGAATACACTAATGTGATTAATGACAAAATATTTCACTGATGTTAGTCTTATAGAAAGTGTAAGAGAAACCAAAATTAAGAACTCTGGATTCATCTAGGCCCCTTTCAAATACCAAATATTCCTAATTTTCCTTATCCTACTACTGGAGGGAAAGGGGGAATTTTGTTACGGCTTAAAAAAAGAAAACAAAGAAATCCCCCCAAATACACATACAGATAGCAATTCCATTCCTAGGTATATACCCCAAAGAGCTGAAAACAGGTATTTAAACAAACTTACACAGATGTTCATAGCAGTACTATTTGCGATAGCCAAAAAGTGGAAAAAAACAAATGTTCAAGAGATAAACGGATAAGCACAATGTGGTATCCATGCAAGGAAGTATTTTCAGCCATTAAAAGGTATGAAGTATTGGCATGTGCTACAACTTAGATTAACTTTGAAAATATGATGCTAAGTGAAAGAAGCCAGACACAAAAGGTCACACACTGTATGATACCACTGATAGGAAATATCCAGAATAGGTAAACCCAGTGACAGAGACAGAAAGCAGATTAGTGGTTGCTGGAGGGCTAGGATAAAGAGGAGGGCATGGGGTCTGCGTAGGGGTGGTGGTAAAAATGTTTTGGAACGAGATGGTGATGGTTGCACAACATTGTGAATGTATTAAACACCCTGAATTGTACGCTTTAAAATGATGAATTTTATGTTATGTGAGTTTCACCTTGATTGAAAAAAATGTAGAATAGGGGTGCCTGGAGGGCTCAGTCAGTGGAGTATGCGACTCTTGATCTCCAGATCGTGAGTTCAAGCTCCACGCTGGGTGTAGAGATTACTTAATAAAACAAACAAACAAAAATGCCAAATAATGAAATGATGATTGACCATAAAGTCCTAGAGGAATAGCAGGTCATTTGCTTCTTCTTGGTTTGTCACAATTTCAATGAGTTTTTGACTGTCATAAACCCATATATAAAAAGTTACCCATTAAAAGTTCCAAATAAGGCATTAATGAAGCTGAGGTCCCTAATTTGTCCAGTTGGCAGAGCACCTAGTAGAGTTTACAGTATACAAGAAGCTTTAAAAATGTTTTTAATTTGTATAAAGTGCAAAGAAAAAAGAAAACTGAGAAATACGTGAAAAAATATAAAGTGGCCAGAGGCTAGAATATAAGCTAACATACACATGCATGGGGAAATCTGTATATTTGAGCATGCAGAGAAACATAAACACTCAAGAGTATGCTCTTCCTCATAACTTATTTTGTGTTTCTCCGCAAACTGAAGAGTAAATAATAGTTTATAGTCACCACCCTCTGGGTTTCAGCAAAGAGGTCACACACACGGAGGGCCTCTAGCTGCCACTCTCAATTGCTTCCCTGGTGAAACAACGGCAGGAGGTTAAGTTACTCCAGAAGACTCTCAACAGGGCTCCCATTGTTCCAAGCTCAAAACTCAGAGATACAATGGGCCCCATTCATACGGAGGCCTCACAGGCTGGGGAACCGGTCCCTTAGTGACAACTTTCTGTTGGGACATTGAATTTTTCATAAACACAGACTTGCCCAAATATGTGTTAATTCGCTTTTAAAAACAGCACAAAATACGGAAATAAAACTCAATGGACACAAAGTTGAGAGTCAGAACACCCAAGTCTTATCACCAGCTCTGTCTTGGATGTGACTTTAAGCAAGCAGACTTGCTCTTTCTTTTTTTTTTTTTTTTTTTTTTTTAGACTTGCTCTTTCTGAGCCTCAGCTTTCTCGTTTATAAAATGAAAATGATTTCTAAGATTACTTAGAACTCTAAAATTCTACGAACACACATGAGGTCTACTGATGTTGGTACACTATTCACTCCAATAAGTGGGGATAAATTATGAGCAAAAAGAATCCTTAGTTCACATCTTTTCATTTATGATCAGCACTTAAAAACAAGGAGGCTTAAAAAAAAGAGGCAGAGAAACTGTTTTCTGTTCTCTCTCTAAAAAAACACACAAGACATAATGAATAAGGTCCAACGGGTCCCTCATCCCAACAAATCTAGGATGACTGAGGCAGGCAGCCCTACAGGAAGCACAATGATGGAGGGTATAACCAGAAGCCACAAGTATGTTTTTCTGTCACCTTTTCTTAGGTTATCAGTGCATTTCAAATCTCTTGATTTCTTTGCAATGATTCAAAACCCTTAGAAGACAAATGCCATTTACAGCAAGAATGTGATCAATGTCCTAAGTCTCCACACCATGTCATTTCTTTGTTTTTTCAACTTCAAAACTTGCCAATGCAAGAACTTTGTCTCCGGAGCCTAAGGAGAAAGACATATAATAAACAAAGGGTTATTTCACATGCATTTATAGTTCCAGGTACCAAGGGGAAAATCTCTCCCATAGATACTAAATAGAAAATAAAATTAGCTTCTATTATCAGAGCATTACCCCAAACCTTCCCAGTGCCAATTCCCAATTTCTTTTCCCCTGCACAAACATCTGACATACATGGGGTGATTTACTGCTTACAAATCCTTACTCTAGCTTTAAATGTGAAATAGAATATATAAAATTTGAGTTTACTCTACTTTTATATCTACATTTAGTTGACGACTATTTTTAAAATATTACGGTATATCAATTCATTTATTTTTAAGTAAAAAGTATTAGGAAATAAACCCAATAAAAGGGATTTATAAAGAAAACACTTCTGGTTTTACCTTTAAACTCAAGAAAAGGCCATCCTGTTATCTCACCCATGGTATCCAGCAATCTGGAGCAGTAATGCATGCTCAGTTTGCAGAAATACGAGGGTACTCACCAAGGTCTGTAGAGACTTTCTCAAACTGGCTGAGTATAGCACCTGCATTTGCTGACAAGAAGGCCTCATCATCTGCAGTCAGCTAAACAAAACAAAACAAAACAAAACAAAGCCCAAGGGAGTGGATTCAAATGTTAACAAGTGGTTCTAAGAGACACCATTAAAAATGTCTCAGGACCACAAACTGGATCACAGATCAAGAAGTTCTGTACCAAATACTTTATACCTTTTCTTTATCCCTGATACATTAAATTAAATACGGGTACCTTCTCTCCAAGTTTCCTGAGAGCTGTTAATATCTCCACTTTCTGTTGCGTGTACAGGCCTCTGTCCAGCTTTCCTACCATGAGATCTCTATCCATCTGAAATGGATGAATGCAAAGTATATGGTACTTAAGTTAAGAACATTCTGCCCATAAAATCCAGCTTTTCAGATCTACTACTACTACTTTTTTTTTTGTTAAAGTTATCTCTACACCCAACGTGGGGCTCGAACCCATGATCCCGAGATCAAGAGTTGCACGCTCTTCTGACCCAGTCAGCCAGGTGCCCCCAGAACTAGTACTGCTTTTTTTTTCTTTTAAAGATTTATTAATTTTGGTGGGGAGGGGAAGAGGGTGAAGAAACTTCAAGTAGACTCACTCCTGAGCACAGAGCTCAATGTAGGACTTGATCACAGGAACCACGAGATTGTGACCTGAGCTGAAACCAAGAGTTGGATGCTTAACTGACTGAGCCACCCAGGTGCCCCCAAATCTATTTCTTAAAAAAGATCCTCTAGCTGACTAATATGGAGAACTCAGAAATTCAAGGCAAACGCTCCAGCAATGCAATTCACAGCTCTAATAAATCTTTTTTTGTTTTTGTTATTTATTTATTTATTTATTTTTTGGTAAGATTTTATTTATTTATTTGACAGAGAGAGAGATCACAAGTAGGCAGAGAGGCAGGCAGAGAGAGAGGGAGAAGCAGGCTCTCTGCCGAGCAGAGAGCCCAATGCGGGGCTTGATCCCAGGACCCTGAGATCATGACCTGAGCCAAAGGCAGAGGCTTTAACCCACTGAGCCACCCAGGCGCCCTTTTTGTTTTTTTTTAATAAATTTTTTTTTTTTAAGATTTTATTTTTTAAGTAATCTCTATACCCAGTGTGGGGCTCAAACTCACAACCCCGAGAACTAGAGTCACATGCGTCACTGACTGAGCCAGCCAGGTGCCCCTCAATTCTAATAAATTTTATGATAATCATAACCACTGTCTTGACTAAAAACTCTACTGAGGAATTGACAGGTCAATAGCTTCCTTTAGAGAGAAGCTGCCCTCTAAGAACTCCTTCCCTTAAACTGAAGTGTGGTCTATAAGGCTTGTGAGATAACTGGTATCATGTCTCTAGGAATGTTGGTTAAATATCACCTCTATCATCAGAAACACTGATAGCATGTACTATGCTTGCGTTCTATTCCATATACTCTACATGTATTACATGTTACACATAGTATATGTTTTATACATATTACTTTATTTACTCTTCATAACAACCCAAGAAGTAAGACTACCAGTACCACCTTTTTATAGATGGGGAACTGAGGCATAAAGAAGTTGAGTAAGATACCTTATTCAACTTCAATAATAATAGTTGTTAAAAGATTATTAATTGTGTTAAAACAATTAAAACTAACTTCCCCAGGGGCACCTGGGTGGCTTAGTCGTTGAGCGTCTGCCTTCGGCTCAGGTCGTGATCCCCGGGTCCTGGGATTGAGCCCCGCACCTGGCTCCCTGCTCAGTGGGAAGCCTGCTTCTCCCTCTTCCACTCCCCCTGCTCTTATTCCCTCTCTCGTTGTCTCTGTCAAATAAATAAATTAAATATTATGTATTTATTTATTTTAAAGATTTTATTTATTTATTTGACAGAGAGAGACACAGCGAGAGAAGGAACCCAAGCAGGGGGAGTGAGAGAGGGAGACGCAGGCTTCCCACTGAGCAGGGAGGCTGATGAGCCGAAGCCAGACGCTCAACGACTGAGCCACCCAGGCACCCTTAAAATCTTTAAAAAAAAAAAAACAATAAAAAAACTTCCCCAAGGTCACCTACCTGCACAGTAGAGCACCGATACCAATCCTGCCAGTCTGACCTACGTTCATGCTCTTAACCATTATGCTACTGAATTACCAGTAGTTGCAAAGAACTTGTTAATGTCTTAATTATATTCAAGTCTATAAACAGACTTTCTCAAGTACCAGGTTTATAGAGATGTTTGAAATTCTTAGATGACGAAGGCCACGTGTGCAGACAGCAAGGTCGCTAATGGATTCTTTTTTTTTTTTTTTTCGCTAATGGATTCTTGATGGAATTTCAACTCAGGGCCCCAGAAGTGTATGGTAAAACCTTGAAGGTGGGGTCCAAGTAGAAGCAGTTAGTAGCACTTTAAACTGTCATATGCTGTTTAAACCTCCATATTCGTTATCAATAATAATTGCTCTAAAGACTAATTTTGTCAGAAAACTATGGGCTGTGGCTCTGAAATCAACTGATGAGGGGCCCCTGCCTATCAGTGGCATAGTGAGTTAAGCATCTGACTCTTGGTTTCAGCTTAGGTCATGATCTCAGGCTTGTGAGGTCAAGCCCTGTGTTGGGCTCCAAGCTCAGTGAGGAGTCTGCTAAAGTTTCTCTCTCCCTCTCCCCCTCCCCACATTCTCTCTCTCTCTAAAATAAATAAATAAATATATATAAAAAAAAAATCAGGGGCACCTGGGTAGCTCAGTCAGTTAAGTGTCTGCCTTCAGCTCAGTTCATGATCCTAGGGTCCTGGGATCAAGCTCTGCATCAGGCTCCCTGCTCGGTGGGGAGTCTGCTTCTCCCTCTCCCTCCCCCCGTTTTTTCCCTCTCTCTCAAATAAATAAATAAAATCTTTAAAAAAAAATCAACCAATCCATTTTTTTTCTAACAGACTATTTTTCAGAATAGTTTTAGGTTCACAGTAAATTGTGTGAAAGGTACAAAGATTTCCCATATACCCCCCCACCTCTGCTCAGGCACAGTCTCCCTATCATAAACATGCCCCACCAGAGTGGTTCATTTGTTATAAGAGCTGAACCTACCCTGACACATCATAATCCCCCAATTGCATAGTCTATACATTAGGGTTTACTCTTGGTGGTGTTATATATTCTCAACTGACCAATTTTTAAATTTCAGAATAACATAATGAAATTCTGGAGCTGAGAAAACAAATACACACAGCAATTAAATCAATGTGAAGAAACCTTACCTCTGCTAACCTTGTCCGAAGCTGACCTGGTTGTTTCTTTGCAAATAACCTGATGACCTCCGGGGTTTTAAAGGCCTGGCTGATAGCTGCCTGGATAGCCTAGAATACAAGAAGGTAAAAACTGAGCAAAATATTCCAATGAATTAAGTATTACAATAATTTATTGGTGAGTCCTCAATTACAAATAGGTCTTCCTTGTTCATCAAACAGTGTTATAATTTTAGTTTCCACAAAAGCAAAAATGAACTATTGGGACTTCATCAAGATAAAAAGCTGCACAGCAAAGGAAACAATAAATAAAACTAAAAGGCAGCCTATAGAATGGAAGAAGATATTTGCAAATGATATATCTGATTAGGGTTAGTATCCAAAATCTACAAAGAACTTAACAAATTCAACACCCAAAAAACAAGTAACCCAGTTAAGAAATGGGCAGAAGACACGAATAGACACTATTCCAAAGAAGACACCTAGATGGCTAACAGACACATGAAAAGATGCTCAACATCACTCATCATCAGAGAAATACAAATCAAAACCATGATGAGATACCATTTCACATCTATCAGAATGGCTAAAATTTTTTTTTAAGATTTTATTTATTTATTTCACAGAGAGAGACACAGCGAGAGAGGGAACACAAGCAGCTGGGGGGGGGGGGGGAGAGGGAGAAGCAGGCTCTCCACTAAGCAGGGAGCCTGATGAGGGGCTCAATCCTAGGACCCCGGGATCATGACCTGAGCCAAAGGCAGAGGCAGACACCTAATGACTGAGCCACCGAGGCACCCCAGAATGGCTAAAATTAATAACACAAGAAACAATGGATGTTGGCGAGGATGTGGAAAAAGGGGAACCCTCTTGCACTGTTGGTGGGAATGCAGACTCGTGCAGCCACTCTAGAGAAGAGTATGGAGGTTCCTCAAAATATTAAAAATAGAACTACCCTACGATCCAGCAATTGCACTACTAGGTATTTACCAAAGGATACAAAAATATAGATTTGAAGAATTACATGCACCCTGATGTTTATAGCAGCATTAGCAACAATAGCCAAACTATGGAGAGAGCCCAAATATCCATTAGCTGATGAATGGAAAAAAAGGATGTGGAGGGGGTGTGTGTGCGCGCGTGCGCGCACACACACACACACACACACACACACACACACACACTGGAATATTACTCAGCCATCAAAAAGAATGAAATCTTAAGATTTGCAATGATGTGGATGGAGCTAGAGTGTATTATGCTAATGAAAGAAGTCAGTCAGAGAAAGACAAATACCATATGATCTCACTCATATATGGAATTTAAGAAACAAAACAGAGGAACATACGGGAAGGGGAAAAGAAGAAAAGGAAAGACGCAAATGAGCCGTAAGAGATTCTCAATGATAAAGAATCATTTATCATCATTGATAAATGATAAATGGGAGGGAGATGGGTGGCGGATGGGCTAGATGGGTGATGGATAATAAGGAGGGCACTTGTTGGGATGAGCACTGGTATTATACATAAGTGATGAATCACTGAATTCTGAATTCTACTCCAGAAACCAACATTGCACTGTATGTTAACTACCCAAAATTTAAATTAAAAAAAAAATTTAGGGGCGCCTGGGTGGCTCAGTCGTTAAGCATCTGCCTTTGGCTCAGGTCATGATCCCAGGGTTCCGGGATCAAGGCCCGCATCGGGCTCTCTGCTCAGCAGGGGTCTGCTTCTCCCTCTCCCACTCTCCCTGCTTGTGTTCCCTCTCTCGCTATGTTTCTCTCTGTCAAATAAATAAATAAAATCTTAAAAAAGAAAAATTTAGTTTCCATTTGCTATTTCTGTGCATGTCACTGGAGCCAAATATATAACTAAATGAAGATCTGGAAGCTTATGCTGCTTTATCTGTAAGTAGACACCCAAATCTGTAAGTCAAACCCCCAAACAGCGTTTCTTTTTTATTTTAAATATACTTATTAAAAAAGAGAGAAAAACCACCCGTGTCACCAGTGTAAGTAAATTATGCTTACCAGTTGCATTCCACTTAGTTCATCTACCAAAGTCATATTTCCAGACATAATTTTCTTCAGTGAATCATTAAATTCACTTAGCTGCTCCAGAGTTTCCTTTTTGGTTTCTTCATATTCATCTGTATCAAGTTCCTCTCTGAAGTACAGTGAACATAATAGAGAAAAACACAGAGTTCCAAGTGAAAAAAGCAATCTTAATATTTGCACCCTAAGACTTCAGCTACATATATTTACAAAAAATATCTTGGGGGGACAAGCCAGAAAGGAAATGAAAAACTGCTAATAACAGATGTGTTCAGATGTTGGTAATATGGGCGTTTTCCTGCAATGTGGTTACTTTGATAATTAAGCATTTTTCTTTTACCAAAATGAGGCACGCTTAACAAACCACATAATAACTTCCTTTTAAGCAGTCTATGAATCAATGCATAAGGTTGGGCAAGATACTTAACACAGCCAAGCCTCAGTTTCTTGATCTATAAGCCACAGATGATGATAGTACCCACCTTATAGGGTTGTTATGAGCATTACATGAACTATAGGAAGTCCTTGACAAATGATAGGTACTTGACAAAATAGCTGTTACTTTTATCACCATCATTAGCGGTAGGTAAAATTTTGTGCATCGTGAAATACAACAGCAATGTACTACCTGTCACCTGAGCAAGAGGCTTTTTTTTGTTATGTTCAGTTAGCCAAAGAGGCTCTTTGTATTCACTAACTAAACAAGCCATTTATTAAACATTTATTACAAATAATGACAGCTACCATTTCTTGAGCACCTATTCTGGGCCAAGCATTGTTTTGGCCTCTTCATTTGAAATACCTACAGCAACCTTTCAAAGTTGTTAAAAAAGGCAATGAACAGTTTTGGTCCTTTGAACAGTTAAGGTTGAAAATACACTAGAAGATCAAGTATATACCAGGCAGGACTATTTTAAATACTAAAGAAAGACAAGGTAGGTGTTACTATTTCTACTTCGAAGCACTGTGAACACTACAGGGGAAACCAAAATCACACATGGGCCTGCACCCACCGCTTGGAATCTAGCTGCAGAAAAAGCCACTTGACAGCAGAGCAGGAATCAGTTATGGTATTACCTGCATTCCTCCAGATCTTGTAATTGCTGCATTAGTCTATCCAACTGTTCTTCTAAATTCTGCTTTAATTTGCTTGTCTCTGTCTTTCCTCTGGAAGCCATTTTGATCTCTAAGTAGAACAATAAGCCCACATATAATATATATTTGGTTATTTGAAATGATTCAACATACCAGTACAATTTAAAATGGGCTATACTCTTTCTGAGCTACAGGCGTGGGAAAGACAGTTGTGGCAAAGAGAATTTCATTTTACATATAAAAGTTTAAACGCATATACTAGTAACACCCCACAAAAGTGCCTGGCAGTCTTCCTAACTGACTTGACAAGTTAAATAGAAATCTTCACTATTGGGGCACCTGGGTGGCTCAGTGGGTTAAGGGGCTGCCTTCAGCTCAGGTTATGATCCCAGGGTCCAGGGATTGAGCCCCTCATTGGGCTCCTTGCTCAGTGGGGAGCCTGCTTCTCCCTCTCCCTCTCCCTCTGCCTCTGCCTGCTGCTCCCCTGGCTTGTGCTCTCTCTCTCTCAAATAAATAAATAAAATCTTAAAAAAAAAAAAAGAAATCTTCACTATTGGTCTATCTTACTTTAAGCAAATTTGACAATTGAAAACAAGTTTTATAAAGAAGTAGATCAGGTGTGACTGTGCGTTACAAAAAGATTTATTATAACATTCTTTTTCATTCTTACTAAGTACTCTCCAGGACTCAGAACACTCCTAGCCTTATCTTGTTGGTCTTATGTGCATTTACCTGACTTACGGACATTAACAACTTTTGATATGATTTCTTCTTTGGAAATCTGCCCATGTTCTACTGGATATCTTTTTCTTACTGATTTATGTGAATATGAAGCCTTCGTAGTTACGTTGCAAATATTATCTCATCTCCTGACTTTAAATTTCACTTAATGTTTTTTGTCACGATAAATTATTATTTTTTAAAGATTTTATTTGTTTATTTGAAAAAGAGAGTAAGAAAGCACAGGCAGAGGGAGAAGGAGAAGCAGGCTCCTCGCTGAGCAGGAAGCCCAATGCAGGGCTCCATCCCAGAACCGTGGGATCACGACCTGAGCTGAAGGCAGACACTTAACCCACTGAGGCACCTAGGTGCCCCACGATAAATTACTATTTTTAATGGCCAAATCTATCTATCTTCTCCTTTAAGGCTTTTTAGTTTTATGTCCCAGCAAGGCAGGCCCTAACCATCTCAAGATTTATAAATATATATATTTTGTATTCTAAGACTTACATAAATTTTTCTCTTTTTACATTCAGCTCTTTAAGCCACTTGCAACTATTTTTGTTAATGCTGTAAAATAGGAATCTAACCTTTTCTTTTTTTAAGCTTTTATTTATTATTTATTTGACAGAGAGAGAGAGATCACAAGTAGGCAGAGAGGCAGGCAGAGAGAGAGGGGGAAGCAGGCTCCCCGCTGAGCAGAGAGCCCCATGCCGGGCTCATCCCAGGACCCTGGGATCATGACCTGAGCCGAAGGCAGAGGCTTTAACCCCCTGAACCACCCAGGTGCCCCAGGAGTCTAACTTTTATTTTCTATGGGGAGCCAGTTGCCCCAACACTGTTTACTAGTTAGTACTTATGCCATTTGTATTGGTTGGTTGCTTGTTTTAAGTAGGCTCCACGTCCAGCATGGGGCCCAACACAGGGCTTGAGGAAAAGACCATGATATTGAGACCTGAGCTGAGATTAAAGAGTCGGACACTTAACCAACTGAGCCAACATGGGTGCCCCATGCTACTTTTAATATACATTCAATAGAAACAGACTCAAGTCGGTTTCACGGATAATGTTCTGGTCCTAAGACATTACCTTGCAATTGTAATTGTTAGCAGTAGGAGCTGGTGTACATTGATAACCAATAAGGAGTTGCCTTTATTATGGCAGAATTTCCCCCCAATAACTCTTGGCTATTCCTATGCATTTTCTCTTCTGGATGAACTAAAGATTCAGCTTGTCAAGCTCCCTTAAAAATGCAACCGAAATTTTGACAGGGATTACATTAAAATTAGAAACTAGTACGAAAAGATCTGTATCCTTGAAATTTGAATCTTCCGTATTAAGCAATATATCATTCCATTTATCTCAGCTTTCTTTCATGATCTTTAATTTAAAAAGAATAGCCTTGAACATTGGCTATTCTAAGACATTTTGTATTTTTTTTGTTAATACTCGAAATAGACTTTTTGTTATTATAATTTCTGATTATTGTGGGGCACTTGGCTAGCTCAGTGGGTGGAGCATGCGACTCTTGATCTCGGGGTTGTGAGTTCCAGCCCCATGCTGGGCGTAGAGTTTACTGAAAAATTTCTGATTATTGCTAGTGTAGAGAAAAGTTACTGCTTCGGTGTGTTGATAATGTATACATTTACCTTAACATTCACAGCATTTAAGTTTTTCCATTTATAAAAATTAAACTTACATTCCTTTCAGGAAACACATTTTGCTTGATATTAGATATAAACATTCATTAAGACCTAAATAATGGGGCACCTGCTGGCTCAGTCAGTGGAGCACACAACCCTTGATCTTGGGATCATGAGTTCGAGCCCCAGGTTGGGTGTAGAGATTACTTAAATAAAAATTTAAAAAACCAAACCAAGGGGCGCCTGGGTGGCTCAGTGGGTTAAAACCTCTGCCTTCAGCTCAGGTCATGATCTCAGGGTCTCAGGATCAAGCCCCGCGTCGGGCTCTCTGCTCAGCAGGGAGCCTGCTTCCCTCTCTCCCTCTGCCTCCCTCTCTGCCTACTTGTGATCTCTCTCTCTCTCAAATAAATAAATAAAATCTTAAAAAATAAATAAATAAAACCAAACCAAAATAAAACAAACAAAAAATCCTATATCTTAGGGTAACTTACTAAAGCATTTAAAATTTTCCTACACATAATCATTATTACATGATCCGATATGTGAACTTCAATAAAGAGGATTCTTTAGATTACATTCAAAATAGAATGTAATCAGTGAAAATCTATTCTTACTACTGGATCTTTTAAAATTGGCTTATCTACAATGATTAAAGATATGTAAATATAAATGAGCTACATTATAGCCAGAAGTGTAATTTATCACACATAATTTATTACAGCTATGCTTCATGTATAATTTCTCCTGGGAAACATACAATTAAACTTTATTTTATATCTGTTGAATTTTCCAGTAAAAGTAAAGCCAAACCTAAAACCGACAGTGTCTTTTCAGGCTCAGTTTCCTACAGTCCAATCACACTGAAGTACTTGCTGTTTCAATTTTAGTGTATGTGCTGCCAAAGTGAGCACTACTTGCTGTTTCAAAACGTGCCACACACTTTCACGGTTCTCTTTTGAGCAAGCTTTTTTTTTTCCCCTACCTATTAAGCCCAGGTAATCCATTCTTCAAGGTCTAGCTCAAGGTTCAGCTTCTCCATGTCTTTCCTGGTTCCCTCCCAATCACTAAATTATTATTTGTGAGTAGGGATTTTACTTTTTATTTTTTTATAGGTTTTATTTATTCATTTGAGATAGAGAGACATGAGCGAGAGCGCACTCATGATTGCATAACCCAGGGGGCGGGGAGAGGGAGAGGGAGAAGTAGGCTCCTGCTCCAGGGAGCCTGACAGAGCTTGATCCCAGGAGCCTGGGATCATGACCTGAGCTGAAGGAAGACGCTTAACCGACTGAGCCACCCAGGCGCCCTGCTTTTTCTTTATACATCAGCATCCAGCTTAATGTTGGGCAGACAGAAAGTACTGGATAAATAACTGGTAAATAAATAATGAGAACTGACTGCTTCTTCCATGGCATTTCACATCTTATTCTCTATTTAGCATTTATTTCTGCCTTAAATTATATGTGATTTCATTATAGCACACTGTCTTTCTCTCCAGACTATAAACTCTGGGAGAGGAGTCTAGTCTGATGTCTCCTTTTCGCATCCTCAGCACTAAATAGAGAATAGATATTCCATAACTGCATACAGAGTATATAAGCACCAGATATTCTAAGGAGATGAAACTATTTTAAATAAATTTCAGGGAAGATGGGGCCCTTTGAAAGCCTTAACCTGGTGCTGCCCGTTATTTGAAATTTATCCCAGAAAGATTAACTCGCTGGCACCACCTAGTATCCAACAAAGGCGGTGCAGCTTTCCCAGAAACTGCCGGAATAGCACTCAAAAACTGTCATCTGGAGTGGAAGAGGTACTCATTCATGCTCACCTTGTCTCTTAGTACTTTGAACTCTGCACGCTGTTGACCGGTCCCAAAGTGCATAAGCCTCCAACTGCTGAAGTTTCAAGTGTCATACACTTGAGGAAAGCGAAATTGTTCATCAGGACTACAAGCGGCTCAAAGTTCAAACCACTTGGAGGTGGAGTTGGCTGGGAAGTAGGGAACCATTGACAAGTAGTTTCATTTACTTTACAGAAACTAGCCTAAAGCAGTCCGGGTAACTTCCACCCGAGCAGCGTGCATCTGACACACACCCTTCTCTTTTCAGGAAGACACCATGGGGGGAGGGGAGCGGGGCGAGAAGGGACAGAAGCTGTTTTCTCTCTCGAGGGCGCCTCGGGCAGGGCAGCCCTGCTGAGGTGTCCCCTAGCGAGGCTGCGGGGGTTCCTGAGGAAAACCCTGCACCCCCACGTGTCCGGAGCGCGGCTGTCAAAGCCAGAAGCACCGGTAAGATGAGGGCGGAGAACACACGTTTTCCCGGCTGGACGTGAGCAGCTACGGACCTCGATCATCGGGACGCGACACGGGGCAGCTCCGGCCACCGCCCCAAACCCCGGGTCCACGGGGTAACTCGGAGCTCCCGCACTTGGGTCCTGCGGCGGCCGGGCTCGACTAGGCCCCGGCTTCCACCAGAGGTCGCCAGGAACTCCCGCCCCCGAAACTCTTGCGGCCCTCCCAGACCAGAATTCGGACAACCTCCTGGGGCCCTCAGGGTCTCCTCTCTGCCTCCGCCACCGCCTTGGTCCCAGAGCTCGGAGCCAGGGGCCCCGCCTACCTGAGGGTCCCGGCCGGGCGGACACTCCCAGTAGGAGCACTTCCGCTGGACGCAAGCACTTCCGGCCTCCAGGAGCCAATGAGGATGCAGCCACGGGTGTTCTCCTGTCTAGCGTCCGGGCTGCGGGTCGTCTCCGGGAGGACTTGGGCGGGTCGACCCTGAGGACGTGGTAAGCCCCCTGGCCCCAGCCCCCTGAGAATCCAGTCTCTAGGGGAGTCAGCGCAGGACTTTCTGTCGCAAGCAGGGGGGAGTCCACGATGGTGGAGTCTATGCGGGGCAGATATAACGGTCCCCGAGGCAAGGTCATATTCCAGTTTGGGGCAAGGAGTCTTGCCGCTTCATTCTTTCCAACTTTCTGTGGAACCAGAACCTCGGTCATTTTTCCTCTGGCCCTCTGAACAGGTGATTTATCTTGAAAAAAAAAAAAAATCCTTTCTAGAGGTTTCTTGAGCTTGGCGGAGGTGGGAGAGGGGCGGAGGAGGAAGTGTTCCATTTTCTGAAAGACTTCTCTTTCCTCGGAAATCCGTCTTTCCAAATCCATAAAGGCGAGGTCCCCTTTCCTGGAAGCGGTTTGACACTCACGGCCCTTGAGGGCACTGCCAGCTGTTTGTTGGGCAGCGCTTCTGAAGTTACTGAGAACCGGGGCGGAAAGCATTTCTCCAGCTGTTCCCAGCCCCGCTCCTTGAGTCCCGAGTCCCCAAGACAACCTCAGGGTTGACGGCAAAATTGTTTCGGAGATGTTGCTTTTCAGGCTAATTCTATCCCAGCCACGCCAGACAGACTTCCAGCTAAAGTTACCATGGGGATCTACCAGAAGGAATGACTTCTGCCGGTTCTCATTGTAGGATTTCGGACTTCTTACCATACATCGTTTTTCAGAGTTACAGTTTGGGTGTGAAACCGCTGTGGCAGCCGGACTTAGAGAAACTGTTGACACAGTTGGAGTAGTTCCAATAGCCTACCTTGCAAAACGCTTCGGGTTCACAGAATTTCCTTCGTGAAAGTAAGTTGACTGCTGTGTTAATGGAATCATCTCTAATTTTTGATATGTGAATACGTGTGGACGGGTCATCGCTTTGAGTAATGCAGAGCTCTCAGTGACAAATAGGGTCAGTGCCAAACAAAAGGGAAAAATATACTTGTTTCACCACTGGAAGAACTTGCTAAATAGACATTTGCTCATTGTGTACTTCCCCTAATTTTTTTTTTTTAAGATTTTATTTATGTATTTGACAGAGAGAAAGAGATCACAAGTAGGCAGAGAGGCAGGGAGAGGGGGAAGCAGGCTCCCCGCTGAGCAGAGAGCCCCAGGATCCTGAGATCATAACCTGAGCCGAAGGCAGAGGTTTAACCCACTGGGTGGCGTCCACCCCCAATTTTTTTTAGAAAAGATTTTATTTATTTGAGAGAGAGAGCTGGAGAGCACAAGTGCGTGGGGGGGGGGGGGGGAGGGGAACGGGACACGGGACCTGACGGAGAAGCACACTCCCCGCTGAGCAGGGAGCCCCACAGGGCTCTATCCCAGGACCCTGGGATCATGACCTGAGCTGAAGGCAGATGCCCAATCATGTGAGCCACCCTGGCACCCCTACTTCCCCTAATTTTGAGGATGGTAATGTGATGTTCTATTCAGGTGTCTGTGTTGGTTTTAGTGTGTGCAGTCATAGGAGCTGCGGAGGACAGGCCTCACCGGATCCACGCATTCTGTTTGCCTGCTCTTCTTTCTCAGTGACTTGATCCGATTCAGCACTTCTATGTTGAGAGTGCTCCTTGGGTCCTTGTTTAGAGTTAATGGATAATGAAAAAGTATTCCTAGTGCATAAGTAAGAGAAATTGGTTTCAGTTCCAGTTGTCGAACAAAAACAGAATCCAGGCTCTGGAGGGGTGTGGGGAGGGAAGAGAAGAAACTGGACAAATAGGAATAACATGTTAAGTAAGTAGTCACTGGAGAGAGCATTGGGGAAAATAACCTCAGAGCTGGGAGTCGTAACTGGGAAGCCAGATAAATACTACTTGGCAGCTGGAGGATTTTAGGACATTTAGACTTGAACTCGGAATGGGAGCCCAGAGAGTGCAGGTTGCTCCAGCTAGGTAGGGAAAATGCTGGGGCAGATGAAGCTTGAGTGGCTAAAAGAAGTACATGAGCCAAAGGCTCTCTGAACATGTGGGCCTCTTTTAAATGTCTGCCAGTACATAGCTTG
Source organism: Potos flavus (assembly GCA_028534135.1). Classification (NCBI taxonomy): domain Eukaryota; kingdom Metazoa; phylum Chordata; class Mammalia; order Carnivora; family Procyonidae; genus Potos; species Potos flavus. Next base: position 160,125,090 of record CM052900.1, on the reverse strand, counting down.
TACCATTGTAAGTCTTGTGTCATGGTTAAGACCATGAATTTTTAGTGTCAAGGTTGTTACACAAACTATGAGATCTTGAGCAAGTTAATTAGTCTCTTTCAGCTTTAGTTTCGTCATGTTTGTTTAAAAAAGGGATGGTATGGGTGCCTGGCTGGCTCAGTGAGAAAGACATGCAACTCTTGATCTCAAGGTTGTGAGTTTGAGCCCCACATTGGGTACGGAGATCACTAAAATAAATAAATAAATAAATAAACTTAAAAAAGAAAAAAAAGGAGAAGGGTGCTTGGGTGGCTCCCTCAGTTAAGCATCTGACTTCGTCTCAGGTCATGATCTCAGGGTCCTGGGATCCAGCAGAGCCAGATCAAGGAAGTCTGGTGTCCCCCACCCCCCACTCATGCACGTGTGTCTGTATGCTCTCTCTCAGATAAAATCTTTTTTAAAAGAGATCATAATAGTACCTACTTCATTGGAGTGTTGTAAGAATTACGTAAGTGCTTAGCCTATTGCTGAGCACACGGGAAGAATTCAGTGAATGTTAGTCATCATTTCAGTTAAATAAGCATAATTGGACATATATTTATAAGGAACAGGCCCATCCAAAGAGAATGAGTGAAGGTATTGCCATTCAGTGAGGAGCACACAAGATCAGATGAGGGTACAATAAACAGGAACCCTGCAGCTTTCTGCCCCTCTTCTATCAATTTCCTGACCTCAGGCATCCGCTGATCTGCCTTCTATCATTATAGATTAAATAATCTATTCCAGAATTTCTTATAACTGGAATCATACGGTGTGTGCCTTTTTGTATCTCATTCTTTTCATTCAAAATAATGAGATTCATCCATGTTGTTTATATCAGTAGTTCCTTTTTATTGCTCCATAGTATTCTGTTATATGGCTATACCAACTTTGCGTATTTATTCATTCATCTCTTGATTCACTTTTGAGTTGTTTCCAGTTTTTGGCTATCATATATAAGCCAAACCATATAATTCTTTGTGTGGACATATGTTCATCTCTCCCCTTTGTGATTTTTTAACTTTATTGTTTTGTTTTGTTTTTAAAGATTTTATTTATTTGAGAGAAAGAGAGAGATCGAGCACATAAGCAGGGGCGGAGGGACAGGGGGAGAGGGAGAATTAGACTCAAGCAGGGAACTCAACTTGGGGCTTGATCCCAGGACCCAGGATCATGACCCAAGCCGAAGGCAGACACTTAACTGAGTAAGCCACGCAGGTGCCCCTCTTTGTTTTGTTTTGCTTTGCTTTTAATGCAAACTCTACACTCAACGTGGGGCTTCAACCTGTGACCTTGAGATCAAGAGTCACATGCTCCACTGACTTAGCCAAGCGCCTCTCTCCCCATTATTTTTAAGCTCTCCTCTCACTTGGTATCTAAAATCCTTTCTCTATAGTCTCCTTAAGGACCTTCCTCCATCAGTTATCCACTTTCTTGAAGCTTCTGTGACTTCCTCAACTTTCTAACAGTCTAATTCTTCAAAAAAAACTAAACAACCTTCTTTTAATCATGATATCTCATTGAAGATAGTGTTTAGGGCCCCTGGGTGGCTCAGTTGGTTAAGCGACTACCTTCGGCTCAGGTCATGATCCTGGAGTCCTGGGATTGAGTCCTGCATCGAGTCCCGCATCGGGCTCCGTGCTCAGAAGGGAGTCTGCTTCTCTCTCTCACCTTCCCCCTTTCATGCTCTCTCTTTCAAATAAATAAATAAAATCTCAAAAAAAAAAAAAAAAAGAGAGTGTTTAATATCTCTGGGTTCCAGTCTCTCTCTGTCTGTCTGCCTGTGAGATCTCTACTTGGATGTCCAATGTGTCCTCTAATTCAGTACCTATAAAACAGTATCCTCCGTATGCCTTCCCTCCACACTTCCTCTAATATTCTTTTTTTAAAATTTTTTATATTTACTTTTTATTGAATTTGTTAATGTTACAGAGTTCTTGCACTGCCAAACCATACCTGAGAATTCAAAGAAAGAAATGGTACAATGGACAGCCTCACCCACCCATCATACAGTATATTAAAACTTGATTCATGTGCATTTTTATAATTTCACA
>CM052900.1:160097577-160122518 GCA_028534135.1 Potos flavus | reverse complement strand
AAAAAAAAAAAAAACTGACTCCTTTTTTCACAATTCCATTATCTCATTTATTTTATTTTATTTTTTTAAAGATTTTATTTATTTATTTGACAGAGACACAGTGAGAGAGGGAACACAAGCAGGGGGAAGTGGGAGAGGGAGAAGCAGCCTTCTCGCTGAGTAAAGAGCCTGACATAGGACTCCATCCCAGGACCCCAGAATCATGACCTGAGCCGAAGGCAGACGCTTAATGACTGAGCCACCCAGGCGCCCTTTCTTATCTCATTTAAACCTTAGCAAAACTGAAGCAGGTATTTTTATCTCCACTTTATATTTGATTTTTTAAAGGATTTATTTATTTATTTATTTATTAAGATTTTATTTATTTATTTGACAGAGAGAGAGCGATCACAAGCAGGCAGAGAGAGAGGGGGAAGCAGGCTCCCCGCTGAGCGGAGAACCCGATGTGGGGCTCGATCCCAGGACCCTGAGACCATGACCTGAGCCGAAGGCAGAGGCTTGAACCCACTGAGCCACCCAGGCGCCCCAAGGATTTATTTATTTTAGAGAGAGAGAGCATGGGGGGATAGGGGCAGAGGGAGAGAGAGAATCCTAAGCAGACTCCTCACTGAGCATGGAGCCCCACATAGGGCTCCATCCCACGACCCTGGGATCATGACCTGAGCCAAAATCAAGAGTCAGGCGCTTAATCAACTGAGCCACCCAGGCGCCCCTTATCTCCATTTTATAAATGAGGAGCAGGAAGCTCAGAGACGTTAGGTAGCTCCTGTTGTGGAGTGAATGATTCAGCTGGCCTCCCTCTGTCTCCAAAGCCAGTACTTTCCACCATCACATATGTTGCCTCTTGTGGAGCTGGGATTTAGCAGGAGACTCTAGAACAGTGCCTGAGGCATTCCACAACTTTTTTTTTTTTTAAGATTTTATTTATTTATTTATTTGAGAGAGAGAGAGAACAAGCGGTGGGAAGGGTCAGAGGGAGAGAGAGAGAAGGAGGCTCCCCGCTGAGCAGGAAGCCTGATGTGGGACTCAATCCCAGGACCCTGGGATCATGACCTGAGCCGAAGGCAGACACGTAACCAACTGAGCCACCAGGTGCCCCAACTTTTTTTTTTTTTTAAGTAGGCGTCATGCCCAGCATGGAGCCCAGCATGGAGCTCAGTGTGGGGCTTAAACTCACGACCCTGAGATCAAGACCTGAGCTGCGATCAAGAGTTGGACACTTAATTGAGCCACCCAGACGCCCTTCAATAATTATTTTTTTGTTAAAAAAATTTTAGCAGTGCCTGGCTGGCTAGTTGATGGAGCATGCAACTCTTTATCTTGGGGTTGTGAGTTTGAGCCTCATGTTCAGTGTAGAGATTACTTAAATAAAATCTTAAAAAAAAATTTTAGCGGCTCCTAGGTGCCTCTGCTGTTTAAGCGTCCAATTCTTCATTTCAGCTCAGGTCGTGATCTCAGCGTCATGAGATTGAGCCCTACGTCTGCTTCTCTCCCTCTCCCTCTGCCCCTCCACCGCTGCACACATTCTCTCTCTAAGATACATAAATAAATCTTTAAAAAAATCTTAGATGGGGCACCTGGGTGGCTCAGATGGTTAAGCATCTGCCTTTGGCTCAGGTCATGATCTCTGGGTCTGGGATCGAGTCCCACATCAGCTTACCTACTCAGTGAGGAGTCTGCTTCTCCCTCTCCCTCTGCGTCTCCCCTCCACTTGTGCTTGCTTGCTCTCTCTCTCTCTCTCTCTCAAATGAATAATGAATAAATAAAATCTTCAAAAAATTTTTTTTTAAAAATCGGGGTACCTTGGTGGCTCAGTCGTTAAGCAGCTGCCTTCGGCTCAGGTCATGATCCCAGGGTCCTGGGATTGAGCCCCACATCGGGCTCCCTGCTCAGCGGGAAGCCTGCTTCTCCCTCTCCCACTCCCCCTGCTTGTGTTCCCTCTCTCACTGTGTCTCTTTCTGTCAAATAAGTAAATAAAATCTTTAAAAAAATTTTTTTTAAATCTTAGACATAGTTTTTATTCAAATCACACATTGCTCTTATAAGTATATGCGTAGGAAATGTGATCAAAGTGTATTAAGATATTTCTAAAAGTTCACATTTCAGAGTCCAATACTTCTCTGTCCCTTTTTTATTTCAAATTGTCAAGGTCCCTGGTTTTCTAATGGTATTATCTCCAGTCCAGTAACTATTTATTAATGGAATAAATGAATCTGGTATTTTTTTATATTAGAACGTAAGAATTTTATAACACCAACACGGCATGTTTGTATTTAACTTAATTAGGTTTCATACTCAAATTTTAGGACAACCAAAACAGTTACTAAGGAACTCATAAAAAAATTTCCTTCACCTGAATTTTAAATGTGAATTTTTTCTTAAGTTTCAGTCTGAGCTCCTGAAGAACAGGAAGCCCTATCTTTTTTTTTTTTTTTTTAAGACCTTATTTATTTATTTGACAGAGGGATAGAGAGCACAAGTAGGCAGAGCAGTAGGCAGAGGAAGAGGGAGAAGCAGGCCTCCTGCCAAGCAGGGAGGAGCCCCATGCGGGGCTCGATCCCAGGACCCTGGGATCATGACCTGAGCCGAAGGCAGAGGCTTAACCCACTGAGCCACCCAGGCGCCCCGGGAAGTCCTGTCTTAACCCATTTTTGTTTTGGCAACGTCTGGCAAACAATAGGCACTTAGTATGTGCTTGATAAATGCACACTTACCGATTGTGAAGAAAGTAAAGATGATACTGCCAACCAAGTTGGTAAGGAGGGGTTGCCTGCAGTATCGGGAAGATCTGGGCCTAAAATCAATACACTGGGTCATACATTAATTTATCAATTATTAGAAGAAATTTGCCCTCTAAGCACAATACCAGAAGGTACTAACCATTGAATTCTAATCCTAATTCTGGCCTGAGGTTCATTTGGCTGCAGGCAACTCATTTAAGAATGAATTTTTTACCATAACTGCAAGTTATGGTAAAAACTTTACCGTAACTGCAAGTTAATAGTGCAAAACCAGCCCACAAGCAATATGAAGAGTTGTTAATATTTACAATCAGTGGATAAATAATGTTTACCATCTTTCAAATTCATGTTAACTGGATATTTTGGTGAGAAAAATATCTTGTGGAAATTCTGGCCTCCTGGAGTAAGGAAATAGGCCTTACTGCACACAAAACTCCTATGACAGACGCGGGCAAGTTTAAATTAGGCTAATTACAGTGAATGCCACAGTTTCCCTTTCTTTCTTGTCACTTAAGTGGATTTTTGGTTTTCAGATTGTTTTAGAATTTCCACATTTTTAGAGCTGCAATTTTTTTATTTTGAATGTATCAAATGGCATTTGCTTCATTTGTCCAGTTATTAGCTGACTCTTTCTGCCAAGACTAATGTCCTCCATAGAATTTGAAATAATATATCAAGTCATAATCTGGTCACATATGCCTGTGTCACCTTCAGCCCTGCAGACATTAGCTCATGTGAGACCAGTCTCTAGGGAATCCAAGGTTTGAAACATTGGTGCCTTTGTTGTCTCCCATTTAATGGCTATTGTACTAGAAGAAACTGTGTTGATTAAGTCAAACTCAGTCTGCCCTATTCCCCAGTATTCTTTTGGTATTGAGATTTTTGACTTTTCAAAGAGGTAAAGCCGGTGATTACCATTGATAATAGGGGCAAAAACAATGGGGCAGGCTGCAGTTAAACCCGTAACAGGAATCTCCGAGCACACCTCCGCCATCTCCAGAGGTAAGACATGCATGCTGAGCTGCCAGGTAAGGGGGTTAGCTGGTGAAAGAACTTACCTTAGCAGAACATACAACTGGAGGACCAGAGGGTGATCCCAAACAAGAACACTGTCACTTGTCTGCATGGGACAGAGGGAGTTACATTTGACATTTCTTCTCTAGTGATAAAATGGCTTAAACCAAATTTTGAAGGCGTCTTGGTGGCTCAGTCAGCTAAGTGTCTGCCTTCAGCTCAGGTCATGATCACAGGGTCCTGGGATCGAGCCCTGTATCGGGCTCTCTGCTTAGTAGGGAGCCTGCTTCTCCCTCTCCCTCTGCCTCTCCCCCCAGCTTGTGCTCTGTCTCTCTCGCTCTCTCTCTCTCTCAAATAAATGTTTAAAAAAAAAAAAAGGAAACCAAATTTAGGTTTTGTTTTATAACATTACGTTAAACCATGGAAGTAAAGTTTTAAACCCAAGGATGACTTGAGATCATCTTATTAGAGCAAATTATGTCTAATAATACTTCCCTGAGAATAATAGCTACCATTTATTGACTCCTACTATGTAGCTGGCACTGTTGATACTGGTCTTTTAGGAATCTTTAGAACCTTCATTCCTTTACCATACCGACTATAAGTTAATGCTGTAAGACAACCCACGGGTAATAGTAAAAGTTAATATTCATCATTAGTAGACAAATGTGTCAAACATTTTTTATTCACTTTCTCATTTAATATGCATAAAATCAGAGCGCCTGGGTGGCTCAGTTGGTTGGGCGTCCAACTCTTGGTTTTGGCTCCGGTCATGATCTCAGGGCTGTGAGATTGAGCCCCATGTCAGCCTCCGTGCTCAGCGGGGAGTCTGCTTGAGATTCTCTCCATCTCCCTCTGCTCCCCCACCCCACACTCGGTCTTTCTCCTCTCTCTCAAATAAATGAATAAATTAGATCTTTAAAAAAATAATGCACAAAATCCTATGAGATAGGGACTGTGGCTCCCCATTTTGTTTGTTTGTTTGTTTATTTATTTATTTATTTATTATTAACACATAATGTATTATTTGCCCCAGGGTACATGTCTGTGGGTTCCCCATTTTATTAATGAGGAAACCGAGACTCAGAATGATGAAGCATCTTGTCCAAGGACAGACACGGAGTAGTGATAGAGCTAGAATTTGGAACCAGGTCCGAGAGTCCTAACCATGCCTCTGCGCTGTGCTTGCTCTGTCTCTGGCCAGACAGTTCACACTGAGTGTAACTCAGAGTAAACCCACCTACCACAACTTTACACAACCACGTGAAGCCTGCTGTTTCTGCTCATTCTTGAAATTCTTTTGAGATTACGTATACAAAGTTCCATGCATATAAGAAAATCTTCCACAATAACTAATAAGTTCTTTTCACCATAAACTGTGTTATTTACCTTGATTATTTTATTAATCAAGTTTAGCACCAAAAGACCTTTGGGTATTTGTAGAAATCAAATCTACCCTCCAAAGACAAAGATTTATCTCCACTGAAAGTACTAAAAAAAAAAAACCAATTTAAAAATATACCCCTGGACTGGCAATGGCACATTGTTACAACTAGGATATAGTTATAGGCTTAATGTGACTATTTTGGAAGGAATAGCATCTTTTCAGGGGTATAAATTCTGATCAGTTGTCAAGTCAGTCACATTATTTTAACAGCCAACATAGATTTAATCATATTGAGCATTTCTGACATGTGACAAGAAAAGACAGTTAACTAGTTTTTTAAATGTTAACATTTTTAAAAGTGGCTTAATGTTTACAAAATGTTCCATTAATGTTTACATATCAGTTTTTAAAACTTAAAGTCAGTAATTATTATGTCAAGTATACTTCAGTTTTTTATGAAATGATTTAAAAATTGAAAGTAAATCTTAGTTAAACATTGAGACTGTCTCAGGAAGAAATGGGCTATTTGTCACTGAGAGCTGGGGAGGGACGCTTACAGCCTGAGCCGGCGTGATCTCGGCAGCCAGCAGTGCAGGTGACACGCTGTGTGGGCCAGACGGAAGTGAATCGTGGGGACGCTGGTCCTTGAGCGCCTGGAGTGAGGCACAGAGGATCCAGAGCAGCCCCGTTAGAGCTCCCAAACCACTTCTCCACCCATTTGTCCCCGGCTTGTCCCCCTTCCCAGCACAAGTACTCCGGTACCCTGCAGTGATCCAGAGGAAGTAGTTTTCCCTAGAGAGGGACAGATCCTTGTTCTTCTAAAGCCACCCTGGGCTATGATGGATGCTCACTGTAACTTAATTCTTCTGTGCTTTTGAAGGTCTGAGCTCAGGTTGGCTGTGTTCACGGGGAATTAATAGAACTGAGCTGGATATTTGAGATGGGTTGTGAATGTGACAAGAGAGAAAGCTTTCTTTAGCTATGAGATCAGCTTCCCCGAGCCCCCTCCCCAGCCTATCCCCTGGGGAGGTCCTGGAAACCTGAGCGCATCCCAAGGTTGGGGAAGGGCTCCAAGCTCTTTGTTCTGTCCTTCCCTGAACAGCAGGTAGCTCCCTTGGGGACCCATACCTCCTGTTCTCAGCTTTATTGTCCTTGCTGCTTACATCTCAATCTCCTTGGGGGTGGGGGGCGGGGAAGAGTGGTGCCTGAAACTTGAGGTGGGCGGGGCTGGCTGGTTACCCTGGTTTCCATGTGGGCCTAGAGTGCTCTTGGAGATGTTGTATTTACCACTACCCCGTAATACCACAGGCACTTTGTATGGGAATTGGGGGATAGGAATGGGAGGAGCGGGAAGGAGCCTCAAGTGATCCCTGGCATCATCCTTAGGCCGATAATTGAAAGGTAGGACATTTAGATCATTCCTACGAATTAACACTTTTTTAAAAAATTCTGTGTGGAGCATTACGGACCCTTCTGTCCTTTGTTTCTTAGCAACAATTAGTGTCCCTCTGATCCCTACCAGTATGCTTTGTTGGGAGAAAACCTCAAATGTTTATTGAATAAATGTTTCTTATTTCCATTCTCACTGACTACTTAAATTGAGGCATTCATGAGTTTTAACTGGCCTTTCTGTCTTGTTTTGCCCCTTCCAATTAATCCCCTAGCATCACCATCATCAGTATTGTCACTTTCCTCACAAATAACAGCTAGCATTTATTTTTACACTCTGCTAGGCAGTATGCTAAGCACTTTGCCATTAATCAGAGTAAATTCTCAAAGTACCTGGAATTGATTGTCATTGTCTCTATTTTACAGACGAGGAGACTGAAGACACATAATGAAGTGATTTGGTTAAGTTGGTAAAACCGAATAAAGGTTTGTTTTGTTTTGAAGATTTTATTTATTTATTCATGAGAGACAGAGAGAGAGATAGAGAGAGGCAGGCAGAGGGAGAAGCAGGCTCCCTACTGAGCGGGGAGCCTGATGCGGAACTCGATCCCAGGACCCCAGGATCATGACCTGAGCCGAAGGCAGACGCTTAACCATCTAAGCCAACCAGGCGCCCCCCCCGAATAAAGGTTTTAAGGTCCCATGTCTTCTTATTTTTCTGAAACGCTCTTTCTAGAGAACCCTGTTGTCCCTCCATTGCTCAGAAAGCTTCAGACGTTCTCAGTGCCTCACATTCCTCAGCTCCTCAGCTAGGACTCCTTTCCATTCTGCACAGCTCGGTGGATCTCACATTTTTCTTCTTGATGAGAGAGCCTAGGAGTCAGGAAACTGAGATGTAGTCCTGGTTCCACTCCCTAGCTTTGTCCAATGAGCATAGAATCTGAGCAGAAGTGAGTTGGTTATGCTAGTGGCTGGATCTGAACACTACTGGGCTACAAATAAATGGTCCTGACACAGGTCTTCCGAGCACCGGCAAGTCTTAGGAGTGCTCGGCGAGGTGTTCAGTGTAGGCGTTCTAGAAATTAAGGTGTGTAGCCTTAATTTCCAGCTCGTTCTCAACCCATTTTTTCTCCGAGACGTTTGTAATACTGAAAAACTAGAAAAACCTAAATGTCCAATGATAGAAGATTAACTGGAAAAATGAAATATCTAACAATAGCTTATTTTTTGTAACAAGCTGAATGAGTTTGACCAGTTTTTGTGTGTTTGTGAAGATTAAATGATCCTGTGTATGAAAGCATTTTATATGTCAAAAAGTATCATACAACTGTTTATTTATTGCCATTTACTGTATTTCTATGTTAACTATAAAGATACTCTGACCTCTACAAGTCACTCCCCAAAGTTCCCAAAATGCTTTCAGCAATTTGGTGTCGCTGGCATTATATTTATAAGCTCTTCAGAATGATTACTCTGAAACATAATTCGGATATATAAGAATATTTTTTAAAACTTTGTAATAACAAAAGTATGTTTTGATGGCTAATAAGCAATGTTTGTATATATATAAAAAAAATAAATAACCCAGAACTGAGTGATTTGACTTTAAGGGATGGAAAGGTTCATTGTGTTAGGGAGCAAGAATTCCTTTCCTCTCAGCTCTTTCTAGCTTAGGGAACTAAGAATCAGATTGACGTGAGAAAGATTAAGTGGAGAAAATCAAATTTAATAGAGTACATATGGGGAATCCACATAGACATGGAAATTCCAAAGACGGTCAGACAAAATGAAGCATATTATGTCATTCTGAACTAAGGAGAGGGGAGCGGGGGTCTGGGATTTCAGAGGAAAGGAATGCACCTCACAGAGCAGCAAGAAGAGCAGACGCTTGGTAATTAGATGTTTGCCCTGCCATACAGATGGGTCTCTCAAAATTTATCTCTGCTAATGACCCTTATTCTGAGAAAGACTCCCAATTTAGATTCTTCTATGTAATTAAGGGGGGTGGCAAAAGTTTCATTTGAGCCTGCAGGGTCTCAAATGCCTTCCAGTCAAAATAACCCGCATGTCAAAGTGGCATGTCAAAGTGGCACGTTCTGAACCCTTGCACCTGACTCCCAGCACAAGGAATGAAAGAGACCCCCATGAAGATACAGCATTATGCCATTTTGGAGCACTGGGGATAAAGAGGACCTCCCACAAATCTGCCAAAAAGAAAAAAATCACGCAAAAAAGGAACAAGAGTCAGAATGGCATTCAACTTTCAACAACAGTGTTGGATGCTAGGAAACAATCAAGAAATGCATTCCTAATTTTATTGTTAATATTTTTTTAAAGAATGTATTTATTAGAGAAAGGGAGAGTACGAGCAGAGGGAGGGGAAGAGGGGGAAGCAGACTCCCTGCTGAGCAGGGAGCCCAACATAGGGCTCAATCCCAGGACCCTGGGATCATGACCCAAGCCGAAGGCAGATGTTTAACTGACTGAGCCACCCAGGTGCCACCAGACGACTATTCTGAAGGGCAGGTTGTTGGGGAGTCCTATTTATTTGGTAGTTGACAATGTCATTGTATCAGTTAACTGTGAGCACGGTCGTGCATCACGAAACTTCGGCAGTGTACAATAATGAACATCCATCTTTGTTCATGAACGGAGGGTTAGCTTGTGGGCTTGTTGATGTAAGCCCGGCTCAGCGGATCTCGCCAGGGCTTGCCTCTGTGTCTGAGCGTGTCGTCTGCGGTTTGGCCGGTGCAGGATGGCCCCCACCGCATAGCTGGTGTGGTTGGCTGGCCATCAACAGGAGTACAGGCTGTCTCCCACGCAGTCTGTCATCGTCCAGCAGGCTGGCCCCGGCTTGTTTTCATGGCAGAGGCAGGAATCCAGAAGGGTGTGCAAGTGTGCAAAGCCTCAAAGGCCTGGCTCCAAACCAGCACACTGTCATGTCTGCCACATTGTTTTGTCCAAAGCAAGTCACAAAGAGGGGGAAGGAGATCCCATCCCTGTACGGCAGGAGCTGCGAATGCACCCTGAAAAGGAAGGGTGGAGAATGGGGCTGTCCTTGTCATTGAAGCCACAGGTTTTTTGTCCATCCACTTGGAAGGTGGAAGGACATCTAAAGACCTAGAACTGAACTTGTTTCCTTTTTCCTTTGCAGACCACAAGCAAAGTGTCAGAGTTTTCCGTTCAGATCAACAACTTCAAATTCTTAGCATGGAAAATTCAGAGAAGACAGAAGTGGTTCTCCTTGCTTGTGGTTCCTTTAATCCCATTACCAACATGCACCTCCGGCTATTTGAGCTGGCCAAGGACTACCTGAATGGAACAGGTAGGAACAGTAGCCAGGGCACCACCCCCAAAATACAGCACTCTGCCCTGTTGGGTATTTTAAACTGAAGGAGTTTGGGAAAAAATGGCAGAATCAGGACAGTCCCTCTGACCTCCTCCGCACCATTCTCCCCTGAAGCAGCTCATAAAATCTTGATGTGAGACGTGCGCCCTGTATACTGGGAGGAAAGGAGCATCCTTGTTGCTAAGGACAGAGGGATGCCTAGAAGGATCTAAACTAATGAGCCTTGCTAAATTTCCCCGAATTTACTATACACCTCGTACTCTTGGCCCTATCACATTTCTCGGTGACTGTCCACTCTTTACTAAATCTAGCATAAAAACACTCAGGTTTAACTGTTTCTTGGGGTCTTCATTTCCTTATACAGGCTCCCATGTCACATAAACCTTCTATTAAATAAATTTCTACATTTTTCTCCTGTTTTTCTGTCTTTGTCAGTTCAATTTGCAGACCCAGCTAGGGACCCAAGGGGGGTCGAGGAAAACTTATTTCCTCCCCTACATAATATGTTTTGTTGCATAAATGATCATGCGTATGCTGCTAGATTGACGGATGGGTGCTCACACTCACTAATAATCCTAATAATCAGGGAACTAAGATAAAAAAATGAAATCTGTTTTGCCCATCACATCGACAAAAACATTTAAACTTGATAGTATCAGTTATCAGAGGTTGGGGAGAAATGAGCTCTTACATACACTGTAGGTGGCCAGTACAAATCCATTAAGGCTTTTTACAAGGCAATTTGGCAGTATCAAAATTTATGTTGTGTAGGGGATGGGGAGTTAGTGTTTCATGGGGACAGAGTTTCAGTTGGAGAAGATGAGAAAGTTCTGGAGACAGACGGTGGAGAGGACTGCATGGCGGTGTAAATGTGCTTGATGCCACCGAACCGCGTGCTTAAGATGGTGAATTTTATGTTCTATTTCACCTCGTTTATAAATGAATGTATGAATGAAACTGAATCCCTGTTTTGAAAAGGGGGGAGTCTGTTATAAAACCATATTGATGATAATATTTCCTGTGCATAAAATCTAACTTGTTAGACCTCACCTCAAATCTGACTCTTTATCCAGGAAAATACAGAGTTATCAAAGGCATAATCTCTCCTGTTGGCGATGCGTATAAGAAGAAAGGACTCATCTCTGCCCACCACCGAGTTATCATGGCAGAACTCGCCACCAAGAATTCAGAATGGGTGCAAGTTGACACCTGGGAAAGTCTTCAGAAGGAGTGGGTAGAGACCGCTAAGGTGCTAAGGTATTCGTGGTGAAGTCAGATTTGTCAGTTCTGCGGAGATGAGTCGGGGGCTTTTTGCCATATTCCAGTACTGCCTGTGTCTGTGAAATGCGGATTTGCAAACTGTGACTCGTGTCGAGAGGGCTTCCCACGCACGGTTATTTCTCAGGCGCGGAGCACCGCAGCAGAGCACAGGGGTTCCTTAGACTTGAGGCCTTTCATGTGTTTTCAGCTGTTTGCATGCTTGTTACTACGTGTATCTCTATGAAAGAGAATACACAGAGAAGCTGGCCTGGCCTGTGCGTGCCCCAGACGAGAAAAGCAAAGTCGTTCGGACTTTGTCATTAATCTTCTTAAGTATAGAGAGGCAGGTAATTTAATTAAGCGAAGCCGTGGTGCTTGGTCACGGGCGGCCCTGATTTTATGTGCCGCTTCCGTGACCACGTACAGGGGTTGTCCCAGATCTCTGTGCTCACACCTTTGAAACAGTTCCAGGCGAGGATTCAGAAACTGGAGGGAGTAACATCTAATTATGACTTAATATTATCTTGCGTATCAGAGCTTTCTGAAAAACCTTCATGTCTAATGTCTGTTCTTAGAGTTCTGAGCCCTCTGGTTCCAAACATATCAGTTAGGATTTCAACAGGAAATAGGAACCACTCTAAGTGGTTTTCGTTTTTGCTTTTTTAAAGATTTTATTTGTTTGTTTATTTGAGAGAGAGAGAGAGAGAGCACGAGTTCGGGGAGCAGCAGAGCGAGAGTCCCCGCTGAATGCAGAGCCAGCTGTGGGGCTTGAACCCCCGACCCTGAGATCATGACCCAAGCCAGAATCAGGAGTCAGATGCTCAAAGGACTGAGCCACCCAGGTGCCCCAAAAGCAGAAAGGTATTTAGGTGCTCATGCAGAAGCGTCAAGGGGCTTGCGGCAGGGAAGTAGGGTCTGTCCCAAGGTCATACGTCCTTAGCTGCATCAGCATTCGGGCAACTGTTTCTTCCTCTGCCGCCACAAATGCTGCTGTTCACCTGTCCCGGTCTCCTAAGGGTGGTGACTGGGCAGTGGAATAGGGAGTCTGCCACCACGCTCATGCCTTCAGAAAGATGGCCTCTGCCTCCCTTCTTCCCTCCGAGTCTCAGCAGCAGAATCTCTGTTGCGTTGAGAACACGCCACGAGGACCTCTGGGAGCCGTGTCTAGGGCAGGACTGGACACGGAGCCAGCAGACACCGTGCAGCACGGCAGCTCAAGAAGAGGAGTGACTTTTCAGGCTTGGCGGGGACAAGAGTCTGCCCCCTCCCTGAGTCAAACACCGGGCTCCTGCATGCCCACCTTACCCAGCCTTCGCCCTCTGGCTCCACGGCAGCCTCGCCGTCCATTGCATATTAACTCAGCTCCTCAAGAGGGGAAGGAGTTAGGGGCACAAAGGACCCACACTTGGCTCCCCAAACTGTAGCTCATGTTTCCTGGGTAACTTCACAGTTGTGACGTGGCGGGCCTCCTGCTGCCACTCCAGAGGAAAGCTACACACAAGTCCTGCCTGTGGTCCCTTCCTTTTAGGCTTCAGGCGCTTGTCCCATCTAGGACCTTATCCTTGGCCTTGTGGCTCTCCATGACTAGGTCAAGCCGCGCTCTTCAGTGGTCAGGAGTGTAGGCTCTGGAACCAGACTGCTGGGGCTCAAATACTGGCTCTGCTATTTGTAAGCTAAATGGCCTCAGGGCACCTGGGTGGCTCAGTCGGTTGAGTGCCTGACTCTCGATCTCAGCTCGGCTCTTGATTGCACAGTCGTGAGTTCGAGCCCCACACTGGGCTCATGTTTGGTGTGGAGCCTATTTAAAAAAAAAAATGGCCTTGGGCAAAGTAGAGTTCTTCTCTCTTAATGGGGAGAATACTTCTGATATAATAATGGGCAATAAAAGAGTTGCTTTATAATAACCAAAACATTCACTCAATCAGATTGTTATTGAATGCCTCCTATGTCCCAGGGAGTCTACCAAGAGCTCGAGTTGCAGCTCCAAGCCTTCACTTCCCTCCGCTATGGGAATGATAATAATGATAATAATATTTATGGCATGGGTTGTTGAAAAGATTTAATCAAACGATCCATGCAAAGGGCTTAGTGTAGTGCTTAGCGCATAATAAATAACTAATGTTAGCTCTTGTTATTATGACACACACATAAGGCTTTGCATAATAATAGCCACCATCTGTTGTGCTCCTTGCTTTCTGTTCCTGATAGCCGGTCCCCAGCACCGCTGGCCAGCATCCATGATGACCTGGCAGTACTGGGTACTGGTCAGCATTCATTCTGACTGGTCAGCCATCAGGGGTTCCTGCGGTTAAATGTTTTTAATATCACACAGCTTTAACTTGGGTCAGAGGCTCTCGGGCATCTCCAAAGAGACAGTATTTTAGCTGAATGTTGTGAGAAGAGAGATGTTCTATTGCTTTGTTGTTTTATAGACACCATCAGGAGAAACTGGAGGCTGGGAGCTGTGATCACCAGCAGGACTCACCTATGCCGGCAAGGCCCGGACAGAAAAGGAAGTGGGCTGAACAAAGACAAGATATTAGCCAAAAGAAATTGCTAGAGCTAAAACCAAAAGGTCTGTTTCATCAAGACTTACCAACTAGAGTAGATAAGATTCTAGAGCTGAGGAAGCCACCGTTGTATTTTCATTTCATATTCAGTATGTGTGAGTGCCCCCCAAACACCCCTTGTTAGTTTTGTGAAGGGAGGCGGGGGGAGAGGAGAGGAAAAGGAAAAGGAGCTTATTTCTCCTGCAGCGGTCCTTAACTTCTGCGGTGTCCTAGATCTCTTTTGAGAATCTGATTCTGATCAAAACTATGAACCCTGTAGCCAGAAAAACACGTTGTTGTGTTCATTTTGATGCAGAGAATTCTTAGCCAAGCAGACCCTGAAGCTGTCTTTTCTTCTTCTTCCCAGATGTACCAAAGATAAAGCTGCTGTGTGGGGCAGATTTATTGGAGTCCTTTGCCGTTCCCAATCTGTGGAAGAGTGAGGATATCACCCAAATTGTGGGAGACTATGGGCTCATATGTATTACTCGGGCTGGAAATGATGCTCAGAAGTTCATCTATGAATCCGATGCACTGTGGAAACACCGGAACAACATTCACCTGGTAAATGAATGGATCACCAATGACATCTCATCCACAAAGATCCGGCGAGCCCTCAGAAGGGGCCAGAGCGTTCGCTACCTGGTACCAGACCTTGTCCAAGAATATATCGAAAAGCATGATTTGTATAGCTATGAGAGTGAGGAGAAGAATGCCGGGGTCATCCTGGCTCCCTTGC
Organism: Potos flavus; assembly: GCA_028534135.1. Classification (NCBI taxonomy): domain Eukaryota; kingdom Metazoa; phylum Chordata; class Mammalia; order Carnivora; family Procyonidae; genus Potos; species Potos flavus. The sequence goes on along the minus strand of CM052900.1, from coordinate 160,108,090 downwards.
AGAGGAGGGCTGCAGACGCTAACTCATAATCGTACGGCATGAGATTTTGGACTTCCGGCTTGGGAATTTGAAACAGTCTGGGTGTTAGTAACTGGGAAGAGGAATTGTGACCTTATTTCATAAACAAAAGCTGTCTAAAAGTTTGGTAAAAATCATTGGTAGATTCAAATCAGGTTTATCATCTTATTGGAAATTGCTAAGATGAATGTTTCCAATATGGTCTTTTTTTTTCTTTTCCTTCTTTTCTTTAAGAACGTACAAATCCTTGAATCTTTAAAATGGGATTAACAGCACTAAAACCAGACAACATTCAATTAAACTACAAATAAGTCAAAAAGGACATTTTGGCTTTACCACATAAGAGGAGCAAAGTGGGAAAAGCAAGAGTCCATTTAAAATGATAAGTTTTGGGGCGCGTGGGTGGCTTGGTTGGTTAAGTGTCCAATTCTTGGTTTCGGCTCAGGTTGCGATCTGGCAGTCATGGGATCAAGCCCTCATATCTGGCTCTGCGCTCGGTGCAGAGTCTGCTTCAGATTCTCTCCTCCTCCCCCCCCTCACTCTCTCACTCAAATAAATAAATAAAATCTTTAAAAAAAGATTTAAAATCCTAACTTTAGTTATAAAGGTAATTAGCGTTTTGTGCGTGCCTGTTTCTAGGCATTCTTCACCAACGGTGGCCAAGGAAATAATTCTTAAAATAGTGATTTTGTAAAATGTACCAGTGATCAGTCATCTTCAGCTGGACAAATACAGGTTGTGAATGCGCGTGGTAGAAACTTGATGCTAATGGTTCGGTCTCTCTGGCACACATCGGAAGTTGGCCAGTTAAGCTTTGCCAAGACACATCTGCCTGGAGCTTCACGTTTGGAGGCTGGGGGAAAGGTCCAAGCCCTCAAATGTTCAGAAAGGTGCACCAGTGTTTCTGCTGCCCACACCAGAGGAACTGGGGAAAGGAATTGTGATCCTGTTTCATAAACTAAAGCGTAAAGAGTTTGGTAAAAACCAGGAGTAAATTAAAATCAGCTTGCACGTTATGCACGTTCTCAGCACAGCCTCTGGTGGCTCTGACCATCGGCCATCTTGCTGTCTTCAGGAACAACTTCAGAGATGACATCACGCTACCTGGAACAGAGAGAACCACAGAAAATGAGGGAACTTATTGAAGGATGTTATCAGTGCCCTTAGCCTTTCTTAATAGCTTAATAAACCAAAGATGAGCGGAGATCCTGTGAACATGGGGAATGCCACACTGGATGAGCTCAGCAGTTCCTCCAGCTCAGAATTTCGGGCACTGACGAATGGCTGGTTGGAAGAACATTCCATGATCTCAGTCTAAAACTCTCTTGAGTTTCTGAAGAGCCCTACTGTTTCTGTTCCAGCCCCCTGTGAATCTGCCATTTGTGAATTTAAGCAGAAAAAGGGTGTACTCTCTTACGCTCTTTCCCTTGTCCTTTTCTGTGCACTTTAACCGAAGTAGAGCTCCCAAATAGCGATGGAGGTCATAGCTTTTACGTTACAAACGCAGGCTTGTTACGGAGTTGGGTGCTGACGAAAATTTTGTGCAGGTTTTACCAACTGGTAAAGCAACGAGACTAGAAATAGCTTTTATAGAGTATTATGATTCATGAAATCATCCTGTGATAGAAACAGGACTAAAGTTAGATTTCTCATGAAGGAATAATTTACCTTTTCTCAATTTATATTCATACCTACACCATTCGAGAGGAAGGGTTTATGACTCTGTGGAAGGAAAAAATACTTAAAACTGTGCAGTTGTCCAGTCAAATCTGAATGCACAGTCTGCACACAGATAGTGTGAAAGCCGGCCAATGTACGTTCTGCAGCTGCCGACTTACTCTTACTGAAGCCAGCAGGCCGCCTTGACAAAGACCGGGAGGCGTGCAGAGCCTGCCGCCAGTAGGCTTTAGTGTCTGCTGACAGAGTGACTCAGATTGTAGAGAGGAAGGCCATTTCTCCCTCTCCCTAGCTTTTAGGAGGTGAGAGTTGAAGCGATCCTGAAAAAGAACCATCTAGAAGCAGATGAAGCTACCAAAGTTGTGTGACTTTGATTCCTTCTCCTAGAAAACTGCGCTTAGTTCATCTGATGTGTGTACGGAATGCAGAAGGGTTCCAATGCTAGAAACTTCTCTCTTTTATTTTGTAGAAACTTCTCTTACACAGTGATGCCTTCCTACCTAGAAGTGCCCCCCCCCCCCAGCTGTGAGTATATTGACCTTGGGACACACTGGGTAAAGCATTTGAGGACCTCCCAGGAGACTTGGTAACAGTGAATGATCTTATTGTTGGGCTATTTATGGATCAATACCTTTGTACACGGAATGAGCTGCTTTTAGCTTTGTCCCAGTACCAAGGATGCTGCTAATGCCACAGCATAATCACATAGTGTCGAGTGACCTCAAGGGCAGAATTTCCTATTTTGATAATGGAAATTAGAACAATGAACCTCACAGGAGAATAAATATTAATAATTGTTGTGACTTCCATTGAGGAAGAGGAAAATATGCCACTGTATTTCCTATTATGGCTTTTTCATAATTTGCTTTTGTAATGTGAATTTTGAGTTTAGGAAATGTGTAAAGCTGGTGTTTGGTGTGTTTGATGCTGGTGTTTTTATGGGTTGTACTCCTTTACCTCCTACATTGTATAATTTGAGTGCAGCAAATGAACAAAAGTCCTTCACTGGCAGCTTAATTGAGTTGAATGTACAACATCTGGGGAGTTTTTTTTGTTTACGTGTTTAGGGGACAAGTGTGAACAGCAAACCATTTAGATAAGAGGAGTGGGTTCTCCTTGGTGATCAGGGTGGAGAGATTGAGCCAGAGGCATGATTTAGGCTCATCTTTCTTACATCAAAGGATGCTCTTTCTTTTTCTGCCATCTCCGGGGTCTTCTGTCAGCCCAGAAGTCACTATATTGTGAGATGGGCTCCTCTCGCATTGACTTCCGGGTGCCACAGGACATCCCCTCCACTGCCGTCCGCGACTCGTTCCCACAGGCCCTGTGACCCAGGACACCCGACACAGTGTCCGCCCACCTGTGAGGACATACAGTGTCTGTCTCTGAAATCGGTACGTAGTTTACCAGTGGTGCTGTCTGAACTTCAGAGCGCCAACGCGTACTGGGCCCTTACAAGGTGCTGGGCAGGCGTGAGTCGTAAAGAAACGAGGGGCGGTTAGGTGACTGCTGGAAGTGACACACCTGAGTCTTGAATGAGCAGTTTGTCCTCAGAGCCTGGGCTCTTAACTTCTTCATGCCTTATGTAACATACTCCTTTTCAGAGAATGAAGTTTTAGCCAAATCTTGAAGTTTTCATCCACCCCAAGTGGATGAGCACGAATAAAGAACTTGGAACATATGATAGTCTGACGGTGACATGGGATGTGTTCTGTCCACCCAGGACCAAGTGGAACCTGCCCGATGTTAGCAGTTCCCTGGAAAAGGGGCAGCGAATGTCCGGAGGGGGGAGGCGGTGGGAGCCGTAGTGCGCTCTCCATCAGCAGAAACACAACGAACATCCCGCAGGCGCCCAGGCCGGTACCACAGGGCCACCAGGAGCACTGTCACCTGCAAGACAGAGCAGAAGAAGATTCTGCCCCGGAGGCGGGTTTCCAGTCCACTCACGGGGGCGGGGGGGGGGGGTGTGTGGTGGGGGGGTGCGGTCACCGACTCCCAGAGTCTCTTTCTGGAAAATAATGCAGTGATCTCTGGGGTCCTTCCAGCTGTGAAATGTGATCAGCCCGATGGAGAGTTGGCCCTGGCTTCTCACCACTCTGAGCCGCCACCTGTCCCTTCTCCTGCGTGTGACCAGGAAGCATTTCTTGGAACGCTATTATTATGTGACGTGCCAAGGGGAGCACACGAGTACAAGACAGTCTCTGCCGCCAGGTTGCCTACAGTTAGGTGGCGAGAAAAACCAGACTATATCTGGGGCAGCAGCAAGGGACTCTCCAGAATCACTGGTGAGGGTTCCCTGAACGTGAGCGCCCCGGGGCCCTGCCGGCCGGAAACCAGGGCGGAGAGCCTTCCCGGGAAGCTCCTTACGCTAGGAACTGTTTGTCATGATCTGAAGGTCGAGGAGTCCTATTTCTGTTCTGTTTGGGGGCTTTTGTTTTTCTACCTCAGGCAACCTCAGGTGGAGGAACATCCCACGAGGAGGTACTGAGAACGGGCAGACCACCGTGCGTTACGGTTGTCCCGAAGGCTCGCGGGAGGGCCTGAGAAGCAGAGGACGGTCAAGGAAGAAAGGAGGTATTTTTTAAATTAATCACTTGCCCTATTCAGTCCTCCCTGGGGACTCAAGAACAAACAGCTGCAAGGGGGGATCAGCGAGGACGAGTGAGAGGCCCAGGTTCGGATGGCGTCGTTGGCATCTTCCACTCTGCGGCAGGGCACAGAAGAGCGAGCCGAGGGGCCTGGCGGGCTGTGTTTGGCCCCGCGCATGGGGGCAAAGCCCCAGCTACCTTCTTCAAGGTAGAGTCTTGGCATCCAAAGTTTCTCTGGATTAATAGGCTCTAAAGTAGTGCGTCTAAAAGTATCACTCCCCCAAAAAAATAAAAATAAAAAATAAAAAAAATAAAAGTATCACTCCCACCAAAGCAGAAGACCTGAGCTTCTGGCCACACTGTTGTCCTTGAAATAGTACTCGGGGTGCCTGGGTGGCTCAGTCGTTAAGCGTCTGCCTTCGGCTCAGGCCATGATCCCAGGGTCCTGGGATCGAGCCCCACATTGGGCTCCCTGCTCAGCAGGGAGTCTGCTTCTCCTTCTTCCCCCTGCTTGTGCTCTCTCTCTCTCTCTCAAATAAATAAATAAAATCTTTAAAAAAATAGTAGTATCAAAGTAGTATTTTTTAAATATTTTTTTGAAGTAGTATTTTTTTTTAGATTATTTTCTTCTTTTCAGTTTCCTTTTTTTTTTATTTAAATTTTAGGTAGTAAACATACAGTGCAATATTGATTTTAGGAGTAGAATTCAGTGATTGATCACTAACATACAACGCCCAGTGCTCAAGTGCCCTCCTAATGCCCATCACCATTCAGCCCCTCCCCACCTACCTCCCTCTATCAATACTCAGTTTGTTCTCTGTAGTTGAGAGTCTCTTATGGCTTGTTTCCCTCTCTCCAGAGATTTCTCTATAAGAGAGAGAGAGAGAGAGCGAGCATGTGCCCATGAGTGGAGGGGAGGGGCAGAAAGAGACAATCCTTAAGCAGACCCCTAGCTGGTTGGGGAGCCCTACATGGGGCTCGATCCCACAACCCATGAGATCATGACCTGAGCCAAAACCAAGGCGCCCCATAATGGTATTTTATTTAACATTTGCTAAGTACTCTCAGCAAGTTCAACATGCTCAGAACGGAACCATAATTAGCTCTTCTGCCCTCAAACAGGTTTAAAAAGGCAAATCGGTTACTGAAGGAGACAAGAGTAATTTAATTACTTTTTTCTATGTTAGGATATTTTCTACTGCAGATAAACAGGAATTCAGCCACAGGTGGTTTAAACAATAAGGACACTTACGCCCAGAAGTGCACACGGAGGGCTGGATGCAGGGTGCGGGAACAGTGACCCAACGGTGTCATCAGGGACCCGGGGCTTTCCATCCCTCCACTCTGCAGCTCACAGCGTCCTGAGTCTGGTGCCCCTTCAGTAGGAGGATGCTCACCCGTAGCAAGGCTTCCCTGCTCGTGTTCAAAAGTCGGGGAAAGGCTGCCTCCCTCGGGCTTTGTTAAAATCAAAGAAGCATCTTTCCCAACAGGCCTATCACACTTAGCATATATCCTTGGCTGATTCAAATTCATTGAAACCTGTTTGTCCTAAAACCAATCACCGTCAAAGGAGGTAGCGTTTCCGTGATTGGCTTAGTCTTAAACTAATGCAGATCTTACTCCTAGACCCAGGCCAAGCTCCTTGATGGCAAGGCTGCCCTGCCACAGGGGGCGGAAGGATGGATGGCAGGAAGTGTCACAGTGCCCCTGCCATTCTTTGCTTGAACCAGTACCAGACTCCGCCAGGTGACACAAGAGTGGGTCCACTGCCAAGTGCCCCTCATTCTTTCCCATCCATTCCTGTAAAGGAGGAGTAGCGTTGGTACCCAGGTTTAGGATCTCATCGTGGCTATAATCTTATGATTTGCGAATTGGCCAAATAAATTTCACCCCTGTTTCAAGGGATACATTTTGGTCCTAGTCTAGAAGAAAGATCCGAGAATTGTGGAGGAGAAAATACTCTTATCCCACAGCCAACCTCAGCCTACGTCCACCTCAACTGAAGTTCAACTCTATCCATACTAGATGGCCCTTGCTCAAGTTGGCCCAAAGCCATACCAACCAGCACAGATGCCAAAATTATTATTAGTTATTTCTGTGACTTTCATTTTCAGGCCAACATTAAGAACAATAGGATTTTAAGGGTAAGAGGCACGTGTGAATTCTCCACGTCCTGCTCCCTTAGTTTTCTGGAATTTAAATAGGCTTCATGCTCTAGAAATCTGGTCAGAGTTCATCGTTCTGTGCCCATTAAATGGCAAGATATAGCTAATCCAGGATTTGATATCAGCCTGTCTTAATCCACTAAAGGAATCAATGTCTTTTTTTTTAGCAAGATTTTTTATTTTATTTTATTTATTTATTTGACAGAGAGAGAGAGAGATCACAAGTAGGCAGAGAGGCAGGCAGAGAGAGAGAGGGGGAAGCAGGCTCCCTGCCGAGCAGAGAGCCCGATGCGGGGCTCGATCCCAGGACCCTGGGATCATGACCTGAGCCGAAGGCAGAGGCTTTAACCCACTGAGCCACCCAGGCGCCCCAAGGAATCAATGTCTTATAGTTAGGAGAATCAATAGTCTCACTCCAGGTGAGGCAGGCCACTCTGGTTTCTTGGTAAAAATGGCATTTCTCCTTTGGAAAAGCCTGAAGCCTTCCGTTCAACAAACATTTATGGAGCGCTTGCCAGGCATTGCGTTAGGGCCCTGGGGATGCTGTAGAGGCCAATGAGAAGAACATGGTTTCTGCCCTTAAAATTTTAATGGAAAAGGGAGTCAACAAACAAACCAAAAAAAGATAGTCGTGGATTATGATAATTATGAAGGAAGTAAGCAGAGATATGATACAGAGTAAATGGATATGAGAAATCTATCAGAAAACTGTCCTAAAAAGGTGACTCAGAGATTATTGAAGAGAGTCAAGTATTTTTTCTGTCCAAGTTCTTAACCAACTGAAAAATAAGATGAAAAAAGCAACAAATGAAGAATGAAAGTAGCATTACATTTTTTTTTTTTTTTTAGGTAATCTCCACACCCAAGGTGGGCTTGAACTCATGACCCCTAAGATCAAGAGTCGCATGCTCCATGGATACTGAGCCAGCCAGGCACCTGGAAAATAGCATCTCTACGACTGAGAAAGTCTGATAAGGGTTCAGAGTTGAAGCCTACTGTGAGGGTCAAAGCGGAATAGGGAACCATGACAGATTATGTGTTTTCCAAGATGGCTGTTACGAGATCTCCCATCCCACTTGCTTTTCATACAATGTGACATTGAGAAATGAGGTCCAAGTTCCCTCCCTTTGGATTTGGGTAGGCGTGTGACTCTGGCAGAAATGATGTTACGTGACTTTGGAGACTAGGTCATAAAAGACAGTAAGGGCATCTTACTTGTTCTCTTGGAATGGTCCCTCTCAAAACCCAGCCACCCATGCTGTGAGGGAGCCCAAGCAGCTGGTGGACAGGCCCCCGTGGACAGGAACCTGGCTTCCGGTTCCAAGCTAAAATAGCCAGCACTAATTTGCCAACGGTGAGAATGAGACATTTTGGAAGTGTCTTCTCCTGCCCTGCCAGTTGGAGTCAAGTTACCCCAGCGAAAGCTACATGGAGCTGGGATGAGCGTCCCCTGTAAGCCATGCCCACATTGCAGATTTAAGAGGAAATTAATGATTTGTGTTATTTTTAGGCCATTAAGTTTGGGAGGGAGCAATAATAGCCTACACACTAACTCCCCTAGTCTAGACTTTGGAACAGTCTACCAGAGGGAACGTTTGGGTCTATAAAACAGATACACTCTCAAGTCCATGTCAAAAGGAGAGAAGGAAAAAAATGGAAATACCCTGCATTTAGAATGATTGATAGATGAACTCTACCTAGTAGAGAAAAATGGTTCAGTGACTATTGTCCCTAAAGCAAGCAACACATTCTAGATTTTCCTGGAACTTTTCCACTTGGGGCAGTGAAAATCCCATGTGTTGGGGACTCCTTCAGTCCTGGGGAAACCAAGATGGGTAGTATCCTCGCTGCCCCCAAGCAGAGAACTCATTCCACTTCCACGAGAAGGAAGTGGGTTTGGAAAGAAGCCAGGGTTTTTAGGGGAGATTCCTCTCCATGGAGAGCACAATTAGAAAAGACTGTTCCCCTAATTGTGACTTTTGAACTGGAAGCCAAAAGAGCTAACCATGAAAAAAACAGAAGAAAAACATCCCAGAAGAGGGAACACCATATACAAAGACCCTGAAGAAGGAAACAAAACTGGTGTGATTGGTGTTCCTGAGTTGGGGAAGATAGAACGTAGCACTATTGGAGAAGTATCCAGAAGCCAAATCAGGAAGGGCTTTTTGAACAATAGGAGAGAGTGCAAATTTCCTTTTAAGAAAAGTAGGACGAACTGAAGGGTTTTAAAGAGAGGAGTGAGAAGATCTGAATTACGTTTCTCAAAAGCTTGCCCTGGCTGCACTGTGGAGAATGGTTTGGTGGGATCAGAGGGGAAGTAGCAAGTCCAGGGAGGAGGCAAGACATGATGGCACCTTGGGTTAGGATGGTAGAACCAACAGGACTTGCTGACGGATTGGAATGGATGAGCAGAGAAGAGAGAAATCCACAGTATCTACTGGGGTTTTGGCTCGAGTAACCAGGTCACTGGTAAACCAGTCACGTGGTTTATGGAGACAAGGAAAACGAAGAGTATCTATCGCATGCCGTCCTGGATGTGTTCAGTTTGAGATGTGTCTCAGACATCCGAGTGGGGACATCACGTAGGCAGTGAGAGGTGGCGCAGGAACTCAGCAGTCAAGCTGCCTGGGTTTGAATCCACACTCTTCCACCATCTATATGACCTTGGACAAGTTATTTAACCTCTCTTTGTTTGGGTCTCTGTCAAATGGACATAATAAAGTAACTACTGGAGAAGTAGGATTTTGTGACAAATGATAATATACACAGTAAAAACTCAATAAATGTTAATTATTAATATATTTGAGTCTGTGGCTCCTGGCTGGCTCAGTTGGTAGAGCGTGTGATTCTTGACCTCCGGATTGTAAGTTCAAGCCCCACGTTGGGTGTAGAGATTACTTAAAAATGAAATATTGGGCACCTGGCTGGCTCAGTTGGTAGAATATGCGACTCTTAATCTCAGGGTCATGAGTTCAAGCCCCATATTGGGTGTGGAGCCTACTTAAAATAAAATAAAATAATTAAAAAATAAAAAATAAAAATTTTAATGTATATATTTAAATATTTATCTTTATATATAATATAAATAAATATTTAAATCTATCAATATTTAAAATACATATAAATATAAAACTTTATGTTTAATATATATTAAATATAAATATATATTTGAGTCTGGAGTTCATGGCTGAGGTCAGAAATAGACTCTAAATTTTGGAGCCAGCCTATGTGGATGGTGTTTGTGACTACTATTCTAGGTTAGCCTACGTTCCCAACCCTCTTCTCTATTGCCTTTCTCTACTGTCGAGACTGAACCGGAGTTGCGGGATTCCTCAGGCTCCCTTGCAGTTAGAAGTGGCATGTGACATAGCTTTGGCCAATGACTGTGAACAGAAATCTACAAGACCAGTGCTCTAAGCCCTGAGCTATAGGGCCGTGAACAGAAATCTAATGAAGGGATAATGGCAGGTGGTGCTTTCCCCCTTCCTTCTCACCTGGAACGTAGATGTGCTGGCCGGAGACCCAGCAGCCAATTCATGACGGTGAGGTAACCAGCAGGCATAAAAGGCCAGGGGAATCACAGAGACGCCACTTCCACCTTACGGAGTCGCCAAATCATCACTCGTCCCAGGACTGCTTGAGAGCTGAGAGAAACAAACCTCTATGTATATTGAGACCACTAGAGTTGGCTTTATTGGTGAGAAACCCTAATTAATGCCATGAGTTTGAAGGAGATCCTCTTGGTCATTATTAGCACGCAGGCAGAGAAGAAGGTGTGGACGTGCCCCGCGGTGTGGGGCGCGCCTGGGTTCAGAGTTCAGGAGGAGGAGGGGGAGGAGGACGGCGCAGGAAAGCAGGCGTGGCCACGCGCGGGGCGCAGAAAACCGGGAGCACGCGGCGGAGCCCAGAGGGTTTCCCAGCGGGTGCGTCCGAGGCTCGGCTCCTCCCGGCGCTGCTGTCACGTCGCGGTCCCGCCGGGACCTGCCTCCCCGGTCCCGCAGATAAGCCGCTGTCGCGCTGTCCCGCCATGCCCGCCGACCTCAGCGGCACCTGGAACCTGCTCAG
>CM052900.1:160053226-160097077 GCA_028534135.1 Potos flavus | reverse complement strand
TTTTTTTTTTTAAAGATTTTATTTATTTATTTGACAGAGAAAGAGAGATCACAAGTAGGCAGAGAGGGAGGCAGAGAGAGAGGGGGAAGCAGGCTCCCTGCAGAGCAGAAAGCCCAATGTGGGGCTCGATCCCAGGACCCTGAGATCATGCCCTGAGCTGAAGGCAGAGGCTTTAACCCACTGAGCCACCCAGGCGCCCCTAATTTTTGAACCTAAAAATTATCTTAGGAAATTATCATATGGAGAGGCAAAGCTGCAGAAAGAATTATTATAGAAGCGGTTATGGGGCGCCTGGGTAACTGAGTCGTTAAAGCGTCTCCCTCTCCCACTCCCCTTGCTTGTGTTTCCTCTCTCGCTGTGCCTGTCAAATAAACAAATAAAATCTAAAAAAAAAAAAAAAAGAATTACTATAGAGGCAGTTAATAAAATTGTTCTTCTGAATTTTTGTTTCTTTTTCATTCTAAATATTCATACTTGAAACTAATTTTGTATTCATTTTTTAAAAGATTTTATTTATTTACTTATTTATTTGACAGAGAGAGAGAGAGAGAGCACAAGTAGGCAGAGCGGCAGGCAGAGGGAGAGGGAGAAGCAGGCTCCCCACTGAGCAGGGAGCCCGATATGGGGCTCAGTTTCAGGACCCTGGGACCATGACCCAAGCCAAAGGCAGATGTTTAACCAACAGAGCCACCCAGGCACCCCTTGTATTCATTTTCTTAAAGGAAACCCTTCCTCCCAATTCATCCCTTAGATGCCACAAAACCTAGGTCCATTCCTGTAGTGGTCCTATCTAAAATAGCATCTTACTAATACTATTTATTTAGCCACTTATTTCTCAGACAAAGCTGTCTAAAAACTACTGAGGTGCATGATGGGACTTTCTTTTGGTAGGAAGGTATCTACTTTTTTCTACTGAAGTTAACTCTACCCAAGCTCCAGACATGAAATCTGTGACATGGGACCAAGACTAAGTCCCATGATGCTTCTTGTTGATGTCACATGTGGTCTAAGGTGATCTAATCAGAGTGGATTTTAGGGTTCTAGCTGGGAATGATGGGAAAAGATGATCGCTCTTCGTTGCAGGGCTTGGATGAGGAAATATGTCCCGGCCTGGGGGCCATTTGAACACTGGAAGGAAGCCAGCCAGGAGAAGCAACAGATATGGCGGAAAGCAGAAAGAGAGAACCAAGAAGAAACTTGAGTCCACTGTTCAGCTTCCAGAACAAACCTGACCTGAAAGTCTACTTCTGGACTCTAGTTCTGTAAATCAGTAACATCCACTTCTTGCTGAAGCCGGTCTGAGGTATGCTTTTCTTTTCAAGATTGTATTTATTTACATTAGAGAGAGAGAGAGAGAGAAAGTGTGCACACAGGAGCAGGGGGAAGAGTAGAATGGGAGGGAGAGGGAGAATCTCAAGCAGACTCCATGCTGAGTATGGAGCCCGGGAGGGGGCTCGAGCCCACGACCCTGAGATCATGACCCAAGCCAAAACCAAGAGTCAGATGCTCAACTGACTGAGTCACCCCGGTGCCCCATAGGTGTGCTTTTCTTTTACTTGCACAGAAGGTGTCCTAAAAATGAAACACAATGCAGTTACAGAGAAGCATCTGGGAATTCCTAAGCATTATTGAGTATAAATGGTGAAAAACAGGCAGGAACTGATTCTTATTTTTCCTGGCCTCTTTGCCTTAATTTATATGACCCAGATATTGATAAGGGTAATGATCATGATAAAACTACAGATAGGTTTTCAATACAGGAACATGGGGAGGAATGCAAATATGACCAAATAAAATCCTTCAAGCCAGGGTTTCCACTCGGCATGTCATGCTTTGTTTGTTAGACTGGTAGATACTTGGGTGTTGGTACATTATTCTTTGCACCTTTTGGTTTATCTAAAATATTTCATGCTCGGCCAATGGGAAGAGACTCAAAACCCCATAGTAGTCCTACGCTGAACATATGTTCCAAGTAAAGAATCGTTTCATCTTGGGTCAACCCTGGTGCTTCATCAAATGTTGCACCTTCAAAAAAACAAAAACAAAAACAAATGTTGCACCTTTGTTCCTCATATATGTTTCTCCTCCGCTATTCGGACCACCAGAACACTAGGAAACCATTTCTATGGAGGAAACTTTTCTTTCTTTTTTTTTTTAAGTAGGTTCTGTGCCCGACGTGGGGCTTGAACTCACCACCCTGAGATCAAGAGTTGCGTGCTCTACTGACTGAGCCAGCCAGGTGCCCTGAGAAAACTTTTCAATGCTTCATTTCTTCATTCCTTCAATATAGCCTGTGTCTACTCTGTGCTCACGTGTGCTGCTTGTTTGGAGCCCAGGGACACTTAAAATTTCTGGTGAGTTATGCTTTCTTTGCAAATTCCAAAGCTCCCTACATCCGGCAATCTCCTCCCCCTATTCCAGGTCACTGCTCCCATAACTCAGAGGTGTTGGTTCTGACTGCAGAAGTGAGGTGAGGAAAGAACTTGACAACAAGGAAGCTGAAAATGCAACTCCCCATCTTTGGATACTGTGAGTTACATGTTCTTTCTCGAGGCCTCACGTGATAGCTTCACCCCATCATCTCCCAGGCTAGGGCCTGACCTGCAGGTAAAGATGTACCAGAATCTGGTTTGTTTGTTTGTTTTAAGATTTATTTATTTATTTGAGAAAGAGAGAGAGTGTATGTGAGCACGGGTGCGAGGGAGGGGCAGAGGGAGAGAGAGAATCCACAAGCAGATTCCCTGCTGAGTGTGGAGCCTGATGCAGGGCTCGATCTCACGACCCTGAGATCACGACCCGAGCTGAAACCAAGAGGGGGCCACTTAACTGACTGAACCACCCAGGGGCCCCCAGATTCTGGTTTTGATCTGCCAATCACATAGGTCAAATCGATAATATGATTAAGGTCACTATTATGGAGGTCCATTATATCTCAGTAAGGCTGAAGTTAAAAAAAAAAAGCCCATCCCCCCAAATAGCCCTGGTTCGAAAATGTACAAGCTCAGTGCTTCCGCTGTTCATGAAGAAGCTTCTTCACAGACATTGACTCTGTCTAGGTCTCTCATGTTTTGGCTCCGAGGAGCACTAATCAAAGATCTTTCTACGAAATCACTACCAGATGTTGGCCCCTTCAGAAAACTAGCTGGACAGGCTCATCTTTAGCAAAGGAATGTCTCCTAGCAGGCATCTCCATTAGCTATCCCTTCTGAATGCACTTAAAAGAAAACAAACAAAAAAATAATAAAAAACAAAGAAAGAGAAGAAGATGGGTAGAAGGAAGAAAAGCAGCATTTCAATTTTGGTGGTAATAAAATGTAATTTCTTGGAATGTGAGTCTTGTGTTTTTGAACATTTTAATAGCCTTATTGAATTATAATTTACACGCTATAAAATCCACCCCTTAGAAGTGTACAGTTTGATAATTTTTAGTAAATTTATACAGTTGTGCAATCATCCCCACATACTCCGACATTCCAGAGAACGTCCATCACTCCAGAAAGTTCCTTCCGGCTTCTTTGCTGACTATTGTTATTTTATAACCTCTTTGGAGTCTCAGACAGTGAACTCAGTGAATATACTTATAATGGATGCTTTTTATATTCACTCTGTTTCTGCCCAGGGCAAGAATCCCTACTTTATTTCCCCTGAGATCTCTGGTAGGATACTATTTCCCCTAATTTTCTTACCCTCCCTTCATTTGAAAGGTTCTTAGTTCTCCATGGATGACAGGCTTACTTCTAATATTTACTCCGTGTGCTCATTAGCATTTAATTATATCTTTGGGGTCCAACATTTTGGGCCCTTTGCAAAATAATAGTCTTCTAATCAGTAACAACAAACCAGCTTTTGGTTGTGTGTTTAAAGAACAGGTACATTCCCAATCCTTTTCACGCTATGAAAACGCTTTCTGCAAATACAAGGATCACCAGTCATGAAATCACAGGACAACCTTTTTTTTTTCCATGAGGACATGTAGATTTATCTCACCACTTTGAAAAGTGCTTCAATATTGAGAATGGCAGGGCAGAGTGGGTGTTGGCAGCCCCTCGAACAATGAGCGCTGACAGAGGGCGTTGAGCCCCAAGCATCAGACTGAGCCTTGCGCCTTGTTATTCCTGAATCTGGTGGAGTGGACATTGTGGTTGCCTCCCTAACATCCATTCTGTCCTTCTCCCATTTTGTCGCAGCCAAAGGCTTAGAATGGGACTGGCCACCTAGGTCTGAGAGAGGACCGTAATTGGTTTGATCGTGGTTGGCACTTCCCACATCCCTAGTGATTGGTTCAGGGTTGGGTAACGGGAGCACAGTGGACCCATTCAGAGTGAAAGATTTTTATTTATTGATGGTAGGAAGAAATTTCATTCTCCCTCTGTTCCCCATTCCTTGCTTCCCACTTTTTCTTCAAGTCAGGTGGGTCAATAAAGTCCTTTGGTATCTAAAGCGGTTTGAGTTGGACTTGCTACTTGCATCGTAAGGAGCCCTTGTGGACATGCCTTACAATAACAGGGCAAGTACTAGTATCCAAATTTCATAGATTAAAACACTGAAGATTGGAGAAGCTTAATTGGCCTAAAATTTCCTTAAAATCGACATGATTCTAGAGCCCATGTTATTTACCACCGTGCTTTAGCAGTTCTCCCAACCTGTGTAAGTGCTGCTGTTCTCTGTACATTGAATGATGCTGGATAGCATCCCCAGATTGAACAAACAAGAGATATCTATTCCAAATACTAAATATATAACTTGGGGTGCAAGCACAGGAACATAAATAAAGAAACTTTCTTTTTTTTTTAAAACTAAGAAACTTTCTATCCAAGTACACGAATATAAATAAACTAAGAAAAATATGAGAAATTGCCAGGAATAATTCCATTATAATGAAGAGACTGTTGTTTTCAAGTCAAGAAAAAAGGGGTGCATATGCTCAGGTGTGCCAGGATACAAAACCAAAAATATTCGTAACAACATTGTTTATAATTGCCCAAATTTGGAAAGGGTAAAATGGCTCTTTTCCAGCCCGGCTGCCTAAGGATAGATAGCTTGCCATCACAGATGATGCAGTCAGTGTCGGATGGAAGTTCATGACCAACCACTACTTCAGCAGAAACAATCAGTCATTGACATCCTTCATCCCGCAAAAGTGACAGTACCTAAAAGAGAAATTCGGGGGAAGCTAGCCAAAATGTACAAGACCGGATGTCGTCTTTGTATTGGGACTCAGCACCCATTTTGGTGAGTTGCAGGGACAGCTGGCTTCAGCATAATTTACAATTTCTTGGACTAGGCAAAACAATAACACGAACCCAACCCTGATTTGCAAGACAAGGGCTGTATGAGAACAAAAAGATCCCAAGAAAATGGTGAATTTTTACACTAAAACAGAAGGAAGAAAGTCAAGGGCACTGCAAAGGCCAATGTTGGTGCTTGCAACAAGCAGGAACAATTCTGCAATGACTGCACCATGTTTCACGGAGCAGATTAACAAGCTGAGAAAATGTAAAAGGAGTAAAATGGATGAATAAGTCGTGGCATATGATTCATGCAATGGAATACTTAACTGCAATAAACATGAATGGACTATGCAGGCCAAATAAAATAACATGGATGAATCTTATAATGTTGAACAATAAAGAGGTTATAGAAAAAGACTATAGTATAATTTCATTTATAGATACTTCAAAAATGGGTAAAACATATAGTATATTGTTTAGGGATGCACATATCAATGGTAAAATTATGAAGAAAAGCAAGGAAATAATCACTGTGGAAGTTAGGATGGTGACCCTCTAGACACAAGGGACAGGGTTATTATGAAGGTGAGTGGGTGACTATGGTCTGGCAATGTTATTTGTTTGACCAAGGTGGTGAATATACAGGTTTTACTTTATGATCACTTTTGTGCACATTTCTGTATGTGTTTTCTATTTCACTATGAAAGGTTTTTTTTTCAAAGAGAGAAAAAGATATCCTTAGAGAAATAGGTAAGAGTTAAAAATCCTCCTGTGAGGGGCACCTGGGTGGCTCAGTCAGTTAAGCGTCTGCCTTTGGCTCAGGTCATGATCTCGGGTCCCAGGATCGAGTCCCACATTGGGCTCCCTGCTCAGTGGGGAGCCTGCTTCTCCCTCTCCTCCCTACCTGTGCTCTCTCTCGCTATCTCTGTCTGTCTGTCTCTCTCTCAAATAAATAAAATATTTAAAAAAATCTTCCTGTGATTATTTGCTCTGCTATTTTACTGTTGGTACAATTTTTCAGAAACAAAGGCACAATCTCTGTGATGAAGTCCAGTTGAACAGGAATGTACCAAAATATCATTTGGAAACCTGTTTCTCAGAATAGTGCAAATTAGAACTGCATTCTGGAACCTCATTTTAAATATGTTGGCATGTCAGCTATACTCAAAAAAAATGGAAAAAATATATGTCAGCTAGAGATATAAGAAAACATGTACTAAATATACCAATGGATAGCAATGTTCAAATAACATAGATTCATTTTTAAGTTTTTTATAGCTCTTTATACATATATAAAACATTGATAAGAACGTGGGATTTTTTTTTATTGGGGGGAGGGACAGAAGGAGAGGGAGAGAATCTCAAGCAGACTCTGTGCTGAGCATGCAGCTCAATGTGGAGCTCAGTCTCACAACCCTGAGATCATGACCTGGGCTGAAACCAAGAGTTGGATGCTTAACCGACTGAGCCACCCAGGTGCCCCAAGAGAGAGAGAATCTTAAGAGAGTTCTACACCCAGCGTGGAGCCTGACATAGGGCTCAGTCTCACAACCCTGAGATCATGACCCAAGCCCAAATCAAGAATTGGATGCTCAACTGCGTGGAGAGCCACGCAGGCACTCCAGAACTTGCAATTTCTATGTAGTTGCACAAAAATAGAAATGTACCTTACGTTTTACAGTTTACATGGTTGACTTACTGTCTTCTAAATAGTTGTATCACCTCTCCAGTTATTCTTATACGCACACATGCTATGCTGGAAGCTGGGGGTGGCGGGAATATGCTCTTTGTCCTTTTGCTCACATCCAACTTCTAACCCTCTAAAACGAAACAAATCATATATTTTTTGGGTGGTTTTCTAAATTCAGTGTACACCTTCTTCCTGCCTCTCTTGGATCTGCTGTGATGTCAGCCAAGTCACATTTGAGCTACTGGAAATATTAAGAGAGAAGGAGGGGAAAGAGGCACAATTAGTATTTTTGTTTGTTTGTGATAATAGGTACCTCTCTTCTTTCTCCAAACCCCTCGAATCTGATGTGACTGATTTACTCCGTGAGGGGGTGACCTTCCACCATGTCCCTTTCTTGTGCTAGCTGCCATACTTATCAATCTTTTTTAAGTGAAAAGAGAGAGGAAGGTAGGTGACATATGAAAATATAGCAAGAGGTAGAGTTTTCTTCAGATAACATTTTTCTTTTTACTTAATAAGGAAATAAAGATAATGAGTTGGTGAGTGGGTTCACCTGATTAAAAACACATTCAATCTTATTTTTATTAAAATGCAACTACTCATTAGGTTTTAAAAATTTGACAAAACTCTTCTAATATTAAACTTCAAATATAATATTAATGGGAAAAATGTTATTAAAAAGAGGTGGAATTAGTCCCTTTGGCTGTAAAATGAAAGTGGGGTTGGGGCACCTGGGTGGCTCAGTAGGTTAAGTGTCTGTCTTCAGCTCAGGTCATAACCCCAGGGACCTAGGATCGAGCCCCATGTCAGGCTCCCTGCTCAGTGGGGCATCTGCTTTTCCTTTTCCCTCTGCTCCTTACCCCACTTGTGTTCTCTCTCTCTGTCACTCTCTCTCTCTCTCAAATAAATAAATAAAATCTTTTAAAAAAAAGAATCATGTTTTAGAATGTGGGGACATACTAATAAAAGTTGAGATCATTGTAAGGAAGGCTGATGGGTAGATTTCCTTCCAAATCCCAGCCTGCTTCAGTGAGTCAAGAGCTCTGTCCTCCAAACCAAAAGCAATAATCTCTTTTTCTTTTGGACTTTTAGTACTTCCCATAAATGTCTTTTATGGCGCTTACCACGTTCTACCATGTGTTATAGTTCTGTAGGTATTTTCTCTCTCTCCCTGATTGTATCTTGTGGGCTGGGTAAGACCTGGGGTATCCTGATTCTCCAGTTAGTCTTTGTGTCTTGCACAATGCTTTGCCTGGTTAGTGGTTACTGGACGGGAGAATAGATAAGAGACTGAGTCAGCGGTATTTTTCCCCCCAGGCTTTGGCAACCACATCTGCTGAGTGTATCAAACAACCCCAGACATTAGGCATGGCCGTGTAATCCCATGGAAATCAAATCCTGCGCCAAGCAAGAGGAATTCTGAATCCTAAACCCAAGTGGGAGTCAGAATAGACAGACTGAACATAGTGAACTTTTAGAGGCATTAAGTCAATCATAGGCACTACCTGTAATTATAGCAGAAAGGGCATAGAGCTACCAACGAGCGGGAGAAGGCACACTGCAGCATTTTACACAAGAAGAAAGTTAGACACCCAGAAAATTGCTAACATCAAGGCAGCAGCAATAGCAAACAAGATCGAGTACTTGAAGGCTTTGTGTAAGAAAAAAAATTGCTATTATTTTCCTTTCAAGAGGAAATAGCCTTTTCCAATTTATAAGATAAGGATATGCTTCTTCGGAGATAAATAATTCAAAAACATCAATAGTGCACGGACTCTAACAGTGCTCCTGTTTTCTCTCTACTTTTTCCTAAATCTTCATATATTTCCCCTCTCTACTAATAATTCTCGTTAACATACAAGATATGTTATTATTTCTCCCAATCTTAAAAACAAAATACCTTTACCCACTTGCTAATGTCTCAGGTCTCTGCTCTCTTTTGCCCAAAACTTCTTTTTTTTTTTTTTTTTTTTTTTAAACAGTTTTTTTTTAAAGATTTTATGTATTTATTTGTCAGAGAGAGAGGGAGTACAAGCAGGCAGAGTGGCAGGCAGAGGCAGAGGGAGAAGCAGGCTCCCTGCCAAGCAAGGAGCCCGATGTGGGACTCGATCCCAGAACCCTGGGATCATGACCTGAGCCGAAGGCAGATGCTTAACCAACTGAGCCACCCAGGTGTCCCTGGTGTCCCTCTTTTGCCCAAAACTTCTTGAGAGACTTGTTTATCCTTGTTGTTGTTGTTGTTATATTATTATTATTTTTAGGTAGGCTCTACACCCAACATGGGGCTTACTCACAACCCTGAGATCAAGAGTCACATGTTCTACCAACTAAGCCAGCCAGGTGCCCTCCTCACATTCTTTTTTTTTATTTTTTAAATTTTATTTAAATTCAATTAATTAACATATAGCATATTATTAGCTTCAGAGTCAGAGTTTAGTGATTCATCAGCTGCATATAACACCTAGTTCTCATTACATCATGTGCCTTCCTTAAGGCCCATCACCCAGTTACCTCATCCCTCCCTCCCCTCCAGCAACCCTCAGTTTGTTTCCTATAGTTAAGTCTCTTACGGTTTGCCTCCCTGATTTCATCTTAATTTTATTTTTCCCTCCCTTCCCCTAAGATCCTCTGTTTTGTTTCTTAAATTCCACATATGAGTGAAATAATATGATAATTCTTTCTCTGATTGACTTATTTTGCTTAGCATTAATAATACCCTCTAGTTGGGACAGCTGGGTGGCTGAGTAAGTTAAGATTTTTGCCTTCAGTTCAGGTCATGATCCCAGGGTCCTGGGATTGAGTCCCGCATCAGGCTCCTTGCTTAGCAGGAAGCCTGCTTCTCCCTCTGCCTGCTGCTCCCCTGCTTCTGCTCTCTCTCTCTGACAAATAAATAAATAAAATCTTTAAAAAAATACCCTCTAGTTCCACCCACATTGTTGCAAGTGGTAAGATTTCTTTTCTTTTTTTTGATGGCTGAGTAATATTCCATTGTATATATAGGACCACATCTTCTTTATCCATTCATCTGTCGATGGACATCTGGGCTCTTTCCATAGTTTGGCTATTGTGGACATTGCGGCTATAAACATTGGGGTGCAAGAGTCCCTTTGGATCACTACATTTGTATCTTTGCGTGCAATTTCTGGGTCACAGGGTAGCTCTATTTTTTAACTTTTTGAGGAACTTCCATACTGTTTTCCAGAGTAGCTGTACCAGCTTGCATTCCCACCAGCAGTGTAAAAGGGTTCCCCTTTCTCCAAATCTTCACCAACATTTGTTGTTTCCTGACTTGTTAATTTTAGCCATTCTGACTGGTGTGAGGTGGTATCTCATTGTGGTTTTGATCTGTCTTTCCCCGATGCCGAGTGATGTTGAGCATTTTTTCATGTGTCTATCGGCCATCTGTATGTCTTCTTTGGAGAAATGTCTGCTCCTGTCTTCTGCCCATTTCTTGACTGGATTATTTGTTTTTTGGGTGTTGAGTTTGATAAGTTCTTTGCAGATCTTGGATACTAACCCTTTATCTGATAAGACATTTGCAAATATCTGCTCCCATTCTGTCAGTTGTCTTTTGGTTTGACTGTTTCCTTTGCTATGCAAAAGCTTTTTATCTTGATGAGGTCCCAATAGTTCATTTTTGCTTTTGTTTCCCCACCTCTGGAGACATGTCTAGCAAAATGTTGCTGCTGCCCAGGTCAGAGGTTGCTGTCTGTGTTCTCCTCTAGGATTTTGATGGAGTCCTGTCTTATATTTAGGTCTTTGATCCATTTCAAGTTTATTTTTGTGTATGGTGTAAGAAAATGGTCCAGTTTCATTCTGCTACATGTGACTGTCCAATTTTCACAACACCATTTGTTGAAGAGACTGTCTTTTTTCCACTGGACATTCTTTCCTGCTTTGTTGAAGATTAGTTGACCATAGAGTTGGGGGTCCATTTCTGGGCTCTCTATTCTGTTCCATTGCTCTATGTGTCTGTTCTTGTGCCAGTACCACACTGTCTTGATGATCACAGCTTTGTAATATAGCTTGAAGTCCAGAATTGTGATGCCTCCAGCTTTGGTTTTCTTTTTCAGCTTTCCTCTGGCTATAAGGGTTTTTCTGGTTCCATACAAATTTTAGGATTATTTGTTCCAGCTCTGTGAAAAATGTTGATGGTATTTTGACAGGTATTGCACTGATGGACAGATTGCTCTAGGTAGCATAGACATTTTAACAATATTTGTTCTTCCAATCCATGAGCATGGAATGTTTTTCCATTTTTTGGGGTCTTCCTCAATTTCTTTCATAAGTGTTCCATAGTTCTCAGAATACAGATCCTTTACCTCTTTGGTTAGATTTATTCCTAGGTATCTCACGGTTTTTGGTGCAATTGTGAATGGGATTAATTCCAATTTCTCTTTCTTCTGTCTCATTGTTAGTGTATAGAAATGCAACTGATTTGTGTATCCTCACATTCTTTCTTAAGCACACTCCAATCAGATTCCTGCCCCGCGATTCCACCAAAGCTGCTCTGTAGGTCACCAAAGAACTGCCTGTTGCTAAATTCAGTTGACAATCTCCGTCTTCATCTCACGGGATCTATCAGCAGCATTTGAAACACCGGATCATTCCGTCTTTCTTTAAACATTTTGCTCACTGAACAGATATGCAGTTGCCTGGTTTTTCTCCTAGTCAAGGCCAGTCCTTGGCAGTCTCCTTTGCTGCATCCTTAAACACTCTTTGCTTTTGTTGGAGGCCTCAGGGCGCAGTTCAGAGACTTCCTCTCTTGCTGTAATCACCTCTGTGGTGATTTCATCCCATTTCACAGCTTTAAATTTCATCTATGCACCAGAGATAAACAACTGATGTCTCCGGTGTGGACCTCTCTCCCAAATTCCATGTCTATTACATCCAACTATTTACTTGACATCCTTACTTCACATTTTCGTACGTACCCTAGATTTAGTATGTCCGAAACTGAACCCATTATCTTCTCTTCAAATCTACTCCACCCGTAGTCCTCCCCATCTCAATGAATGGCGACATCATCCTACTACTCACAGTTGTGGTCATCCTTGATCTCTCTCTCTTCTATTTCATTCTCACATCCACTCCCAAATTCTTTTGGCTCTTCCTTCAAAAATACATCCAGAATCCAACCACTTCTCCCCACCTTCATTGCTACCACCTTGGTTGGAGCCCCAGCATCTCTTCCTTGGACCATTCCTCTCACCTGGATCACTGCGCCTTTTGCATCACTGGTCTCCGTGCTCCTCCTCTTGCTCCCCTCCTGTCTATTTTCCACTGGCAGAATGATCCTTTTAAAACCTAAGGGGATCAGGTCACTCCTCTGTTCAAAACTCAACAGCAGCTCCCATCTTAGAGTCAAAAGCCACAGATATCACCTACTTGCCCTAACACTCATTCTGCTTTGGCCATACTGGCCCTGCCAAGCCTATTCCTGACTCAGGGCCTTCTCTTCCCTCTGCTTTGAATGCTCTCCCACTGGTAACCACTTGGCTCACTTCTTCACTCCTTTCAAGTTCTTCTTCAAATGTTACTTGTTCAGTCTTCTCTAACCACACTACTTAAAATGGAAACACCCAGCTCAAGCATTATTCCCCTTTTGGCGTTTGTTTTAATCTAGAACACTTATCACCTTTTAATAGACCATACAATTTTTAAAAATATACTATATGATTTATTTACTTATTGTCTGTCTCTCCACTGTAGGATGTAAGCTCCACAAGGGCAGGAATTTTTTTGTTCTCTTTTGTTTTCCCACTGATATACCTCTGGTACCTCGTCAGTGATCAATAAATACTTGTTGAAGAGTCATGTACTTTTCTAGGTACTGGAATTTTAGCAATAAACAAGGCGCGCCAGGTCTCTGACCTCAAAGGATTTTTCATTCTCTTGGTGGAGGATAGTGTGGAGAGGAGGGAAGGCTATAGATAAGTAAACAAGCAAATGAAATTTTTTCAGTTTTTTTTTTTTTAAAGATTTTTATTTATTTATTTGGCAGAGAGAAAGAGATCACAAGTAGACAGAGAGGCAGGCAGAGGGAGAGGGGGAAGCAGGCTCCCCGCTGAGCAGAGAGCCCGATGCGGGGCTCAATCCCAGGACCCTGAAATCATGACCTGAGCCGAAGACAGAGGCTTAACACACTGAGCCACCCAGGTGCCCCAAATTTTTTCAGATTTAGATTAAGTGCCATAAAAGAATTAAATGGGATATAATAAAGGAATGACGGAGAAAAGAAGTTGACTTAGGAGAGGCTGGTTAGGGGTGCTCACTCACTCATAGCTAGAATGTAAGCCCCATAAATATTCAGATCTCGCCTATCTTGTTTAGAGCGGTGATGGGATTTTCCAGGGCGGGGGGTGGAGCTTCTCAATCTGGACCCTGTTGAAAAATAAGACCTAGGTGATGGAAAAGTAGAGATTTTTAAAATCATCTTATCAGGAGCCATGGGTGGCTCAGTCAGTTATGCATCTGACTCTTGATTTCAGTTCAGGACTTGATCTCAAGGTGGTGAGTTCAAGCCCCACATATGGCTCCATGCCCAGTGTGAAGCCTACTTAAAAAAAATAAGGTAAAACTTTACCCCTAAATTAGAAACACTAATGTTAAATGAGTCACTGGCGCAGCTGGACAACCACAGGCTTCCCCAGAGGGACAGAGCCTGCCCCAGTTTGCTTATTTCCTCAAGGAGAGCACACCAGCATTTCTACTCCTTGAAGGCAGGCAAGCACTAGGGTATTGGAGAGAAAAGCCCCATGGCACTGAGTCTAGCATCCGCAGTTCCTACTGCAAATTCAGCAAGCAGCTAACTTCTTCCTGCCCTGGGGAAGAGTGACTTGAGATGGTAGTGTGCAGCTGGAAGGGGCATTCAAATTCTGTCTTCCATGGAAACATAAGTGTTTCCTGCTAGCACGCTGTGGCAACAGGGACACTCAGATTCCCTGCTGAGGGGAGGCGGGTGGACTGCGGACCCCAGCTGTTGCCCTCTGGATCCGTGGCAGCGTTTGTGAGAGGCCGAGCTTCCCCTGGGCTCATCCCGCCTGCACGGTGCAATGCTCACTCAGGCCCATTCCTGCAAGAGGCGGGGTTTTTCCAGTGGACAACTTTGACCCATCGGCTTGGCCCAAAACTCTCAGAACTGCTCTGCAGAGTGAGCCTTTCTACTCTACTCGATGCTACTTCCTTTCTGATGAGGGAGCAGAAGGCTAGCTGAAGACAAAGCACACGCTGACACTCTGCAACCTCCCCCCGCCCCCCACTCCGGGGTGGGACACCTGTGACATTCTTCCAGGGATGTCCCAACTAAATGTTAATACCTTGCTAGAGGGGAAAACAACCTTAATTTGACAATGCCAGGACCTCTGGTATCTTGTAGGTATCTTATAGGTCAGTCCTCTTTAGCATATGAAAGTTCTTTTGAAACTTCCCTTTTCCTTACTCCCACCCCCAGCCCAGTATATAATCACCACTCCTCAAGACCTCGGGGCAGCAGCTCTTCCTGCCCACGGGTCCTGTCCCCATGCTTTAATAAACCACCATTTTGCACCAAAGACGTCTAAAGAATTCTTTCTTGGTCATGGGCTCCAGACCTCACCCCACCGAACCTCACCTATATTCCCAAACCTCATCACTTTCCTCCCCCTTCCATGGTAGCTGACCTGTATGCAGTCTGAAAGCTCTCCTCACCTTCTTTACCCCTTTTCGTTCACACGCATTTCCCCAAATAAATCTCTTACATGTCTGATTCTATCTGGGTGTCTGCTTCTCGGAAGATGCGCACAAACATGCATGGTGTGTGCTCAGCACCTAGAACAGGGCCTAAGATGCAAGGGGCTCAATAAATATTTGTTAAATGACTTAATGCATGAATGAGATGACATTGGAGCTGAGACCTGAAGAATGAGAAGGAATCAGCCATGCAAACAGCCAGGGGAGGAGTTTTTCAGGCAAACGAGATGCCCAGTACGAAGGCCTCTAGGAAAGAAAGAGTTTGTCTTATTGAAGAGCAAAAGCCAGTGGGGTTGAAAAAAGGGAGAAGGGGAATGTGGTGTAAGATGAGGTAGGCAAAACAGAGGTGGCCAATGCCATAGAATCTTACAGGTCATGACGAGGAGCTTGGGTTTCATTCAATGAACAATAGGAATCACTGAGGAATTCTGAATGAGTTAAATAACATGATCTATGATTTAAGAAGGTCATACTGCATTCTGAAGTGTAGGTTGAAAAGAGACACGAGCAGAGCAAAATAGGACCAGTGAAATTGTCAGACAAGACATGATGGTAGCTTGGATTCTAGGGTCACAGTGGAGTTGGAGAGAAGAGAATGGTTAAGTTCTTAAATATGTGGAGTACGACCAACTCTAATCTGCTGCTAGACTGTGTGAGGGGAAGGAGGAGTCAAGGATGATGCCAAGGTTGGGCTTGGGCCCCTGGATGGCTAATGATGACATCTGTTCTGGGGGAGGAAGGAGAGAATAGGTTTGTGGAGATCATCTATTAGGCAGCCCGCTACAAATATCAATTATGCAGCTGGACATGTAACTGGGATTCGGGGAAGAGGTTTTGGCTACAGGTATATACTTGGCAGTCAGCACATGTACATGCTCTTTAGAGCCGTGGGCCCGAGACTTAGGGAAGGGGTATTGACAGAGAGGAGGGGGCTCAGCACTGCACCCTGTGGCCCTACAACATTTATTTATTTATTTATTTATTTATATTTTAATTTATTTATTTTTATGCCTTTGTGGGTTGTCTTGTTTTTTAGATTTTAAGCAATCTCTATACCCAATGTGGGGCTCAAACTTACAACCCCAAGATTAAGAGTCATACGCTTTACTGACTGAGCCAGTCAGGCGCCCCTCTACAGTATTTAAAAGGTTGGGTGGAGGAGGTAGCAAATGAACCTGAGGAAGAGCTCCCAGTGGAAAACCCAAGTGTGTGGCCTCATGGAAGCCAACACAGGGGAAAGGGTTTCAAAAGTGCTCACCTGTGTTGAGATGGCCAGTAAGTATCGGACATAGAAATGGATCCAGTCTTGGCCGAATGGAGGTTGTTGGTGATTCTGACAAGAGAATTTTCTCAGAACGGTATAGGAGTAAGGGAGGGAGTGGGAATAATAAAAGATATCTCTTTTGAGATGTTTTGTTGTCAAGAAGGCAAAGAAAGAAGGCATAGTTCGAAGGAGGTGCAGAGCCAAGGTAGGTTTTTTTGTTTGTCTATTTTTGAGAGAGAGAGAGTGTGCAAGTGATAGGGAGGAGTAGAAGGAGGCAGAGAAAAAATCCCAAGCAGGCTCCTGCAACTGAAGTGGGACTCGATCTCACTACCATGAGATCATGACCTGAGGTGAAACCAAAAGCCTGTCGCTCAACGGACTGAGCCACCCAAGTGCCCCAAGGTTGGTTTTTTTTTTTAAGTTCATCTTCCTACGGCAGATAATGTGTCCAGCAGGGAGGGAGAAAATGATGGTGCAGAACAAAGGGAATAGGGATGCCTGGGTGGCCCAGTTGGTTAAGCGGCTGCCTTCGGCTTGCGTCATGGTCCCGGGGTCCTGGGATCGAGTCCCGAATTGAACTCCTTGCTTGGCAGGGAGCCTGCTTCTCCCTCTGCCTCTGCCTGCCACTCTGCCTGCTTGTGCTCTCTCTCTCTCTCTGACAAATAAATTAATGAAATCTTCAAAAAAAAAAAAAAAAAAAAAAAGAACAAAGGTAAAAAATCCTGGACCAAAGTCCTTAAGAAGGTGGGAGAGGAAGGAATCCAGAGTCCAAGTGAAGTGAAGGGGTTGGTCTTTGATGGCAGTAGGGAAAATGGAATACACTTACAGACGTAGATAGCTTTGCAGATGCAAAGGGAGATCACCTAGGAGTAGATCTAGCTTTGTAGATCATTAGGAAGATACATTTTGATCCAGTGAGTTGTCTATGTTCTGGCACTTGAATAAATGCTATTCTAAAAGATTATAAGTTCTAGAAAAATTAAAATAAAACCCCTACACAACTCCTCTCCCTTTATAAAATAACAAAATCTTCCCACAGTATACCTTTATTTTGTTTCATGTTTCAGTATGCCCAATGGTCTCCTCCTTTATCTGTTACTAGCATTAAAAAGTATTTTTGTGGGGCGCCTGGGTGGCTCAGTTGGTTAGGTATTTGACTCTTGATCTCAGCTTAGGTCTTGATCTCAGGGTTGTGAGTTCAAGCTCCACACTATGTTCCACATTGGGAGTGGAGTCTACTTAAATAAAACAAGTATTTTTGCTCATTCCAGGTAATTCTAAGAACTACTTTGTCTTGGGCCCTGATGCTTGGTAGTTCCCAAGGGAGGGAGACATTATTTTGCATGCTCCAAAGGGGCTGATTTAATGCTCAAATGGAAGACACTGAACAAAACAACGAAAATATGGGCTAGGTATCATGAACACCTCTGAGACACTATCATTTATGCTTCAGGGGGAAAGCATCCCGTAAGGGAAGTGGTAGGACTCCAGCACTTAGGTTAAAACACAAATGTAAAAAGCACGAAAAACTGTATTCATCCTATAAAACACCCTGGGAGTATAGTAGTATGTAACCAAAGAGATGTCATCTCTAATTTTTGTGATTCCACAAAATTATATTGGCAGGAAGTATCGCAGAGCTAAAGAAAGAGAAAGGGAGTAGAGTTCCCTTGTAAATGGTAAAAACAGATATCGTGTGCTTGTAACACACAGAGATATTTGGGTGCCAGGGCAAGAGTTCAAGGGAAGGGGCACATAGATGGCTCAGTCGGTTGAGTGTCTGCCTTTGACTCAGGTCATGATCCCAGGCTCCTGGGACTGAGTCCCATGTCGGGCTTTCTGCTCACTGGGGAGTCTGCTTCTCCTTCTCCCTCTGTGTTCTCTCTCTCTCTCTCTCTCTCAAATAAATAAATACAGTCTTTAAAAAACAAACAAACCCTATTAAAAAAAAAAAAGAATTCAAGGGAAACAAGATTCCTAACCATTTTCCTGTTGGACTTGGGGCAGGCCCTTTAACTCTAAAAGCTTTACTTTCTCCAACCACAAATCGGGAAGGGTATTTCTTATGATATTTCAATGTTGTTATGGACTAAATATTTGTGCCCCCCTAAAATTCGTATGTTGAAACCCTAGCCCCACTCTCGCAAAGTGATGGTATTACAGTTGTCCCTTGAACAACGTAGCGGTTAGGGGGCACCAGCTACCACCTCCGGTCTAAAGCTCATGTATAACTATGGACTCCCCCAAAACTGAACTATTAATAGAAGCCTTCCCAATAACATAAACAGTTGATTAACATATATTTGGCATGTTATGTGTATTATATACTATATTCTTTTTCTTTTTTAAAGATTTATTTCTTTATTTTAGGGAGCATGCACTGGAGTAGGGGCAGAGGGAGAGGGAGGGAGATGCTCCAGCAGACTCCCCGCTGAGCACGGAGCTGGTTGCAGGGCTCGATCTCATGACCCTGATATCATGACCTGAGCCAAAATCATAAGCCGGGTGCCCAACCAACGGAGTCACCAAGGCGCCCCTACTGTATTCTTACAATAAAGTGAACTAGAGAAATGAGGTTATTAAGAAAATCATGAGGAAGACAAAATACACTTACAGTGCTTTCATTGAAAAAAATCTCCGTATAAGGGGACTTGCTCAGTTTGAGCCCTTGTTGTACAAAGGTCAGCTGTACTTCCGGGAGGCAATTCGCATTAGATAAGGTCATAAAGGTGAAGCATTCACGAATGAGATTAGTGCCCTTGTAAGAGTCACTAGAGAGCTTGTTTCCTCTTTCTGCTCTCAGTCACATGAGGACACCGTAAGTCAGCAGTCTGCACCAGATCCAACCACGTTGGCACCCTGACCTTGGATTTCCAGCCTCCAGAACTGAGAAAGACATTTCTGTTGTTTCTAATGCCACCCAGTGTGTGGTGTCCCATTATGGCAGCCCAAACGGGCTAAGACAACATTTTTTTTTTAATTTTAATTTTTTATTTATTTTTTATTTTTTAAAAGATTTTATTTATTTATTTGACAGAGAGAGAGACAGCGAGAGAGGGAATACAAGCAGGGGGAGTGGGAGAGGGAGAAGCAGGCCTCCCGCCGAGCAGGGAGCCCGATGCAGGGCTTGACCCCAGAACCCTGGGATCATGACCTGAGCCGAAGGCAGACGCTTAACAACTGAGCCACCCAGGCGCCCCCTAAGACACCATTAAATGATTAAACATGCCTTGTAGAAGTGAATGTGTTATATCAAAAGTGTAAATGACAAGAGAAAAAAACAGATAAACTGGCCTACATCAAAATAAAAACTTTTGTGCTGCGAATGACACCATCAAGAAAGTGAAAAGACCACCCACAGAATGGGAAAACATGTTTGCAAATTGCAATCACACCTATAGGTACAGAGAACTGACTGGTCAGAGGGCAAGGGGGATGAGGGGATGGGCCAAGTGGGTGAAGGGGAGTCAGAGATACAGGCCTGCAGCTTTGGAGTGAATAAGTCACAGGAACAAAAGGTACAGCATTGGGAATGCAGTCGGTCCTGTAATGGCATTGCATGGTGACAGAGAGCAGTCACACTTGTGAGCACAGCATCACGTACAGAGCAGCTGAATCATTGCGTTGTATACCTGAAATTAAGTACCACTGTGTCAACTATACTCAAAAAAATTTGCAAATTGCATATCTGATAAGGGACCGGTATCTAGAATATGTAAAGAACTCTGACAACTGAAAACAGTAAAAAGACGAATGACTCAATTAAAAAATGAACTCTATTTGGCCAAAGAAGATAGACAAATGGTTACTAAACACACGAAAAGATGCTCAATTGCATTAGCCCTTAGAGAGCTGAAAAGCAGAACCACAATGAGACACCAGTTCACAACTATGAGTGCGGCTGTATTAAAAAAGACAGACAGTAACAAGTGCCTGACAGGAAGTAGATAAATGGGACCCTCGTACATCGCTGGTGGAAATGCAAAATGGTGCAGCTGCTATGCAAAAAAGTTTGTCAGTTGTTCAAGAAGTTAAACATCTATGGGGCACCTGGCTGGCTCAGTCAGTATAGCACGCAACTCGATCTGGGGATTGTGAGTTCGAGCACGCTGGGTGTAAAGATTACTTAAAAACAAAATCTTAAAAAAAAAAAAAAAGTTAAATATATAGCCCAGCAGTTCTCGTTCTAGATATATACCCAAAAGAAATGAAAACATGTCTACACAAAAAACTTGTACATAAATGTTTATAGCAGCGTCATTCATAATAGCCCGAAGGTGCAAACAACTCAGATGTCCATTAACTGATGAATGGATAAGCAAAATGTGATATATCCATATAGTGAATATTATTTGGCATGAAGGAAGTACTGATATATGCTACAACATGGATAAACCTTGAAAGCATATGCTAAGTGAAAGCAGCTAGACACAAAAGGCCACATTGTGTAGGATTCCATTGATGTGAAATGTCCAGAATAGGAAAATTCATAGAAACAGAAGGCAGGGGCGCCTGGGTGGCTCAGTTGGTTAAATGTCTGCCTTAAGCTCAGGTCATGATCCTGGGGTCCTGGGATTGAGTTCCGCATTGGGCTCCCTGCTCAGAGGGGGGCCTGCTTCTCTCTTTCCCTCTGCCTGCTTCTCCCTCTGCTTGTGCTCTCTCTGTCAAATAACTAAATAAAATCTTAGGAAAGAAAAGAAGAGAAGAGAAGAGAAGAGAAGAGAAGAGAAGAGAAGAGAAGAGAAGAGAAGAGAAAAGAAGAGAAGAGAAAAAACAGAAGGCAGATTGCTGGTTGCCCACAGGGAGGAGAGGGGACAATAGGGAGTAACTGCTAATAGGTATGTAGTCTTTTTTGGGGGGTGATAAAATTGTTCTAGAATTAGTGATGGTCGAACAACTGTGAATATACTGACCTTTGTATACTTTAAATGAGTGAATTGCACGGTATGTGAATTATATTACAATAAGGATGTTTAAAAAAAGAAGTGAGAAGTGAACATATTAACATCAATGTCACCAGGAGTCCAAATTCTGGCTTACACAGAATTCGTTTCCTGGAGAGCAGATAATATGCAAAGCCAGCAGTGGTCTCATTTTACTCACAAATTCCTTGCATATCTAGCTGTCAGGTTACTATTCTAAGCAAGTACCAAAGGGGGGGAAAAAAAGAAATTCTTTTAATTCTACAATACAATCTTTAAGATTATGGTTTAGTAAATCCAATATAGTATATTCTTCAGTATGTGCCAAAATTTAGAATTTCATGATACTGCTATGTGGACCGCTTGGTTTAGATTTCTATATTACAAAATATTTGTATTCTTCAGAGAACAGATTGGTGATCGCCAGAGTGGGGTAGAGGTGGGCCAAATGGGTAGGGAGGGGGTCAAAAGGTACAAACTTCCAGTTAGAAATCCTGAGGATATAATGTACAGCATGGGGACTACAGTTAGCAATACTGTATCATAGATTTGCTATATATATACAATACTACGTTGTGTATTGTATTGAAAGTTGCTAAGACAGTAATTCTTAAAAGTTCTCATCACAAGAAAAAATATGGTAACTATTTGTGGTGACAGATGTTTTACTAAACAATTTTGGTAATCGTTTTGCAATATATGTATACACATATCAAATCATTGCGCTGTAATGCAAATCGAAACTACAATGAGATATCATCTCACACCTGTCAGAATGGCTAAAATCTACAACAGAGGGGTGCCTGGGTGGCTCAGTGGGTTAAAGCCTCTGCCTTCAGCTCAGGTCATGATCTCAGGGTCCTGGGTCTCAGGGTCCTCTGCTCAGCAGGGAGCCTGCTTCCCCTCTCTCTCTGCCTGCCTCTCTGCCTACTTGTGATGTCTCTCTCTGTCAAATAAATAAATAAAATCTTAAAAACAACAACAACAACAAAAAACTACAACACAAAGAAACAACAGGTGTGGGTGAGGATGTGGACAAAGGGGAAGGAACCCTCCTACACTGTTGGGAATGCGAACTGGTGCAGCCACTGGAAAAAAGCATGGAGGTTCCACAAAAAGTTAAAAATAGAACTACCCTATGATCCAGCAATTGCACTACTGGTATTTACCCAAAGAATACAAAAATACTAATTCAAAGGGATACATGATGTTTATAGCATCATTATCTACAAGAGCCAAATTATGGAAACAGCCCAAGTGTCCATCCACTGACGAACGGATAAAGAGGTGGTATATATTTACACACACACACAAAATGGAGTAGTACCCAGCCATAAAAAAGAATGGTATCTTGACATTTGCAACAACATGGATGGAGCTAGAGATTATTGTTACGTGAAATAAGTGGGTTAGCGAAACAAATACCATATAATTTCACTCGTGTTGAATTTAAGAAACAAAATAGATGAGCAAAGGTTAAAAAAAAAGAGAGAGAAAGGCAAACCTAGAACTAGACTCTTAAATATGGAAACCAACTGGATGGTTTTAAGAGAGGTGGGTGGGGGATGGGTGAAATAGGTATGGGGATGAAGGAGTGCACTTGCTGTGATGAGCACTGGGAATTATATGGACGTGTTGAATCACTATATTGCACACCGGAAACTAAAACTACACTGTATATGAAGTAATTGGGATTTATTTATTTATGCTTTTTTTTTACTAGAATTTAAATAAAAACTTAAAAACAAAACAAAAAAACCCAAACCCCACGAATCATTACGCTGTACATCTAAAACGAGTAAGATATTACATGTCAATTATATCTCAATTAAATAAAATTGTATTCTTGAGCGGGTAAGGATGGCTTCTTTTCATTGACTCCAAAAGCCTTTCTCCTATATGTGCAGACACTTCAACATTTTCTAGGTCTCCTGATCACTTATACTTCCAATTTTTACCATCACTCTGGAATACGTTTTCTTAAAGAAAGAAAAAAGCCAAAGCAGGAACTCTCTAAAAGGCGAAAGCCAAATAAAATGAAGTTCTACTTGTCTTAGTTTTCTTCCAAATAGGCTTCCTCTGCGGACGTGGATAAGAGTCCAAGGGTTTTTCAGAACGTGAGCGGACCACGCGTTAGAGAACGTTGGCCCCAGAAAGACGTCCTCCGTTTTCCTCTACTTGGTCGTCTACTTGGTCTGCATCGTGGAGTCGCCAAAAAGCAAGCGCCTGGCAACAACGGAGGCGCTGCGCCGTCGCAGCGCAGGCCGGCGTCCCCTCCTCGCCCGGCTTCCCGCCCCGCCGCGCTCTCCCGGGAGCCTACCTGGACCGGCCTGCCGCGCCCGCCATCCCCGGGCCGTCGCCATGGCACCGCGCCGCCCCGCCCGCCGCCCCGCTCGCCCCTCCCCCGCCCGGCGCTGTCGCGGGGGAGGGGGTGGGGCGGGGGCGGGAGGAGACGCAGGCGAGAGGAAATCGGCGGCGCGACGCCCGCGGCCCATTGGCTGCCTCGTCCTGGGGCCAGGAGCCCCGCCTCTGTGGCGGGGGTCACGTGATCCCTTTCAAAGATGGCCGCCCTGTTGTTTTGATGAATAATACTTGGTGGGGCGAGGGGGTAAGAGTAGGGGTGGAGGGGTAGGAGGATTTACTCTTCCATCCAGAGCATCGCGAGTCCCGTCCTCCCCCTCCCCCCTGCCCGGGCTCCGGCGTGGAGGCGGGGCGTGGCCGGCCTGCTTTGGGAGGGGAGGGGCTTCCCTCCTCAGTGCTGGGCTCTGCCTCGGCGGCTCTGGGGTCGCCTTACCTCGGGGCATCCACTCTGCAGCCGAACAGTTCCCGCCTAGGGCAAAGGGTAGGAAGGAGAGCAGGATCTGCTGGAGGAAGCGCACCTGCCGCGCCACCACCACGAAGACACAGCAGGCTCAGGGCACGAGACGAGCTGGAGACCCGAGTCCCTGGTCTGGGTAACCTGGGAAGCAGAGGGCAATAGTGGCGCCTTAAGATAACCCTGTAGAGCAGCAGCAGTGGCGGCCAAAGGAGGCTGCTCCGGGCACAAGCAGCTGTAGGAGTCTGTGGGGCGATTGGAGTGACCGACGCCAAGGCGGTTCAGTGCCTCTCGTGTTCTTATTTTTTAACCTCTGACTATGCAATTCTGAAACCTCCCCCATTCGGGGGACCAGACAGCCCGATAGACACCTTCCACTCTCCTCCCGCCCTGGTCTCAAGAACAGAAGGATCTCTCCCTAACGCCTTTCACCATTAAGAGGAAAGCGATGGAGGAGCTGAGCGCTGATGAGGTGAGGAGGTTGGGGGACACCTTGGGAGATTAGTTGGCAACTCTTTGGCGCTTTGGAAAGGGATGGTATTGCGCCAGTGGTGCCTGGCCTTTGGGTTTGGGGAAAGAATGGAGATGACATTTTCCAAGAATAAAATGAGTCCCTGAGCGGGTCTCCGGTTGTATTCTCCTGTATTACCTTGCCTTCTTTCTTCGCTCTGAACTCCATTTGCTTCTTTTCGAGTCTTTTAGGGGCTGAAGAAGAGAGCATATCGAGGGGTCGTTCTTTTCCTCGGGGTGTTTAAGCAAGAAGGGCTAGATTTACATCAAGTTAAGTGTGTGTGTGCGCGTGTGTGTGCGTGCACGCGCGCCTTACTGCAGAGATTTAAAGAATAATTTTGGGTGGAATTAGAATGTATGGGTGTATGTTTTCAAAGGCAGTGTTTGAAATCCCAAGTATGTGTGGCTGCTGCATTGTATAAGTTGATTAAAACATACGTATGTGTTTGTGGGTGGCCTACAGACAGATTCTTTGATATTTAACAAAATATATATTTTCTCAAAAGCCTAGTGAATTCCAGTTAAATTCTATAATGTAACAAGTACTAATGACCCCTGGCATACTTCTCTTTCATTCAGCCTTTTTCTAGTTTTTGGCCCTTTCAAACTTGTCTGTTGCTGTAGCAGACACTGAACAGGAAGCAAATGGTAGCAAATGACTTTGTAAACTTCCCCTATTATCATTTCTGAAAGGAGTTTTACAGATCTCGTTCTTGATATTTTAAAGACTATTTAATAAGGTTGTCATAAAAAGAGTGGCAATTAGGGTACAAGGAATTTTCTGCGATTCTACTCACTTTTTCCTTCCTTTTTACAAATGAGGAGCTTCCCTTTCAGGACCCCTGCTGGCTTCCCTCTCTTCAATCTACCTCATCATTTCTTTCACTAGTTTTTAAAAAACTTCCCTACAGTACTGTGAGAGTAGTCATCCATCAGGTTGGCTAAACTATAAGACTTACATGCTTCAGATCTAGCTAGAGTAGTCAATATATTTACTTAGGGACTAAAATTGTCCAGGGATGGGGCTTGCAAGTGGTGAGTTCAGATGTCAGGTGGGAAAGGAAACAAATAATTTTGTGGGTTGTGATGCTTGGCTATTTGGAGAGTCAGGATTGCTCATTCTGTGTTATTGACTTTGTTTTCTCAAATACATCAGGAATGTGATCTAACTAAAATTAGAAGAATATTGAACGATTTCTTTCATTCCGGTAGAAACTCTCAAGAGATCCCCTTAAAGGAACTTTGTTTTAGGTAATTTTTAAAAATCTGCCCTCCTTTTCTTTAATAGTAATTCTTTTTTTTTTTTTAATAGTAATTCTAATGGGTAAATTAAGGCAAAGAGTTTATGTTTTTTAGTAGTCCTTTGCTTCCAGAAATTATTTTTTTTCTTAATGTTCTCGAAGTTGCTGCTGGTTTAGAGGTTTTACATACTTGAGGTTTCACCAAGTAATTGTCAGACAAATAAAGGGTAGAGACCAGTTAAAGGTACTGCATAATCTACACTGTGGCACTTCACTTTAACAAATCTTGGAGGAAGTTGTAACTTTTTTGTGACTATAGGAACAAATGTAATCATCGTGGAGGAGATCAGAAAAACATTTTTCAAGGTCAGAATATTGAAATAAATGTGAAAAATTAAATTCACTAATATTAGATCAACATAAAATTACTTTCAGCAATTAGGTGGCCTGAACGAAGAGGAACAGTTCAACTGGTAATTCAGTCTCAGCAGAGCCTAGAACAAATTAAGTGTTTGTTTTTGTTTTTGTTTTTTAATCCATTTCCTTAATTCTGAGATCGAGTGAACAGTTCTCAACAAAGACATTTCCAGAGCTTTTGCCTTTGTATTGTTACTTCCTTGGTGGAAACTGTGTCACAGATACGGTAGATGATATTCATTTGGTTAGAAAATAAGACATTTCTCTTGCTGAAAATTCAAACATACATCTCAGGGTGAAAACAGATAAGAAAATGATCTTTCAGTCTAAATTAGGCAATTAGGTAAGGCAGAGTTTTATATTCAAACAGAATGAAAACGTCTGCAAATGCAGTCCCTGCAAAATAGAGGTTGGTCTAACATCTAACCTACCTAACCTGGTAGCTTTAGAAGATTTTAGATTATGGGTCCCTCTCCTAGATCACCTGAAATTCTTACACTTTTTTTATCTTGTGTAGAGTAGTTCTTTAAGTTCCTTGTTGTTTGTTATTTTTGTGGCACATTACAGTGAGTTCATTGCTCTATGGAGCAGATCCATAACTAAGTTCATTCTCTTCAGGAACCTACATTCCAAGGCTTCATTATGTACATTACATTCAGTCTGTAGCCTACTCATGTGTTGTTCTTCCTATACCAAAATGATGCTATGAGTAGGGCAGGACAGGTATTTTAAACTGTTTTTCAGCCGTGGTGATGAAATTGCATTGAAATGATTTGCTTTTTCCTCCTCTTTCTTTCTTTTTTTTTTCCTTCCTTTTTTTGGCCAAATCTTCTTTATGACCTAGTTCATCTTCAAGATGGCTGGCTGGGATAGTTAGGGTGTGGTCAAGGTTTTAGAAGAGGGGTAAGTCTTCCTTCCCAAATGCAGAAAATGTGACCTTGCACTTTTTAGCAGCGTTCTTTAAGTGGAGCGGGACCGACATTTATTAACAGCCTTAGAAACCTGCTCCGTGCCAGGCACTTTACAACCATTGTCTCATTAAATACAACAGTGCTGTCAAGAAAGTCCTTGAATTTTCCTTGTTTTATAGATGAGGCAACTGAGATTTAGGTTAACTGACTTGTCCATAGTGATCTGGCTTGGAATTGGTAGAGTTGGAATTCAAACCTGAGGTGCCTGATCTAAAAAGTCTTTTTACTACATTTTATTGCTTAACAACTGACAGTAAATTAACTGCAGCTTTCATATACATATCCTACTAACATGCTTGATCTACATAGTTTTTCTGTAGGAGTCTTGTTTCTCATGAATACATTCATGATGTGATCGAGTTTATAGTCTTTTTGGTACTAACCCTTCATCAGGCCCCTCCAAAATTCACTCAACAAACTTTTTTTTTTTTAAGGATGCTGTGTATCCCCAGTGATGTATTAGGTAGGTTAGGAGAAAGACAGTCCTTTTTCTTAAAGAAATTGTAATTTAACCGGGGGTGGGGGTGGGGGTAGAGGTAGAGATAGGTAGGAAGTCCAACAGTTACAGTATCGGGTACTAAGGGCTTTTGCAGAGGGATGCACAAACCAGTAAGAAAAACAAGAAGGGACCCCTGGTGGGGCAGTGCTGTAGTGAAGATTTTCAAGAAAAAGTGATGCTGAATGCTGAGCAGTAGTTGCCAGGCGACAGGCTCTTGGAAGTGACTGTGAGCCTGGGGAGCCCAGGAAAAAGCAAGAATGAGGGCCCAGAGGCAGGATTGGTAGGGGAGTGGCTGCAGGTAGGCAGGCACCAGATCTTGGAGGGTCTCAGAAGTACTTAGGAGTTTGAACTTTGTCAGTAAGACTGTAAGAAGCCTTTGAGGAATGTGAAGGGGTTGGAAAGATGACTGGGAAGGTGTAAATGTGGGTTGGAAGAAGGCGGCTGCACGGTGGGAGACAGATTAGGAGGCTCGTGTTGCTCTCTAGCAGCGAGGCGGTGGAGTCGAAAGAAGGCATTGGCAGTGGGGCTGGAGGAGGGCAGACACCAGAAATATTGAGGATCTAAGTTAACCTACTTCTAACGATCAGATTGATGTGAAGGAGGTGGGGGTAGGGGGAGGAGAGAAAAAGATGATTCCTTGGTTTCTAGCTTGAGAGAAGGATGGATTGAGGGAGGATGAGGAATTCCAGACAAGGAACAAGCAGATTTTTGGACCATTGAAAGATGAGCCAACATAGAGACCTCCACCTCTGGCCTTTCCACTCTGACCTCTTCATCTCTTTGACCTTTTCTTTCTTTGTAACAGGCCTCAGAACTTAAGCTCACTTTTTTCCCAGTAGGTAATTGCTGCCACTCCATAACTAGGATTCTTCCTCTAGCCTGCTAGGGAAGTGGGGTGTAGCCCCCACTTCCGTTCTTCACCCTTTCTGTCCGTCTTAGCCAAGAGACAGAGAATGATTATGATACCAGCTAACATTTATTGAGTGTTCAATATGTGCTGAGCATTTAACTTGCTCAGCAAGGTTGGTAATATCACCCCATTTTACAGATAAGAAGGTTGAGGCTAGTAGAAATTAAGTAACTTGCTAAAAGACACACAACTAGGAAGTGGCAGAACCTGGATTCTAATCCAGAGTTCGATTCCAGAGTTCTTTTATTTATTTATTTATTTGAGAGAGAGCAAGAGCAAGAGGGATCATGGAGGGAGAGGGAGGAGCAGACTTCCTGCTGAGCAGGGAGCCCGATGTGGGGCTCAATCCCAGGACCCTGAGATCATGACCTGAGCTGAAGGCAGATGCTTAACTGATTGAGCCACCCAGGCGCCCTTGATTCCAGAGTTCTTAATCCCTTTACTAAACTACCTGAAAACAAATAATCTAAGCAAGTTTATGACGTTTATAGCATTTTTTTAAAGATTTTTTATTTATTTATTTGACAGAGAGAGAGAGAGATCACAGGTAGGCAGAGAGGCAGGCAGAGAGAGAGGGGGAAGCAGGCTCCCCGCTGAGCAGAGAGCCCGATGCGGGGCTCGATCCCAGGACCCTGAGATCATGACCTGAGCCGAATGCAGAGGCCCTAACCCACTGAGCCACCCAGGCGCCCCTGATGTTTATAGCATTTTAACTGTTCCTTTTGAGATGGGAAGTGGAAGCCCCAATTATTGCTAAGAGTGGACCTCATCATATAACCCCCTATTCTTGTAGGGGAAGAAGACAGAAAAACTTGTGACGAGAGGCCCTTGAGTCTCCAGGCCTTTGCTCGGTACAGAGTGCGTTTGCTCACAAGGTGCTTGGAGTACGTGTGGGTGGACGTGTCTTCCCATAAGCAGCTCATTGGACTGTATTTACTGTTTACTTGCTGTGTGTCAGTCACCGCAGGAGCCTGCTTGCATGGAGCTTCATTTCAGTGGGAGGACACGTGATAAACAAACATGTACCTTTAGAATGTCATGTGGTGATAAGACTGCCAAGAAAAACCAAATCAGCAAAAGGGGTGGAGAGTACTGTGGACATGGAACGTGTACAGTTTTGGGAGGTGGCTTTTTTTTTTTAAGATTTTATTTATATATTTGAGAGAGAGAGAGAGAAAGGGAACATGAGCAGGGGGAGGGGCAGAGGGAGAGAGAGAATCCCAAGCAGAATCTGAGCATGGAACCCGGCACAGGGCTCCTTCCCAGCATGAGATCATGACCTGAGCGCTGAAATCAAGAGTCGGACGCTTAACCGACTGAGCCACCCAGGTGCCCCAGGGGTGGCTTTTGAATAGAAACTGTAGGGATAACGGGGAGGCACCTGGGGGGAAAAGTGTTCCCAGGTCCAAGGAACAGCAGGAAACGGCGCATCCTTGGTCTGCTCCAGGAACAACAAGGAGGCACAGTGTGGTTGAAGCCCGCTGAGCAAGGACACAGGAGCAGGAGAAATCCGTTAGTCATTCGTTTGGCAAAAATCTGCGTTCTCATACCTGGGGTTCAGTCAATTGTGAGATGCCCTTCCCCACCCCTTTTTTTCCTTCACATTTTAACATCTATTACATCGGGATGCTCGTTATAATGGTATCATCACTAGTGGCCAGGTGGCAGGTCTGACACACTTGTCATTTCCTGTTCGTGTGCACACCTGGTTATACCTGTTTATATTATTGCCCCTTCAGTTGAGTGCCGTGGGTGTTCAATTTAGTTGTCATTGTAAATGCCTTCCCCCAAATCACACCTTGATCAGCAATGATTAAAAGCAAATGTTACTTTGTATGCAGGAGGATTGGCAGCAGCAGTGGGCTGTCAGTATGATATTAGTAAAGAAAATGTTTGTCATTGGAGGAATGACCACGATTCTATATTTTATTGCAAAGCACCAACGAAGTGCATTAGGGAGCTTTAGAAAGGCAGCAGTCTGTAAGTTTATGAAGCTGCGCCGCATTTTGAAATTGAATGTACAGTTGGAAGGATTGCCTTTCATACCTAGGCAATGCAGGTAAAGGTCGCAGACACTCCACGTTCCTCAGAGAGAAAATCTCAAAGCAATGGGAGGCTGGTGTAACTGTTTACAACTCTGTCCTCGTCTATGGTTAAGCCATTTTGTTATAGTTTAATGGGCAGTATTTTTTTCCTTGGCAGTGCAAAAAATAACAGCGCAGCTTGTAATCACTGATGTCTTAAATTTGGTGAAATATAATTTATGCCCGGTCTTGTTCTAGACTATGAGGATAATATACCAATGAAAAGTACAGGCAGAAACCCTGCCTTCATGGATCTTAAGTTCTGATTTATGTTTTGTTTTGTTTTTTACTTTATTTAAATTTTTAAAACTAATCCCTATGCCCTATGTGGAGCTTGAACTCACGACCCCAACATCAAGAGTCACATACTCCACTGACTGTCCTGGCCAGGTGCCCCATTCTGATTTATGTTCTAGAAGAATCATATGCTGTGCAGTGCATAGACAAAAGAGGAAAGAGTGAAAGCGGAAAGGAGGCCGTCCCAGGAGTCCCAGGACAGGGTTAGTGTGAAGAAGTAACAAAAGGTCAGATAGTGGGTGGTCAGGTAGGGGCGGGAGCCCCTAGCACTGGGTGTTGGGGGTGGACGTGGCGAGTGAGAGTGGAGTCGAGAATAGCCACGCGAGTCGGGGTATCACTGGGCGGACCTTTGTAACAGAGACCTGCAGTCGCAGCTGCTGACACTAGATCGAGGTTTATTTCTCTCTAAAGAGAAGGCTGGGGCTGCTGAGGCAGCTCTGTGTTCATTAGGGGCCCAGGTGCCTTCTGTCTCACTGTACCAACTTGCCTAACATAGGGCTTCCATCATTTGGTCTATACATGCCTGCATTCCAGCAGGAGGGAAGAGAAGAGAGGGGAAGGAGAAGTCATATTCCTTCGCTTGAATGGCACAGCTTGGAAGCTGCG
Source organism: Potos flavus (assembly GCA_028534135.1). Lineage (NCBI taxonomy): Eukaryota > Metazoa > Chordata > Mammalia > Carnivora > Procyonidae > Potos > Potos flavus. Next base: position 160,065,889 of record CM052900.1, on the reverse strand, counting down.
TGATCACTTCTGCTCGCCTCCCATTGGCTAATGAAAACTGCTGGCAGAACCCAAGGCATGTGGCCACAGCTCCTTGCTGAGAAGCGAAAAGTATGGGTTCTCCTGGGTAGCCATATGTTCACCGGAAAGTTCTCTTATGTTTGAAGGGGAGGACAGTCTAGGCCTTTCTTTCCAGACCCTTCTTCCCAAATCTAGAACACACTGTGCACCTTTCCAAAGGACACAGCTCTCTGTCAACTTCAGAGCCCAGAATCGCTGGCTGATTGATACACAGTCTAGGAACCTTTAGACTGAAATACAAGATATCTACTGGTGTCCCCCCAACATTGCCCCCCGCCTTATGTACTGTGATTGAGTAGGATAGGATAATGGAACTAGAACTGCAGTTTGGGCTAGGGAAGAATGGGGAGTACAGACCCCTCGCTGGTCCTTAGTCATTATTAGCGCCTGCCAGGCCACGTTGTGAGGACTTCCTTCCTTGGCAGTGGTAGGAGTTCCTGACTGCTCATTTAGCCGCCCTTGGTTTGCTCTCTTGGAGGAACTCCCTTGTCCCTTGCCCTTTGCAGTGGTTTTTCAGTATCTGTTTTCCTCTGGGGACATGTCATTGGAGAATATCCCCTTCCAGGGGATGAACAGTTTCTCTAGCTTCTTTTCCTGCTGGATATTGAAGGAGTTGACTTTTATCAACCCTTTTTTAGCCCCCAAATTATCAGATTCTGAGTTGTTTTAGACTGTAGGCTATTGGACATGCCTTAGGCAGACCTATATTCCCTTTTATCTCTGCATGCAAATCGGCAGGTTGTAGCTTGAATCTGTCTCATTCTCATGGGACTTCTTGCTTAAAAAGTGGCAAGAAGCCAGTAAGCACCCAAATTCTGGATTGTTCAACCAGTTCCCCTAGGATTACAGGCCGTTTACCAAACGTTTTGTTGTGGCCTAACAAGGGTTACCAACCTTCGGTCCTGCAGTATCTGTGCCCACGCTGACCCCCAAGCCATTGCCACATACCTGTAGTCTATTTAGATTGATTACTTTCAGATTCCAAATTCTGTGCATTAGTTAAGATATTGGTTCGGCTGCTGCAGCCTAGAGATCCAAGACAATAATGGCTTAAACAAGGTAGAAGCTTATTTTTCTTTCAAGTAGAAATCTGAGTAGGTGGTTGAGAGCTGGTTTAGTGATGTCATGATTCCTAGGGAGCCAGACTCGTTTTGTGCTCTATGATCCCCAGTATGAAGCATGTAGCTTGTAGGCCAATATGGCGGCCCCAGCACCTGCTCACACATCTGTATTCCAGTACTTAGGGACTAAAGGGGAGGGGAGGGCATGTTCCTATTCCTTAAGGACATGATCAGAAAGTGTCACACATCATTGCTTACACCTTCTTGGCCAGAACTTAGTCACATGGCCACAACCAAATGGTGGCCGAATATATAACGAGGGGGCAACTAGCAATCTCTACCACAGTCATATCAAGAGTGTTAGCCTACACAGCTTGAAAAATGGCCTTGTCATATACTGAAATGAGGAATATTGAAAGAAGATTGGAGGAAGAAACTAAGTTATGTTTCGATCATATTATGACTATATTGCTTAGCACTTATCCACATGGAGATGTTAAGTAGGTTGTTGATATACGTTGGGTTTGCAGCTCAAGAAGGAGGTTGGGGCTGGAATACCAATCAGGATGTGTCAGTATATTTAAAATCATGAAAATGGGGGCATCTGGGCGGCGCAGTTGGTTAAGCTTCTGATTCTTGGTTTTGGCTCAGGTCATGATCTCGGGGTTGTGAGATGGAGCCCTGCATTGGGCTCTGCACTCAGCGCAGAGTCTGCTTAGATTCTCTCTCCCTCTCCGCCCCTTCTGCTTGTGCTTTCTCTCTCTCAAATACTTAAATAAATCTTTAAAGAGTAAAATCATGAGACTGGACCGATTAAGTAGGGAGAGAATGTAAATAGAGAAAAGAGGAAGTGAGAGGACTGAGCTTCGAGCCACTCCAGCAGTTAGAGGTGGGGAGGAGATAAAGAGGACTCAGAGAAGGACTGCTAAGGGACAGTCACTGAGGTAGGAGGAAGGTCATGGAGTCCTGGCATCCAGGAGAAGAAAGTGTTTCATGCCGGAGGGAAGTGTTCAGCTGTGTTTAATGTCAGTAAAATAAGTCAGAGAAGGACTAGGCCTTGACGATAGGGCTTGGCAATGTGGAGGTTGTTGGTGACTTTGACAAAGCCAGTGTCACGGCTGATCAGAATTGGTTCAAGAGAGAATGGGAGGAGGGAATAGATAGCTCAGGAGTGAGGCATAGGCTCCAGGGATCGGCCGAGGAGCCCTCTGAAAATGGTAGAAGCATGGATTTAAGAAGTGGGGAGAAAATACTTGGTGAATATATCTTTTAAAATTTACCTTTTACCATTCTCTATCACCATCATCCATGCCTTTCTTCATTCAGTAGATATGTATTCAGTGTTTCCTCTGCTCCTTTCTTTCCCTGAAGTAGGAAGTAAAGGCATACAGGTAGATTTTGTATATTGTTCCCAGCAGGGTGTTTTGGGCCTGAAGACTGGCCCATAGAAATTTTGAACTATAAACAGAGGAACACTAGATCATATTATAGTTAATTTTTAAAACCTTTAATAAAAAAAAAACAGAGTGGCAAATACGGAGATGGTAAATATTATTAATTCTGTTTGTTTACTTTCGGCAAGTATAGGTGGGGTATTTGTTCTCTGCTCGGTACTGAGGGCTACACAGGTGGAGGTACCGTCTCTGATATGAATAAGGCCTGGTCTTTTCCTTCAGCGAACTCCTATTCCAGTGGGGAGACAAGAACACAGGCGGCTAGAGTCGAGGTGCTACCCCAGGTATTTAAGTGAAGGGAGTGCTGTTGAGGGCGCATGTCATGCTGTCTCCTCTAGGAGGATCAAGTCAGTCCTCAAAGATGCTCAGGAGTTTGGACATTGAGAAAAATCTGTGGTGAGGATAAATGTTTCAGTTATTTCTTACTCTGGGCAAACTCAATTAACATTCATTCTTTCGAAATTGATCGTAGAAATTATTAGAACCACTGGGGAAAAATCGGAGATGGTGAAAAAATCTAATAGGGTCGGTATTTGCTGATCGGAAAGGTTTTAGGGTGTATCAGGCACAGACAGATATGTCACCCCTAAACCACTATGGTATCGGTGGAAGCTGAAGGACGAGTGGCTGGGGGGGATGTAGAGAAAACAGAAAAGGTGTTTCATTAAAATTGCTTCTCCTAAAAAAAAAAAAAATTGTTTCTCCTATCCTGATGCCGGTCACACTGCATTGGAATTGTCTGTGTGCGTGATGTACCAGCTGGTGCGACCCAAGCTCCTGCCTGTCCTCGTTCACTGTTTCTTACCCAGCTCTTAGCACAGAGCTTGGCGCAAAGTGACCCAGAATAAGTATTTGTTGAGGGGCTCCTGGGTGGCTTAGTCGGTTAAGTGTCTGACTTCGGCCCAGGTCGGGATCTCGGGATCCTGGGATCCAAGCCCTGCATTGGGCTCCCCACTCAGCGGGGGGAGTCTGCTTCTGCCTCTCCCTCTGCCACTCCCCCTGCTCATGCGCGCGTGTGCTCTCTCAAACAAATAAGTAAAATCTTTAAAAAGAATGTATTTGTTGAATGTGTGAATTGAATACAAGATGTCTTTTTGTGAGTTCCAGTTCCAGGTTTTTTTTTTCCCTTTTTAAGATTTATTTATTTATTTTGAGAGAGAGAGAGTGAGCATGAGCTGGAGAGGTAGAGGGAGAGAGAATCCCAAGCAGAGCAGGGAGCTCGGCCTGGGGCTCGATCTCACAACCTTGAGATCCGGACCTGAGCCAAAACCAAGAGTTGGATGCTTAACTGACTGAGCGACCTAGGCGTGATTGTTTTTTGTTGTTAGTACATTAAGTTGCATTAGTTAGGTAAAGGTAGACACTTGAAAGATGCCTTATTGTCAGAATTGTAACTCAGAGTCAGATAAACTCTGTGAGTTTTAAATGAGTTTTAAGTGAACCAACCAGTTGGAGGACCCTGACCAAAGTACTTTCTGTGCCTCGGTTCTTCACCTTGTAAAACTGGGGGTGTGAATACCTATCTCATGACATTGTTCTTCAGAATAATTGCAGCAATATGTAAATTTTCTAGTGCAGTGCCCTGGGAGACGAGGTTCTTGGGACATATTAGTTCTCTTTTCTGGAGTAAGATCGAATTGTACAAAATTAGAATTTTATGGCTGCCCATACAGTATCTAAAAAACTCTTTGCATGCACAGCACACCTCGGAGATATTGCAAGTTTTATTCCAGACCACTGCAATATAAGTGACATCAAACAAAGCAAATATCAGAATAAAGCAAGTCAAAAAAATTTTTTTGTTTCCCAGTACATATAAAAGTATGTTTACACTACAGTAAACATAGTCTCTTAAGTGTGCAATGGTGTTGAGTATGTATATTTTTTAAAAAGTATGTATATTCATATGCATATAAATATAGCATAAAATGTATATACCTTAATTTAAAAATACTTTTTGCTAACGCATGCAAACCATCATTTGAGCTTTCAGTGAGTCATAATTCTTGACCACAGATCATCATAACAAACGTAATAATAATGTAAAAACTTGAAATATTGCATGAATTACTGAAATGTGACACAGAGACACAAAGTGAGCAAATGCTGTTGGAAAAATGGCGCCAGTAGACTTGCTCGATGGACGGTTGCCACAAACGCTCAATTTGAAAAACATATCTGCAAAGTGCAGTAAAGCAGGGTGCAGTAAAACGAGGTATGCCTGTAGTAATGCCAAGAGTGTAAAAGGCCGTATCTTACTGGTTATGGTAACAGACAGGCCCTGGCTTGTGTGGAAGGTTGTGTTGGAATTTTCTCCCTCTATTCCTTAAACTTAACTTCTCTTCTCATCCGGTATTAACCCGTATAGTTATCACTTGTTGGGCCTCCCCCGCCCTTTTTTTTTTTTTAAAGATTTTATTTATTTATTTGACAGGGAGAGAGGGAGCACAAGCAGGCAGAGAGGCAACAGAGGGAGAGAGAGAAGCAGGCTCCCCACTGAGCAGAGAGCCTGACGTGGGGCTCAGTCCCAGGACCCCGGGATCATGACCTGAGTTGAAGGCAGATGTTTAACTGACTGAGCCACCCAGGCACCCTGCCTCTCCCCTTTTTCTAAAATCAGGAGTGATCTGGTGGCCTGAAGGAACTAGGGGGTGAAAGTGGAGCCAGGAGGATTGAAAGCGGGGAGCCATGAAGACAGGACCTGAGGAGTCCCAGAAACAGCGTCACGTATCAGACCTGAAAAATAATACCCGAAGTGACCGGTCTACCCAAACCGGAGGACTGACTTTGTCTCCTGGAGGGCCCACCGGTCCTGCAGAGCCGGGAGGGGAGGGGAACTCTCTGAATTGGAGGTCATTGGGTTAACTGCTCACCAGCTGACCTATCTTGAGCATCTCGTCCAGGTCTTTGAAGACAATAGTCAGGCTGGGAAGAGAGGTGTCTTCTGGGGCATAGTATTAAGAAGTGCTGGGCCTTGACTTAATTAGCTTTCTAATTAAACATTGTGAAATGTATTTAGTGCACACCGTTTCTTTGTTCCCCGTCAGTGTTTGGTATAAATTCTAGATGTGTACTAGTGTTGTAATTTAATTAGTTCAGTTTTCTGAGTAGATAAAGTAGTACTTTACTTTTATGGGCCTTTCGGGGAGCTGAGCTCCTGGGACTTCCAAGCAGGGCAGAGTGAGCACCTATCACCTGCCAGGCCTTCTTTTAGAATCATACGAGGTCAGGGTCTTCTTTTAGACCTGTGTCTATACTTGTCGCCAGGACCGGCGTTCTGGACATGTGACCTGCAGTCCGATGGTTTAATGCGCACGTGGTTCAGTGCCCTGCTGTTGAGGTCTTGGAATTCTTTTTTTTTTTTTAATTTTTTAAAAAAGATTTTATTTATTTATTTGACAGAGAGAGATCACAAGCAGTCAGAGAGGCAGACAGAGAGGGGGAAGCAGGCTCCCTGCTGAGCAGAGAACCCGATGCGGGGCTCCATCCCAGGACCCTGAGATCATGACCTGAGCCGAAGGCAGAGGCTTAACCCACCGAGCCACCTAGGCGCCCCTATGTCTTGGAATTCTTAATCAGTTTTGAGCAGGAGGCCCTGCATTTTCACTTGGTGCCGGGCCCCACCAGTTCTGTAGCCATTGGTCCTGCTTTGTCTCTGACTTTCTCTGTGCAGCTGGATGAATGTCTGGGAAGAGTTTGACCAGATTCCAAGATTATAGAAAACCACACGAAAATTCACCAAAGAGAGATGTTCATAGTCTTATGGAGAAAATGTTAGTATATGTCTGACTGTAATGCCATGTCATTAATAGAGTTTCTTGAGATTTTTAATAATTGTATACTTCTATGTGATATGGAATCTTTGGATAACTTATTTCACTTCAACCAGTGGATTCACTCTTTTTAAAATTAGGGCTTTTGACATAGAGGTATTTCCTTCTGTATTATCTTTTTCATGTTCTACATCTTATCTCTCCAATCTCAATAGGACTTCTTTTGTATTTTACCTAGTACAGTATGTATCTTGGTCAGGCTTTTACAGTATAAACACTTCCTTCTTTTTGTGAAATATGGATTGTTGTATTTAAAGCTATAACTCATGTGGGGCACCTGGCTGGCTCAGTGAAAAGAGCATGGGCCTCTTGTAATTTAATTATATGGTCGTGAGTTCAAGCCCCACATTGGGTGTGGAGCCTACTTAAAGAGAAAAGGAAAAAAAATAAAACTGCAACTCATGTTGGTTTTAACATTTTAAAAATTTTAAATCAAAAAAATGTCCTCCAAAGGCTGTTTTTTTTTAAGTATTAGTGTTTCTCTGTAAATATTTATCTGTGCTGGCCAATCAGGTATTATGACTGACCAAAAATAATCATGTACAGGTGGCCAATTTTCAAAAGGAATAAAACACATTTAATATTAGAGCTGGAAAATTCTGTATATATGTATGTCCTGGTGGAGAAAACTTATTTCTGAGAAAGAAATGAAAATTGAGGGAAAATTTTAAAATATCTAGCAACCTTTATAATCTACTCAGTAGAACTTTCTGTGTATGATTTGATTTACTCATTAAATTGTCATGTTTAGGGTATCGAGAGATATGAACAACCAGAAAAAAAAAACATTTTTTTGAGGCGAGATGAGGGGAAAAAAATGCTAAAAATTAAAACAAACAAACAAACAAAAAAACACCCAACCAGTTTTTCGTATTGTCTATAGATCTGCCAGAGGAATTTACACTTTGGTTTCAGCAGTCATTATTTTGTGGGCCAGTTAAAAAAAAAAATTGTAGCGCTTTGAACACCAGTTACGTAAAGTAAATGTTTAGATTGTCGTTTTCGGTGTTTTGTTCTAGGATGCTAACATGTGACAGCACATGTACATTTGTGTTTGATGAATATTAATGAATGAATGAACCTTTTACTTTTACATTAGTTAATCTTTTACTTATGACAGGCACAGAGCAAATATCATTTCTGTGGAGTTTCATTGAAAGAAGTGCCACATTTTTTCCCCTCAAGGACAATTTGGGGCAGATGAGGTGGTCGTCTGCAAGGGCTCTGCTTGTTCATTCATTTTTACTTTGTTCAGACGTTCTCATGCTCAGAAAAGTTTGCTGATTTATGGCCTAGGGAAATGTGACTAAAGCAGTCTTTTGCCTTGAGATGCTGTGATTAGGATGGCTTGCGAGTGAGAGAACTTTAGTGAATGCTGAGTGTAAGAAGTGCTTGGGGAAGTGTCCCCGTTAGACATTTCTTTGTCCTTTTCTATGTTATTTCCTATAGTAAGCACATTCACCCATCCTGGAATGAGACGGTTATGTGAAAATGTGGCCATTTCTGATTTTATTATGTAAAAAAATTTAAAAAACATTTTTTTAAAGATTATTTTTTTTAAAGATTAGAATGAGGAAGAGAGCGTGTGCAGTTGCAGAGGACAGGGGCAGAGGGAGAGGGAGAAGCAGACTCCCCACTGAGCAGGGGGCCCTACGTGGGGCTCAATCCCAGGACTCTGGGATCATGACCTGAGCCGAAGGCAGATGCTTAACTGACTGAGCCACCCAGGTGCCCCTAAAAAATTTTTTTTTAAGTAGGCTCTACACCCGATGTACGGCTTGAACTCATGACCCTGAGATCAAGAGTTGCATGCTCCAGACTGAGCCAGCCGGGCGCCGCACCGTTTCTGATTTTCAAAAGGGCCTGTTGGCATTGGCCAAGTGCTGATGCGTAACCTGCAGGAGGAAGTTAACATTGACAGTTCCCATTAGGAAGAAAACCTGTATTCACACCAAGAACTTGATGGGCACGTAGTACCCAGAGGGGTATTCTCTCTCCCTGAAAGAGCACAGTACACACTGTTGTCTAGATCTGCTAGGATATTGGCTTTGAGTATTCAGACTGAGCGGGAATATAGAGCTTTGGTGTGATCAGAGGAAATGCGTGAACCTTCCTGCAGAAGAATGTACCCTTGGGTCTCAGCAATAATTATTTTGTAAGTCAATTCAAGACGCTTTCCATATACCTGGGTTTAAAAAAAAATTCTTTAGAAATATTTAATTCTGGGACGCCTTGGTGGCTCAGTCGGTTAAGCGGCTGCCTTCGGCTTGGGTCATGATCCCGGGGTCCTGGGATCAAGTCCCGCATCGGGCTCCTTGCTTGGCGGGGAGCCTGCTTCTCCCTCTGCCTGCTCTGCCTGCTGCTCCCCCTGCTTGTGCTCTCTCTCTCTCTCTCTTTGACCAATAAATAAATAAAATCTTAAAAAAAAAAAAATTTAATGCTGTCAGTTTCACTAGATCCCTTTTAAGTGACCAGAATCCATTTTATGGAATGTGTTAGAAGTAGCTGCTACTTGGTCTTGTCTTCTTGTCTGTTTAACCAGTTGGGATCAAAGATGAGAGTGGGGTTATCCACATCATCTTTTTTTATCACTTGGGGTATTTTTGGTGAGGACATAAAACTGTAGTTGCAAGAATCATTTTTTCAAAAACCAGATGTGATGAAAACAGTTCTACTCTCAGGATGCTTCTCTGCTGTATGATGTTGGCAGACTTAGGCTCCTGGTCCTCGTAGTTTCTCCTGCCAGTTTCACAGTCAGTTAACAGACCCGATGCTAATTTTTGGTAGCTGTGCTACATATTCATATTGCTTGCGTGAGACAGAGCCCTGAGCCCAAGGAAACCAGTGTCTTGGGCTTAAAGATGGAAAAGAACAAAAGGATGAGAAAACTCGTAGGCTGAAGATACGAAAAAAAGTAATGACTGTTTATTGTGTGTTGGGTAGACACTTGTCATTTGTTCAACAAATATTTACTGTGGGTTGTCTGCACTAGGCATTGTTTTAGTTAGTGGGGAGATGGTCGTGGATATGGCACATCAGGCCTCTGTCCTCTTGGAGCTTACATGTGCTTGGGGGAGACAGACTGTAGACGGATAAAAATTTGGGTAGTATGTTACATTCCCTTTATCTCTGATGACTCTTGCCAGATAAGTGTTATTTATGTCATCACCTTCTTCTAAATGGGGAAGGCTCGGAGAGGTAACATGGCCAGAAAGGGGTACAGCTGGGATTGTGACCGGAGCTGGCCCCATGAGAGCGTGTTGTGTAGAAGACTTTGTGACGATGGGGCCACACAGCAGCAATTTGCTCGTCCACTGCTTGTCCCCTTGTCGCACTTGCAAGTGGAATGCTTTTTTAAAAAGGCTGCACTAATGGCAAATGTTGATGAGAGTCTAGAATAAGTCTTTATTCCTATAAGCTATTTATTATCCTAACTTGAACGAAAAGTATTAATATTTTCAGCATTACAGGTGACTCCAGAAAGTACCTCTGGTAATTAGGCAGGTTATGCCTTCGGTTCTTAGCCCTTGCCCGCCGGCAGAGTGTGGTTAGGCCTACTTGATGTTTTCCATGGTATTGATCAGGCAGAAAGTATTGGGGTAATTGTTGCAGTTTATAAAACTCCTTGTAATGAAAAAAATAGAAAATAGAATCACTGGGTTACATTGGGGAATCATAAGGACCACAGCCTTGTGTGCTCTCTAAGAAAATAGCAGTTCACGGTCTGTTTCTGATGACAGTAGAACCATTTCTTTGGTTCTGTTGCAGCCAAGGCAGTAGGAGTTCAAAGATGACAAGTTTGAAAGTTGCGTAATTGGCTAGTAATTGCTTGAACTTGGCCTTTGTAAGAATTTTGTACTTTATTTTTGAGAGATTTAGTCAACTAGAATAGGACTTGTGGAGGAAGTAAGGTAACTTGCCTTGTCTGCTTTCCTTTCTCAGGGAAGGGAAGCATGGCCGGCAACTGAGGGCATGGGGGTAGAGAGAGGCGCTGGGGTGCGGGGAGGACTGGCAGATGGATAGAGGGTGACCGCAAAATGGTCACATCCAAACTAGCACTCTTCCAAGAGGGAGAATGAGACAGGAGCCCCCGGAGTCCCCCTGCTCTCTGTGACACTTTGGGGGTGGTGGGAAGCATTCGGGTCAAAACACTAGTTGCTTTATAAAGGTTTGACTTGGGGGTCAGGCCTGGACATGGTCATAATATCCTTGGGAGAAGAAATCAGCTCTTCGTAACTTCGAGTCAGCGTCGTCTGAGCTGGGTGAGTAATCTGGGAAGGGAGGCAGATGATCGGAAAATCAGAGTTGCAGAGGGGGCAGTGCTCCTGTGTTCTTCTCTTTCCACTGTGCCCTGACGTGCCCTGACATGCCCTGGGGGGCTTGGTCCTTCATTTGTCAGCGTGGGCAAGGGGGTCAGGGGTCGGGCTGTCAGATTCAGGAGCGTCAACACTCACAGTGCACGGTTACGGGATGACGACTAGCGGCCGGTCCCTCTCTTCTGATGTCTCCCTTTCATGCTAGTGGAGGCAGGATTAGAGTGCTATGCATTATTCTACAATGAAATGTACTTTAGGTTCATTGTAATAAGAGGCAAAAATAAAAAGGAAAATAGGAAGCAGAAGGTAAAAAGAAAATCTTTGTTCAGAATCACACTTTCCAAGGATACTCCTTTTTTTTCTAGGTTAGGATTTATTTTTTTCCAAGCTAAATCTTCTAATGTCATTTCTTTCTCTTAGAATCAGAGTTTTAGAACTTGAAAAGATTTTAGAAATCTTTGTAGCCTACCTTCTTCATTCAAATTGATTTCTTTTATTACAAATTCAGTAGCATACAATCACTGACCAAATCAAGAATTAAGGCAAAATGCAAGAATTATCTGTAATCCTGTTATCCAGAGGTAATCATTGTTAATTTTTTGGGCTATTATTTTTTGGCATTCCGTTATTTTCTCTGCGTGTTGTTAAAAAACAAAATTCAGAGGAGTAAGTTTAAAGATCAAGTTGGCCTTATTCAATGAATCATGAATCTGGCAGCATGCCATCTAGCAAATGGAAAGGAGTTCCCAAGAGCCAAACAAAATGGCAGACTTTTATGGGTTTAGGGACGAGGAAAGAGTAGAGCACCTCCTCCTTCCGTGGGAGCTAGGAAGGGTCTGTCAGGCAGATCACCTCCCTAGTGCTGTTAGGAAATTCCAGATTTCCTGGTTTAAGATTACGCTCCCAGGAGAGGTTGAAACTGCTGTTAGGTGAGGTGTTAAGTCTTGGTTTGCTGATACGGGGCTTAGCACAAGTGACTCCATTATGGGCCTGTTGTCTCTCTTTTTTAACTGTGTATATATGATGTACTCTACTGCTCCTTACTCCTGTATCTCTGCTCTTCCCGAAACCCTCCCTCCCTGAGCCTGACAAGGTCACCCTCTTGTAGGACTCAGCTGCCCTGTCACCTTCCCCTGAAACCTTTCCCTCAACACCCCACATTCCTACAGACCCCCACTCTGGTTTGGCTTCACTTCTGCTCTTACGTATTGCATTAGAGCAATCTGCTTTTGTGTCTGTTTCCCCTGCTAGATTGACAGCACAGAATAAGTCACATTCATTTTTAATTTTCAAAGCCCATTTATTTCTGCCTGAAACATTGGAGCTTGGTTAGAGTTTGTGGAATCAATCAATATATCATTGAATCATATTGTATGCAGTTTTATATATTGGATTTTAACTTAATCTCGTGTTATAAGCATTTCTTTGCAGCCTTACAAATTAAAACACCAATTTTAATGGCTACAGGTTTTTCCATCATTAGATATACTAATTAAGCTTTTCCCCAAATGTAGGAAATTCAGGTAGTTGTCAGGGTTTCTTTCTTTCTTTCTTTTAAGATTTTATTTGGGGCGCTTGGGTGGCTCAGTTGATTAAGCGTCTGCCTTCGGCTCGGGTCATGATCTCAGGGTGCTGGGATCAAGCCCCACATCAGGCTCCCTGCTCGGCAGGCAGTTTGCTTCTCCCTCTCCCTCTGCCCCTGCTCTCTCTCTCTCCTGTGTTCTCACTAATAAATGAGAGAGAGTGTGCAAGAGAGAGAGCATGAGCGGGGAGGGGGGGGGCAGAGGGAGAAGGAGAAGCAGGTTCCCTGCTGAGCAGGGAGCCCTACTCTGGGCTCAATCCCGTGACCCTGGGATCATTACCTGAGCTGAAGGCAGATGCTTAACTGACTGAACCACCCAGGTGCCCCCATTTTTTCCTTTTTAATATATATATATAT
>CM052900.1:159966272-160052726 GCA_028534135.1 Potos flavus | reverse complement strand
AAGATTTTATTTATTTATTTGACAGAGAGAGACACAGTGAGAGAGGGAACACAAGTAGGGGGAGTGGGAGATGGAGAAACAGGTTCTCCACTGAGCAGGGAGCCCGACGCGGGGCTCAATCTCAGGACCCTGGGATCATGACCTGAGCCAAAGGCAGACGCTTAATGACTGAGCCACCTGGGCGCCCCTTTGGGAGAATTTTCACCCAAGGATTTATCTGATTGAAAATTCTGCCTTAAAAACAACAACAACAACACAGGATTATTACTTCTGAAAGTAGGGAACATCCTTCCATATCCCATTACAGTTGTTATTCTAAACCCTCCAGATTTGTTTGGCATGCTTTACGATCTGTTTTACATTTCATTTTATATCCGTTGTTATCAGTGATCTACCAAACACTGTAAATTCATGCAGCCTTCATTTACTACCTATTTATTTAAATCCTCTCTGTGTCTGTTCGGTTCTGTTCTAGGTCACATTGCTTATAGTCTAGTGAGAGAAGACTTTTAAAAACCATAAAATCTGTCAGGTGGTGAGAATTATTTGGAGAAACGAGAGAATTGTGTTGCCAGAGAAGGAAGGCATTGCTATTTTCAGTTAGAGAGTTGATGGTAGGCCTCATTAAGAAGATGACATTTCAAAAGAAACCTGAATGAAGCTGGGGAGCAAACCAAGGGGTTATCTGTTGGACGTTCTTTCCTGACAGAAGGAACAACAGATGCAAAGGTCCTGGGGCAGAAATGGGCTTGGTGGTCATCGATGCAAGGCCTGGGATGGCACAGTCATCTTCAGTTCCCCTCAACTTCCTTCTCCAGTTCTTTTTTTTTTTTTTAAGATTTTATTTATTTATTTGACAGAGAGAGAGATCACAAGTAGGCAGAGAGGCAGGCAGAGGGAGAGGGGGAAGCAGGCTCTCTGCTGTGCAGAGAGCCTGATGTGGGGCTCGATCCCAGAACCCTGAGCTGAGCCGAAGGCAGAGGCTTAACCCACTGAGCCACCCAGGTGCCCCCCTTCTCTAGTTCTGATACTGAACATCATTGTTGAATAGCAATACATTTGTAGAAATTTCAACAAAATCACACTTTTATAGTTAATTGTCTTTGGCTAAGAATGCTATTAACAATGACAAAATCAGAACCTTTCATCCTATCCTTGATTGCTAATCCGATATTTAAATATTTTTTTTTCTTCTCCTTCAGAAGGAAGCCCTAGGGAAGGGAAGAGGGCTTGGGAAGTAGGGAAGAGGGTAGGGAAGAGGGCTTGAGAATGAGTCAGAAGCAAGCTGGAGGCGGAGGCTCAGGCAGATGTTCCAAGGCCGGTGGGCTGCAGTGGACCCCTCGCAGACTGCAGGGCTCAGGAGGCTCCTGGTGGTGGCTGGAATCCTTTTCACTTTAGTTGTAACAGGTGTATCCTGTACCGGCATGGATAGTTCATCTTACTGGAGCGGCTTTTGGTCACCCAAGGGGGTTATATTTTAGATGTACTTGGCCACCAAAGAGGCAGAGTGTTCTCTATATTGGGCTGGCTGCATTATTATAATGGGCTGTATTAGGTAGCATTATTCCTAGGGTCGTGATACTTATTTAGTGAGTCTGGAAAAAGTGCTGACAGCTTGTCAGTGAGAGGTATGTAGTCTGGGAAACAGCTTTCTGTTTCGACCGGGGGTCGGTCCCTGTCTTCTCCTCCTCTCTCCCCATTTAGGCTAACCTGGTCCTTGAACTTCTGTTGCATCTGACTCTGAACTACCCACTAGCACTCTGCCCACACGGTGGGACATGAACATTATGAGCACTTATTCTTATTTCCCTGCTTAGGTCATGCTTTCAAGTCTAGGGAGGACACAGAGGTCAATAGTGTGTGAGAGTGGTTTCCATAAAATGTACTTCCTGTCCCTTGGAGAATTTGTGGCCTAGTAGGAGAGATCAGACAGGTCACCTGCTCAGAAGTCTTCCTTGTCTCCATGTTTGCAACTACAGTGTAATCCAAGAGCTTTCAGAGTCCTCTGTGATCAAGCCCCCCGCCCCTTCATTTAACTCCACGTTCTGTTTTCAGAGCATCTCTGCTCCTATTCTTTTTAATATACATAATAGTAACTTAACCACCATCACACTGCAGACACTGAGAACCCATAGGAATCCTGCTGCACAAGCCATTCTTAGTTGTGTGTGCATTTATCTTGTTTTCCTCACTAGATTGAAAACTCCGAATAAAGCTGTCTTCTATTTCTCTTCTATCTGTTGAGCTCATAAGTAGGTATGTGTCCAGGAAGTCATTCTCTGTTTTTGATTTGGTATTCATATGCTGGCACTTTTTCTCACCATCTGTCTCCAGTCTCCCAATTGGAGTCTGGAGTGCATTTAAGAAAAATTAATGTTTTGACATACAGCCTTCTAAGACTGAATCATGAAAAAAAAAAGAAAATCTGAATAGACTGATTACTAGTAAAGAGATTGAGTCATTAATCTAAAACCTCCCAACAAACAAAAGTCCAGGACCAGAGAACTTCACTGGTGAAGTCAAAGAATTAATACCGATCCATCTCAAACTCTTCCAAAAAAAAAAAAAAGAGGAGGAGGGAACATTTCCAAACTCATTTTATGAGGCCAGCCACTACGCTGGTGCCAAAATCTGAAAAGGACTCCACAGGAAAAGAAAATTGTAGACCAATATCCCCAATGAATATAGGTGCAGAAATCCTCAACAAAATACTAGCTAACCAAAATCAACAGTACATTAATTGAACGTACGGACACTGTCATCACGTGGGGTTTATTTCAGGAACCCAGGGAGGGTTCACCGTCTGCACACGAATCAGGGTGATCCATACATTAACAAAACGAAGGATAAAAATCAGGAGCTTTCGGAATAAGTGCTCAACATCCATTTATGAGAAAAACTCTCAACGGAAGTGGGTATAGAGGAAATGTACGGCAATATAATAAAGGCCATGTACTAAAAGTCCACAGCTAATGTTACAGTCAGTGGTGAAAAGCCAAAAGCTTCTCCAAGATTATGACCAAAAGAAGGTTGCCCATTGTTGCTGCTTTTATTCAATATAGGTTTGGAAGTACTAACCAGAGCAATTAGGCAAAATAAATAAATAAATTAAATAAAATCCAAATTGGAAAGAAGTAGAACTGTCACTACTTTCAGATTTGAAGATGACTTGATACTATATGTCCAAAACCCTAATGACTCTGCCAAAATACTGTTAAAACTGCTGAATGAATCCAGTAAGGTCGTAGAATATAAAATTAGTATACAAAATTTTCTTGTTTTGGTTCTTTTTTTTTTTTTTTAAGGTTTTATTTATTTGTTTTTGAGAGAGAGTGCACAAGGAGGGGGGAGGGGCTAAGAGAGAGGGAGAAGCAGATTCCCCAATAAGCAGGGAGCCCAACACAGGGCTCAATCCCAGGACCCCCGGATCATGACCTGAGCTGAAGGCAGTTGCTTAACTGAGCGAGCCACCCAGGCACTCCAACAAAAATCTCTTGTGTTTCTATACAGTTATAACAAACTATGGGGAAAAAGGAATAAAATAATCCCATTTACAGTTGCATCAAAAAGAACAAAATACTGAGGAATAAGTTTAAGCAAGGAGGTGGGAGATCTTTACACAAAACTACAAGATGTTGATGAAAAAATTTAAAGAAGACATAAATAAATGGGACCATCTATGCTCACGGATTAGAAGAATTAATATTGATAAAATGTCCATACTAAGCTAAAGCAATCTATAGATTCAGTGCGATCCCTATGGATTCCAATGGAATTTTTCACAGAACAAAGAATCCTAAAATTCGTATGGAACCACAGAAGGCCAAAACAATCCTGAGGAAGAACAGCAAAGCTGGAGGCATCACACTACCTGATGTCAAACTATTATAAAGCTATAGTAATCAAAATCGTATGGCCTGGCATAAAGACATTCATATAGATCAATGGAACAGAAGAGAGAGCCCAGAAATATGCCCATCCATATATGGTCAATTAATTTACAGTGAAGGAGCCAAGAATGCAAAATGGGGAAACGACAGTCTCTTTAGTAAATCGTGCTGGGAAAACTGGACAGTGACATGTGAAAGAATGAAACTAGACTATCTTACGCCATACGTAAAAACTCAAAATGGATAAAGACTTGAATGTAAGACCGGAAACCATGAAACCATGAAACTCCTAGCAGAAAACATAGGCGGTAATTTCCTCGATGTCAGTCCTGGAGATGGTTTTTGGATCTGACTCCAAAGCAAGGCAACAAAAGCAAAAATGAACACGTGAGACCACATCAAAGTAAAAAGCTTCTGCATAGCAAAGGAAATCATCAACAAAATGAAAAGGCAACCTAGAGAATGAGAGAAAATATTTGCAAATCATGTATCTCAGAAGCAGTTAATATTTAAAATATATGAAGAACTAGACCTAACTGTGAGACCTGAAACCATGAAAATCTTTGGGGTACTTCTTTCTGTCAGCTGAACTAAAGATGAGTCTCCTTTGGTCTCTGACAGTTTGTTAGTCTTTCCGTGGTTTTCATTATCTTGACAGTTTTGAAGAGCTTTGTAGGATTATCTCTTAATTTGGCTTTGTCTGATGTTTTTTCCGTGATTAGACTAGGGTTTGGGGTTTTGAGGGAAGGGAACCGCACATGCGAAGGGCCCCTCTCATCACCTCCTCTCTTCGTGCACACTGTCCATACCACGCCCCTGGTGGCATTCACCTTCACCACCTGCTTAAGCCGGTGATTGCCAGGTCTCTCCACTGTCAAGTTACGATTTTTTTCCCCAAGTTATGTTTTTTTTTCCCTTTCCAGACTCCATTCTTTGGAACTGAGTTCCTAAATGCAGCCCACCCCACTCAGGCAGTGGGAATCAAGCTTTACCTTCTGGAATGGGGAATGTCTACATGTAGATGTTATGTGGAATTCTTCTGTAAGGGACATTTGTCCCTTCTCCTTACTTATAGCAGTATAAACTCGTGTATATTTATTTTGTATTTTGAGTTTTAATTCAGATTGCTGTATTATTTCTTTTTGCATTATTAATTTACACAGATTGTTCCAGCGTTGGCCATTGGGAGCTCTTTTGGGTTGACTGCTGTTTGACATGCTTATCTTTTTATTTTTTTGAGTATTGTCTCTTTGGCACTGTAAGATGCTGCAGGCTTATCCTGTCTTTTCTCCGCACTAGCCCTCCACTCAGCCAGTTCTCTAAGGAGCAGTCAAGTCAAGGTCTTTTGATTCTTTGCATGATTCACCCTTTTTTTTTTTTTAAAGATTTTGTTTATTTGACAGAGAGAAAGAGATCACAAGTAGGCAGAGAGGCAGGCAGAGGGAGAGCAGGAAGCAGGCTCCCCGCTGAGCAGGGAGCCCGATGCGGGGCTCGATCCCAGGACCCTGAGATCATGACCTGAGCCGAAGGCAGAGGCTTAACCCACTGAGCCACCCAGGTGCCCCTGATTCACCCTTTTGACATGAAGGAAGGGAAACTCTATCTCATAAATAAGAAGATTAAATCATTTTTCTAATTTGAGTTGTTGGTTTTCTTCTCTTAATATCTTAGGTACCACTGTATTTCTTTGCAGGTTTGAAATGCCATTCTATTTGTGTTAATTCACAAGAACAAAATGTTTTCACTAGGAAGTTAGCTGCTGACTGAATGTATCAGTCGGCTTTATGAAATAGAATATGCTCATTATAAGGGCTTCCGAGGAGTGAGGTTTGGTGTTGGCCAAATAAACTATGAGCGTACTTTTGTGTTTTCTGTGAATGTTAACCCTTTAGCTTAGTTCATTGTCAAGATCTATGTAAATTAGCCTTAGAATTTTAATTAGTAGTAGAATGATGGTTCTTTTTATAATACTAATACCTTTTTAAGTTTTGCTTTTATAATTTTAGAATGCATGAAACATATAGCTTTGGTGTGAAATAACTGATCAGAGAAGTGTTCAGCAGTTTGGGGTGGCAGAAATAGCAGCATTTTCTTTGGAGTCGAGAGACATGTATTTTAATCTGGCCTCTGTTTCTAAGTTGCTAGTAAAGGAAGTTCTTAGACTTCATAGACCTCAGTATTCTCATCTATAAAAGAAGAGTATTGGCCAAGACCTTTAAAGTCACCGCCCACCCCCTACCCCTCACCCCCCCCACCTTTTTAACAGCTTTATTGGGGTTTTAAGGTCCCATTTGGCAATTCTATGTTTCTTTTTATACTAGAATTTAGTATAGAATAGAATTTAGTATAGAATTTTAATTTAGAATTTAGCAAGCCTCTGTGTGTGTGTGTGTGTGTGTGTGTGTGTGTGTGTGTCTAAAATACTGGACTAGATCTAGTGTTACAGCTTAAACAGGCATTTGGTCTGGTTTCTACCTGAAAGGGAATAGCATTCAGGAAATACTACAGTACTGGGAAGAAATCTTAGAGAAGTAAAACCCTCCTTAGTATTTCCTTTAAAATTACAGCCTTCCCACCCAGAATGTATAATTTTCCTTTAACAAGCTCTTATTAGTGATAAAAGTTTGGACAGCTGCCATCTTGAAAATTTGTGGTTCATCTTTTATTAAGCAGACACGGCTTTCTCCATTCTTTGTTACACACACCCTCACTTTTTGAAGATTTGTTTTTATTTTTTATTTTATTTTATTTTTTTAAGATTTTATTTATTTATTTGACAGAAACAGCAAGAGAGGGAACACAAACAGGGGGAGTAGGAGAGGGAGAAGCAGGCCTCCCACCGAGCAGGGAGCCGGACATGGGGCTGGATCCCAGGACCCTGGGATCATGACCTGAGCCGAAGGCAGACGCTTAATGACTGAGCCACCGAGGCGCCCTGAAGACTTGTTTTTAAATTGATAATGCAGAGAATTTCTCATCTTGTAAAGGAGAATTAGAGGAGATTATGTCTGTTTTAATTCTTTAATATCTGCCTTTATGGAGATGAAAAGGGGGAAAAAATCTCTGTTCCATGAAATTTGGCTTCCTGACAACCGTTTCCCAAGTTGGGAGCAGGAGAGAGTGCGCACTTTGGAAACAAAGCGATATTTTGTGCTGTTGCTTTGATTTGGTTTTAGCCACGGTATTTAGTTTATATTGATTCTAAATAAAGTCAAAGATACCATCCATTTTTTAAGTTTAAGAAAGCAGAGAGGTCACTCCAGATTCTAGATGGAATTGCGGAATGCTGTGATACATGATAAATTCTGGGGAGAATTGCCCCACTGAAGATCACATGGAGGGCTCAGGAAAAAAAAGAATTCAGATGATATCCTTGCTGTTTTATTGAAATATTGCAAACACAGTATTCTCTGTTGTCTGGTGGCATTGTATTACTGTGGGGTCATTGGACTTGTAGTGTAGCTTATTGTGCCGTGTTACAAATACAGGTTTTCGGGGTTTTTTTCCCCAATTGCTTTTATTTTATTTTTTCAGTGTTCCAAGATTCATTGTTCATGTACCACACCCAGTGCTCCATGCAATACGTGCCCTCCTCAATACCCACTACGAGGCTTGCCCACCCCCCACCCCCCACAAATACAGGTTTTTTTAAACAACTTACTCTGTTTAATTTTAGAACTGGTTTTACAAGGTAGAAATTTTAAAGTTGCTTAATTGCTATGCCATACAAATTGTCAAACTTTATTATTATTGATTAATTTTATTTACAACTGTTAGGGGCGCCTGAGTGGGGCTCAGTCGGTTAAGTGTCCAACCCTTGATTTCAGGTCAGGTCATGATCTCAGGGTTGTGAGCTCGAGTCCCACGTTGGGCTCTGCTTTCAGTATGGAGTCTACTCGTGATTCTGTCTTTCTCCCTCTCCCCCTCCTCCTGCTCACACTCCTTCTCTGTAAATTAATTCTTTCTCTTTCTTTCTTTTCTTTCTTTCTTTCTTTCTTTCTTTCTTTCTTTCTTTCTTTCTTTCTTTCTTTCTTTCTTTCTTTTCTTTCTTTCTCTTTCTCTCTTTCTTTCTTTCTCTCTTTCTTTGCCTTTCTTCCTTCTTTCTTTCCCTTCCTTCCTTCCTTCCTTCCTTTCTTTCACTGAGAGATTGAGATCACAAGTAGGCAGAGAGGCAGAGGGAAGCAGGCTCCCGCTGAGCAGAGAACCCAATGCGGGGCTCGATCCCAGGACCCTGAGATCATGACCTGAGCTGAAGGCAGAGGCTTTAACCCACTGAGCCACCCAGGCACCCCAATAAATAAATTCTTTTAAAAAATTGTTAGACCTTTCATTTTACTAGGTAAAATAATATTCTGTAAGGACCTTATTGAGGCTATGTTATTTATTCCTTCAGTAAACAGTTACTGAGAACTTAACTTTGGGTTACATTCTTGAATTTGGGAATTGAAAGTTTTACTATCTTCCCCAGGCTTATTTCAGAGTTTTACCACATTAGCTACTTTCTATATTCTCCTTGAGTCTATTTAGGAATAGAGGACTTAGTTTCTCTTTTCTTTCATGAGTCCTGCAGAAACTTTAATAAACAGAAACACGTTAAACCCTGCTATCAGGGACGGATGAATGTTTTCTGATATTCTTCAACGAGAGACAGAAAAGGGTGGCAAATTTACTTTCTTGTAATGCTGGGAGTGGCCAGGTTTGTCCATTTGGTTCTTATTTTAGCTAAAAATGGTAATTCAAGTTGTCGTCGTTGTGTTTTTCATTTTTGTTTTTAATGTCTCATTTTTTAATTTAAATTCAGTTAATTAGCATCTAATGTATTATTAGTGTCAATCTCATTTTCTTTTCAGCAACATAAGTATTTATTTTTTAAAGTACTTGCAAATGCCTGGGTAAAACATCTTTTTTTCTTTGTGGCAAGGTATTTGTGGAGTTGGACTATTTTTTTAATTCTATGAGAAAAACATGGTTTTAAAGACATTGGTAAAAAAATAATCAGCCCTGTATTCATCGCTATTGTTCTCTGTACTGTAGGCTCTACGAAGGCAAGGACAGCGTCAGGATTTTAATTTTCCCCAAACTATCATTCGATGAGGTGTCCAATCAACAAATGAGTTGATCTTTATTTAAGGACATTGCTTAGATGGCTCTTTTGGCATGCTTTCAACATTTTGTTGTGAAAATCTTAAGCCTACACCAAAGTTGAAAGAATTTTGCAATGAACACCTATATATACACCATCTAGATCCTACCATTAACATTTTGGTGTATTTGCTGTGGCACATATCTGTCCATCTGTATATTTCTATAGCCATTTATTAATTTATCTTACTTTTGGTACATTTCAAGGATTTTTCTGGACCATCACAGAAGCTAATTTGTATTCAGAAACCATATTCTAATCGGTGAAAGAAAAAGTGATGAGGGGTCAGTTTTGGCTATCAGATGCAGCTGTGTCACTGACCTCATATGACATGTATGGATAAACTATGATTTCTTGCTAATGTTTCTGTGATTTTAACATTAAACATTTAGCATGATCTCCCGATAGAGATTCCTCATTTGCTGACTGTCATGATGGTGTAAATGCTGATTGTGTTTGTTTACTGTCGCCATTACAGATGGCTTTAATGTTACGTCACAGGAAGCTTAACCTTTTCTGTCTTTTCTGGCCAGGAGTAGCTCATCGAAGCCAGAGCAGTGAAGGAGTCAGTTCTCTCAGCAGCTCGCCCTCCAATAGCCTTGAAACCCAATCTCAGTCTCTCTCACGTTCCCAGAGCATGGATATCGATGGTGTCTCTTGTGAAAAAAGGTAAAGTGAGCCATTTTCCAATAAGCTGTTGGGTTTACGGAACAGGAGAGATTGAGTCGCTTCGGTCTCTAGTCCGCTAGTGCCAGCCCAGAGATTGATGCCAGTCCTCAGCAAATTAGTGCGAGATCTCTGAGGTTCATAGGTCTTTGTATTAGTCTGAAATAGTCTTTATAAAAGTTTTTTTGGTTTTGGTATCGAAATGTCTTTTATGAAATAACAGCATAAGTGGTAAAAAAAAATTGTTTTAAATTTTTTCTAATGTCCATATTTTGTACATACCATGTTGGCAAGCGTATGTCAGTCCCTAAAAATTTCTTCAAAGTTTTACTGACCAGTGAAATTTTAAAGTTTGGAAGGGTACAGATAGGTAAGCCTCATACCTTAGGAGCTCCATAAGGGTCAGGATGTCGAGTAGAGTCTGTCTGTGCTGTCAGAGTGCTACGAGTGGGGGACAGAGTGGCTGAGGTACTGATTCCTTTATTGCTTGGGCAGGCCAGAGCCCCCCGACTCCCGCCCCAGGACCCATCTCCTCTGCCCTGAAGCAGCTCCCACAGTTTATGTCAGTGGACCAGACAAATACTATTTTCTGTGTGTGTTATGATATGGAAAAGGTTAAGAAGCAGTGGCATAGAGCTTTGGCACGTGGTAGGGTTGGGGTAAGGAGCCAGATCAGAGGTCACCTCATATTAGGTAAGAATGCAGGAAGGACTGCATTCTTAGGAAAAAGATCGAGTAGGAAAAAATCAACCCCACAGAGTAAAACCAATTGTGTTCTTATTATCTTAGCTCTGAGTAGATAAATTGTTAAAAAACCAAGTCATCTCTGCAATTTCATGGCCAGTGGGTGACTTCATTGGGTCTAGCACCTAGATTTATGCTCTTGGTATAGTCTGCAAAGCCTCAAGCTGAGAACTACTATCATATATAGTGGAGCCAGGCCTATGCTGTCTGAAAGGTACCTAGCAGAAGCAAACATTAATCATCCATGTCTTCAGACAATTTCCTTAGAAAAATTTCCAAGAAGTGTGAGCTCATGGTCCGAAATCACAGAACACACTAGATAAAAGCCACCGTGAGTAAGGTACCCGGAACCAGGAACAACAGAATTATTCACCTAGAGATTTTTGGGGTTTGGAATTACTAGGTACGGAATACAAAACACGTATGTTTAAATAAATTACAAAGGGAATTGAAAACACGAATAAGGGGAAAGCAGCTATAAAAACGACCAAGCACAGTTGAAAAAGAACCATGTAGAATTTCCAGAAATGAAAAGATAGTTCAAATCGAAAACTTGATGCAAGAGTTAAGACAGTTGATTAGACATAGCTAGAGAATTAACGTACCGAATGGTAGAGCTGAAGAAATTATCCAGAGTGCGCCACAAAGAGAAAAAGATGAAAACTGTGCAGTGTATTTAGAGACATAATGGACACACAGCCAGTATATATTTAATGGAAATTCAAAAGGAGAGAGTAGGGAGACTTAGAGCAATTCCCCACACCCCTCTTTATTCTTTGCTTTTTTCCTCTACTGGTTTGGAAGCCATTATCAAAAAGATAAATGGCTAAGAATTTTTCTAGAGTTGATAAATGGTATGACTCCTCTGATTGAAAAAGCCCAGAAACTCACATGCTGATTAAACCAAGGGAAGTTCGTATCTGGACATTTTGTAGTAAAATTAGTAAAATTTCCGAACATTAAAGACAAAAGACCTTTAAAGCGGCCAGAGAGAGAAAAGAGTTTATCTGCCAAAGAACGCTAGTTAGAGGTCTGAACGACAGAAGTCACACGGAGGCATAATAGTGTCAAAATGCTAAAAGTGAATCAAGTGTGCACTGGGAATTGTGCTTCCTCGGGCACCTATCTTTCAGGAGCGAGAGTGAAATAAAGACATTTATCGATTCAAAATAAAAACAACTGAACAAACAAAAACAACCTGATAGTCTGCCACCGGAAGACCCCAACTTTTAGCAGATGGAGTTGAAGAAGAAGGAAAGTGATCTCAGGACTGATGTCTGAGATGCAGGCTGGAAGGATGAATGAAGAAAATAAATGTGGGAAATCTAAACAAGCGCTGGCAGTAGAAACCAGTAGCAACAGTACATAAAATAATCCTGGGGGAGAGAAGGAAAGCAGTGAGTTCGATGTAACATGCTGGACAGCATAGCAGGGAAGCCAGGAGCCGGGTGGGCAGAACAAGCTCTAAGGTCCCTCGGTCCTTGGGAGAGGGGTGAAGATACTTGGCCAACTTTTAGATTTTGAAGTAGGGATACTTGGTAAAATTTCAAGGGTAGCCACTAAAAGAACGGGAATGGAGTATATCTTCCAAACCAGTAAAGGGAGAATATGGAATGAGAGTTGGAAGCTTGGGAGGATTTAAGTCAATTCAAAAGGAGGGAAGAAAGAAATACAAGTTTTAAAAAAGGGACACATAGCACAAAAGGAGAAGGTCAAAAGAAATGGAAATTGGTCAGTAATCACAGTGAATCACGGCAAAAAGGCTTAGATTGGGGTAAAAACAAAACAGAACTCAGCTTCATCCTTGTTTACAGAAGGCATACCCGAAACATTAGGTTAGATCTTCAACCTTTCACTGAAAGCAAAAGACGGGGAAAAGCTATCCCACACAGATACTAAACGAAAGAAAACTGGGGTAAACATGTTCATAAATTAGACTTTAACGCACAGAGTGTTATTAGAAATCAGCATTGTGTACTGTTTAACAGTTTCCAAAATATACGCTCTTAGTAAGAGGACAGCCACAGCAATAAAGCGCACAACAGAACTAGGAGAAAACGACACATAATCATAAGGGGAGATTTTAACACGTCCCTTTCATCCATCAATAAACAAAAAGAATGAGCATCAGGGGACGCCTGGGTGGCTCAGTTGGTTAAGCGGCTGCCTTCGGCTCAGGTCATGATCCCAGGGTCCTGGGATCGAGTCCCACAGCAGGCTCCTTGCTCGGCGGGGAGCCTGCTTCTCCCTCTGCCTCTGTCTGCCACTCTGCCTGCTTGTGCTCTCTCTCTGACAAATAAATAAAATCTTAAAAAAAAAAAAGTGATCATCAGTAAGTATATGAACAAATTAAACAACACAGCTAAAAGCTCGATCTAAGGGACAGATACAGCACTTTGCACTCTGCAGTTGGAGAATACACTTTCTTTCCGAATACCCAACGACCAGGGAGTTTCTATGTGACGCTTCACATAGATCATGTTTTCTGATGAGGACATTAGATTAGGTAGTTAATAGAAGGAGAAAAACTTAAAAATTTCCTCATACAGTTGGCAGTTTTTAAAACAGAGCATGCTTCTAACTACAGATCAAAGAAGAAATAGTAATGGGAATTTGAAAGGATCTAGAACTAAGCAATAAGAGATACTGCATGTTACGAGCTGTATGTCGTAGCTAAGGTGGTTCTCAGAAGAAAATAGAAAGCTATAATATAAATGAAACAAGGAAAAAGAGAATATAAATAAGTATTGGAAATAAAAACCCTATTCTGGGAAGACTCTTTCCCTGGATATGTGCATGGCCAACCCCCTCCTGTCTGTATTCATGTGGCATTTATTTCTCAGTGAGGCTCACCCCAAATGGGAAGGCCTGCACTCTCAATTGTCCTTTCCTTAATTTTTCCATAGCAGTTATCATTGTACGATATGTTTTACTTATGTTTATTGGCGTCTTTCTCCCTCTAACTAGAAGGTAAGCTCCATGACACAGGGATTGTTTTGTCCCTTTTGTTTGTCCATTGACCTCTCCAACAACTAGAACAATGCCTGCATAGAAAGGCGATCTCGGTAATGATTGTTATTAAAAAAGAGAATTCCATGAAAAAACTATAAATATGCAACATGCAAATAAACATGAAAATCTGGATGAAAATCAAATTCCTGGAAAAAAGTAATTCTCCCAAAATTGACTCAAGAGGAAAGAGAAAACCTGAATGCTCAAAAACCATGAAATAAATTGGATCAATATTTTAAAATTTTCCAAAGCAAGCCCCTCACTCATTTAATTTTATGGCAGATTCTGCCATTCCAGTTATACACACAATTTTCCAGGTAATTTTAAAAAATAGGGAATAGTTACCAACTCAGTTTACAAAGCTTGTAAGACCTTAATATCAAAACCAGACAAGAATAATATAAAAGAAAAAAATTACATGGTAATCATGCTCATGAACGTACTTGCAAAAATCTTGAGATAGTGATAAATCAAATATTGTAACACATAAACAGCAGACAAAATTTCTGTGGGGCTGGATGCCAGGATAGTGGTTACTGTGGGCTAGCTTAGTTGTGGCAGGGTCGTCGGGGTGCTCTTGGAGTGCTGGTAATGCTCTGCTTCTTGATGTGGGTGCTGATTATATCAGTTTCTTTTATGAAGCTTTATTTAGCCAAACGCACATGATCATCTAGGGAATAGGTCTGTACAGATATTTCAATTATAAGTTTAGTTTAAAGTAATAATGTAACATGAGCAACTTGGGTTTATCTCAGGAATGCAAGGGTACAGCATTAGTGAATCTATAAATATCATTCCCCACATTGTATATGAAAGAGAAGAGCCATATAATTTTGGTAGTTGGAAAAGTTTGATAAAACTCAACATCAGCTCATGATAAGAATCGTCGCAAACAGGAAACAGAAAGGTGCCTCCTAAATTGGCAGTATGGCAGAGACAGAGCAGTGAATAGTTGGGGGCCAAGTAACTAGTTTTGTCCAGTAGACTGTGAGTGGAAGTGACATGTGTCACTTTTAGGCGAAGGCAGTTGAGCCGATTCCTCCTCCATCCCTCTCTTCTCTTGCTCCAGTGACCTTGGAGGCTGTGTATTGCAGATGGCATAGATTAAAGATGGAGTAAGGATGCTTCACTCTCACCAGACTTTGCGTAAGCAAGAAATAACCATTATAGTGTTAAGCCTCTAAGATTTCCAAGTGTGTGTGTGTAACCACAGCGTAGCCTACCTCATTCTGACTAATATAAAGGACGTCACTCAAGAAACTACAGCAACTCTCATACTCTGGGGTGAGAAACTAGAAACACTTCCTTTAAAATCGGGAAAAAGAACGAAGATGGCTACTCTTTCTGCATCTGGTCAACATGGGGATCCTACCCAGGGAGTAAAACAAATAAGGGTTAGAGCGGAAGAAATGAAATAATTAGTCTTTGGAGATGAAATTATTTTCTACCTAGTAAATCCTACGTATAAGTAAATAAGTTGCTTCTAAGAGATCTGTACCGGTTATATTACTATGGACTGGTGACAAGAAATTAGAAAACTTAATTTTTTATGTTTTTAAGTTTTTTAAGTTTTTTAAGTTTTTAAGTTTACCATTCATGGTTTCATTTAAAAACATATGGTACCTAGGTATAAATTTAGCAAAAGAAGTGAAAGACTTATAGAGAAAACTATGAAAGTTTATTGAAAGACCAGGGGTGCCTGGGTGGCTCAGTCAGTTGAATGGCTGGCTCTTGATCTCTGCTCAGGTCTTGATCTCAGGGTTGTGAGTTCAAGCCCCGCACTGGGCTCTGTGCTAGGTGTGGAGCCTATTTAAAAGAAGAAGACCTTGAAGAAGACCTAAATACTTGGAGAGAGATACTTATCTCTGGACTCAATAACGTAATGATGTCCTTTCTCCCCAGTTTGATCTCTAGAGTCAATGAAATTCTAGTGAAAGTACCACCAGGATTTTTAAAGAGTCTGTGAAGCTGATTCTTAAGTGTGTGTGGAAGAGCCAGAGGCCAAGAATGGCTAAGACTCTCTTGAAGTGGGAGAGTGAGGTGGAGACATTGACCTAGCAGATATCAAGATTTACTGTGAAGTATTAGTAAGTAAGATAGAGTGGTTTTTGTACAGGGACAGGCAACGGAACAGAAATGAATATCCAGAAAAAGACCCATACATACGTGGCCACTGGACCTACGAGAGGTGATTTCATATTAGCATAAAAAGGATGGTCTTTTCAATAAACGGTGCTGGGAAAATTATTTATTTAATGTGGGAAAAACTAATATATGTGCATAACCGGATTTTTGTAATCAGGCTCTGACTGTATGTATACCATTTAAAAATAATATGTATAGAAAATAACCTCTAATTTGCTTTTGAAAGTGAGCCTAAGAAAATGCCAACTTAGGAGAAATATTTCCAGCCGGTGTAATTGACAGAATGTTTACATCCTAGTATAGGAAGAGCTCTTAAAAGTTAATCAGAAAAAAAGATTTTATTTATTATTATTTTGACTTCTTGACTGATTTTGACTGATACTTAAGAACTTTTCCTCAACCAGGAGCTATGACATTGGGTGGATTTATGAAAGGTAAAAGCCTTATTTGTCTTTTATACTTAAAGCATGTCCCAGGTGGATGTGGATTCAGGAATTGAAAATATGGAAGTTGATGAAAACGATCGAAGAGAAAAGAGGAGCCTCAGCGATAAGGTTGGTAAGAGATGAAGCCCTTGATTCTGTTTTTAGAAAAGGTAATATAAACACCCTTTCGGTTTTTCCGTCTGCAGAGTTGATCAGAGTAAGCCACCCCAAGTCAGCAAATCCTGTTTAGGTGACTTTTATTTTTGGAGGAGAAACAGGTAGCCTAGATTTCCCTAATGGAAGGAGAGAGCTCACTTCTTTCATCTGGTCACATCCTTCAGTTATCTTGGTTTCGGATCCATATTTCTATCAATAAATGGAGTTTGTAATCAGAAGGAATCTAGTGCTAATATGTGCTTTTTCTGTTGGTCTTTTGCTTACGCAAGTAGGTCATCAGATCTTCCATAGTATTCGGAGAAAAATGGCTGGGAATTGAAGCAAGAATGCGTGAAGTCCAGTAGCACTTAGAAGCTCATTTAAAATATGAGGTCTTTATATTTTGTTATCGTCTGAGCTTAGTTCCCCATAGCTAGCCAAAGAAAGGTGTTCTATTTTGGCGGGTGTCATGGGGGCGGACCTGGCAGAGACA
Organism: Potos flavus; assembly: GCA_028534135.1. Classification (NCBI taxonomy): domain Eukaryota; kingdom Metazoa; phylum Chordata; class Mammalia; order Carnivora; family Procyonidae; genus Potos; species Potos flavus. The sequence goes on along the minus strand of CM052900.1, from coordinate 160,036,052 downwards.
GTTGCCTCACTTCCTGTGTGGTGATTAGGAGTGTTCAGCAGCACATGGCGGCGGTCATCTGTTGCACTGTGGCCTTCTAGTGGCGCAATGCTTTATTTTGTAGAATTCTTCCATGTTTCCAGAATTCTTTTATATATGTGATATTTTATCTGTGACAGAAACTAGTGAGTAGTAACATTAACTTCTGGAAAAGTTTTTGGATGAAAATTAGTTCTGGGCTGATGTTACCCTGGCTCTTTGGCCTTCAGGAAAGTAAACGAATAGGATGTATGTACATCCTTTATCACATTCCTCCCTTGGTAATTACAGGTAATGGTCCTGCTCCTTTATCCACCCCCCGTAGATAATTGTAAGCTCATGAAACCTCCATGTTGGTAATGAAGTCATAGTAACAGGTTTATTTTTCTCTTTAGTCAATGGGTGAACAGTTGCATGCATTTCTAAAATATCCTCATTAATAAATGAATTACTTGAAATTAACCTGCAAATCTTCTTCCTCACAAGGAGCCTTCCTCGGGTTCTGAAGTGTCTGAAGAACAGGCCTTACAGCTGGTCTGTAAGATCTTTCGTGTCTCCTGGAAGGACCGGGACAGAGATGTCATCTTTCTTTCTTCTCTTTCTGCACAATTTAAGCAGAACCCAAAAGAAGGTAGGAATCTAGCTTCGCTGTTAAAGAGAAAATAAGGATGTCAGATCTTTGCCCTTCTGTTACCCACATTCACTCTCTCTTGCTTTGGCATTAAATTTTTGGACTACAGAGATAGTTCTTGATCCTCATCAAGAACTGCTTGATGCAAGAACTGCAAGAACTGCTGTTCGGCCACTTTCCATTGCTCTTACTGATAGATTATTTTTTTTCTACTTTCATGATTTCTCTAGGAGAAAGCTATATAAATAAGTTAATTGTCTCCACTGTTTCAGGGTTGAAGTTATTAATGTCTCTAATAAATAGGAGTCTACTGGATGGTCTCCAGGGATCCTGGGAGAGGTGCTCTGTATGACCTATACTTGCTTTAAGTGCCTCTCAGGTCATGTGCAGACAGTGGAGTAAATCTGCTTGATTAAATTGCTTAGCAGAATAAAACATTGATATTTTGCTGAGTTTTCAGGATTCTACGTTAAGAGGCTATACTAAACCGCACTTCTATAACAAAGTAATAAAACTTTTAGTAAGATGCCAGCATTTCAGGCACTGACACTCTTCTTTACAGAAGTCATTTGGAATGGGGAAGAGGCAGGGGTGGTGTGCTGTGTGTCCCTTTGCACATTACTCGACTAGAACCCTAATGGCAGGGATTTTTTGTCTGTTTTGCTCCCTGATGTATTCCCAGTACTTAGAAGTGTGCCTGGTACTTAATAATCCCTCAATAAATGTACTTTAAATGAGTAAATGAAAAGAAGATCATCTGTCCCTTTTTTGTGCTGCCCATCTTCCCTGGCAAGAAAAGTCCCCCATGTTCCTGGCAGATGGATAGTTTACTTCTGATTTTACTGGGACCTTCTTATTAACTGGTTGTAGATATGAGCCTGGCACCCATGTGTTTCAAAAGCCTGCCACTTGTTGTTGTTGTTTTTTTTTTAATTTTTTTAATTTAATTTTTTATTTTTTAAAAGATTTTATTTATTTATTTGACAGAGAGAGATACCATGAGAGAGGGAACACAAGCAGGGGAAGTGGGAGAGGGAGAAGCAGGCTTCCCACCGAGCAGGGAGCCCGATGTGGGGCTCGATCCAAGGACCCTGGGATCATGACCTGAGCTGCAGGCAGATGCTTAACGACTGAGCCACCCAGGCCCTCCCCCCCCCTTTTTTTAAAGTAACAGCTACTTTTAAAAAAAATATTTATTCCAGAGAGAGCAAAAGAATGAGCAAGTGGGGGGAGGGGCAGAGGGAAAGGGAGAGAAAGATTGTTTACCAGACTCCCCGCTGAGCATGGAGCCTGACTCGGGGCTCGATCCCACAACCCTGAGATCAGGAGCTGAGCCAAAATCAAGAGTCGGGCACTTAGCCGACTGAGCCACCCAGGTGCCCCCTTGTTATTTTTCTTACTGTAAACCTTAAGATTCTTAAATCTGTCTTGTACATATTAAGCAATCATTTATAATAGCCAAATCAGATAAGATTTACATGTGTTTCAGCTCTCATTTATTTAGCGATATTTAAAATGTATCTAAAGATCTATAGTAATGCATTTGCGAGCTTCAAAGAATAAGGAAGCAGTTAGAAAATAGAATTTGCTCCAGAAAGCCAGATGCTGACTAAATATTAGACCCTTCCTAAAATATTTTGAACCTCGCATTTAGTAGTTTTACTGTGTATAAAACATAGGTAGTTGAAGAAATGTGAACCCAGCTTTATTTCTAGTATGATAAATGTCTATAGCTGGGAGTAGCAAGACCATAGGTATACAGTTAATGTATATCAGCAGTGATTCTCATTGGGTGCCCTCCGATTTTCTTTCTTTTTCTTTTTTTTTTCTTTTTAAATAAGTTTTATATTTTGGAATAATTTTAGATTTACAGAAAAGTTGTGCTGGGAGTTCCCATACACGCTTCACCCAGTTTCCCTAATGTTACCATCTTATGTAACCATAGTGTATTTGTCAGAACTAAGATACCGTTATCTGAACTCAGGCTTCATTTGGATTTCACCGGGTTTTCCCCAAATGTCCTCTTACTGTTCCAGAATCCAGTCCGGACACCACACTGAACCTCTGGTTCCTTCTCTGATTCACGGACTGCATATATGAAGAAGCACGCGTAACCTCTTCTTTATTCTGCCTTTCCAACAGTGTTCTCTGATTTTAAGGACTTGATTGGCCAGATTTTAATGGAAGTGCTAATGATGTCTACTCAGACTAGAGATGAAAATCCCTTTGCCAGTCTGACGGCCACATCACAGCCAATTGCAGCGGCAGCTCGGTCACCAGACAGAAATCTCATGCTCGCTACCGGCTCCAACCCAGGAACAAGCCCCATGTTCTGCGGCGTGGGTTCCTTCGGTGCCAGCTCTTTCTCTAGGTCAGTGCGGCTCCTTGTGCCCTTTGAGCTCGGTAGCGAAACAGCCATGAAGTGTGTGAGGGCAGGGACCGCTCCCTCATGGGGCTCTGCCAGTCCGATGGTGGCATGTGTTGTCGTCGGGCGGGGGTGTTCAGTCGTGGCTGGACGGCTTGTCTTTTCCAGATTGGTTTGTCTGGCTTCCCATGGTTAGGCTATTAGTAAATTTTAGAAGCAAATGGCTGTATATAGTACATTATTCTTTGGAGAGAAGGCTTTATCGTACTGTAAATGTAGCCTCTAGATGGGTACGGTGATTAGATTATAACCATTTAGAAGAGTATCTGAGAGATTTGTACACTTAAACGCTTAGAGATACGAAGAGTCATTGTACTATTCTTTAAAAGCGTGATAGTTTCTGTTTTAGTTATTTACCTCAAGCGTTTCTTCAATTTTCTCTTCTTTCTTCTCTTTCCCAACTGATTTAGCCTCTATGAGACTAGCCCAGCCCCCAGTACAAGTTTCTGGAGCTCGGTGCCGGTGACGAGCCCATCCTTTGCCGCCTCCCCTTCCCGTGCAGCCGGCCCGACGGCTGGGCCTTCCGTTTCCCTCAGCCCCCACGCCGCGGCTCCCGGGACTGCCGCAGGGAGCCAGCCCTCATCTCCGCGGTATCGGCCCTACACCGTCACCCACCCGTGGGGGTCTTCAACCTCTCCTACCCCGCGGTGCCCCGGCATCTCCATTCTATCCAGCTCGCCCAGCCTCCCTGCCCTCGCTAGTAGCCCTCAAGCAGTGCCCGCCAGCTCTCCCAGACAGAGACCCAGCAGCCTGGGGCCACCTTCCCTGGCCGCCTCACCCAGTGCCGTGAGCAGACGTCCCGCAGCCCTAAGGATCTCTCCTAGGTATTTATTCAGCAGGAGAGCTGGGTGCGTGCTTGCAGTGCAGGGAGAGGCGATTAACTCGCTTTGGAAGGACTGGTGTGTGACGCTGACCTCAGTTCGATGTGTTTCTCTGTTTGGGGTTGTTAACCTGTGTGTCTCACTAGTCCGGTAGGCTCACGCCCCGAGCCCGTGCTTCTTGCAGGCTTTGATAACCGTTGAAGGTGCAGGTGTTCCATTGTGCGTCCCTCCGTCTGTTCTTACCCCTCACTCTTCCTCCTTCCTGTCGCAAAAAAAAAAAAAAAAAGTCACTTTCGTTTTTTGAAATCTAGTTCATGTGTCATTCCTCATTACAGATGAATTCCAGAGGCTGTGGGCAGTTTGTATTTGAGAGTTGGGGCTCACAGGAGCACTTTTCAGCTATCCGTACTGTGGTCGATCATAGTTGGAATACAGTTAGCCCAGGGGGTGGTGGGAGCAAGTCTGGGCTCGTGTCCCTTACCTCTGATCACTGGGGCTGGGCTGGCGTTTGTGCCCTGACCCTTTGATTTGAGCCTCTTCAAAAGAAGCAGTGTCAGAATGCCACTAATCCGATGCGCCCCCACCCCTACCCCCCCGCAATGTACCTGTGCATTTATGTCATTGAGGTGAATTATTTTTCTGCATGTCAGTAATCAGAACTTTTAGCATAACAGTTAATTAAAAAGGGATAGCAGTTACAAAAGCTTTCCACTTCTTATTTTTCCTTTGTTCCCTGACGACCTTTTTTGCTTTTGTTGTGGTAGTATGTACGACAATCCTTTCTCCTTCCTCTTCCTCGCGCTTTCTGGCGACAGTAGTGATGAAGATGAAGAAGATGATGCTGATGATGATGGTGATGATGGTGATGATGAAGGTGGTGGTGGTGGTGATGAGTTTTCTTGTGTCCAGTTTGGGTCCAGGTATCAGAGGAATGGAGTCTTACCCCTGCATGTGCATAGGTGCTTAGGAACTAACTTTTATAAGCGCTCGTTAGGGGCGTGCTTTATCTAAACAGGGTAGGGTCAAACGAGACAGCCCGGAGAGTCAAGGTGTGGGGAGCTTGCATGTACCGAGGTGTTAGGACCTTACTTATCCCGGGGTAAAGTGGCACATAGGAAAATCTGCATCGTTGCTGCCCGGTAAGTTTGGAGGAAAACTTATGTGTAATCATTTGTCAGAAACACGAACAGCAGATTAAAGAGGAGTCATCAAGCCTAAGATCTGAAATGAGGGACCCTCCATTTACCTATGGCGAGTGTTCTTATGAGTCTCCCGATGTGAGCAACCCGTACTCAGCGGGGGCATGTTTCCTTACGTACGGTTGCATGGATCGCCGCTACTTAGGAATGGCAAAGGGGCTGGGATCGTGTGTGCGTGTTTGTTTCTGTTTCCCCCTCTTCCACCCCAGCCTGGTGTGGCAATCTGTTTAAGAGCGTATGGGGCCATCCTGTCTGGTGTAACTGATTCTGCTTTCACTTCTAACCTTAAATTTCACTGATCACCTCCTTGACCTCAGTGAAGCTAGACCCTTGTTTAGACAGCCTCTGAAATGACAACAGAGGCTGAAACTTAGTTCGTGATGCTGCTGAATGTTCCCCCCTGAAAGCCATGTGAAAAAAGACTGCGTGGGTTCTCTAGGTGACTTTGGGCAAGAAAATATAATAGCACCTTCTTTCCGAACCTCTGACTCATTGTCTTACGATTTTGCTCTTAAATCGAAGTTTCCACTGGACTGATTTGGTATTTGTGCCCAGCACTGTTCAAAAATAACTCTAGGTTATAAATAGAGACGGCAGTAGGAGTTAGGTACACTTCATTAAATTTGACAGTGTTCAGAAGAATCATTAGAGAGAGTACATAAAGAGAGAAAGGAATGTTGGTGCAAGGTTGAATATTGATTCAGGAAGGTTGATATTTGTATTAGGTTGAACATTGTATTAGTGTTTCTCAAGTAAATTTCCCAAAGGTAGAAGTGTCTTTTTCATGTGGGTAAAATCCTACTGCACGATTATAGTAATGCAGCAGGCATCCTTTTTAGGAATCAATTTCCATACATGATGGAAGTGCTTTGTTAATCTGTTTTACTGTAAATTGTGAGAGACATGCTCTCTCTCCCTGGCCTATTTAATTCCAGCTTGCTCTCATGAAGATACCAGATTGTGTGCTGCTTTTCCTAGCACTAGACTCCTAGCGTCCCAGCCTTGTCTCTGATCTAGATTCTGTAGCTACAAGGAGAGATAACTGTGTAATAATAGCTCCAAATACTGACTGAGCATCGTGGGCCAGACCCTGTGCCAGCTCTCTGCACACATTATCCCTCTGTCCTCACAGCAGCCCTCCCAGCTACTGTAAGGAACCCGGGGGACAGGGAGGTCAGTCACGTAACTAAGTACGCGGCAAGGCGTGAGTCCAGAACTCAACTCACCCACTTCACCACCACGCTGTGCTCCCAGCAGCACTCGTGTTGTTCTCGTTCCTCACTCGTTATTTCACTGCCGAGTGTTTATGCATCTACTCTGTTCCTTGGCAAGGAAGTGCCAGCATTTTACTCGGTAATTACAAAATTCCATTCAGTTGGCAGGTCCCTTGCTGGCTGTTAAAACGGAATCTGATCTAGCCAGATTTTGGCAACTTACAGCTTTTGAATCGCTATCAAGCAGAATGTGAGAGGATGTATAAAAATATATAACTGATTAAGCAAATAGAGAGGAACCCAAGAATGCACGGAGGGCCCGAACCAAGAGGAGGTCACAAAAAACCTCGTTAATTCAAGTGATCAGGAAATACCAGTTATTTTCTTGCCAATCGATCTTCCCAGAATTTTATGTACGTTGAAGTAAGCGGTTTCTACACCTATTCCTTGCCCGGTAAGATGAATGTTGTAGAAGGAGCGACAGGGGCCGCGTCTGTCTCCCTCCAGCCCCCCGTCCTGCTCGCCCGCCCGGTGGAGTTGACAGGTTACAAATGTTTTGGGAAGTAGTTGGGACATACGTTCATATGTTAATTATCTATAGTGGGGACGAGAAGGATTAACTTAAAGGTAGAACGTTCCTCCTGTGACGTTCTGTAGCCCTCTGTGAAAAGAGCTATATGAATTCTAAGGATTGACCTGATGCAGGAGCGGAATGAGCGAAGTGAGAGGATCATGTTGTAATAAAGATAACGTAGCATTTGGTCTAAGGAAAATGTTTCCGAGTGTTTCCTAGGAAAGAACCCTGTTTGCAACTGCTTAGATATTTCAGCGAAGGAGGTAGAATCTTCAACGTCGTGAACCTGTGTGAATAGAGAAAGGGAAAATTAGCAAATGATGAGAGATGTTCATATTTACCCTCTTGTTTCTGCTGCTTGTCACTGCTTGGAGATGACACATGGGAACAGTCCTACCATGTGTGTCTCCAGACCCTCCAGTGATGTGCCTGCTCACACAGAGTACAACCCGAAGCCTTGCTGTGGCGCGCGAGACCCTTCTTCTCACATACACGCACATGCACACATCACACGCGCGTGCATTCCTCTTTTCTGACCTCACGCGCCTCCCCTCGCCTACACCCTCCCCTGGCATAGTCCCTGCTGCCGTAGGCCTTCGCGCTTACTTCCTCGCTATGGACAGCTGTCCCCAAGATGGCTGCATGGCTTGCTCCCCGACACCCTTGGGTCCTCGTCTACGTGCCATCTTCCCAGAGGGTCGTCTTACACGTTATATAAAGCACACACGCACACTTACTGCCCGTCTCTGTCACCATGCTCTGCTTTCATTGTTCTTCACAGCATTCCCGTATTATTTTGGACTGTCCCCCCGCCCCAGAGTGTAATCGCCATACCAGCAGGGTCTGTTCCATTCTGTGTGCTGCCCCCAGAGCCTACAGCGGCGCCCGGGATACACGGCACACTGAACATTTGTTCAGTGAATTCCCGTTGCTCGAACCCACACTGCTCTGACTTTGCCTTGCACTGAGAAAACATGACATTTCTAAAGTCTGCGTTCAAAAAAATGAGTTACGTAGGAGAGAGATTATTCATGCCATTATAGAAGAACTTACCAAGGAACGTGTTTTCTTGGTGCATTTCAAATGGGATTCGGTTTGCACAGGTCTAATGCACGTTGGCTCCCCAGGAAGATTTGTGTTGTGTTTTCAGAAGGTTTCAGGTATATTTCAATTATGGGAAGTAATCACTTTGTTAAATTGGACTGTCGCTGTGGTTATCAGAAAACGGTTCACACATTCTCCCAGAAGGAGGTATAAGTTTGCAAATAACTCGTAGGACTTGAATATGACATATTTCCAATGTGGTAGTCCATGTGTCGCAGTTGTTGAAAGCATCATGAATTTCGGAATAACTTGTTTAGGGAAAAATGAAATGTTATTTTAAAACTTTAAAAACGTTTATCGATAGCATGAACGTATGCACACAAACACTGCACCACTTTCTCCTTCAGCGTGGCATTCCAAATTTGAGTCCAGTGCTTTCACTTTGAACCTGAAGATCGTCGTGCGTTTTGATCATTGAGACCTGCGTGTAGTGTTGTTGAGACTGGCCCACTGCTCATGCCAGGGGATCATGGTTTACTTTTGTACCTTTAGGACCAATCCTAAAATTTGTAATCCGTGAACAAATACTGGAGTTTATTCTACATTTCCTATTTGGTTAAATTTTATTTCATTTTTTTGGTCGTCTTCTGTTCTTGAGACTTAGCTGAAGCGTTGTTTGGCGTCTCACAGATGATCGCCAAAATATACCAACTTCTTTTAGCTATGAAAATTCTCTAATATATTCTGGGTGCCTTTCATTGCATTGCCTGGCACGAGACAAGCAATCTTCTACATATATTGTCACTTTTCATATCTCCGTGCAATAGTTGTGAAGGTACCTCAGTTGGCTTCGAGTGTTCACGTTTAAGTTAAAATTCAGTGGGATGTGTCAGCCAGGGATGGACCGTAGTTTCAGCACATGAGCGGCCCCCACGTAAGCCTGCTGACTTTACGCAGACGTTGGCGCGTTGGCCGTGGGTACTGACCCCTGGAGGCTGGCAAGGATTTCCGGCATCAGATGTGAGATGCTTTTCATCAGAAATGTAAAAATGTGAAAAATTTAGGCCTTATTATCAAGGAAATGTATAGTTGAAATTTTCATTTTAAACACGAGGCAGATTGATTTTCATTGTTTTCTGTGAGAGCCACTCAAAGGAAAATTAACCTTAGTTGGGTCTGGGGAAAGCCTCTGTTGGTCAGGTTCATCTTTGGAAGTGCAATGAATAATAGGCTGATAGCAGACAGAAGAGGAAAGAACCGCAGAGAGCTTGAAACTGAGATGGTGCAGTAAGAAAATATCTCCCTTTCCCCTTTCTACTTTTGGGGATTCACCACACTTCTCATATTTGTGGGTGAGTTTTGCTGTTTTGTTCTGATGGTTGCTTTTTCTTCCCCCCACCCCCACCCCATGCTTTCTTCTCTCTTCCGTTCTGTCAGACCGATAGAGCAGACTGTAGGAGTTCAGATTTACTAGACTCTGGCCTGAAAGCCTTGGGTTTAAAACTGGCATTGTTTTCATCGTTTTAATTTTAATATCAGACTTTCATTCCAAGGTCAAACCTCTGAGCAGCATGGGTTTGAACTGCACAGATCTACATATATGTGGATTTTTTTCAGTAAATACAGTGCAGTACTGTAAATGTCTTTTCTCTCCCTTATGGTTTTCTTAATAATATTTTGTTTTTTCTAGCTTAAGAATAATACTTAAGAATATACTGTAAGGATACAGTGTATAATACATATACAAAATACGTGTTAATCGACTATTACGTTATTAGTAAGGCCACATTAGGCTATTAGTCGTTAAGTTTTGGGGGAGTCAGAAGTTAAATGCAATTTTCAGTTGCATGGAGGTGGCACCCATAAACCTGTGTTTTTCAAGGGTCGACTGTATTTTTCTAAAATTCTAAGGTCAGTTATGCGTATATTCCAGAATTAGTTATGTGTATCAGTGCATCTACCTGCATAACGTATTGTTAATACCTCAATCCCTATTAGTCCTATTGCTTTCTAGCCTTTAATTGTCTGTCCCACTTGAAGTGGGGATGGGTCTTTCAAGGTCGCAATATTCTTCCCATCCTCTCTCATCTTTCATATGTAATTTTTTTGCCAAGTTCATCCTTTCTCATTTCCTTTTCATTTCAAAATTCCTAGCCTCTCCAGTGCCATGATTACTCTCTTCGTCTCTTTTGTGTGTGTCAAATAAATTAGTGAGCTAAACATCAGATTTGGTATGTAACTTGTTGATAGCTGATCTAAACTTTCATTTCCTCACACCTAACCCTTGAGATAATGTTTGGCTTTGGTCTCGGTGAATAATTAATTACTAATCACAACAGTGCTTCGTGTCGTATCCCGCTTCTGTTTTACAAAGCACTTCGCTTTGGTTTCCTTTAAGCTTCACTGCAGAGATGATGAGGTTCTAGTTTCAGGTACCAGGCAGGCAGTACAGCTGGAAAACAACCCAAGGTGGGATACCCCGACACAGGACTTTTGTTTGTGTTTACTGTACAACTTTGCCTCTTTCACTGAAAGTTTCGGAAATTTTTACGTTAATACAAAGAGTTTTATGTTTCTTTCTATAACTGGATGGTTCTCCGTCTCTGGTCCTATTACCCAATGCTGGTTGAAGGCTTTTGAGATTATGCCAGAAGTCGTGAGAAGGGGTTTTTTGTTAGTCTTTCTAACTTCACTCCTGCTGAGTTCAGTGCCGGCTGTAGCATAGTCTGGTGTCCACCTCCGAGTCAGCTTGAGTGAAGCCGGCCGGTTCGATTTAAGTCCGTGCGCTGTCCCTTCCAGTGCCCAGCCCAGCAGCAGTTCTTAGTCCTCTTGGCTTTGTAAGTGGCCATTCCCAATCAGATGAGGTGTTGGGTTTTGGATCCAACTGTCTTCTTAGGTCAATACAATGTTTAGTAAGAGTTCCTGGTATTGGACTTGGAGCAGGTGCAATGAGCAGTCAGCTCCAGCCTTGGCTGCATGGGTGTCTGTGCTTTGTCGTGGGCGCAGGGATCCTAACAGGCTTTCTGCTGCAGAAATGCAAACTCTGTCAAAAATAATTCATTGAGAAGAGGTAAGAATCATCCATTTTCTTTTCTCTTCTCCAAAGTTTGGGAGCCTCTGGTGGGGCAAGTACTTGGGATTCCTACAGTGACCATTTCACCATTGAGACCTGCAAGGAGACAGACATGCTGAACTACCTCATCGAGTGTTTTGACCGAGTTGGAATAGAGGAAAAAAAAGCACCAAAGGTAATATGAAATAGATCCAGTTAAAAAACCCATAAGAACCTGGTTATTTTTTGATAAATACTCACTTGCCCCCTTCGGGAACATTCCTTCATTTATTCAATGCGGAAAATGGTTCTCCAGCATGTATTATGTACCAGGCGCTGGGCTGGGAGCTCACGGTGTTATCAGTGAACAAAACACACAGAGAACTCACAGAACCCTCACAGAACTCACATCCTAGTGGAAGGAAGCAGTGACGGGGACAAGTGCCATTGCCACCAGGGGCTTACACGGCCCCCACAATTTCTGATAGACTGTGACAAGTGTAGTAATAACCCACATTTACGGAGTGCCCGCGGACCGCCGACCCTGGGCTCCGTCTACGGGAGCTCAGATTCTCACCGTTGTTCAGTTAACCTAGTGTAAGGCAGGTATTGTTTTTATTGTATGAATAATTATGCAAATGCACCTCAGAGATACTGAGTAATTGTCCGCAATCCCATAAAAGTTACAGAAACGATTTAAACTCCGGAAACTGTGCTTTCTCTCCTGTTTCATGCTGACTTTATTATTATTTCATTCCCTGTTCATTGTCCGCTTCTAGTTTCCCAAACTAGTCTGCTTGTCCCCCTGTTAGTTACGTATTTGTGACGGGCCTCTCTGGGGTTTGTCGCACTGAACCTGAGCGGAAGCGGAGCGCGGGCGCCTCACTCCCCCGCTCTCTCTTCTCCGACCGTGGAGTTGGCCGGAGGCAGCACACGTGGACGATGGAATTACTCTAGTTTGTTCATTACGAGTCAAGCAAGAGAAAAGCATGCCATTTCCTGGAGATTGACGTCCCCTGACTCTTGTCCGTTCTCAATAGCACAGCCTTATTCTGTTGGTTTTTGCAGTCCTGACCTTGGCCTTTTCTTTCAGACGTGCAGCCAGCCAGCAGTCAGCCAGCTTCTGAGCAACATCCGCTCGCAGTGCATATCCCATACCGCGTTAGTCCTGCAAGGTTCTCTCACGCAGCCAAGGTAGGAAAAACTGGGTGCGCTCACGCTAGTGGGGGGAGGACCCTGTCCGTCAGCGGACGTCAGACTGTCCGGCTGACTTGCCTCACCTTGGATAACGCGCTTTCTCACCTGCAAGACGGAAGGAGTTGGCTGGATGACCCAGGAGGTCCCGTTCCTTCTCTGAAACACTAGGAAAATGAAACACTCTCTGTCTGCTTTACTTCTAGACCACTGTTGACATAGGTCAGTGGCAAGGCAGGAAATTAGTATTTAGTTTGAAAGCAGCTCCTTGAAATCAGGGGAGAGCTTTGAAAAAAATGTATAGGTTCTCATTTTCTATGTATCCTACAGCCAATTTCTATTATTCAGTGTTAAATAACTGGGAGAGCAGTTCGTTTGGGAATCACCCCAAGTATATACTACGTTATTGATTGTTTCGGAGGGTCCCGTCAGGATTTCTAGTTCAATAAAAGAGTATTTATGTATTTCATTCCTTTTACTTAAATATCTGAAGGAAAAGTGATGCAAAAATATCTAAGGAAGAAATGGCAAAGTTACAACATTGATTCGTTCTGGTGTTCTTATATTATTTTCTGTACCAGAACCATCTGTTTTTGAAACTTGTCGAAAAGAAGGGACAGATGGGGGCTCCTGGCTGGCCCCGTCAGGGGAGTGGGGGACTCTTGATCTCCCAGCGTCATGAGTTCGAGTCCCATGTTGAGTATAGAGATTACATAAATAAATGAACCTTAAAAAGGAAAAAAAGGAAGAAGAAAGAAAAGGATAAACATGGACCAAAACCTCAAAAAACATTCTGTGGTTAAAATTAACGAGAGTTTTATTTAAAAGTCCTCACCCACCGCTGATCTTTTTCAGTTGGATGCACCATAAACAAATCAGTAAAAGAGACCTATAATGCTTCATTTTTGGGGTAGTTCTTTATTTTTAAAGGGCTCGACTGTAGGAAAAGATGGATTCTTCAAAACTTTCTGTAGTCTCTTCATTCAAAAGACCAAAAAGCGATTATGAACCATTTAAGAAGGTTGGTCTTTTGCCAGAATTGTTGCGTAGAATATTTGGGAGATTTAAAAGTTTGACATTTGACTGGACACTTCTGCCGGCGTGACAGCCCGTGCTCCGTGTGGTCGCACACTGATGAGCTGAGCCATCGCGGTCCTTGCCTCTTGTGGGTTCGCAGGTCCATGCAGCAGCCGTCCTTCCTGGTGCCGTATATGCTCTGCAGGAATCTCCCGTATGGCTTCATGCAGGAACTGGTGCGGACCACTCACCAGGATGAAGACGTGTTCAAGCAGGTGAGGCTTTGTGCATTTGCCACCGGAACGTTTCACAGGAGCTTCTGGGCCAAGGCTGGTTTCTCAAGTCACCCTATATTGAAAACTTCGGTTTCAGAATTTGAACATGCATGTGTTCATTGCTCGGAGAGATCTACCTGAGATTTTCTCTCGCGCGATAATCAGATTGATAGCTGCATTGTTCAAATCGTCTGTCCATTTCGAGCAGTCAAGCATCGAGTGTTTTCAGTAGTGCTAGAAAGTCATCTAAGGCCCTGTCCTTGATTTCAAGGGGCTTTCAACACAAGAATACCAAGAGATGGCCTAAGACACGACGTGCATTTGCCAGTTGAGTCATGTTGAAAATTAGTTCTCCGAGTTTGCAAAAAGGAGATTAGTAAACTAGCGACCAAATTAGCTCAGTGCAGTCTGCGTACCACACAGAATCTTTTGTCTTCTCGCCGCTCAACTGGGAACGATGTCTCATATCTTGCTGATTACTTCTTTCATTAATATTCATGCAGTTTTTATATCTCACTGTGCGAAGTCAAGTGAAAATGCAGATATGGGATATTTAATAATAAAGCTATTTATTTAGTCTGGAAGGTTTCTTCCGAGGTGAAACTTTGGCACCATGCTTGGTAGCTGTGTCCCGGCCTGTGTTGTGACGTGAGCACTTTGCCACGGCAACTCTCACACAAGCCATGCCCGGTGATGGAAGGATTTTTATGACACTTTCTTTTAATTTACCATATGATCGTTTCTTTCAACACAGAACAGAGGCAATAGCTATAAGTGATAGGATTCCTTTTAATTTTTTTATATCCAATATTATTTGTAACTATTAATTTGAAATCTCAGGAATTGCGTGTTTAGCAATTTCCAAAATATTAGTAAAAAAAGAATCCAGAAGGAAAACTCCTCGTTAGTGCCATGACTGTGTTAGGAATTCATTGACCACTTTTCTTAGATGATGGTCTTGTAGACTTGCAGGAATTCTCAAGGCAGCATAGCGAGCTTTTCCTCTCTAGAGAGAGAGAAGTGAATTCTGATGAAAATAAATAACTGTCAGGTACCTGGGTGGCTCAGTCAGTTAAGGGTCTGACTCAATCTTGGCTCAGGTCTTGATCTCAGGGTCGTAGGATCGAGCCTTGTGTTGGGCTCCATGCTGGGCATGGAGCCTACTTAAAAACAAACAAACAAACAAACAAGGAAAATAAATAACCATCTTGGAAGGTTTAAGTGGTGCCCTCTGTTGTGTATATGATGTGCATTAATTAAAATACTTTTCCGGGGCACCCGGCTGGCTTAGTCGGTGGAGCATACAACTCTTGATCTTGGGGTTGTGAGTTCGAGCCCCACATTGGGTGGGAAATAACTTAAAAAATAAAATCTTAAAAAAAAGTGAGAACACTCTTCCTATTGTACAAGACATCATTTGAGGAACCCAGAGTAGCTTTAGCTCTATAAAATCAGCCCAGTGATCAGCTGAAAGGGCTGTGCTATGTTTATCTTGTTCATAAAGAAACTTACACAGATGTTGTGAAGTGACGTCTTTTTTTTTCAATTGATGAAATCCACATAACATAAAATGAACCAATTCAGTGGCATTTAGTGCATTCACAGTGTTGTGCACTATTTCTTTTATTTTCCTCCGAGGGATGAGGCAGATGGGGATAGGGGCAAAGAGAATCTTAAGCAGGCTCCACAGAGAGTGTGGAGCTGGATTGGGGCTCGATCTCACAACCCTGAGATCATACCCTGAGCCAAAATCAAAGAGTCGGACGCTTAACCAACTGAGCCACCCAGGTGCCCCCCACTATTTCTTTTTAATCATGGCATTATGATGCCTTTTCTGCCACTCGGTCCTGAACACTCCTTGTCTATCTTCACATTACCATGTGTTTTTTTTTTTTAGAGAGAAATGATGAGTGAATGGAAAACAACACTTCACCTTTTTGTCTGAAGAGTTTGGCAGATTTGAACTATTAAATCTTTTGACTGAACTTTAGTCTCCTTTTAATGTTTGAGATGTTCACAGAGAAATAAACAGAAATAAACAGCAGAGGGGCACCTGGGTGGCTCAGTGGGTTAAAGCCTCTGCCTTCGGCTCAGGTCTCATGGTCTCAGGGTCCTGGGATCGAGCCCCACATCGGGCTCTCTGCTCAGCAGGGAGCCTGCTTTCCCCTCTCTCTCTGCCTGCCTCTCTGCCTACTTGTGATCTCTCTCTCTCTGTCAAATAAATAAATAAAATCTTAAAAAAAAGAAAAATAAACAGCAGCTAGAATTTAGCATTGGAGAGGAACACTTGTATTTTTTTGTCATTGCTCGAAGGTGTTTATTTGAAAATAAGAGAATCATTTAAGATACATAAGTCAGGGACGTCTGGGTGGCTCAGGTGGTTAAGCATCTGCCTTGGGTTCAGGTCAGGGTCCTAAGATCGAGTCCCGCATCAGGCTCCCTGCTCAGTAGGGAGTCTGCTTCTCCCTCTCCCTCTGACTCTCCCCCTGCTCGTGCTCTATCTCGAATAAATAAATAAAATCTTTAAAAAAAAAACAACTTAAGTCCCACATATATTATAATACTTGACTACTTGAAAAATATAGCTAGTAATACCTTGTCTATTATAAATTAAATCCTACCTGCAAGAGAGGATAAGTCTACTAGAATACATAAAGAGGTTTTCTTTATAGCATTCTGGAAAAAGTATTGAAATTTTTCTAGATGACCAATTGTGAAATTTATTTTGGTGATTTGGGAACTTCAGTTTTGTTTTTCTTGATTGTAATGTTGTCACTCCCTCATCACTACACCTAGGCTTTACCTGTCCATTTTTAGTTAGCTTCTGACAGCACATTACTTCTACTCTGATGGTTTGAGTTGCAAAAACTGGAACGTCTCTTCCAGAGCTATCTTTTTATCTCAAGACACTCCACAGGCACTTTGTAATCCAGGGCACCTTTTTTTTTTTTTTTTTTTTTTAAATCCTGTGCTCCTTAAATGACCAGGCTGCACAATACAATGGGATGAAATTAATAGGAAAGGAAATTTTTCAGATTTCCTAGTGGCTTTATAGAGCACTCCCATTGCAACTTGTTGACATTCGGATTTTCAGCTGTTGTTTATACCATCTTCTACTTAATGTTACTAGTCTTGAATCCCAACCAGCTCCCTAAGTGAGTCGGTCAGTGAGTGCATGGTGACATTTGTAGATAAGCTGTGCTGAGCAAATCTTGCATGGTGACAGCATGCCCTCGTGCTGATGGTAAACTTGTGAAAATAAATACGGGTGCCCTCAAGCTCTGGCGTCATGTTAGTGTATTAATTTTACCACAAACGGAGGTAAGTCATTCTAGTCAAGTTTTCTTTTGCATATTCCACATTTATCAGCTAGCTATCTCTTTGTTCTGCATAATTAAAGTTAACGTAATGATGATAATATCTATTACTGGTGTGTTTTTCTTGTTCTCTTCAAAATAGACAGGGAAAGATGCAAAGAATCAGAAGGAAGTGGGAGAATGGCTGCAAAGCATTTTTTAAAATACTGATAGAGTCGAGAAAATACTGGAACATTTAGTCCAGTTTCTTTACAGATCGTAGGTGCTTGGTCATCAAAAACATATTCATTGTCGATATGTGGAGAATTTAGTTGACTAGAATGAGGACCCCTGGGGACTCCTATAGCGGGCTCAAAAATTGTGAGTTTCTATTGACTCACTCGGAGTCCTGCCAGAGAATTCGGGCTCAGCAGATCCTGTTACCTCTGGAAAATTCAGCTATATTACTTTATGGTTAGCCTCGTCGAAGGACAGAGAGAGCCACACTCTGTGGCCGGATACCAGACTCCTTTATAAACAAAACAGCTTTTCCTTGGGGAAGGTGGAAATGCTTAGACATTCAGATTCAGCGCTTGATTTTAACACGACTCCTGTTCTTACGTTTTCCTAAACTTACATTTCTGGTTTTTTTTTTTTCTTACAGATCTTTATCCCCATTTTACAAGGCCTGGCTCTCGCTGCCAAAGAGTGCTCCCTCGATAGTGACTACTTTAAGTACCCCCTCATGGTAAACCTTTGTTCTTTTTCTTTAAGCCATTCAATAGACGCTTTCTCCCAGATGATTTTAACGAACACTTTTCTTTCAGGTAATCAGCCTTGTTTTCACACTTAAAACCCCAAAGCGTTGAGCCGGCCGGCCGTGCAGTGTTTGGTGTGCAGGGAGATGCATCAGTGAAGAGAGGGAGGTAGCAGCCCAGGACGGATTCCACGCATGCGCGCCCTAGGCAGGAGTCAGTGACGCAGGCGCTCGGATGCACTTGGCCTGACTTTGTAGCTTAGGAAGGCGACGACTCTTGGTGGTATCCTTCTGCTCCTCCTCGCAACAGGCATACCGTAATTGGGATGAAATTTTGTTATTTAAAAAAAAAAAACAACTATTACAAATGCGAGGGAAAAGGCAGAGTTATACTAGGAAAAGTAACCCAGCTTTATGCAGTGACTTCCTGTAGAAAAATCTCAGAGTAGTTTTCTTGTTTGCCTTCCCCATCTCCTTCAGGCTTCCTATGGGAAACAGACCTGCTTAGCTCCTTCAGGCACCTACAGGAAGCATAAATTGTGGACAGACTTTCCCCTAGACTCTCACGGGGGGCCTTGACTGCTGTGAATATGCTGGAACCAGAAGGAAAAGAAAAGGCCCTTTTCTTTCTGAATTGGCTCCTTGGAAATTTGAGGAGAAAAATGCTTGGACGTATGACTAAATATTTTTCACTCTAGGATGTGAAGGAAAAATATATCAAAATACAGAATTAGCTAACTCTATGAATAAATGCAATCTCATATAAATTGAGGGCCTGGTTAAATTGATCTTTTTACCGACTTAATTCCACCTTACCATTAAGTCGGTGCTCACTGAGGACCTCTTCTGTGCCAGACGCTGGAGCTAATTAGACAAGGTACCTCTCTGCTAATTGCACCTGACCCACTGTAAAACTCAAGTTCACAACAGCGCCGATAATCACACCGTGATAAATGCTAACACGGGTGAACACGAAGAGTTCCTGTCTCTGTTTTAATCAATCAAAATGGAGCTAAGAGGCGAAGATAGTGTTGGGAAATTAGAAAGTGAAATGGGAATTCTTACTTTTAAAAAATAACTTTGAATGGATTTATGTCAGGGCTCTTTCTACTGCCTCTGCCATTCGGGTTTCTAATAAAATTCTGTTAATCCTTATGCATTATTCTGTCTGTGCCAGATAAAAGGAAGTGAAACCATCTGATTGTTTGAGTCCAGGGATGAAATATTCGAGTGCACATTCATTCTCAACGAATGATGTAAATGTTCCTTCGCAGAACTGTTAGCTTTTCTGTTGCGGTCTGAACTGGCTCGATGTTGCAGTAAGGAACTTTCAGTGTCAGAGATCAACAAAATGTTCTTCTCAGTCAAAAGACAAAGGCCTCCATTATAGCAGACAATAGTTTTATTTTATACCGTTATTGATGCTTGTACAGCCGAGAGAGTGCAGTGCGAGGAAAGACAATGGGAGCAGGAAGAGGAAGACCACCGGGGTTGGAATCAGAAACAATTGTGATTGTTCTCTGGCTCAGTGCCTCGCAACGTTGCCATATCCTGGAATCACCTGGGGATCTTTAAAATTAAACACGTGATGCGTGGCTCCCACACACTGTGGTTCCACTGGTCGTGGGTATGGTGAGGATGGGGGCCTGGCGTTGGGGTTTTCCAGCTCCCCCGGTGATCCTGATGTGCAGCACCATTTGGGAACCCCTGCCCTGTGCAGTGAGATCTGCATCTCAGTGCATCTCGGAGACCTGTCATGCGTGACTCAGAAGCAGCTTCCGCTGGCCGGCTCGGGAGCTTTGGCGGCTATGTTCAAATCACAGAAAATGAAGCTCACCGTTCAAACAGTGTTTGGTTGGAACATGCCAGCTGTGTTAAACTGTGTTTATGTCCCTAAAACCTACTTTTCCTGATTCTCTAATGTGAGAATGATTGCAGCTCCAAAGGAAAATGTTGGAGTTCTCAGAAATATCCGAGATCTTGAAGCCAAGTAAGGCTTTCAAATATGTTCTGAATGTGCTAGCTTATTAGGTTGTAATGATTTATAGTCCTATTTAGCGCTGGCAAGACTAGCCATCTCAAGTTTATGAAGCATATCTTTTTTTTTGACATGGAAAGATGTTAACTGAAAAAAATCACTTTTTGTAAAAATAAACACATTTATTTCAATGTGGTTAGGCACAAAAATATGGCTGGAAAGCTGTTAACTAAGATACCAATAGAGGTCATCTCTTCGGGTGAAGTTTATGAGTGATTTTTAGTTTCATTTTATATTTCGGTTTCATCTGGATTTTTTACACCGTGCAGGTACTAGCTTATTTGTCAGAACAGTGAAGCTCTTAGTGTTTTGGAAGGAATGCAGATGTATTTATCGCAGCATTAGAGTTCTTCCTCGATATTACACATGGCAGTCAGTTTAAGATGGAATACATTTAAATGACACTTTCTGCGGGGCACCTGGGTGGCTCAGTTGGCAAAGCATCTGCCTTCGGCTCAGGTCATGATCCCGGGGTCCTGGGATCGAGCCCCACATCGGTTCCCTGCTCAGCGAGGAGTCTGGTTCTCCCTCTCCCTCTGCACCCACCCCCCCACTCATTCTCTCTCTGTCTCAGATAAATAAATAAAATCTTTTTAAAAAATGACACTTTCGGGGCACCTGCGTGGCTCAGTTGGTTAAAGCCTCTGCCTTCGGCTCAGGTCATGATCTCAGGGACCTGGGATCGAGCCCCGCATTGGGTTCTCTGCTCATCAGGGAGCCTGCTTCCCCCTCTCTCTCTGCCTGCCTCTCTGTCTACTTGTGATCTCTGTGTGTCAAAGAAATAAATAAAATCTTTTAAAAAAAAATGGTACTTTCTGGGGCACCTGGGTGGCTCAGTCAGTTGGGCAGCTGCCTTCAGCTCAGGTCGTGATCCCAGGGTCCTGGGATTGAGCCCTGCATTGGGCTCTCTGCTCAGCGGAGAGCCTGCTTCTCCCTCTCCCTCTGTCTACTTGTGCTCTCTCTGTCAAATAAATAAATAAAAATATTTAAAAATAAAAAAATAAAAATAAATAAAAATGACACTTTCTGATCTTATTTCTAGGCTTTAGGTGAGCTTTGTGAAACCAAGTTTGGGAAGACCCACCCTGTGTGCAATTTGGTGAGTGCCTCCCTGGTGGACTTGCACATATTCAAGGGACACGTAACTCCGAAGATACCCCTTAAGTAACATTATGTGAAAAAAACATCTCTTAGAGGACTTTTAGATTAGATGTAGTAACACGTCTGGTTGACTCTCAGTAGTTAAATTGGTTAACCCTATATGTTATTGCCTGGGGTGAAGTTATGTATGTTCTTCCTGTGATTTTTGTATAAATATTGTGCAAGGAGGAAAATAAGTCCTATGAAAAAATGTACTTGAGTCCTTTGATAGTGTAAAAATAGTTGGTCTGAACACTATCAAAGCGCTTCTTAAAATGTAAAAAGCAAAAGACTATCTTGTGAAAATGTAGTGGAATTGGAGACTTTTCCGCCTCCATCTGAGATGAGAAAATACCAGCAGGAATCCTAGCACGTTCGTGAGCTTTGGGGTTTTGTGTGTTAACTGCCCTGGTGCTGGGGGCTGAGACCCAGCTGAGAGCAGGTTGGCTGTTGAGAACTCTGCTCATTATGTTTTCCCCTTACTCGCTGACGTAGCAGCTTGACTTGCCTCTTCCGTTTTTTGCCTAGGTGGCTTCTTTGCCGTTGTGGTTGCCTAAATCCTTAAGCCCTGGCTCTGGGCGGGAGCTACAGAGACTCTCCTATTTGGGGGCTTTCTTTAGCTTCTCGGTCTTCGCAGAAGATGATGTAAGTGCAGTGGCCATTTTGTACTTCGCTGCTCTGATGTTCAGATTCCTTCCTTAAATGTACGTTATATATCAATGGAATTTTTCCCTTCTCTTCCCAGGCTAAGGTGGTTGAAAAATACTTCTCAGGGCCTGCCATTACCCTGGAAAACACTCGCGTGGTCAGCCAGTCACTGCAGCATTACTTGGAGCTGGGAAGGGTAGGTGTTTGGGAAATGAAGTCAAAGGACGAGTAATGGAGAGGCTGGGTATAAGTAACCAGCGTCTTGAACAACGGTCGCAGCAGTATTATGTGGCATCCCTGGGGACTGGTTCTGAGGTTAGTGGCCTGCTCTCTCTCCAGCCTGCTCGTAGGTCTTTAAAACGTGAGAGTGAGCGAGCGCTGTTAGTTTGCACGTACTCCTTGGTGACTTGTGCGTCTCAAGTGCAGATTGGCATGTCTTCAGTTCTGAGACTTTTCGGCAGCAAAATTAGAGGCTGACGATAGCACAATTAAGGTAATTTTGATCCTGTCCCAAAAAGGGAATAGAAAAGGCTATTTTATTAAAACTGTAATAACTGCTTGCCTCCCCCACCCCACCATCTGCTTTCGTGCGAATTGTCTTGACACAGTTGAGTTTGGACACTTCTGTTCCTCTTGTAGTCGGGTTCTCTTCCCATGAGTGGAAGGAGAAGAGGAGAGAAAGGGGGAAGAAGCCCAGCTGTTCTTGAAGTCAAAAGGAATCATTTTTAAAGTCAAGTCTTAATTTTTTTTCTTCCTTTCTAAAATCAATTCCAGCAAGAGCTTTTCAAGATTCTGCATAGTATTCTGTTAAACGGTGAGACCCGTGAGGCAGCTCTTGGTTACATGGCAGCTGTCGTCAATGCCAACATGAAGAAAGCACAGATGCAGGTAGGATTCCTGAAGGCCACGTTTACTGATTCGCTAGTCATTCATCTAGCTCGTCTTCACTCAGTACCTGCCCGGCATTGTTCTAGGAAATGGAGACACGGTGTTGAACAGGAGAGAAAAACTTCCTGCTGCTGTGCAGCTTACGTTCCATAGGCTAAATGAGTAAGCGTATAAGTATATTATTTCAGGCACTTGTAGAATCCGTGAAGCAAATAAAGCAAGGTAGAAGACTCAGGAGTAGCCGTGGAGGTACCAAAAGGAAGGTATGGGAGCGAGTTTCGATCAAGTGGTAGGGAAGACACCTTTAGGGTGGTGACGTTTGATCAGAGACCGGACTGATGTGAAAGTCAGCCATTACAAGGCTGGGAAAAGAATTTTCTAGACACTTGTAAGGCACCAAGGAACAAGCCCCACATGCAGACTTCAGTGGCTAGAGAGTAGTGTACAGGAAGGAGGATGGCGGGTCATGGACTCTATCAGGCTGGGGCTGACATGGTAAGAACTAGAATGGGACCCCCCTGGGGGCTTTGCAGCAAGGAAACCGCCAAATGTGCTGTGTGGAAAATGGGCTAAGGTGGGAGGAGGGACAGATGCAGACCTGAGGAGACCACTTATAAAGTTTAAGTGTATCAGATCTAGTGGGGAGCCTGGTGGCCTGGACTACCTTGCAAGGGTAGAGAAGTTAAAAGGGCATCTTTCTGATATTACAAATAAGTAATGAATGAATGATGTGACCTTTCTACTCAGAAGAAGAAAAGGGTATAGAGAAAAGTGTGGCCTTGCATGAGACTGCCTGGGTTTCCTGCCCATTTATTTCTCTCTGCCTCAGTTTCCTACCACAATTGATGTTAACTACCCTTATTATAATTGTTATGTTATTAATACAGGACTTCGCTAGTGACGTCAACCATTAGTGAAACGGTGCTGAATGACACTAGGGTTTTGATGTTCTTGAGGGGAAATAAAGAAGAGAAGGGAAGCAACATTTATTGTGTTTCTACTTAATTAATTTTGAAGACCTCGGGCAAGCCATTTAGCTCTCTGAGCCTTAGTTTCTCCCTTTGTAAAATGTGAATAGCAGTATCACTGACTTCCAAGGGCTCTTCTGAAGATTCAGTGAATATATAAAACGTTTCACGTAGGATTAAGACTCCATAAAGAGCCCCCTCTGATAGAATGACGATGGTGACGATATATGTCCTCTTGCTGACTTTGGGATGAATGTCTGCTTTCCTTTCTTACAAAGTTGTGCCCAAATTTCCTTTTAAATCATTATTTTAAACACTTTTTTCCTGGGGCGCCTGGGTGGCTCAGTGGGTTAAGCCTCTGCCTTCGGCTCAGGTCATGATCTCAGGGTCCTGGGATCGAGCCCCGCATCGGGCTCTCTGCTCAGCAGGGAGCCTGCTTCCCCCTCTCTCTGTGCCTGCCTCTCTGTCTACTTGTGATCTCTCTCTCTCTGTCAATAAATAAATAAAAATCTTTTTAAAAAAAATACTTTTTTCCATATTCCGCAGACAGATGATAGATTGGTATCTACAGATGGATTCATGCTGAATTTCCTTTGGGTGCTGCAGCAGCTAAGTACGAAGATCAAGTTAGAGACGGTGGACCCCACGTATATATTCCACCCAAGGTGTCGGATTACTCTCCCTAATGATGAGACGAGAGTGAACGCGACGATGGAGAACGTGAACGACTGGCTGGCTGAACTTTGTGAGTGACGTTGCTCATTGTGAGACATTAAAACGCTGCTCTTTTATTTAAAAACATCTTGAAAATTTATTCTATTTGGATGCTAGTGATTCCTCACAAATTGTTGTTTTCTCTCCAGAAAATTAATTTAAGAGCCAGAGATACACAATAAAAATTAACGCATTAAAAACTTCTTATTTGGCTTAGCCAAAGTCAAATAGATACATAGAACAAGTGCAAGGAAATATGCTATTCAGACTAAAACAAACAAAAAAAAAAAAAGAAAGAAAAAGAAATATAATAGGGACGCCTGGTTGGCTCAGTTGGTTAAGCGGCTACCTTTGGCTCAGGTCACATTGGGCTCCTTGCTCAGCGGGGAGCCTGCTGCTTCCTCTCCCTCTGTCTGTCGCTTCCCTGCTTGTGCTCTCTCTCTCTCTCTAATAAATAAATAAAATCTTTAAAAAAAAAAAACTACAATAAAAATGATAGCAGAGACTTAATTATGATATAGATTTTATATATACCAATTAAAGTTCTCAGGAAATATTTCATAGATCTTGATGTATTGTTGGTATTAAAATATGAACATTTTAAAGGTGTTAAGTTGTTGATCTTTTTCCTTTCTGTGTTATAAAACACGTTAATGACAGATGTCAAAACCCAATGGCAGGGGCGCCTAGGTGGCTCAGTGGGTTAAGCCTCTGCCTTCGGCTCAGGTCATGATCTCAGGGTCCTGGGATCGAGCCCCACATCGGGCTCTCTGCTCAGCAGGGAGCCTGCTTCCCCCTCTCTCTCTGCCTGCCTCTCTGCCTACTTGTGATCTCTCTCTGTGTATCAAATAAATAAATAAAATCTTTAAAAAAAACAAAACAAAACAAAGAAAACTCTGGCATTTATTTTTTAAATATTATAAAATCATTCACAGAATAGGATGGAGATTCCATGCCTACCCGGCAGCATCACGATCAGATGGGTGCACACATTCTAGAGAAACATGTAAACTATAGTAAGAACTAAGTATCTGATGAGCAGTAAAGTTAGTATTTGATTAGTGTCATCTGAATGAGTAGTCACTGGTATTGTCTTGGAATCATATCATGGACTAGTAAATTCCAGGAGAATCAAAGGGTTAAACATTTGAAAATATATATATGTATATGTATTCTTTATATATATATCCTTTATTTTATAAATATTTTTATATTTTATATATATGTATGTGTAGGTATACATATATATATACACCATATATGTATAATATAAAAATAAAGAAAACATGAAAAAACTGAACAGAGGATTTGACCCAGCCATGAAGGAAACGGAAATTTATAATGATTTAAGAAATGAAGCATATCATCAGAGACAATATGTATATACAGTATCTTAATAGATAAATATGTTTTTTGTAGAGTGAGATAAAATGAGTGTGTAAAATTAAAAAATTGAGAAAATATGTCTTATGTTTGATAGAATCATGCCTTTCGAAATATAAAACTATTATAAATGTATAAGGCCCAAACTAAATTCTACCAAGAGACGATTTTCTTTTGGAGGAAAAAAATGTAAGCAGTATATATCACAGAAAATATGATATATATTGTTGGAAAAAATATACATACTAATGGGAATTAGATACAAATTGAAAGAAATTCAGGTTATTGTTGTATATCTGTAAATTATCCAAAAACAGGGGCGTCTGGCTGGCTCAGTCGGTGAAGCTTGCAACTCTTGACCTCAGGGTTGTGAGTTTGAGCCCCTATATCGTTGGGTGTAGAGATTACTTAAAAATAAAGTCTTTAAAATGAATAGATAATTTTTAAATAAAATAAAAATAAAACTTTAAATAGATAATCCAAAAACAAAGTGATAAGATAGAATGTAAGTTTGTGAAGAAATAGATGGAATTTAATCAATTTATTTAATGAATTCTGATTTATGCCAAAAATTATAACATTGTCATTCTCAATAATTTTACATTTTAGAATATACTCCCAATTCTGGGAGTGGGGTGAGGGAGTAATTTTTCATACAGATCTTCCAAGCACTATTTATAATAGAGAAAAACTAGAAATGACAGGGAAATGGCTTTGGAATCTGTAGATTATTAACATAGTCTAATAGCATTTTGAGATTCAAGGTGATGTTTCATGACCTGTGTTGAATTATAGGAATGGTTATGTAAAATACATTAGGAAGACGCATAATGACAGATTGTTATGTACATCTATGCAAACATGTAATCACATGGGGCAGAATACCTAGTCATTAAGTGGAGCTTATAGGTATTCTGTACTGCTTATAACTTAGTCTATATTTTTTAAGAAGCATCCTTAAGCTTCTTGAAAATTCAAGTGTAATTCTGTCTTAATTGTGCTTTTCCCCTGATTTAGCCTTGTTAGAGACTTTATTTAGGGAATCATGTTATTTTTCCTAGATGGAGATCAGCCTCCATTTTCTGAGCCGAAATTCCCTACAGAATGCTTTTTTCTTACCCTGCACGCCCACCACCTCTCCATTCTGCCAAGCTGCCGTCGCTACATCCGCAGACTCCGGGCCATCCGGGAGCTCAACAGGTATGTGCGTGACTCCGTGTCCTGGGATTGCCTGAGGTACAAAGCAAGCAGTTCCATTGCGACCAGTGGATTCGAATGCGGGGAGTGATATGTTACAGTGAACCTGCTTCTGCTTCCCCGTCCACGGTCCTCAGTCCACAGTCCCCAGAACCAGAGTTCTTTATGTGGCAGAGTGACCCAACCTTGGTTTCTGAGAGTTCTCAACCCTCAGTATGTGGTTACTGACTTCCGTTAACTTTTTTCACTGAGCTTGTTATTGATTAGGAGGCGCTTTAAAGGATCTCCTGGGTTCCAGTCATTCTCCTCCTTCCCTGGACTCGGAAACAGTGACTCTCGTTTCCCTTGATAAACAAGATCGACTCCTGCCATCATGGAATTCCCTTTTTTGCATGTTGGCCTGTGGCATAAGGAACCCAGAATGGCCTGATAGTAGCCTCGGTTTCCCATTCATTAGCACCATCGCTGTGTTTCTTAACCTAAGCATTTTTCTCCGTGTGCCAACACCTCCAAATATACAAATCACAGGAATACGAAGCAAACACACAGGTCCTCTGGAATAATAATAGTGTGACCACTGGATTTGGTCCAGGACCTATGTGAACGTCTGGCTATGAGAAAAAGTATGTCATATCTGAACCTGTAACTCTGTGTATCTATCTTGCTAATCACCTGTTAATGCTCATGGTTACTCTGTAGATGCTTTAAGATTTTCTTTCTACACATATTCGTGTTGTTGGTAAATGATGTCCGTTTTCTTATATTTTTTTTCTGTGCCTTAGTATACTCGCTGTAACTTCTAGTACAATCTTTTTTTTTTTAAGATTTTTTATTTATTTATTTGACAGAGAGCGATCACAAGTAGGCGCAGAGGCAGGCAGAGAGGGAGGGGGGGAAGCAGGCTCCCCGCTGAGCAGAGAGCCTGATGCGGGGCTCGATCCCAGGACCCTGAGATCATGACCTGAGCCGAAGGCAGAGGCTTAACCCACTGAGCCACCCAGGCGCCCCTCTAGTACAATCTTGAATAGAGGCAGCTTTCTTGAAATTTGTCTGTTGTTCCAATTCAATAGGGGAGAGTTTTTTTTTTTTTGTATATTCTCTGTTACCAGATGAAGAACATTTCCCATTATCTCTAGTATTTTAAAAGTGTTTTATTCCTAGCAGAAGTTGAATTTTATTAAATGCTTTTTCCAAAGCTGTTAAAGAGATCAGAAATTTTTTTCTCCTCTATTCTGTTAATGTGGTTGAATTATATCAATTAGTTTTCTGATGTTAAACCAGTCTTTTGTTCTGGAATAAACTCAGTTTTTATATTATTGCTTTTACAACTCACTGGATATTCAGTTTGTTAATACTCTGTTCAGGATTTTTGAGTCTGTGTTCAAAAGAAAGGTTGGCCTACAATTTTCATTTCTTATTACATCTTCCTCAGGTTTTGGTATCATGCTTGCCAAGTAGAAGGAGTTGGGGAGTATTCTCTCTTTTTATGTTCTTTGGAAGAGTTTATTAGGGGCGCCTGGGTGGCTCAGTTGTTAAATGTCTGCCTTTGGCTCAGGTCATGATCCCGGGGTCCTGGGATCGAGCCCTGCATCAGGCTCCCTGCCACTCCCTTTGCTTGTCTGTCTCTCTCTTTCTCAAACAAATAACATCTTAAAAAAAAAAAAAAAGGAAGAGTTTATTCTATAACAGTTACGTTATTTCTTAAATGTTTGGAAACATTCATTGATGAAGCTATCTGGGCTTAGAGTTTTCTTACTGGGAAAGTTTTTAATTATGTGTTTTATTCAATTATTAGATATATGACTATTTACACTTTTATTTCATCTTGTGTCAGTATTTCTATGACATCTAAAGCTTCAAAATTTCTAGGCTTGAAGTTGTTCATAACATCTTCTTTTTATCGTTTTAACGTCTGCGGGGTCTTCATTATATCCTTCTACTTTCTTTTAGTGTAAATTTGCTTTTTCGTTGATATCTCTGTTGCCTCTTAAGATTGGTACTTATATCATTCATTTTCAGCCCTTATATATGTATTTAAGGCTGTTTCTTTCCCTCAAAGCCTGGTTTTAGCTGCAGCCCTAACTTTTGGTATGTCACATTTTACTGATCAGTTCAAAATATTTTCTAATTTTTATTATTTCTCATTTGACCAGTGGGTTATTGAAAAATACATTGTTGAAATTCCAGATTCTTGGGGGATTTGTCTGTTTATCATTTGTTATTGATTCCTAGTTAAATTTCACTGTGGTCAGAGGACATGTTCTGATTTGTGTCCTTTGAACTTCATTGAAATTTGCTTTATAGCCCAACATGTACATGAGTAAATGTTCCATAGAGACCTGAAAAGAATGTGTTTTCTGTGTTGCTTGTTGCACAGTCTCGTATTTGTCAGTTAGGTCAGGTTTGTTCATCTTTTATTCAAATTTTTCTCCTATCTGCTGATTTTATCAGCTTATAATATCAGTTATTGGGAAAGGCTTATGCAGTTTCAAGCTGTGATTGTGAATTAGTCTGTTTCTTCATCTTGGAGCCCTGGGGTCCCATCTCTTACTGACTTTGGTTGATCCATTTCAATGGTACCATCGACTGCTTTCACTCCCAGCCTACTGTGGATGGTATTGTGCTTAAAGATGTTAGTGTTCCCCTTGCCTGTGTGCTTTCCAACGCTGTGATAGGAGAGATGTCCTCCAGGATATGGGGGGCGAGAGGGCAGGTTTTGGAAGGAGGGTGACTGAGCCAGTCACACATGGTGTATCTATATTAATATTAATATTCTCAGCTTCTTAAACTTTAGATTCCTTCCTCTGAATTCTGTCAAGGGATACCAGATAGCTCAGCTTCACTCCGCATAGGTCCCTGTCAATGCCAAGTTTGACTCCACTAGCTGGGCGCGCATTTCAAAACCCTCCCAGCTACTCAAGATCATCTTGAATCCAGGATCTCTGGTAGATGTAATGGTGTCGACGAATTTAGCCCTACAGAGAAGGATGTTTGCATGGTTCACTCTTGCTGATCAAGCATCTTCAGGATCCATTCCACACGTGCTCCACATTCTCTCACCACAAATGTGGTAGGTAGAATAACGATGTCCCAGAGATGCTCATGTCCCAGCCTATTAAACCTGTAGATCTGTTACCTTCCATGGTAAGGAGCTAGGGATATGAAAGGGAAGTAGTAAGTCTAAGTGCTTTGAAATCTACAGTGGCTTGTTTGAAAAAACAAATTTGTTGCCACATTGGTTATCATTATCACCCAGTTGGAAGCTGAACAAGGCTGCCTTGCACTTTGCCTCATTGTTCCACGAGCCTGTCCCGTGCGGCTCCCCTAGAGGCGGGGTGTCAGGCCAGTCTGCCATCCCACAGGGCTTCTGAGCATCTTCCAGCCCCACTTCCCCCCGCCAAGCCACAGAGACAGGTGCCACGCGGCAGTCTCAGTGGCTGCAGTCAGTCTGTCAGATTGTCATCAGTTCTGGGGAGTGAGATGTGTACCCGGAATTCACCCTTGAACCTGACCTGGCAAGAAGCTGCTCTAGGGTTCATCGTGGTGGTAGAGCCTCTGTCACTGCTTCAGGCAGAACTCCTCCGCCACTGTGCCTCCAGAAACACTGTGTGGCTGCCAGGATGCTCTTCTGCCTCCAGCGAGGGGTCACCTCTTAATGGAAGCTAGGTCGTGGGCAGATTCACCGGCAGCAAGGGGGTCGGGGAAAGTGTAGTTCCAAAAAATTTACCAGCCTCCAATTTTCTATACATTGTCTTGACAGAGAGGGGTTGATAGAGCATTTAGTGAGCCAGTCTCTAAAATATGCAGCATATGGCCTGACTGGCAGCTGATATTTGGGCAGGCATCGGAGGGAAGGGAAGGAGCAAGCCGCAAAGATAATCTCAGAGAAGAGCATTCCACACAGAGGGAACGGTTGCAGAAGAGGGAAAGTCACTGCCATTGTAGAACTAGCCTTTGGTTTGGGGTAACTGACCAGGCCTAGTAACCGTGAATTTTCAGGAGGGACTTCTTTTTCTCCCTCCCAGGAAAATAAAAGAACAATGTAAACAATGTATTTCTTTTTTTCTTTTTTTTTAACAATGTATTTCTTTCCAAAAGAAATTATTAAATGTCATGAAATCTAAAGTACCATCAATTTCAAGACATTCATTATAGTAGGAACCAATAAGAAAAGTTCTGCCAATGACTGATAGGAAATACTCTGACTTTAAAGGTGCTAAAGTGTGGGAGGAAATGTCTGACAGTCCTGGAAATGGTCAAAACGAACAGATAAGATGGATCCACGTGTCTTCTTGTGTTTGACTGTTAGTCCTTGGTTTCAGAACCGTGGAAGATCTGAAAAATAATGAAAGCCAATGGAAAGATTCCCCACTGGCAACTAGACACCGCGAGATGCTGAAGCGCTGCAAAACTCAGCTTAAGGTTTGTACAGCTGATCGGAATCATCATAGTTCAGCACACAGTAGCAGGTTTCCTACCAGAACATGTGCCTTGGATGAGCCACGTAGTGTCCTTTTGCTTCCATCATTCTTTCCCCTGAAGATAAAACACAGGACTTTTACACTAGTTGATGATCTCACCTGGGTCTCCCTGCAGGATTTAAATCAGTACAGAATCTGCAGGTGCTTTGCCAGTGACAGCATGAATTCTTCCTGATTTTATCGTCCTCGGTTGGACATCACCGGCCTCACTTAACCCTTCTGCTAGGTTCTCCCCCTCTGCTGCCTCCCAGCCCCGTACCCAGTGTGCCAGCCATGCATTTCACGATGCGTAACCTAGTGGATTTGTGGCAGTGGGAAGATCCCCCTCCCCCTTGTCCCTCCTTCTTCATTTGTCGTTAAAAATGATCCACCGCCCAGAACCTAACTGTAGACAGGAAGATTTCTGCCAGTGAGGTGGATGCTGGCCAAAGGCTGTACAAGGAAGTGTAGACAGCTTACTTACACATTTATCTTGTGTTTTTGTTCAAATTCTAAAACTGAATATTAGTGGGTTCTGCTTTCTGTTGATTAGTAGGAGGATATGTGGACATTTTAACTTCTATTTCTGGTGCAAGTTAAGATAGATTTGTTTTATTTACTGATAGACAAGACCTACGGAGATGCAGAATACACCAGGGTCCCTTTTCTGGCCTCTATAGACCCCCGTGAGCACTCCACAGACATGTTAGAAGGAGCCTGGAAACCGTTTAAACGGACGTGCCAGTGCGCGCGCGTGCCTGGCTTTCCTTTTCACAGCTGTCCTCTGAGGCAGGTGCCGGACCGTCAGTGGACAAGCATTTTGTCCAAGGGCAGCTCAAAAGTGGTGACCTGGAATTCAGTTGCAGATTTGTCTGGCTGCTCTCCGCTAACCATCTCTGCCGCCCATCAACCCCGTCCCCCAGTCAAGCTATTTAAAAATGACAGTAAGAACTCCCTTTTTGAACCTTAGCTATGTGCTCAGCCTTCTGCCCAGTGGTTTGCATGGTGTACTTTAGTTTTTCTCAGGACGAGGAAAGCTTTTGGGATGTGACCAGCATATTATAGTTAGTTAGTTAGAGATGAAGCTCGCGAAAACCCTAGAACCTCGACTTCCCATCTCCTGGCCCATTCCCTGGCCGGTCAGCGCTGCCGGCCCTTGGCTACCGACTAATCTGTGGGTGGGGGCGTATCTCCTTCCGCAGAAACTGGTACGGTGCAAGGCCTGTGCTGACGCTGGTTTACTTGATGAGAGCTTTCTAAGAAGATGTCTGAATTTTTATGGCCTTCTCATCCAGCTGCTGCTCCGCATCCTGGACCCTGCCTATCCCGAGTGAGTGTGCCCCCTCCTCCTCACCTCCTCCCTCCTTGTCTCGGCCGTGTTGTCTCCACTATCCTTCAGTCGATAGCTGAAACCCAAACCCTTACTTTATCAAGAATCCATTCTTCAATTTCTAGGTTGTACCTGTATAGACTACAAAATTAGTAATATTAATAAGTATTTTCCCAGTGATTACAGTAAGAAGGGAATGTCAGCACCTACTGGTTTAATTTTGACCTGGTCCTTTTTACAAATTGGCTAGAGATTGGTAGAAAAGGAGATCTATACATTGGAAACTAAAACCTGGAGATACCAGGGTATTAGGCCCTTTCAAGCACTGGGTCCAGGAAAATACTCAGCCAGTTATTATTAGTTTATTGTTTCTATGAAATCTCTGGATCGACTGATGTTGGTGAGGTTGGCCCAAGGCTCTCTGCAGGAGCAGAAATTATTACTTAAAGTATATATGTAGTTCTGTTCCCTCAAAGCAGTTTGAAATGAATAAAATGACCAAATATGACCCTTCTATTTCCTTCCTATTTTACTACATTAACCTTAACGGAAAATCAATAAAAGGAGAAATATCTCCTGCACACCCTAATACGTCCACCGTCTTCGTTCTTCCCTGTTCATTCCAAGTTCTGCTCTCCTGGCTTGTGTACCTTTTCCATATTTGTGTTATAGGAGGTTTCCCCCCCATAAAATATTTAACTTGTAATGGCCGTGTCATAGTCCTTATAGTTTCAGGTGCCATGATTTTGCGTTTTTTAGATTGGTTGGTTGGTTGGTTAGTTGGGGGTTTCTTGGGGGGGGTTCCAGGTGCCCTGATTTTGTTCTGTAACTTGTGCTTTTATTCTCTTTGACAGTATAACACTGCCTTTAAACTCCGATGTCCCCAAGGTATTTGCAGCATTGCCTGAGTTTTATGTAGAAGATGTTGCTGAATTTTTATTTTTTATTGTACAGTAAGTGCCTTTGACATACTACATGGTTTCTAATTTGTTTTTGTACGTAGTGTGTACATTGTATTATGAGCTATAGCGCAGCCGTCCATTTTATGCCTGAAATTTTATGTAACTGCTGTAACCGAATGCTGCCTGGAGAATGGAAAAATAAATCCAACTATGGCACCAAGCCAGTTCCAATAATATCTTCAAGACAGAAATAGGATTAACAATGCTGATAAGAATGTACTCTCTGAAAATTGAGTTGAATTTCTAATAATTGAGTGTGTGTTTCTGAGAAACAGAAGGAGCAAACAGTTTATAAATATCTAAGTGAACATTCAGAAGCCAGAAATACCCACATCTATATTTTGTACCGAAATTTTTCTCAATTATAACATTGGAGAAAGCTTACAAAGAAATGGTTTGAGTTTATAACTGACATTTGAAGTTCGTTTGTTTGTTTTAATTAAAACAACTGCCAGAAAAAAATTTTAGGGGCCCCTGGCTAGCTCAGTCAGTGGAGCATGGGGTCTTGATCTCAAGGTTGTGAGTCTGGAGCCCCACATTGAGTGTAGAGAGTACTTAAAAATAAAATCTTAAAAAAAAATTTTTTTTAAGTTTTTTTTTTGGTAAAAAAAGCTCTTTTATGAAACTTACCTCATAATTTAATCATGGTGGATTTGGTTTATTTCCTAAAATAATATAAGTTAATATAATATGCTTCAGCCAGTAGACACAATAGATTTAAAATCTGTCTAGTTAGAAAGTCAACAGTCATTTGAAATTCAGAAAGTTCAAGGGAATTCAGTATCTTGGCTCATAGATCTATTGGCCCCTTCCCCGCTTGATGACCCCAGCATCCACCCAGCTAGAGTTTCTGGGAGCTTTATTTCTTGCTCTTCTTGCTTCTCTCCAGATACTCTCCTCAGGTGCTTTATGAGCCCTGTACTCAGGATATTGTGATGTTCCTCGTTGTGATGTTGTGTAACCAGAACTACATCCGAAATCCATATCTGGTGGCCAAACTGGTAGAAGTCATGTTTATGACCAACCCTGCTGTTCAGCCACGAACCCAGAAGTTTTTTGAAATGATCGAAAACCATCCTCTCTCCACCAAATTGTTGGTCCCTTCACTGATGAAGTTTTACACAGGTGGGTTCCGAGTATTCGGGCAGGCAAGGTCCTCTAAAGCCAGTGGACGGAGTTGCTCTAAATCTGGTAGCGAATATCCTGATGGCCACTTCCAAGTATAACCTACTAACCCCACCGCTGGCCGAGCAGGTACTGTCGCTTAGTTTTCCCCGAGGAGTGGAAGTTTCCCACTGACCATTCTGTGCGCTAGTCCCTGATGATGGGTGGGATCCACTGTAAGTCAGATGAACTTGTAGCTACTTTTATAAATCTGTCGTGTAACGCAGAGTTCCTAGAGCGTGAGTAAAACAAGGAGCTTGTTAAAGATGTTTATTTTTGAACCCCGCTCTCATCAGTGGAATCAGAATATCAGGGAGTCTTCTCTCCTTCACTAAATCTGCACACACTGAGCACCTGCTAACAGGCAGGGCCTGGGCTGAGCAGACAGAGCACACGTCAGACTCTGCAGGGAGGCCCTCCACTTCCGGACGAACCGGATTCCGGATTTCTGTGCTTCATTTGGCTTTTGAACTACAAATGTGTTTTCCTCCAGCTGATTACCTTGGGAGCTGTTGGCCGGTCTGCCAGCAGAGGCGTAGGATCGTACTAATGGCACATTTTCCTTCCTGTTGGTACATGTTGCAGGAAAGGAAGTGCGTCTTGTCCGTCTTCTCTTCTGTCGAACCTAGCACATTCTGGGCACTCAGTAAGTGTCTTTAGCATTTAGTAGTGTGTACTTGCCACACTCTCAGGGGAGACACGGGCTGTCCGTGAGTGCGGCTGCTTGCTGTCCCCTGCAGCCACAGAAGTTTGACGATTCCTCTGTGCGACAACCATCAGTGATAACCATCCCTCCGTGTTGACCAAGACCTGCTCCTGCTCCTTCAGAGCTGGCGCCGTCCCCCCTCTCTTCACTACTGAGGGTTCCAGCGGTCCGTCTGCCCCCTTTCTCTTTGTCACCATTGCTTTGTAACATCTAATAAGAGTTTCTCCGGAGCACCTGGCTGGCTCCATCGGTAGAGCATGCGACTCTTGATCTCTAGGTTGTGAGCTCGAGCCCCACGTTAAGTATAGAAATTACTTAAAAAAAAAAAATTCTTTTTTTTTTTTTTTTTCTTCCCAGCCTACCGATTTCCTCTTAAAGCTAAAGCAAATAGACACGTACTTTGAAGTTTCGTTAACACCCTCAGTTTGGCAACAGCAGAGAGAACACTCTTGGGTAAAAAGCCTCTCCTTCGCTCCCCAGTCCTCTTTCATTCCTTAGTCCTGGTAGGGAGGACCTCCCTCCCTGGTAAAGAGGGCCGTGCAGGTACAAATGATGAGTCACACGTGTACAGGACACGACCTCATTCAGTGTCTTGTACATATCAGGCTTAGTTGAAGATAATTCTGCATTTCTTAAAATAACAGTAAGGTATCTCTTTTCACCCGTTTCTTTCTTTTCAAATTTATTTTTTAAGATGAGAATACCCAGTGCTTATAACATAGTTGTGGAGAACTACACTCACCTGTAAATGCCTGTTTCATCTCCCCATTAGCTGGTATGCGGAATCAGCGCTATGAAACTCTCTGAGAATGTAAATTGGTAAAACCTTTCTGAAAGGCAGTTTGGCAGTCCACACCGAAAGCCCTAAAAATGTATATATCCTATGTATCGATCAAGGTCCAGTAAGGAAAACAGAAAGTTGACCCTTGAACAACATAGGAGTTAGAGACCCTCCCCCATGCAGCCAAAAATCTACTTTTACCTTTTGACTCCCCCAGATTTATTAACTGCCTACTATTGACCAGAATGTTGAATTCATTACATACTACCTTGTCAGTAACATAAATAGTTAACACATCTCTTGTATGCTATATGTGTTACACACTGTATTAAGAGAAAGTAAGCTAGAGGAAAGAAAATGTTATTAAGAAAATCTTAAGGAAGAGGGATGCCTGGGTGGCTCGGTTGGTTAAACATCTGCCCTCAGCTCAGGTCATGATCCCAGAGTCCTGGGATCGAGCTTCACATCAGGTTCCCTGCTCATCGGGGGATCTGCTTCTCCCTCTGCCCCTACTCGTGCTCGCTTGCTCGATCTCTCTCAAGTAAATAAAAATAAAATCTTAAAAAAAAAAAAAGAAAGAAAATCATAAGGAAGAGTAAATACGTTTATGGTCCCGTGTATATATTTATCGAAAAAAATGTATAAGTGGCCCCACGGAGTTCAAGCCTGTGTTGTTCGAGGAGCAACTGTGTAAGGAGCCAGTCAGATAGATACTGGGGGACAGACAGGCAAATAAGAACTTTGGCGCAAGACAGATCGTGGGTTCGGGAAGCAGCCATCATCTGTCTCTAGAGCTGGGAAACCCAGGGAAGAGGCCGGAGTTAGTAAACTCTGGCAGCTCGAATGAGGGCCAGGACAGACCTGGGACCTGGGTCTCTGAGGAAGGACACTGGCCGGCTCGTGTCTCCGAGGAGCGCAGGCTTACTAGTTCTGCAACGGTGGAACTGAGCTGGAAACTGGAAGCAGCTGCTGCGGCCGGGAGCAAGAACCATTGCAGCTGACAGCAGCCTCCCGCTATGGCCTGGGACCAAGTCCCTGCTCTCTAGTAGTTTTCCAGTTCTCCTGCAGCGCCCCCTATTGGCGGACCCGACGGAGGGCCTGCTGGCAAGGGGAAACTTGCAGAGTCCCAGCCCCAGCCGGGCAAAGCCAAGTATAAAGGGTGAATTGGGGGCAAAGAGACAGCAGCTAAATAAATAGCTCACCCTTTTGCCTGTAAACTTAATTTCTAGTAATCTGTTCTGTGGGGATAATTATAAATGTGTGTGCATGTTTACAATGATACTCACTGCAGCATCATTTATAATGCAGCGTAGTGAAAATGCTAAAAACAGCCTAAATTTCTTCCAGCTGTGGATAAATTAAGTAAATTACAGTTTATCCATAAAGGGGGTCTACATGAGCTGTGAAAAATAATGTTATTTACATTAAGTGGTTAAGTAATAAGTAAAGAAAATGTCAAGTAATGAACCAGTACGTACAATATGACCACGTGTTGGTAACCATCTATACGATAGCAAACAGCGTGGAAGAACATATACCAAAATAGTAACAGCGAGTTGGTTAGTTTTGAAAGTTTTGAATGGTAGAACTGTGAATGGTTTTCTTTTTTTTTTTTTTTGATTATCTGAACTTAATTATTCTGCGGTAAACATGTATTGTTAGTATTAAAAGCAAAAAAATGTTTAGTTAAATGTATTTTATACTCAGTGAGTGCCCTGGGCCTGTCACTGCGGCTTTGGAATAAAGCGTGGGGGTGCAGAGGGGTAGGCCTCTTTTGGGAGACCAGCGCTGGGTCTGGCAGAGCCCCACTAGTAAGATCCGAGAAGCTCTTTCTCCCCTTCGCCACCGAGCAGCGTACTCTCTGGCCCCGGACCACGTCTGCAGTCCTAGAGAGATGATACCCGGACTAATAATAGCCACCACTTATCGAATCCTCACTAATCCTTTCACTTAATCGGCACAGCCATCGTTAAGATGGGTGCTATAAATATCTGTCTTCCAAATGAGGAACCTGAAGCTTGGAAAGGTCCAGCAGCTTGCTGAAGGTCAACAGCTAGTGCGTGGCAGCCGCTGCAGCACGCGGACCTTCGCACAGGTGCTCCTGACGGCTGCACAGTTACTGCTGTGGTAACAGGGGGCCGGTGCCCAGAGAGCCCTCCAGTGGGACACCGCAGACAGCCCCCCACTCATGCATCGACCCTGCAATAAGTCCTGCTGATTTAGGTCCGGAGGCTCAGACGTGAACTAGAGATGGGCATATGGAACGGGCTCCTCTTTTCTACCCCCAGAGAATATCCTAGCTTTGGAAATGCTTAAGATCAAATTTTTGTTTCAAAAATAAAGCTAAGTTCCAAAATCAGAGTATTCTGTTTGTACCAGCAGTCAGTTCCTTAAGGCCCAGCTTTCCCAACCTGGCTGCTCAGAACTTAGGAGAACACTGATAACTAAAACTTACAGACTGTTCTCTTCCCCAGGCGGATCTGAATCAGCGAAGCCAGCATTAGCCCAAGTAGATTGAGTCTCTAACTCTGCAAATATTTATGACACTCCTACTGTGTGTCAGCCCTGGTTTTGATGCTAAGGTGGTGAAGATGTCAAAGTCGCCGGTCTCGTGAGCCAGGTGTTCTGGTTGAGAAATAGACATGGAACCAATAAATAAGATACTTTCAGGTGGTGGGTACGGGAGGGGCACGATGCTACTCTAAGGAGCGCAGTCAGGGAAGGTCTCTGAGACGGTGACTTTGGAGTAACATTGGAAATGAGACAAAAGAGTGAATCATACGGAGATCTCTCAGCCACTGCGTGGCAGGCAACCAGGACGGCAAGTGTAAAGGCCTTGAGGCCTGGGCAGCTTAGTGAATCGAGCAAGAAGACCTGCAGGAGGAAGCACAGTGAGCAGCAGGGAGCGAGGCCCCCCACGATCTAGGTCGTTTCAGGCCTCTTAGAGCTCGGACTTGGGAAGTAGAACTCGGGCTGCCGCAGTTTTGAGGGAGCGTAAGGAGCGAAGTTTTTAAATGTTGGCATTACTCGGCTTCTGCTGGGCTCAGGAAGTGGTATAGGTATTATGGGCGATATCGAGGCTATGAGAGGCTGTGTAAGCAGCCCCCCAGCGTCTTTCTCCAGTAGACTCTGTTTGCATCGGCTCGCCACACTTTAGTTCACACTTTCTTTAATTAAAGATTTATTTATTTGAGAGAGTGAAAGAGCGCACACGAGCAGGGAGAGAATCTTCAAGCAGACTTCCCACTGAGCGCAGAGCCTGATGCAGGGCTCAGTCTCACCACCCGTGAGATCACGACCTGAGCTGAAACCAAGAATCAGATGCTTAACCAACTGGGCCACCCAGACACCGCAGTTCACACTTTGCTGCAGTTAACAAAGTGACACTTAGTTCATTGTAAAGAAAGGTTAACCTAATGATATGCATAAGTGCTTTCAGGTCTTTGTGTGATAGGTGTTAATTATCTTATGCCTCTCATTTTTAAACAACCTTTCTTGTCACAAAAAAAATATGTTCATTACAAAATATAGGAAAACCAAGAAGAAAATAAAAGTTATCGATAGTGGGACGCCTGGGTGGCTCAGTGGGTTGAGCGACTGCCTTCGGCTCGGGTCATGGTCCCAGGGTCCTGGGATTGAGTCCCGCATCGGGCTCCTTGCTCAGCGGGGAGCCTGCTTCTCCCTCTGCCTCTGCCTGCCTCTCTGCCTGCTTGTGCTCTCTCTCTGACAAATAAATAAATAAAATCTTAAAAAAAAAAGTTATCGATAGTCTCTGCACTCAGAATCTCTGTTAACATTTTACTCTGTATTTTTTCAGCCCATGTGTATGCGTATGTATGTGTATATACATATATATGTGTATATATGGTGTGCGTGTGTGTGTGTGTGTGTGTGCTTTTAAATATGATTGGCCCCATTTGGTAACCTGTGTACTTCACTTCCTGTATCACAAATATTTTTTCATGTTCTCTGTTGGGCATTTGCATTTATATTTTTTCTCTAGTATAAATAGTACTGTAGAGAGTATCCTGGGAGATCAGTATTTGAACCTGCCTGCAAGCATTTTTCTGGAATAGAATTGGTGGGTCAGAGAGATGGGCTCGTTGATGATTTGTGATACAAGTTGTCACATTGCCTTCAAGACATTGTGTCACTCACTGTTCATTCTCACGAGTAGTCAAAAGGTACCTCGCACCCAGATTCTCACACGTGGTTTTGTCATTTTTGTAGTATCTGCTAAGTTGATAGGTAAAAATGGTATCTTATTTTAATTTACATTTTTACCTTTTCTTGAGCCTTATTGTCTTCACTTGACAATTTTCCCTCTTTAAAACTTGTCATAAACTGAGGAACTTCTCACGTTTAAGCTGTTTGTCTTTTGGATAACAAAGTTTGATCTTTGTCCCATTTTAATTAGTAGCACATGAATGTTGGTAATTGGTAAATGAGTGATGAGTATATAGGATTTTACTAAGCTTTTCTCTACATTGGTACATGTTTGAAAATGTTAATTATACGAAAGTATTTAAAGTAATACAGGCATATTTCAGAGATATTGCAGATTCAGACCCAGACCACTGTAATAAAGCAAATACGAGAATAAAGGAAGTCAGATGGATATTCTTCTTTCCCAGTGCATATGAAAGTTATGCTTACATGGTACTGTAGTCTGTTAAGTGTACATTATCATTATGTCCAAAAAACAATGTATATATCTTAATTTAAAAATATTTTATTCGGGC
This sequence comes from Potos flavus, assembly GCA_028534135.1. Taxonomy (NCBI): domain Eukaryota; kingdom Metazoa; phylum Chordata; class Mammalia; order Carnivora; family Procyonidae; genus Potos; species Potos flavus. The sequence goes on along the minus strand of CM052900.1, from coordinate 159,995,414 downwards.
ACCTGGGTGGCTCAGTCAATTAAGCGTCTATTTTCAGCTCAGGTCATGGTCCCAAAGTTCCAGGATCGAGCCCAGGGTCAGGCTCCCTGCTCAGCAGGGAGTCTGCTTCTCCCTCTCCCTCTCCCCCCAGTCATGCTCTCTCACTTGCTTACTCTCAAATAAACAAATAAAATCTTTTAAATAAATAAAACATTTTATTGCTATATCATCTGAGCTTTCAGCGAGCTATAATCACTGATCATAGATCCCCATAACAAATGTAATAATAATGAACAAGTTCAAAATATTGCGGGAATTACCAAGATGTGACACGAGAGAGCAAATGCTGTTGGAAAAATGGGGCTGATAGACTTGCTCGATGCAAGGTTGCCACAAACCTTCAGTTGGTAAAAAAAAATAAAATAAAAACAAAAAGTATCTACAAAGCGCAATAAAATGAGGCAGGCCTGTAGTCACATTTAATAGGTATGTGACCCTTAAGAGAATTCCGCCCAGTTTTTTTTTCTGGTCATTGGCGAATGGGTGCTGTGCCGGTGAGGCTAAGCCGCTTTGCGAGCCCGATTTCATTTGGCGCTATGTCATTGCCAGACCTTCACTGTGAAGCTTGTATCTTCAGAACCACCTCCTAATTTCTGTCCTGCCTTACATGTGATAGATAGGTGCACAGTCTTATCACATCTCTGCATTTACAGATTTGTACGCACTCAGTAACATCGTGGGCGCAGTAACTGCTTTTAGAAAGGTAAGACGGTACCCATCCTTCAGTCCCTCTGTCTCTCTTCTCTAGATGTCGAGCACACCGGAGCCACCAGTGAGTTCTACGACAAGTTCACCATTCGCTATCACATTAGCACCATTTTTAAAAGCCTTTGGCAAAACATAGCTCACCACGGCACCTTCATGGAGGAGTTCAAGTGAGTATTGGGCACCCAATGTCACTGCTTGCTCGCTCGCGAATCACAGATAGGGTGACTGCTTCAATCTTTCCGAGCTGGTTCTTCTGGACCGTTGGCTTGGTCTCAGCCTCCTGTAAGTTTTCTAGATTGTTCTGCCATATGCGAGCAGGGCTAACTAGATGTCTGTGCTTGCAAGATATCGCCGAACTTTAGATCTGTCAAGACACTTCGGGGATGTTATGTATACATAAAGAATCTATAAATATTCTGAGATGATCCGTGAAGTGTTTTTTGGTGTTTCTGCAATTACATGGTTAAGTGAAGTTGTCAGAATGACTGGAATGAGATCGTAGAGTGTTCTGGAATATGATGTCAAGCTTTAGATGCGAAATGTTAGGAAGACTTTAGATTTGGAAGCAGTTAGGTTGGGGTTGTCATTTCAAATGTCATTCTTTGTAATAAGGCCCTAAACCTTGATTAAGGATTTTTTATTACCTACTTGAAATTTTAGTGCCTACTTAAATCTGGACATTAGTCATTTCATCTAAGTTACTGTAGAAGGAAAGATGCTTTTAAAAAGAAAGTAGATGAAAATGTTGAACTCTTGACTTATTCTTCAGGAGAAATTTTATCCCATCTGCTTGGATCTTTTGCAACCCACGTTAGATCGCTGATCAAGTCTCGCTGTCACTTGTTAACTCAGTTACTAGTCAATAAGATTTCATATTATGAGTGAAGTAACCATTTGCTAGATAGATTTCTGCAGAGTAAACTCTTCAAGTTCATTCCCTTTCCGAGAGTTGCTCTTATGGTCAGAATCATGTTCCCACAAACCCAGGCACCAGCTTAGACCAGACAGGCCCATGGCTCGATCTGTGTGGTGCCGAGTGGAAGTGCTCGCCCTGAACTTTCCCTGTTCCCGAAATCCAAGCTTCCCACCCTCGCTCACAGGAACTTCTCCTCCCCAGGCACAGGCTTCCCGCCCCGATTACACAGCAGTAGATCCTAAAGTGTATGGAGCTCGTCTTTGCTCTACTAATCTTGCAGTTACAAAGCCTAACGGTGCGCCAGCATCTCGGTGCGCCCGCGAGCCCTCCCCTGTAGGAGCATATGCAGGACGGTTCTATAGACTGGAAGCTTCAGGTTCTAGAAAGTGAGTTAATATTCTCCTGTATCAATATTGCAGCTTCCGGTTTTCCTTCACTGTGTCTTTATAATAAGGAATCACTGTATCGGTAATTCTCTTGTCTCTTATATGTGGGTAATTGTGCTTTCTTTGTATCTCGGTGAGTTTAAGCCTATTTTCTGGTCCAGAAGTGTGTCTTTTCTACTTAAAGTCATCGAGACAACGAGCCAGGGACATGTTGGTAAACCCGCTCTCTGAAGAAGGGAGGAAAAATTTCAGCATTTGCTCGTTTTCCAGGCTGTAAATAGTTCCACTGGTGTCAAATTTAAGCTCTCAAGGGAATCTGCTCGCAGACTCCTGAAATGTTAGCAATTGGCTCTCCTAACCAGGCAGGGTCCCTCCAGTGCACCCCTGAAGTGAGCTTATCACAATTAACTGAAAGGGGTAACAAAATCCAAGGAGAGACGCCATAGTCCTTGACCTCGGCCGTGCCTGAGTGGTGCCAAGGTGGTGGGCAGTCTTACGGGGTGACGTGGTTGGCACTTTGGGCGAGGGCCCGTGTTCCTTGGGACCTGCTGCGGCATTTAGCCTCGGGGAGCTGTATGACCGTGTCCAATGTAATTGCCTTTTCAGTTCGGGGAAGCAGTTTGTTCGCTACATAAACATGCTGATAAATGACACGACGTTTTTGCTCGATGAAAGTCTGGAGTCTCTGAAGCGAATCCACGAGGTGCAAGAAGAGATGAAGAACAAAGAACAGTGGGACCAGCTGCCCCGGGTGAGGACATAAGGGGACAGCTGTGGCCGGGAGGCTGCCTCGGGCCCCGGGCACAGCTCTGCTCTGGGGCTGCATTCGTGGGGCCTGGTGACATGGATCTGACCGACTTGTCACTGCTTGTCCCCTCCCACCTGTGGGCTTCCACGAAGTTCCAGCCCAGGTTTGGGTTTGGGGTAGGGGTAAACGTAGACGCCCGATTGAAAGCGTAGACACCTGATCGATGAGTTGTTGAGAAGTCTTGCAAAACGTGTCCCCAAAACTTTCTTGCCTTTTTAATTTCAAAGCGCTTTTTTGGAGAAGAGCTTTTATTGTCTGAATGTGTTGACGTCAATTTGTGAAAGTAGGAAGTGAATCTCTCGGATGCGGTCCCAGCCAGGCTTTTGATCTGCTCGTGTGAGTCCTTTAGACAACTGTGTGACTCATGCGGGGTTCCGGTGGGTTTTTTTCCTTCCAGTCGATCTTGGTTTTTATGTTCAGTTATTAATGGAAGAGAGGGCCGGCTTGCCAGCTTCCATGGGAGATTCCTGCTGCGCCAGTGACAGCATGCTGACACGCTTTTCTGACATTTATTGTAGCCGTGTAGACGGTTCTCTGATCAGCTGGTGACATCATACATTGGTTCGTTCTGTGCCTGGTGTTCTCAGGCTCGGAATCAGAACTGCTTTCCAAAAAGAGTTCTCTTGGAAGAGTAGGGAGGACTGTTTTTTTCTTGACTAGCAATAACAGCCTCCAAACGAAAATGCTGTCGGGCTTCTAAAGCTTAAGATAAGGTAAGCACGTGTGAAAGCACATTTAGGAAAGGTTTTCATTCCAAATATTCCTGTGGCTTTGATGAGAAGTTTCCATCCTGCTGTAGCCAACGTGCTTACACCACAGACCGAAACCTCCCGGGGGCTTTGCCCAGGGCCTGTGAATGCCAGATTTCCCGAGTGTGGGCTGCCACCCTGCTAGCACCCTCTCGTCGCATTCCTGTGACAGCGTGGTCATTGTCCTCTTAGTCCTCGGTACTGCACTGGCACCTGCCTGAGTCCGGCCTCCCCTCTACGCTCCCGTTAAGTTGTTTTGCCACTGTGCCTCCAAAACCTCCCTCCCGCGCCTCCCCACGTCCCACAGGCGGGAGGCAGCCCAGACTCGATGCTGCATGGCCCCCTCCACGGGGGCTCTAAGAGATCCTTCCAAGCTTACCTCGCATTCCGCTCCGTCGGCTCCAACTGGACCTGTCCCCAGGCCCTCACAGAACAGGCTGGGAAACAGATGAGGCCGGGTCAGAGAGCTCCAGCTTCGGAGCCGAGGGCACCTGGGTTTGGGAACAGATGCCGCCAGGCCTTCAGAGTTCTTTATCCTTGTCCGTGAACCAGAGACCATCCCAGCTTTGCGGAAGAGCAGTGAGGAGGACTGGTAGAGTCAGCACGCAGTCAGGGCTGTGCAGCCCCTGTTGTGTTTGCGTGCCTTCAGACGCTCCTTCTGTCCACAGTTCTCTGCTTTCCATTCTTCTGTACTGAAATCCTGCCCATTCTTTGAGTAAGGTCTTGTCCTAATAGTCCCTCGGGGTTGGACCACCCCGGCCGGGGCGGCTGAGAGCCTCACCTGTCTCGGTACCTCTGTGGCACCCTCTTTATGTCGCTCGAGATGCTCATCTCAGACCAGCTCACTGTCTCCCACCAGAGATGGTGGGGAAACAGGCCTGCGGCTCGTTACCTCACTCCCGGTGCATTCTAGTGTTTGCTCATGAGACAAGTGAACAATTCTGTTGACTTCTCCGTGTTCATTGATGAGAGGACGTCATAAATAATCCCAAATGAGTGCTATTCCCGAAGTCATGTTTGACTGGGAAGTCCCTTTCTGCCGTCCACCTCCCTGCCTTGCCTGCTCGTCACCGCCCTGCCCTCCGAATGCTGGAGGGTTCCGCTGCTCGGCGGAGTCTCAGGTTCTCCCTTCCCTCCCCACGCTCACTGCTGAGGCTGGCGTCTCTCAGCGAGGGTGCTGGTTGCAATTTCACTGTAGCAATCATTCTTTATCCGGAGACACCGCGCCATCCATGGTGGGACATTTGACATCTCCGGCCAGTGAGGTGCCCTCCTCCCCCGAGCCAGCAGGCAGACGGAACACTCGCACACACGGTCTGTGTTCTAAAGATTCCAGAATGCGTCTCCTCAGCTCCTCTCTCTCCTGACTCCGGACCTGCCGCACCAACCAGCCATGGACTTGCCCCTCTGCCCGGTGGTCCAGTAGTGTCCCTTAGTGAGGTCGTCACGTCTCCTCGGGTCTGCCCCGCGTCGCCGAGTGACCGCTACGTTCTGTTAGATGCTCGGACTCGACACGTTGGAGTCTTCCTTGATTCTTCTCCCTCAACAGACGCCTCAAGACTTGATCTTAAAATACCTGTATCTGACCTCTTGTCCCACCTCTGGGCCGCAGCCCCTCTCACCCGGCCTGCTGCAGCCTCCCTGGCCGGTCCTTCGGCCTCCACTCTTGTCCGTGTCCATCCCAGAGGGATGCTGTTACGACTTGTTTGCTCATTATCACCACTTGACTCAGAACTCGGCCAGGCTTCCCTTCTCACTCAGATTCCAGTCCCAAATCAGAGCGGGTCCCCGGCCCCCCATTTACCCTGTCACTCACTCTCCCCGAACCACACGGGCCTCCTCACCTGTCTGCTGACCCGCGTGCCCTTCCCTCGACCGGGAGCACTGTTGCCCTAGATTTCTGCTGAGTCTCTTCCTTCAGACATCAACCTGAGTGTCACCTCCTCAGAGGCTGTCCCTGACCACTCCTTCTCTCTTCTGCTTTCTTTTTCTCCATCACTATCAGACTTGTTATGTGTCCGTGTGGGTGTTTGTTTATTGCTTGTCTCCCTGCCTGCGATCCAAGCTCCGTGAGGCCTGCGAGCTTACTGGTCACGTTCCACACTCCGGCGTCTGAAGGTGGGCCTGGCCCGGACCAGGGCCGGGATACCGTGTGTGGAGGAATGCGTGTGACACACAGACATGCATTGCACTAGTTCTCACCTTGTTCTTATGTCTTCCTGCTTCGACATGTGTTCTGTAGGCGCGTTCTGGGCCAACGGGGCAGTGGACAGGTTACCCAGCATCGCTGCACAACCTCCTCCACGGGACCACTCAGACGGCCCTGCCTCAGGGGCCCCCGTGTGGCGGCATCAGCTGCTCTAGTTACTTTCTGAGCCGGGATGTAAGAATTTCTGTCTTTACTGCTGTTTCTGGGGATATTCTCCATCCCAGAGCCTTCAGTGCTCCACCCCGCTTTACTCACGAGTCAGACACACCTTATCACCTCGTTTCCCAGCCCATGGCAGAATTGAAGGAGGAAGATGGCGCCAGAGGCAAGCATGCTGACGGTTGGCAGGGGAGACCCCCTGAGAGCGCGGCGAGACAAAACTCAAAACCTTAGCACTCTTAGGGCTCGGTGCAGGGGCAAAACCTCTAGGCCCCAGCATCCTAGGATAGCACAACACATGTTTTTAAAATAACAATGACTACAAGTTGTTACTCAGGGAAACAGACTGTCCTTGATTAGCAACCGCGTGTATCGGGTGCGATGGAAGGTTCACTTATTTCATCGCACGCAGAAGCTGAAGGGGACTTCTTTTATCACTGGGGGAACCGGGGCTCCTATAAGTGAAACAATGTGCCGGGGTCACCTTACTCAGAGTCCCAGAGAGTTCTCATGCTGCAAAGAATAAACTTCGGTTACCTGGAAAATTCTCTTGTTTGGGTTCTTCCCATTCCCTCAGTGTGTGGGTTTTGCCGTGCGCTTGGCCCATTTTCCTTGCCACTCGGCGAGCCGGTGAGCTCTCGGCCGGTGCTGACCTTGGCTTGGCCTCTGCTCCGTGTTCCCTAGGATCAGCAGCAAGCCCGTCAGTCCCAGCTGGCTCAGGATGAGCGCGTGTCCCGCTCCTATCTCGCCCTGGCAACGGAGACCGTGGACATGTTCCATATCCTCACGAAGCAGGTCCAGAAGCCGTTCCTCAGACCGGTGAGTAGAAACTCCGAGGTGTTTATTTTGGGTGTCGGGTTCTGGCACCTGTCGCTAAAGGTGGTGGTTGAGACCCTGGACGTTTCAGCTCCGCATTGCTAAGTGAAAGCCTGATGCTGATTTCGTTCCCAGTGACGCCGAGCGCTCAAGCGCTCTGGGCAGAGACCGCAGTCTGCAGTCTCTTCCAAGATAACATAATTCGCTTTCTGCCTCCAAGAGCACATGGGATTATTAATGCCGAAGCTGGGACACATCTTTATCGTTATTGATTCCTGTATCTTATTCGTAGGAAAAGTAGAAAGTAGCATCCCGTTGGAAATTAGAGTAAGTAGAAATCATTGATAACGAGTAAGATCTTTGGTTCTCCTGGTTGTAGCTTTGTGACACTCAAGAAGCCAAAGAGGAATGAGAGCCATAATTAGGGTTTATGATAGATTGAAGGTAGTCAGAATATTTGGCCTTGATACTATTAATGAGACCTGGGTCCCACTTCTGGAATGGAAACTGGGTGACCTAACGGAAGATCGCTGCTTCGCATTGACTCCCCCGCCCTGCCGGTGCCGCACAGCACGGAAGTTTTATGGTGTGGCCAGGACAAGGGTGGGAGGAAGGCAAGGAAGGGGCCTGGGAGCTGGTCGCTAATTGCCTGGAGATACGGAGACAGGTTTACAATGGAACATAATTTTATTTCTCATTTCCTCCAGTGTCCGTGCGCACCATTCTGCTCCGCGTTCTCGCCACGCCCTGGCCTGGGTGCCTCTCAGCGAGGAGTCTCCTCCTCTGTCTGTTTTCCCTTTCACAGCTCTTCATAAAAGAGCAGTGGAACGTGAAACAGAACCGAGCTCACTATTGAAAGCATGCAAACACCGCAACTAATTTACACGACATAGTTCAGCCCCTTGCTTCCCTGGGGCTTGCAAATAGAATTTCTTTAAACTTTTCCTGCAAAGCCCAGATAGTAAAGAGTGAGGCATTGTGAGCCTCACAGGCTGGCATGGCTACTTAACTTGGCTATGTAGCACGAAGGCAGTTACATACAATGTTTATAAACAAGTAAGTGTGGCTGTTGCAATAAAACTTTATAAAACCAAGCATCGGGCCAGATTCAGCCTGCGGGTAACAGTAGGCCAATCCCTGCACTAAAAACATGTCTTATTTTCTGTTCAGGAGCTCCCAATTCAGCAAGTCTTTGATTATTAGGAAGCTATGATAATTATTTGAGATGGAATTATGAGTGATTTTCCCTCTTACCTGCTTCTCGGTGAATTTGGAGTGATACTTATTTTTATCATTGAAAGCTTGAATTTAAAGAAAAGGTTGCCTTCCGCTCGTATTTATAGATATTCCACCAACCTGTAACATCATTAAGTGTTAGAATTACTGGATTAGAGATGGAGAATAAAGAATATTTTGAATACGAATGTCCTTCTTCAGCTTTATGATTCACAGGACCTCTAAGGGATTCTTTGAAGATTAATCCAGCCAGTTCCTGTTCCTCCACTGAAATGGGAGTTTTGGTCCTTCTCGCTTGTCTCAACAGCATAAATTGTCCTCTTACCCTGTGATTCCCTAGGAACTTGGACCCCGATTGGCTGCAATGCTGAACTTTAATCTTCAGCAACTCTGCGGCCCCAAGTGCCGTGACCTGAAAGTCGAAAACCCTGAGAAGTACGGCTTTGAACCAAAGAAGCTGCTGGACCAGCTGACGGATATTTACCTGCAGCTGGACTGTGCCCGGTTCGCCAAAGCCATTGCCGACGACCAGGTCAGTGCCCGGGGGGGGCAGGCTGGGCCTCAGGCGGCCGACCTGGCTGGCCAGAGCTCGCGTCTCCCTGGACTTCTGGCAGACCCGTCTGTCCCTGGGTTTTCCCCACTTGGAATCAGGGAAGGCGATACTTTTCAACTTGCGGTTTGGGAAGTTTTTAGCGCATAAATGGAAATAATCACCGCATGGGCCAGGGGAACTTGTCTGGTATAAATGAAGAGGAATCGGCTCTTTTCCTTTGGGTGTAAAAAAGCCGATTTGGCTCCCAGATCCGTCTGCAGTGGGGTTCCTAGCCCATCCCGCCAAGGGCCTCACGCAACACATCCATCACCTTCCCACCAGGGTCCAGCCTTCTCGGGGTCCAGGTCTGCTTCCCAAGCCCCCCGCGTCAGTGCTGCTGTTCCTTTGACTCCCGGTTTCAAACCTCGTGTGGCGATCTTCCCAGTCTTCTCTCTGCTCTGTTCCTCGTGTCCGCTGTGATGACACCCGTTCCATGTCTGTCATTTCCGCAGCCGCCAGTTTAGCCCAAGCACCCCCACCCCTGACTTCAGCGGTCTCATAAAGGGCTCCCCCACCTGCACCCCCGCCCCCGTGTCCTTCTGACCTATGTCACGGCAGCGTCCTGAGAGCTGACGTTTATCAGTTGAATACCAAGTTTTAACCACTTGCCTTGTTTTCGTTGACTTAATCCTCACACAATCCTGTGGTATAGGTTCTATTAGGTTCCTCGTTTTTACGTGAGGAAACTGAGGCACGGAGAGTTGAAGCCGCTTGCTCCAGGCGGCGCAGGGAGTATGGGATAGAGGCAGGGTTCATACCCAGGCAGTCTGGCCCTGAGCAGGCACTCCCGGCCTCTCCGCCCGCTACTTAAAATACCCAGAAAGTCCCGTGCTCATCTGTCTCTCCATCTTTGTTCACCCTGTCTGTCCAAATATCTCTCCCATTTCAGGTCAACTAGCAGTAGGGGTTCTAGAAGGTTCTTTACCCGTCTTTCATCCAAAGGAATGATAGTAAAATAGGGGGGTTTTAGGTACTATTTTTTTTAATAATAGTTTTACTGAGATATAACTCACGTATGTGGGTACTTCTGGATATAAGCAGGAGAGTTGGTCTTGGCAGAGTGCCTACAAGGGGAAACAACACATATGTCTAAAGCGGGTTTTCCGTAAAAAGTGGTGGTATAGGAGGGGCTTAGGAGTTTGCAGTTACTGTGGGGGAGTGCGAAGATGTTTTTCTAGCCAACAGCTCTATAATACTGCACATGCTGACCTACGGACGGTAAGCGGCAGTCTGTAGTCAGACGAAGAAAGACAGAGACGCGCCCCCATCCGGATGGGGTGTCTGCTCGGACGGCAGGCTGACTGCAGCCGGACCGCGGTAGCCCCGCCAGAGGTCGGGGTGTCACAAGTCCCCAGAGACTCTTCCGCTCTGTACCGTGAGAGGCTTGGAAGAGTCGCGTGGCGGGGTCTTGCTGGTAGGCCCTTCTTGGCCGCCGCATCCGGAGTGGCGAACAGAACTAACTTGCGGTGTGAATAAACAGCACGGCCCGTGAGATGGTGAAGACTGAGTGGGGGACGATGGCCGGCAATGCCCGCGCTGTGGTGGGGGCCCGTGGGGGCCCCCGGCTTGAGTCGTAGACCGCAGGTTCTGCACCGTGGCCCGTGGCTTTTCTTCAATGTCTAAATGGCCCCGCTCTTCCAGACTCGTGAAGCGAACACAGCTCGTGCCACTGTCACCATGGACAGGAAAATGGTTTAAGTGGGCTTTTTGCTTCCTTTTAAAGTGCGATGTTTGTTCTGACTATTGGGCATTTTCCACTTACAGTGGCTGGAGGCTGATTAGGGCCCTGCTGTTCGTCTCAGAAGAGGCTTTGGGGGGCCGGGGAAGGAAGGCTGGAAGTCTGGAAAGCTCCAGGGGAACAGTAGTGGAATTTTGTGTTCTCCTTTGGGAGCAGTGGTCTTGGTTTGATCTGGTATGTCTGGGACGACCAAGGAAGGAAACCTAGAAGCTTCTCTCCCCATCAGCCAAGAGCAGGCTAAAGACAGGCGTCGGGAAAAGGCGACAGGAGGACCAGCACGAAGAGCCGCTGAGCTTTATGCTCACAAACTGGAGGAGAGAGCCCCCCGTCAGAGGAGGAGTGGAGAACAGCTGAGGGAGCCCAGGACAGGGAGGCCCTAGGGAGACTCCGTGCGCCCCGCTGACAGCCACGCAGGACTGGCCCTCCTGGACAGACTCTGCGCGTGGACTGCAGCGCGGTCCGTTAGCACTGGGGTCTGTTCAAAAACAAAGAATAAAGAGGGCCACATGGGTGGCTTAGTCAGTCGAGCGTCTGGCTCTTGACACCGGCTCGAGTCATGATCTCCCGGGCACGAGAGGGAGCCCCGCGTCAGGTTCCACATTTGGTGTGGAGTCTGCTTAAGATTCTCTCCCTTTCCCCTCTGTCCCTCCCCCTGCTCGCACTCGAGTGCTGTCTCTCTTTAAAATAAATAAATAAAATATTTAAAAAGTAAAATAAGGAACACCTGGGTGGCTCAGTGGGTTAAAGCCTCTGCCTTCGGCTCAGGTCATGGTCTCAGGGTCCTGGGATCGAGCCCCGCATCGGGCTCTCTGCTCATCAGGGAGCCTGCTTCCCCCTCTCTCTCTGTCTGCCTCTCTGCCTACTTGTGATCTTTCTCTCTCTGTCAAATAAATAAATAAAATCTTTAAAAAAAAAAGTAAAATAAAATGAAAATAAAGAATAAAAAGCCCATCTGAAGTCATACTTCTCCTGTGCATCTTCCTTTTTTTTTTTTAATTGAGGTGAAATTCACATAAGACTCACCATTTTAAAGCGTGCAGTTCGGTGGCATTTAGTGCATTCCCAGTGTTATGCAACCTCCACCTCTCTCTGGTTCTAACATCTTATCCAAACATCACCCCCAGAAGAAATGCCATATTCATTAAGCAGGCACTGTCCATCCCCCGCCCCCATCACCCCAGCCCTGGGCAACCACTGATCTGCTTTCTCTCTTCGTTTTACCTAATTTTGCATTTACCTATTTGCCTATTCTGGATATTTCATGCAAATGGAATAACACGGTATGTTACCTTCTGTGTCTAGCTTCTTTCATTTAGCATAATGTTTTGAGGTTCATCCAGGTACAATAGTTCATTCCTTTCTTACGGGTAAATAATATCTCATTACACGGAGCTACCATGATGTTTTCATCTCTTCATCCATTGGTGGACCTTTGAGTTGTTTCCACCTTTGGTTGTTAGAAATGGTGCTGCGCCCAACATTTGTGACCAAGTATTGAATACTCGTTTTTAATTCTTTGGGGCATATACTCAAGAGTAGAATCGCTGAATCTTACGGTAATATGATGTTGAACTTTTCGAGGACCTGCCCCCCTGTCTCCCACAGTGGCTGCACCATTTTCCATTCCCACCGGTGGTGGATAAGGGGTCTCGTTTCAATTTCTTCACATCTTGTTCTTTTTTCTTTTTTTTTTTTTAACAGCCACCCTAGTGGGAAGAAAGTGGTACTTCACTGTGGTTCTGACTCACATTTTCATAATGACAAATTTCATGTGCTTCTTGGCCATCTGTATATCTTTTTTGGAGAAACGGCTATTCAAGTCCTTCACCATTTTTTTAACTGGGTTGTTTGTATTTTATTGTTGATTTGTAGGAGTTCTTTATATATTCTGGATACAAGACCTTTATCAGATATATGATTTGTAGATATTTCCGTGTTTATTTTTGGATTGACTATGTAAGATCCTTGAAGACAAGAACAGCATCTTTGCTGCGTCTCTGACCCAACCCACATCAGACTCGAAGCAGCAGCTCAGGAATGTGCCTTTGCTCCGTGCATTGATGCCATTGCTCCGTGAGGCTGAATGCCACGTCCCCTCATCATGGGTTGCCTTTGATTTCTGATAATGCCCACCACACTGCTCTTAGAAGTTGACTTAGAAGTAAGCACAAGTCAGTTGGTTAAAAACTCATCATCATCTGAGAAATACGGTAGGTGATGTTTCATGAGGATAGCAAGTGGCTCCTTGTTACAAAGAGAAGTTCAAGGTGAAATCGTCTCAGTCACAATGCCCAACCCGCAATACGTCCCTTTGCACAGTATTTTAATTTTGCCCTTCCAACATCTTACTGTAATCTTTTGGCCACTTATCCCCCGTGCCCCTCCCCAAAGGGATGGAGACTGTGGCTTCCTGCCTTATAAGAAGGGGAGATGTCAAATAAGGTATTTGCTGAATCCGCGTAGTAATTTAGTTTCGGGAAACTATACTGGAGGCTCCCTGAACTTTTCAGGATTGAACAAGATGGCTTTTAGGATTTCTGCCAGGCCGAGGCTAGCGTGTGCCCTTTCCTCTCTCTTCTACGTGGGTGTGTGCAGAGAGGAAGTGAGCGTGTACACTTACTTAGAAACTGAAGTTAAAGAAGAAAAGAAGGAAGGTTGAGGAATCTCAACCCCGTGCTCTAAGACAATACAGGCAGTGGCGTGAATTCATCCCACGGACGTTCATCTGAATCCTTGGATGGGAAGCTCCGCTCAGGGGTGACCAGGCCTTCGTTCGGACTCGGGCTTGATCGGTCTCCTCCTCTGTTTGCATCACTGTCACTGAATTGACAAGTGGCCAGTGTTTTTGCCATAAATGCAAATGAGGATATGCTGTGATATTTCGAAACGGCAATGGTGTATCTGAATTAGGCACGTGTGAGTTGGGTGTTACCACCCCCATTTTACGCCAGAGGAAACTGGGACCCAGAGGGGTTCGCCCGAGCCCACCCAGTGGGTAGAGAGTGGAGCCAGAACCCAAGTCCCAGTTCATCTGGATCTTTGGTGGGCGCTTATCCTCCACCATCCCTCGTGCTCCGCAGCAGGGCACCTGACATTTAGTAGTGTTGAGCTGCGAGCCTGGAAGGAAGATTGGCCGCGAACAAGATAAAGCTCCTTTTGATTATGAACCGTGTTGGGTGGTTTTCACCATGTTGACCTTTAGGGAAAAGAGCTGACATTTGTTGCCGGCCACAGTGCCTTTCAAAGCCTCAAACAGACGCGATTTTCATTCTCTTTTTAATATTTAAATTTTAGGGGCGCCTGGGTGGCTCAGTCAGCTAAGCGTCTGACTCTTGATTTCATTGCATCATGATCGCAGGGTCCTGGGATCAAGCCCTGCATCGGGCTCTGTGCTCAGCAGGGAGTCTGCTTCTCTCTCTCTCCCTCTGCCCCTCCCCCGTTCGTTCTCTCTCTCTCTCTCTCAAATCAATAAATAAATAATTTAATTTTTTAAAGAAATGCATGTTAGCTGTAAAAATAATTCCAAAATTTAAAAATTCCCCATTCGCCTCAATCCTAAAGTCCTCCTCAGAGGTAATGACCTTGCGCAGTCTGGTATGGCTTATTTCAGTCTCCGTGTGTTTATAGCCATGCAAGAGTATTTACATACACATTATCATTTCACAGCTTTTTTAGAAAGACACAAATGGATCATACTTCAGGCATTTTCTGCAGCTTGCTTTTTTTCTACTTAAAATATATTGATGTCTCACGTTGTCTTTCCTCATTGGCAGAGATCCTACAGCAAAGAGTTGTTTGAAGAAGTGATCTCGAAGATGCGGAAGGCCGGGATCAAATCCACCATAGCGATCGAGAAGTTTAAGCTCCTCGCCGAGAAGGTGGAGGAGATAGTGGCGAAGAACGCGCGCGCAGAAATCGACTACAGCGACGCCCCCGACGAGTTCAGAGGCAAGTGCGCCGCTCTTTTCGTGCCAAGGTCTTTGAATTACCTGGAGACACGTAACGTGAAAAGACAGCGTTCTGTGCTTTTCACTTCTGTATGGTGTGCTTGAGTTACTCCTTAAGACACGTTGTCTGAAATTACATTTGCCTACTTTTAGTTCCTGTTATAAATTAAAAGCGGGGGGGCGGTGAGGGGGTCCTTCTCTTGATTTCAAACCAAGTAACAGCTGTGACATGCCAGGATCAGCCTTCCCTTTGCAAGAGGGGATTTGCATCTCCAAAGAAGAATCCTGCAAGTTCTGAGATGAGGCGCTCCTGCCGCTGTCTTTCCTGCAGAGCCCTGGTCCTTTTCCCCTGTTCCTCCCCATCCCAGCTCTAGCTGGCCGAGGGTGCGTCCCCCTCCCTGGAAGGCACCCTGGGCGCCTTTATCTCATGCTGACATCCGCTTACATTTGGGGGCCTGGTCCGACCAGGCGATTGTTGTGTCTGCGGATGGAGCTTTCCCCGACGGGAGGGGCTTTGTCTCATTGTTGGTTTCAGTTCTGGGCGCTGAGATGAGCGTTCGCTCTGCTTCATCTCCGCAGACCCTCTGATGGACACCCTGATGACCGACCCCGTGCGGCTGCCCTCCGGCACCGTCATGGACCGCTCCATCATCCTGCGGCACCTGCTCAATTCCCCCACGGACCCCTTCAACCGGCAGATGCTGACCGAGAGCATGCTGGAACCAGGTAGAGGGGGGCGCGGCCTCGGGCCCTGGGCCCGCGTGCGGACCCAGCCGTGGCGCCTGAGTCCCATGTCAGAGTGCCATCAGAGGGGGTGGCTTACCAAATCCAGAAGCTTCCATAGCTTACGGCACTTCACAGAAAAGACACAAAACGTTCTTTGCTCTGATTCACTGCGGGAGGCTAGTCCTTATGTCCTGCTTCTTCCTCGGCCTTCGTGTCAGGGAGGGAGTGAATGGCCTTTTCTCTCCGTTTGTATAGAACCACGGGCTGCATCTCCTAGGAGGAACCCTCCGCCCGAGGCCATTAATCCTCTCCTTTTCTCTTCCCAGTGCCAGAACTGAAAGAACAGATTCACGCCTGGATGAGAGAGAAACAAAACAGTGATCATTAAACCGTCCCCGTGCCCGCCCTCCTCGAGACACAGCCAAGGCCCACCAGGCAGGCGGAAGCGGCGTCGGCGGTGGAGACGCCCTTCAGATGTTTTTCAGCCCCGCCGGGCAGGAGACGCCGAGAGCCCCCCACCCCACCCCCCCGGAGTGACCAGCCGGTGGAGACCTGCGAGGACGTGGATGACAAGAGGAGCCCCATTCCTGTACATATATTTAAGTGACACACATGGTCAAAAGCTTGAGGGACACACTTTACGATTGCTTGTGTAATAAAGCTCGTCCTTCCTATGTCACCATTTGGGGCTTTTGCAACGGAAGTCTTTTAGTGATTGATGACAAGTGGGTCTGGGCAGCATCCCATTCATCTCCCCCTCCCCAAATCCAATATCCGTTGATTTGATTGTGATTAGAGAACCTTGGACATTTTGCTGCTAAAGAATCCTTCCCCCTCCCCCTCCCTTCCTGACCCGACTTGCACTGCTGTGGGTTTTTTTAAGAGAAGCAAAAACAAAAATAAACTCCTTCCCCCTGGCCCTCCAAACATATACTCTGTGAGATAACTGTGCCTGCAACAAAGTGTTAATCCTGGGATCGTATTTTTATATCATATTCACATATTTGTTTTTTTTTAATTGGTGTTAGATGACATGATTAATAAAAAAGGCAAGATATTTTCAGAATTCGAATTTCAGTTTTTATTTTTTTTTCTTTTGAAATGTCCCTTTAAAGTTTTTTTTTATTCTAAACAAAATGAAGAGAACCTACCGCTCCGATCCTTGTCATAAGGCCTCTCTTAGGAATCTGAAGAACAGCTGCAGCAAAGGAAGCATTCAAGTATATCAGGATTTTTGCATGACTTACGGTTTTTGGGGGGGGCGCACGAGGCAGGGGGGCTGTTCAAAACCATTACAGTTATCCTAGGAGGGAAAAGAAATTCCTCAACTCTGGAGTCTGTGAGTTCGAGGCAGGGGGTCATCCGTAAGACGTGTCCTTTGGGGCTTGGCCTTACCAAAGCAAAAACGGGGCGCAGGAAACACGGACGTGTGTCTGCTTGTAAACACACACACACAAACACACCGCCACACGCACAGAACCATAAGACTTTTTGTATTACTGCTCCTGCCTTCAACGTACTTGAATTCTCGCATTTCCTTTGGGGTAAAAAAGGATCTGAAACCATAAAGTGTTTTTGAAGAAATTAAGCTACGAGAACAGACTCTCTTTTTTTCCTTTTTCCTCCCCCTCCACAGACAATGTCCTCTGTTCGATTCCTAACGCAAACTACAATAAACGGTGATACACATTCAGAAGGAACCTTCTTCGAGTCTCTTCTTTTTGTGGAAAGCAGAGGGGTTGGTGAGGCACAAGAGCCAAACGAGTTTGCACGTAGTTTGCACGCGGTGAATCCTGTCTGCAGCCAGTGAAGAGTTGCTAAATTTTTAAAATAAAACGTTCGCGTTTGTATCAGTGTTGGGGCTCCATTTGGCTCTCATTTCGCCGTGTGCGTGTGTGAGGGGGTTGAGCCTTGTCACGTTCGGTCTCTGTTCTCAACGGGGTCCCCATCGCCAGTACCTTTTCCCTGGCTCTTCCGGTTCTCCCTTAAGGCCAGCCCGTGTCATCGTGCGATGCTAAAAGCGGGCGCCTAGAGAGCATCTCCTTCGCTGCGCAAAGAGGCTTTTGCACACATATGGCTTCGTCCTCTAAGAAGGCCATACTCTTGGGGCGCCTGGGTTGAGCAGCTGACTCTTGACTTCGGCTCAGGTCATGACCGCAGGGTCCTGGGATCAAGCCCCGGGCTCGGCGGGGAGTCAGCTTGAGGATTCTCTCCCTGTCCCTCCCCTGCTCGCACGCGCACGCGCTCTCTCTAAAATAAACCTTTAAAAAATAAAGAAGACAATACTATTTTGTCTTAGGTGGTTTTTAACTTCGTGAGGGTGTGAGGTGAGGAGAGATTAGGTAACTGGCTCAGGGTCACCCGGTCAGTTAGTGGAAGAGAAAATGTTTAGGCTCCAAAGTCCATGCCCCCAACCGCCATATGTATGACTTCTCTTGAGCAGATTGGTACTAAATCACTTCCCCTCCCTCCAAAATATATAATGCCTTCATTATCCCACCATGCAGATAATTCCATTAATTTAGTTCACTTTTTACTAACCTCGTATATGTATATGCCTATAAAGCTATGTTTTGGGGCTTCTATGCCTAATCGTTTATCCATCTTACAAATATTATCTCCTCTCTAACCAGATTATAAAGCCTTCACAGCACAGATTCTGTCGTATTGTCTGCACGTCCCCGTGAATGTGATAGGAGGCTGCTGTACCCCTCCGTGTGCCCTCAGCATTTTGAATATTCAGAATTCAGAGGTTTCAAGGATCTTCTGCTGGGTAGGACATGTCTTCTGTCTGTACCGTCTCTAGGGGCAAGATAATTCATGTTTCTATTTTTTAGAGTAGCAGGATTACTGTTTTATAGAAACCTGTGTTTGATGCAACTGGCTAATTACGGCTATTAAGATGAATTCCAAAATATTTTAAAAGTAGGCCTTGGCTACAAGAAAGATGGTTAAATACGAAGGAGGATCCGAGTATCAGATGAGCAGAAGAGAAATAATCCTTGACAGAGAAATGATTAAAATAACTTACTCGTGTTGTGACTCACTCTTGTGTGGGACTTTAAAAAGAGTTGAAATACCTTTTGAAAAGATAGCTGAGCGCATTATTTTGGGCACGTTTTGCAGCCTTTGGATTTGGTGCGGAAAGTAGTGGATTTCACCGTGTTTTGGTTGGAAAGGAGACGTAAAGAGGCCTGGTCTGACTAGGTTAAGTTTTCGATGGAAGAAAACCTCCCCAGTGGCCTATTCTTGCCCTTGATATCCACTGGTGTTGGGCCGAAGGAAACCACGTTGGTCGTAGATAACTTGTCTTTCGTGAGCATGTTCTAGGCACATGCCAGTCTTTCGTGTAATTATTCATTTAATCCTCGACAACTGTCCGAAGGTGATGGTGTCAGTGAGACAGGCATGGGAAACTCAGCCACGTGGGCTTCAGCGATCTGTCCGACCCTCCTGCCGAGTGGCGGTATTCCAGAATGGCCCAGCTTCCGGATGCCCGAGGACCTTCGGGGAAGCAGTGTGCCATTCTAGAAGGGGCTTTGGCCTTGGGTCAGCTCCAGACCCAACCCTCATGGGAACTGGTGAAATAACGTCTATCTCGGCGCTTTGCTTGCCGGCCGCTCACTGCCGAGCCCCAGGTTTGTATCTCCAGCCCAGGCCTCTCTCCCGTGCTGCGCACACTAGTCATCTCTGATGCCCTCCGAGTTCTGAAGTCCCTTCTGTTTCACCCCCAACCCACTCCTCTTTGTCTGCCCATCATGGTAAATGGCAACTCCATCCTTCTAGATCACTTGGACCAAAAACTTGGGAGTCGTCCTCGATTCCTCTCTTGTGCTCGCCTCCTACCCACTCTGTCCACAGATTCTCAGCTCTACCTGCGGAATGTACCCAGAATTCAGCCACTTTTCACCAGGCCCATGGGTGTCACTGGTCTGAGTCATTAGCAGTGACGTGGCTAACTGTGATAGATTCCTGACTGCTCTCCCTGTTTCCCCCTTGTTCTCCTTTCTCGGAACAGCAGCTGGAGCGGTGTTGTTAAAACTTGCCTAAGATCAGGGGCGCCTGGCTGACTCAGTCGGTGGAGCATGCAACTCTTGATCTCCGGGTCATGAGTTCGAGCCCCACATTGGGCATGGAGATTACTAAAACCAAGAAACTAACAAACAAAAACCACTTGACTAAGATCACATCCTTTCTATGCTCAAACCTTCCATGGCTTCCCAGTTCCCTAGGAATAAAAAGGATTTTACAGTAACCTAGAAGGCAGCACGCTCCCTCTCCATGATCTCTCCGAACTTACATCCTACAGCTCCCCCTTCCTGCAACCGCCAAGCCTCCCTGGCCTCCTTGCCCTCCTACCCCGCAGACATGCTCCCCACACTGCTAGGGCCCCTGTATTTGCTCCCTCTGCAAGGAACCCTCTTTCCACGGATATCCACCTGCAACGCAACCCCCTTACGGCTTTAGGTCTTTGCACCACTATCACCTCCTTGAGTCCATCCTTGTCCTCCCCGTTTAAAATTGCGCTATTTGCTGTCCCTTGCGATTCCCTTTCTTTGCATTTTCTCCTTAACATTTATCATTAACTAACTTAAGATATTACTTCTTTACAGTCTATTTCCCCCCACTAGAATGTGTGCCCCAGGATTTTAGTACCTGGAAGGGTGCCTGGCACACAGGCTCAATGCTCAATCTATTTGTTGAATGAATGATCTCTTCATATATTTGTCATTCCAGTTGTATCATTTATCTGTTGCTGCGGAACCAGATCGCCCCAAAGTTTAGTGACTTGATAGAGTAAAGGTGATTTTATCTCCCTTGGTTCTGGAGGTTCCAGGAACAAGCATCCGAGAGGACCAGACAGAACAATCGAGGCTTGGAAGTCACACAGTGTGACTTCTGCCTTAGTCGTAAGCCAGCCTGGATGTAAAGGGAAGGAACGTAGAAGCCACTGCACAACAGGAAGGACGTTAGCGTCACACTGTAAGAACAGCTTCTGAGATGGCAGATACTGTTCCTGCAACCTTGCAAAAGAAGATCTGCCACATTCCCCTCCCGCCGACGATTTACAGTCTCCGTATATGCAAAATACATCCATCTCTTCCCCCAAAGACTCCCAGACTTCATCCCATTACGGCAGCAGCTTGAAGTCCAACGTCTCATCATCCGAAACAAGTCCAAGTGCAGGCGAGTCTCCTCCGAGGTGATTCTTCAGGTCTAGTCCCCAGAGTGCTACTCCTCTTGATTTAAAGCTCTGTGAACTAAAGATACAAGTTATCTACACACACACACACACACACACACACACACACACACCCCCATACAATGATGGGACAGATACGGAAAAATCATTATAGATGCTCCTATTCCAAACGTTGGAAAATGGGAACGCACAGGAGTCACTGGTCCGTAGGAATTCTGAAATCCCGCCTGGCGCGTGTGGCCAGTTCCTTATGGAGGGATCCGTCCTCCAACCTAGTAATTGTTCACCAAGACTCTCAGCCCCACCCTCTGGGCTCTTGGGTTTTGCCCCTGAATCTTTCCTCCCTTTTCCATAACAAAACCGAATTGCAACAAAGTACTCAGTTTGTGTCTCAGTCTGTTTCCTGTCCCTAGGAAGAGGTTGGGTTCAGAAGTCTCTTTCTACATCGCGCTCTCTCTGTCGCCCCTCCTCTAAGTCAGAGCTACTTTCCTCAGAACAATTCCCTTAGGATTTTGTGGGTTTTCTATGAATCTCCTTGGGGTCGACTCTTAAAAGCTACGCCCACAAATCTCTACCAGATAACTCTTCCCTATTTTGGATTTCTTATGAAATCCTTAAATCTTGCTGAGATCTTAAAGGGGTTCGTAGTCACGTTCTTGTCCTCAAATGTAGATGGTTTCTAAGATCTAAATGGCTTTCGGAGGCAACAAGAAGAAGCCAAGGGACACTTTAGGGTTTTGCCTCGCAATCTCCTGACCTCGATCATTGAGTTCACTCCTCCACGTTTACTCTTCCTCTGGCACGGATGATGGCATTGCCAAAACTCCCACCACCGTGTGACAAGCGGCCTCCCTCCTTTGGCTTCCAATAACTTTTACTCACATTCCTTTAAAGCCCCTTCGATGCCCTTTAGGCCAACTACCAGCAGCCTCAAGGCACCCCCGTCTTCGGCCCACCATTCAGTCCCAAAGCCAAGGCCACGTGTTTTCGGCTTTGTTACCCGCCCCCCACCCGATTCCAGGACCTAAATCCTGCTGCTAAACAGATCGCCGAAATTTAACGGCTTAAAACAGCCGCTATGAATGTATTGTCATCTGTCATGGTTCTGGGGCGAACTGAGCTCAGCACCCAATTCTCGCTCCGGGACTCCACGCCGAGTCACCCGAAATGCTTCCTTCCATCTGGCTCTTGGCTGGAACAGCCACACGTGGCCTCTCTGGGCCCTTCGGTGTCCAGACACAGCCTGGTGACCCGGTTCTAAGAGCGAGCGCCGCAAGAGGTCCAGGCAGAAGCCGGTCTGGACAGCCCAGCGGCCTCGGGGGTCACAGAGCGTCTCTTCTGAGGCAGACGCAGGCCCTCCCCGGTTCCAGCGGAGGGAGTGGAGACCCCAGCTCTCGTGGGAGGAATGTCAGCGTCACATGTCAAGAGTAGCAAGTGGATGAGCGATCCTGTTGCAGCTGTCTTAGAAAACGGAATCGGCCGCGCCGTTTCTCCCTTCTGTAAGTGGGCAATTCTTACCTCTTTGTTAGCCTGCCTCTTTTCTTGCTGTTTTACGGGCATTCTTGTGTCTTTTTCTAGAACTTACTCCCCAGTCCATTTTAGATGTTGGGGATATCTTCTCGCCATCTGTTCTCTCTCGGATAGCTTTGTTGTGATCTCTTTTTTGAAACAGGAATTCTGAGTGTTAGTGTTGTTCTGTCTCTACTTCTGTTTATGTATTTTTTGAGGTAAAATTCATATAACATAGAATTAGCCATTTTAATTTAATTCAGTATAAAATTCATGGTGTTTGGTGGATACACAGTGCTGGGCAATGACCAGCTCTCTCTAGTTTCAAAACTATAGATGTGGTTTTAGGGCTCCAATTTTTAAATTTAATACTTTGGGGGTTTGGTTTTTTGTTTTTGTTTTTAAAGATTTCATTTATTTATTTGACAGAGAGAGAGACACAGCGAGAGAGGGAACACAAGCAAGGGCAAAGGGAGAGGGAGAAGCAGGCTCCCCACTGAGCAGAGAGCCCGATGCGGGGCTCGATCCCAGGACCCTGGGATCATGACCTGAGCCAAAGGCAGAGACTTTAACCCACTGAGCCACCCAGGCACCCCAATTTAATATTTTGAATAGGAAATAGGTACACATAGTTCAAGATGAAAAAAACAAAACCTAAAGAAGATTGAGGAAAAGGACTGCCTCCTCTTTTCTACCCCGCACCCCGGCCTCCCATGACCCTTGCACTGTTCCCGGTTTTCTTTCTCAGGGGAAATGGGAGTCCCTCGCTAGGCTGCATCCTTGCTTTTTTCACGTAAAATATGCCTCGGGATCCACTCTTCAGCAGCATCTCTATCTGCTTATTACCAAATCATCTATTGATAGGACATTAGCTGATGGCAATTTGGATTGCTTACAACAACTCCGCAGTGAACAACCTTACAAATACATCCTTTTTGCACGTGTGCAAACATATGTGAAGATAAATTCCTAGCAGTGGAATTGGAGGATCAAAGAGTATACACGCATCTATACTTGTATTTAAGTCAATGTGAAATGTATTTGCCATTTTATGGCACCGTGCTCTGAGAACGATGGTCAAGATGATGTTGATCCTTGGGAATCTAGCAAGGCTTCCTTGTGGCCAGGCACGTGATCAAGTTTTGTGACCCTTCCCTGTAGCTCAATGTGTCTTCTCTGTGAGCTATAAAATTTTACTTGTATTTATTATTTACAGCTTATTGATTGTGTTATTGAAATCCTCTCTGTTTTTGCTTACTTTTTTGTCTGGCTTCTGCTTGATCTATTTATTTTAAGACTCCATGATAAATCTCAATTCCAGTTGTCGACTTCTCTTTCTGTGGTTTTATTGCTAATGGCTTTGTATCTTCTGAACTGATGTTATAAGAGAGATACACTCATAATTATATTTTCTTGATTATCTTTCCTTTTGCCACCTCTCTGTCTGTTATAAAGTTTTTCATATTAAAATTGCTACTTTGGGGGCGCCTGGGTGGCTCAGTGGGTTAAAGCCTCTGCCTTCGGCTCAGGTCATGGTCTCAGGGTCCTGGGATCGAGCCCCGCATCGGGCTCTCTGCTCGGCAGGGGGCCTGCTTCCCCCTCTCTCTCTGCCTGCCTCTCTGCCTACTTGTGATCTCTCTCTCTGTCAAATAAATAAATAAAATCTTTAAAAAAAAAATTGCTACTTTGGTGTTGCTTCTGTTGATATTTGCATATATGTATGTATATATTTCTTTTTCCTTATTTTCCCCCTACCTGTTCTTTATGAAATATTATACCTATTTAGAAAGTGCATAAAACATAGACATAAAAATTTATTAATTCCTATAAAGCTTTTACTGGTGTAACTACCACTTAGGCAAAGAAACGGAACATTTCCAGTATGCCAGAAGCCCATTTACTGCTCTTTCCGTGCCCAACCCCATCCACAGGTAAGCATTATCCTGATTTTTATGGTAATCATTTCCTTACTTTTCTGTATGGTTTTGTCACTTAGGTATATATTCTTAAACACCATAGTTTAATTTTGCCTTTTTTGAAATGTTACATTAATATATTTAAAGGTGGGGCACTTGGCTGGCTCGAGTTGGAAGGGCGTACAACTCTTGATCTTGGGGTTGTGAGTTCAGGGCCAACGTTGTAGAGGTTACTTAAATAAAAACTTTAAAAATATATATATGTATTTAAAGGTAATATATTTAAATCTGGCTTTTCTTGTTTTGATCTTATAACAGTAATCAGTATTGCTGCATTACTTGTGTGACTCATTCACTTTCTTTCTTTTAAGATTTTATTTATTTATTCGACAGAGATAGAGAGAGAGAGAGATCACAAGTAGGCAGAGAGACAGGCAGAGAGAGAGGGGAAAGCAGGCTCCCCACCGAGCAGAGAGCCCGATACGGGGCTCAATCCCGGGACCCTAGGATCATGACCTGAGCCGAGGGCAGAGGCTTTAACCCACTGAGCCACCCATGTGCCCTGACTCATTCACTTTCATTGCTAGATATACTTCATTATTTAAATATACCAAAATATTTTGTAGCTATTTTACTATGGAGGGACACTGGGTTGTTACCAGTTTGGGACTAATACAGCTAATGTGGCTGTGAACATTTTTTTTTTTTTTTAAAGATTTTATTTATTTATTTGTCAGAGAGAGAGTGAGAGAGAGATCACAAGTAGGCAGAGAGGCAGGCAGAGGCAGAGGGAGAAGCAGCCTCCCTGCCTAGTAAGTAAGGAGCCCGACGTGGGACTCGATCCCAGGACCCCGGGATCATGACCCGAGCCGAAGGCAGCCACTTAACCAACTGAGCCACCCAGGTGTCCCAGCTGTGAACATTCTTGAATATGTTTCACGGTCCATTTGATGTTGGATTTTGGATTTTTGTCAAATGCATTTTCTGCATCTGTTGAAATGGTAATATGGTTTTTAAATTTTAGCCTAATATGGTGAAGTAATACCGATTAATTTTTGAAAGTTAACAAACCTTGCAATCCTGGGAGAAATCCCACTAGAATATCATATATTATTCTATTTCTATATTGTTGGATTCAATTTGCTAAAATTCTTAAAAATATTTTATTCATTTATTTGAGAGAGAGATTGAGAGAACAAGTGGGGGAGGGGCAGAGGGAGAAGGAGACTCACCGCTGAGCAGGGAGCCAGACATGGGACTCGATCCCAGGACTCCGGGATCACAACCTGAGCCCAACTCAGAAGCTCAACTGATTAATCCACCCAGGCGCCCTCAATTTGCTAAAATTTTTTAAAGAATTTTTGCTCTCTGTATATCTACCATTTGTGTCCTACAGGATATTGGTTTATAGTTTTCTTTTCTTGTAGTATCTCTTTCTGGTTTTAGTAGCTTCCCCATTTAGTTTTCTCACACGGAAGATGCCAATTTTCAGATCTCTACATTGCATAACACAGTGATTCAGCATTATAACCTATGATGCTATTTCCACACACATATTAATGGCTCCCTTCCTGGTGTCTTCTGATGGAGTTCCTCGATCTGGTTTTCTAGGTCACTAATTCCTTCTTTGTATGTATTTTCCTATTGAACCCTCTCTCTCCAATTAGCTGTTTGGTTTTTTTTTAATAACTGCTTATTTCCTGACCTGTTACCAATAGCCTATCTCTTTGATTTTTTTTTTTTTTAAGTAGGTTCCACCCTCAATGTGGAGCCCAGGGCAGGGCTTGAACTCATGACCGTGAGATCGAGACCTGAGCTGAGATCAGGCGTCGGACGCTTAACTGACTGAGCCTCTCAGCCCACCTCTTTGAAGATATCTGAAGTTCTTATTGGGTCTTCCCCATTAACTCTGCTTCCTCAGCTATAAGCTTTTCAGTTTATCTCTCTGGTTTAGAATATGGCTGTTTTGCTCCTTAGATGTGCGATTATTTTCACAGGAGCTCATATTCCCCTGGGGGGTCAGAAACTAGCTGGATAGTAGTGGTAACATGTAGTGAGCAAGGCTAAAACTCAGGCTCCGGTTTCTGCCCCCTGGTGCCGTGTGTATGTGTGTCCGGGGACTGTCAGAGGGGAGAGTTGGTGGCATTAAATTATAGGTGTCATAAGCCCCCACGGGCCTTCCCTACAGGTCACCGTGCCCTTCAAGAAACCTTCCTGGGCCTCTTTCGAGCAGTCGTTTGGTTTGGTTCGGTTTGAAGTAGGCTCCAAGCCCAACATGGGGCTGGAACTCACGACCCTGAGATTAAGATGCTCTCTTAATGCTCTACCAACTGAGCCAGCCAGATGTCCCAACGAGCAGTTCTTTTCTAGAGGCCTCTTCGCTTGGATGTCATCACCTGGTCCTGAGAGATTGGAGGAGGAGAAGGGAACAGTCGGGATGTGGCCGTCCTCCGGCGCGGGCCACCTGCTCCTCCCCACAGCGGGCATCTCTGCCTCCTGCAAACGGCTTCTGCACCCAAGCAGAGCCGAGAGAGACAACACGGGGAGGGAGAGGAGCACAACAGCCCTTGCCCAGCCTCCCCTCTCCCGGGGCCGATGCCCCACTTCGCTCCCTGCTGCCATTGCCACTCCCGCCCCCTGCAGCCCAACCGCCATCGCTCCCCTCTAGGATTTCTCCATTTCTAGTTCCGCAGGCTCCCCTGCCTCCCTCTCGACTCTGGCCTCTCCATGGCTGGGTTCCGTGCTGTACGTGATAGCCTCGTTCCATCGCCCAAGAAGCCTCGTGGAGGATCCTATTACCCAAGTCTTTCCCCAGATTGAAACTGAAATGCAGGCAGGTTACAGTATTTGCCAAGTAAATAAGTGTGGATGAGAGCTCTGCTTCAGCCTTTTCCAAACCCTGTGGGATCCTGGGACAGACAAAGGAATAGCGTTGTTGCTGATTTCCACGAGACAGGCCCCTTTAAGTACTTCATCCTTTGGTCTCATGTATCACTTTTTATGGAGGTTTCAATTATTTATACTGTTTTGTTGAAAGCTAAGCACGTTGGGTAAACTGCCACTCATCGGAGGGTAGAAAGTGGACAGGCGGACTGGATTGTGATTTAGGAAAAAACCAAAACATGGTATCTCCGACCCTGGTACCTTGAGGTTCTTTTGGTGTAGGCTGTGTGCGTGTGTGTGTGCGAGACAGAGAGAGAGAGAGAGAGAGAGAGAAAATGAGCATGTTACCTGTCAACATTTTATGGTTGGAAGGAAATTGCTGATGTAATGGATTTTTTCTTAAAGCAAAAAAAAAAAAAAAAAAAAAATCGAGCTCTATAAAGAAAAGCACGTTATAAATAAATGGGGTTAATTTCTAGCCAAAACCACAGAGTCAGCTGTTTATATAAATATTATAGATCTAAATGCTTAGCTTCTTCCATGGAGGCTGACTCCTTGTCTTAGAAGGCTGTGCTTTATCGTCCTTTCAAACCACAGCCTACTGGGGCCATCGGTGATGTGAAAACATTTTTCTTTTCCAGTCATTTCTTTAGGATGATTGAGAAATACTATGGCAGCCAAGGGGGGCCCATCCTCAGTTCTCCACCCACTTACTGCTTTATGCCCTTACACTTGGGAGGAGAACATTGAATTTAGAGCATTGCCGACCATCCTATTATGGCCACTCATTTTCAAACTTTGTGCATATTCATGGCATAAATGGCCAAAGGGGAGGGGGAGTGGATAAAATGAATAAAGTTGGTGGACTGCTGACTATTACAGCTTCAGGATATAAACTTGAAGTTTTAATGAGTGTTAAGAGTATGAACGGAAGGTCCTGTTCCTACAGAGAAAAATGTGGGCTCATTTGTAGGTTAGGATTAAATTCAAACCCCAAATCCCAACTTTCCCATGAGATGATTTGCCTGGGAACTCAAATAGTCAGGAAGGTAGCAAGTGAGGGGAATAAAAATCAAGTTCTTAGCTCTTACTCACTTCTCTTTTGAGAAAATTGAAGACAGAGTCCCAATTGAAAGGGAAAAAAAAGGAAACAAACCCTTTGAAAAGATAAGCGGCTTCTGCTTCTCTGATTGCCCAGAGGGGCCTGAGTCTCAAATTGCTGCCAAGTAACCTCTTCAGCTATAAACTAAGTATATCATCTTTTCTCTTTTCACAAAGTGTATCTTCTCGTTGAAGTGTACACATTCTTGGCCGGGACGCAGGTATGACCTAATTTCGATGTCAAGCGTGTGGGAGAATCAACTTTTAAAGCAGGGCTTCCAAAGCTGACATGTGTGCAGCCCAGAGAATGAATTTGGTTGAATCCACCACGCAGAATGCTCCCTGGCTAGCGATAGAATTCCGATGCTTTTTCTTTCTTTTTTCTTCATTAATACTCAGTCCACTTCCTGTTTGTTTTAGGTGTTCTAAGGAGCATACAGTCCTGTGCTGAAGAACATGGCGTTTAGAGTCAGATGTTCATGGATTTGAATCCTGACGCCACCTCCCCACTTATTGACTGTGACCTTGAATGAGTTCCTTCATCTCGGTGTGAGTTTCCTGGGGCTGCTGTAACAATAAATTGGGTCACTTATGGGGTACCTGGGGGGGCTCAGTCGGCTAAGCGGCCGACTCTTGATTTCGACTCAGGTCATGATCTCAGGGTCCTGGGTTGGAACCCTGTGTCAGGCTCCAGGCTCAGTGGGGAGTCTGCTTGGGATGTTCTCTCTCTTTCTCCCTCTCCCTCTGCCCCCTCCCCAACTCACGTGTGCGATCTCTTTCTCTCTCTCTAAAATAAACAAATCTTAAAAAAATAATAATAAACCACGTGACTTTGAACAACAGAAATTTTGTATTCTTTCCATTTCTAGAGGCCAGAAGTCTAAAATCGATATCATTGGGGCCAAAAAATCTGAAGCATTGACCAGGCTATCTGACCTTCCAGAGGCTTCAGGGGAGAATGTGTTTCTGGCCTCTTCCAGCTTCTGGAGGCTGCTGGTGTCCCTAGGCTTGGGGTTGCATCCCTCCAGGCTCTGCCTCCCGTGGTCACACTGCCGTCTGCATGTGTGTGTGTGTGTGTGTGTGTGTGTGTGTGTGTGCACGCGCGCTCGCATGCGCGCACACGCGCGCCATCAAATCTCCCTCTACCTCTACCTCCCTTTTGTAAAGATACATAGGATTGCAGTGAGGGCCGATCGGGATAGTTCAGGATAATCCCCGCATCTTAAAATCCTTAACTCATCTACAAAAACCCTGTTTCCTTATAAGGGAACATTGACGGTTCCCATAGATGAGGACCAGGTATCGCCGGGCGGCCATTTTTCAGCTCCCCACAACCTCTCTAAGTTTCCTCATATGGGAGCAGTAAGAGTGCCTCTTTCTTTTTTTTCTTTTTTTTTTTTTAAGATTTTACCTTAAAATCTTTTTTTATTAAAATCTTTTTTTATTTATTTATTTGACACAGAGAGAGAGATCACAAGTAGGCAGAGAGGCAGGCAGAGAG
>CM052900.1:159914522-159965772 GCA_028534135.1 Potos flavus | reverse complement strand
GGAACATTGACGGTTCCCATAGATGAGGACCAGGTATCGCCGGGCGGCCATTTTTCAGCCCCCCACAACCTCTCTAAGTTTCCTCATATGGGAGCAGTAAGAGTGCCTCTTTCTTTTTTTTCTTTTTTTTTTTTTAAGATTTTACCTTAAAATCTTTTTTTATTAAAATCTTTATTTATTTATTTGACACAGAGAGAGAGATCACAAGTAGGCAGAGAGGCAGGCAGAGAGAGAGGGGGAAGCAGGCTCCCCGCTGAGCAGAGAGCCCGACGGGGCTCGATCCCAGGATCCTGAGATCATGACCTGAGCCGAAGGCAGAGGCTTTAACCCACTGAGCCACCCAGGCACCCCAAGAGTGCCTCTTTCACAGGACATGGAGTGCTTCCCGCAGGTCTTGGTTTAGCGTGCACGCTCGATAATATCAGCCGCCATCATCCCTAACCCTACCATCATCATCACCATCATCTACTTAAATTCTTCCCCTCTCTGGGAGAGGATGAGAAAAATCCAGTGAGCACATAATGCTGAGATATAGAACCTGGGCACACTTTAGAATTCATCTACTCTGACATATGGACTAAAAACTGAAGTCTAGAGGCATTGACTTGCCCAGGATCCCATAGCTAGAACGGAGCAGATTTATTTTATTGCAACATTTTATTCATTCATTCATGCATTCATTCATTCATTTAAAGTAGGCTCCACACCCAGCATGAAGCCCAGTGTGGGGCTTGAGCTCATGACCCTGAAATCAAGATCTGAGCCGAGATCAAGAGTTGGATGCCCAACCGACTGAGCCACCCAGGTGCCCTTCATTGTGTAACATTTTTTAAATTTTTTATTTTTTTAAAGACTTTATTTATGGGGCACCTGGGTGGCTCAGTGGGTTAAAGCCTCTGCCTTCGGCTCGGGTCATGATCTCAGGGTCCTGGGATTGAGCCCCGCATCGGGCTCTCTGCTTGGCGGGGAGCCTGCTTCCCCCTCTCTCTCTGCCTACTTGTGATCTCTCTCTCTCTGTCAAATAAGTAAATAAAATTTAAAAAAAACCTAAAAAAAAAAGACTTTATTTGAGAGAGAGAGAGAGAGAGACAGCACAAGCAGGGGGAGGGGTCAAGGGAGAGGGAGAAGCAGACTCCCCACTGAGTGGGGAGCCCAAATGGGGGGCTCGATCCCAGGACCCTCAGATCATGACCTGAGCCGAAGGCAGATGCTTATCTGACATGCCGATCCCAGGTGCCTCTCACTGTAACATTTTAGTTACTACGACTCTCTAATCAGTAGATAGGGAAACTGAAGGAAAGGGATGACAGGGGATTACTAGGGGAGAGAGAAGGAGAGAGAGAATAAAGATTCACTGTGAAGAGTGAATTAGGTAGGATCCTCCTTCCCATTTTAGAGATGAGGACACCGGGGGTTATGTGCTCGAGAGCACATAGGAAGTGATAGGATCAGAACCCAAACAGTCGGGCTGTAAATAAAGCCCAGGTGCTCTCAACCCCTCCCTAGTCCCTCTTCCCAGTAGATGCTTTCTCAGCTTGGGTTATGTGTTTATCTCAAGTGGTTACGCTGTAAGCGAGAGTAAGAAAATGCAATTTCCCTGAGACGCTGGCCGAGAGCTGGAGCTTTGCGGAAGGCTATGTCTTCAGGGTGGTCTCCTTGGACTGGGGATTTGGGAATGGCGGAAACGGCGGGGTTATCTGAGCTACCCTGACCCTCCTGAGCAGTGGTCAGCGGCGGGCATTGTGCTCCCAGCTCTCCGTTTTGCCCAGATCCTCCCTTTTCTCGTGTCCCAGGCATCGCGCCTGGAGCCGTAGGAAGCCCATTTCAGGCACCATGTTCTGCCCATGTGTTCCGGGGCCATCTGTCACTGCAATTCCCAGAAACAACAATTTGGTTTCTTTAATCATGGCTTTAAGACCAAAGTTAATTGATAGAAGGTTGTTCCTAATTAGTAAAAAATGCCTGTTACAGAAAAATGATGTATACATAAACTGCAATTCAGAAGAGGGGAATCTACACGCAGTATTCTTAATCTGGCTGAAATGATAGATCCCCAGTCATGGCCAGGGGAAACAGCCAGACATGCTGATTATAGCTGACTGTGTTTGCAAAGAGCCAACAGCTGATTAAAACAAAACCTTGCACTAGTCGCTGGGCACTAAGGGAACACACAAAATTAAAATTTCCCATTCTCTTAGTCTTTACAAAAATATCAAATATCAGTGTTTGGTTCTTGAGTCATTACTTCTGCATGGTAAATACCACGTTTGGTATTCACTGTAGGGTCCTCAGGGCCACAGCGATCTCGGCAATTATTATTAATTTTTATTGCATTGTGATATATATATCCCTTATAAACTGATATTCATTTCAATATAATTGAACATTGGAGGCAAAGAAAAAAAGTGACACTAATTGATTTTGCTACTGGCTTTAGGTACTTCAGAAAATGTGATCTAGACAGAGACCTTTTTTTTTTCTTTAAGGCTTCCCGAGAAGACTAGAAACTTCTTTTCGAAGGTGTAAGCTTTGTCCTATTCCACACATTTTTGAAATTACCTTTCTAGATTTGCCTTTATATCCTGCAGCATGATTTTGACTCTTCTAGGCAGTCTCGGAATTCACTTTTTGTATTAATCTGGCTTTTGGAGATAGCCAGAAGTCATTTGGATCCAAACGTTGTCAGGTGGCTATGTTTTCTGAGATCTTACACATGCTTTCTAACTCTTTAATCTTTCTTGGACTAAGACTCACTTCTCCCCAGCAGCTCACTCCCCTATTTCCCCTGTTTCCTATTTGTTCCTACCAATCTCATTAGCAAAGAATTCAGGCAGTCGGCTTGTTAGAATTCGTTAGAATTCATGGTGAAAAGATAAGTAATGAGACAGGCTTGAGAACGTTTCAGTGAGTAAGAAGCATGAGTTTTATGACATCTCTTTTGGCTGATTTTCTTTTCTTTCCTTCTGGATTCTGGGTCGTTGAAGCCACCAAATAAAAAATCAGTCCTCAGCAAACTGGAGGCTTTGCTGTGCTCATCGGTTTCCTGACCGGGAGGACGAACCCGTGCTAAAGTATCTTCCCCTTTTGATTCTCCGATTCCAAATAACCTCAGCAGAAAGTCGTGTCACTGCATATTAATATTAATGAGTTAGGTCAGATTGCATCCTAAGTAGTCACCGGGAAAAAAAAAAACAACAACAAAAAACCAGAGCCTTTATTGATTTGTCTCCAGCTCTGTATTGTTGTTACTTAATACAGTGTTCAATACAACCTGTGCGCACATACTTCTATCAAATAGACATTAATTAATATTTACAAGGACTTTGTATTAAAAAAAGGTACTTTTAGCTTCAGCGCAGTAGCCTCCTGGGTCCAAACATGTAAGCAATTCCTATTTTTAAATGCGAAACATGATCCAAGACTTAAGTACATGTGTTACCTGACCTGGTGAAAACACCCAGAAGATAATTCTCTTCAGGGGCACGGACCGTCCTGCAGAGGATTGCGGTCTTAATTCTCGCTACATTTTCATCAGCGCAAGTGGCGGCATGTGGCAGTTTTGAATGGAATACGGCCTCTCTGAGTCAGGGAGGCCAACTGTTTGGCCAAGAGGCAGTGACCTTTCGCAGGGCAGGCTGTGGGACGAGGTCAGAGAGAGGATTATGGCTTATGGCCTCCCGCCCACTCAGCCCCTCCGGCTCGCCCAGCTGCCACGGGTGCGTCCTGGGCCCTCTGATCCAGCTTCTGACCCAGCCTGCAGAGGATTACTGGTGGGATCGCAGCTGGGATGCCTTTGGACAAATACCATTTTTAAATGATGAAATATTTTCTAACAGGCCGTCTAGAGACTAACATAACGGCATCCACCTATGTACCCATCCCACCGCTCCCTCCCCCTTCTCTGAACATTTCCACCCTGTGTCTTCACCCCCCACCGCCCCCCCAAGAAATAAAATATTATAGAGACCGTTGAAGCTTCCTGTATCTTGCTTGCTGCTTCCTTTCTTTCCCCTCTCCTAGCGTAACTTCTATCCTGAATTTGTTGGTGACCATTGCCTGGGCAGCTTTTCCTACTTGACTCTGTAGGAATGTCGTCCTAGGTGCTCTAGCGTTCTTCTGCGCATGTTTTCAAACTTCATGCATAAATGGCATTTTACCGCACAAATTATTCTGCAACTCTTACTTTTTTTTTTTTTTTGCTCATCTTTACGTTTTTGAGATTTAGTCATTGCGCTAGCTGTTTGCTTACTCTTTCTCAGCCCCGTGCTCCCCCCCCACCTTCCATATTGTTTATATTCCTCAAGCTCCTCCGCCAGTTGGTTTCCCTTTGGGTTCTGCCAGTAGGAGGCGTTGAGAGGAGGAGGAAAGTCTTAGTTTTCCTTTCCCTTGCTCTTTCCCTTCATCTGGTACTTTTTCCTGATGCTGCTGCCTCTCCTTTCCCCATCCCGCCGCCCCACCCCAAGCCCCACAGCTCCAATCCTGGACTCTCTCCCAGTCTCCTAGCTTCCGGTACACTCCCTCCTAATTTTTTCTCCCAGTGCTAGGAGTGGAGCACCTTCCTGCTGTTTCTAGTCTCAGAATTATCATCCCTTCTCCATTTGTTTTCCTCTTCAAGCTTGCAACATCTGCATAACCAATTCCTCTATTAAATCTGTGTTTGTCATGACTACAGTGGTTTCTAACTGGTTTCTAACTGCTGCATTAATTTTAGTTGCTGCTTAGTATTCCCTCCTATGACTCTCTCACAATCGATTCATCCGTTCTCTCGTCAACGGGCATTTTGATTTTTCCTTACCGCAAACAATGGAAAGACCGCGTTCTTGGACCTGTTTCCTCACTTACCTTTGCAAGATTTTCCCTGGAGTATCTACGAGAATCCTGGCTTACAGGGCTGTGCTCATTTTCCATTTCCCTGGCTGCTAACAGATTTTCCAAAATAGCTGTTCCTTTGCCTTCCCTTCCATCACTGGGTACTGTTATGCTTGCCAGCCATTGCTGGCAATATGATGGATTTGGCATGGTATCTCATTTCCATGATTTAAGTGTCTTTCCATTCTTTCCTCTGTGAATTTGCCTACTCATAGCCTTGTGCACCTTGTTTTTCTGTTAGGTTGCTTATATTTTTCATATTGGTTTATAGTACTGTAAATTGATTGGATTTCTTTATATATTCTGAAACCCTGGTTATATGTGTTGTAAATATATTTGTCCAACCTATGGTTTGTTGTTTGCTTTGTTTCATGGGATCTTTTGTTGTATAGAAGTGTGTGTGTGGTTTTTTTAAATTAGAGTCAAGTTCATCAGTCTTTTTTGTTTAGTGGTTTTTGTTTCTTCTTTAAAATATTTTTCTTCATTGGGGACACCTGGCTGGCTCAGTTGGTGGAGCATGTGACTCTTGATCTTGGAGTCATGATTTCGAGCCCCACTGGGTGTAGAGTTTACTTAAGACAATAGAATAAATCCATAAAACTTAAAAATATATTTTTCTTTATCTCAACTTCATATTTTATATCTTCTACTAAAATATTTAAAGCTTCATTTTTCTGATTCAGGTTTGCATTCCACCTGAAATTTATTTTTTATACAGTATTAGGAGCACATTTTTAACCGTATAAGCAATTATTCCAGCATCATTTATTATCATGTATAGTTTACCATTTTCCCACTGATTTGTAATGCCAATGCTGTCATATGTTGTGTTACCACATGCGTGTGGTCTGGACTTTATTCTATTCCATTTCTGGACTTGTATATTCTTGTGCCAATGCAACAGAATTCCAATTAGAATGATGTTACAGAAAATCTTGCTAACTTATGGGCAAGTCCCCACATCTCGTTCTTAAAAATTGTCATGGATAATCTTGGCTTCATTCTAGCATATGAATTTTTTTAAATGGACATGGAATAGATATATTATTTAATTTTAACATCACCTTGTCAAATTCCATGAAAAATTCTGTTGAAGTATTCATTGAAATTACATTAAGTTTATAGATTAAACCTGGAGAGGATTGACAACGTCATAATATTTTCTTCCTGTCCAAAAATAAGGACTATCTCTCCCTCGTCTTTTTGGTGATTAGATGAATTTTTATTATAATTAATTTTATTTTTAAGGAGATTTATTTATTTATTTGAGAGAGAGAGAGAGAGAAATCAAAAGTGGGGGGAGGAGCAGATGGGAGGGAGAAGCCGGCTCCCCGCTGAGCAAGGAGCCCAATGTGGGACTCGATCCCAGGCTCTGGGAATCATGACCTAAGCCAAAGGCAGATGCTCAACCGACTGAGCCACCCAGGTGCCCTGATTTTAATTTATTCTTATTTCATTTTATTTTAATTCCAGTATAATTAACATATACTGTTACATTTGCTTCAGGTGTACAATGTAGTACAATGTAGTGATTCAACAATTCTATACATTACTCAGTGCTCATCACAGTAAGTGTCCTCTTAATCCCCTTCACCTATTTCACCCATCCCCCCACCCACCTCCCCTCTGGTGACTATCACTTTGTTCTCTGTAGTTAAGAGTCTTTTTTTTTTCTTCCTTCTTTTCTTTTCTTTCCTTTCCTTTTCTTTTTCTCCCTTTCTTTTTTCTCTCTTTCTTTCTTGTAAACTCTACCCCCAACATAGGGCTTGAAGTCATCGCCCCAAGATCAAGAGCTGCGTGCTCTACCGACTGAGCCAGCCAGGTGCCACTGTTTGTTTTGCTTCTTAAATTCCACATATGAGTGAAATCATATGGGATTTGTCTTTCTCTCACTGATTTCTGTCACTTCACATTATATTCTCTAGTTCTAGCCATGTCGTTGTAAATGGCAAGATTTCACTCTTTTTTATGGCTGAGTAATATTCCGTTGTATATATACATATATGTGTATATACATACATGGATACGTACACACGCACCACCTTTTCTTTATTCATTCATCAGTTGATAGACATGTGGGCTGCTTCCATAATTAGGCTGTTATAAAGAATGCTGCGATAAACATAGGATACATATATCTTTTTGAATTAGTGTTTTTGTATTCTTTGGGTAAATACCCAGTAGTAGAATAACTGGATCTTATGGTAATTCTATTTTTAATTTCTTGGCGAAACTCCATACCGTCTTCTACAGCGGCTGCACTGGTTTGCATTCCCGCCAACTCTGCGTGAGGGTTCCTTTTTCCCTACAACCTTGCCAGTACTTTTCGTTTCTTGTGTTTTTTATTTTAACCATTCTGACAGGTGTGAGGTAATATCTCATTGTGGTTCTTAGTTGCATTTCCCTGATGATGAGTGATGTTGAGCATCTTCTCATGTGTCTGTGGCCATCTGCATGTCTTCTTTTTCTAAATTTTTTTAGAAAGACTTTATTTTTAAGCAATCTCCACACGTAATGTGGGCTTGAACTTATAACCCTGAGATCAAGAGTCAAAAGCTCCACCGACTGAGCCAGCCGGGTGCCCCTGTATGTCTTCTTCGGAGAAATGTCTGTTCATGGCTGCTGCCCATTTTGTATAAGTTCTTTATGTATTTTGGATACTAACTCCTCATCGGGTATATCTCTCCCATTCAGAGGTTGTCTTTCTGTTTTGTTGATTGTTTCCTTTGCTGTGAAGAAGCCTTTTATTTTGATGTTGTCCTGATAGTTTATTTTTATTTTTGTTTCCCCTGTCTTAAGAGACAGATCTAGGATAATGTTGCTATGATACTTAGGTATTCTTTTCTTTTTTTTTTTTTTTAAGATTTTATTTATTTGAGAGAAAGAGAGAGAAATCATGAGAGGGGAGAAGGTCAGAGGGAGAAGCAGACTCCCCATGGAGCTGGGAGCCCGATGTGGGACTCGATCTTGGGACTCCAGATCATGACCTTAGCTGAAGGCAGTTGCTTAACCAACTGAGCCACCCAGGTGCCCGATACTTAGGTATTCTTTAAGTGTTTCATCAGTACAGCTATAAAATTTTTTCCATATGGGTCTTGCTCATCTTTTGCCAACTGAACCTTACATATTTTATAGTTTTATTGCTATATTTAATGATTTAATGGGATCTTTTAAAAACACATTTTCTAATTTGCTATTCCTATTGACTTTGGATTTTCGTATATTGATCTTGTATCCAGAAATCTTATTAGTTGTAGTAGTATGGGCATGTGCATCACATGAATAGATCTTTTGATATTGTTATTTTCTTGCATTCCAGGGATAACCCAATGGGACCATGGCTAAATTCAATTTTCAAGAACTTGACAGCTTTTAAAAGGTGCCTTTGTACAAAATCTGTATCTTTTAGATTACAGAGAAATTGAATAACCCTGCAGAGTAACTTCATCTATCAAAGGTCAAAGTCTTATGCAGAGCTGGCTATTTTGGCCTTGAAACCTAGAACAGCCTTACCTGCCTCTATTGACCCTTCTTGGTATGCGTTTGCTTAATTTCAGTGATGATTACCACCACATTCCCTTCACTCAGTTTTAGATTATTTTTAGATTGAGCTGTGAGAGCTCAAACAATATTAACTACCATCCAGGTTTTTGTAACTCTCCATGGTGCTTATCATAGTACTTATACAAAGAGTTCCAACCTAGGAAAAACTTGATGAGCTTCTGTTCATTAACCCATTGGAATTTCATTTTTGTTCTGGCTTTCAGGAAGCTGAGAGCTGAGTTTTGTGCTCAGTGGTAGCACATTCCCTGACTCTGCTTTTTAATATTACTTTTCCTTCTATGCATTGGGCTTATTCATACAGCCTTTCTCTCTCACCATATAGCCTCTTATTACTTGTTTTTCTTAATATTAATTTTACTCCTATGTTAATGCTATACAGTTTTATTCCTTGTAAGCTTCCATGGAAGTTATGTCAAATCCTTTTGTGGGTGGGTGGAGTTTAAATTCTAAATAAAATGAGAAATGTTAGATAAATGTTGACTGGATGGAGAGTATGAGGACTTTAGTGGAGATGCAAATTTTCCAAAATCATTAGTGTCAGAAATGAATTTTGATGTTTTAGTATTTGCTTATAAGTAAAACACCCAAACTCGTATTGAATTCAGGGGTTAAATCCAATTTTACTTTCTGTTAGTAAATAAAAAAGCATTTCACACCTTATAAAATAACGCTGCTTGGCATAATTGCACATACCTACCGTTGAATATTTTATTTCATTAGGTGCTGATTCGGATCGCTCATGAACCGTCGTGGGCTTTTCCTTTTGAGCTGAATCTAAATCTGATTTTTAGAAAATCGCTACTAGAGTGTTCGTGTTGTTCGGGTTGCTGAATTCCAACAACCCTCCTTCAAGGGCATCTCCCGGAGGGGAGCTCGGGTCATTAGCTCAGGGACGATACAAAGCGTTTTGTTCTTTTCACTCGCGGCCCTTACCCGGTCTCCCAAGGAGACAAGTTGAATGCCCACTAAGTCATGCTTTTCCATTACTCATTCCGCCTTTTCTCCCAAGGTGGCGTGTGGGAGGTGTTGTGATCGGGCTCGGTAAGAATAGGCAGGGAAGCTTGCTGCGGGATAATACACTCATCCCCTTGCGTGTTTCAATTCTGACTGCGGCGTGTTTGGCGGCTTCACCGAGCGAGCAGCTTTCCAAACGCACAATGACTCCACACTCGGCCGCCTCCCATATTCATCTCAGCCCCTCCGCAGGCGCCTGGTCCCCACAGTCCCGCCCCGCCGCACTTGGCCAAGCTTTGTTCCCCTACAAGGCGGATCATCAGGTGGGCCAAGCGCGACTGCTGCTGCCGAATAACGTCCTTCTCGGGTCACCTCGAAGGGGACTCTGGGCGCCGGCCTCCCCAACCCCGCAGCCCCGCAGCCCCGCACCCCGCAGCCGAGCGGGAGTCCGGGCCACCAGGAGGCGCCCGGGCATCTCCGCAGCTCCTCGCCCCGTCCCCTCTCTGGCTCACTCTGCGATTGGCCGGCCGCCCCGAGCTCTAAGCCCCGATTGGCCGCTGCCCGCGTCAATCGCGGACGTCGGGGCGGGCTGAGGTGACGCGCGGCGGCCCGGCTCGGGGCGGTGTCCGGCGCGGGCGGCTGCGGGCGGAGCTTCGCGAGGACCGACGCGGGGCAGTCAGACGGCGGCAGCCTTGGGAGGCGCCAGCGCGAGTCCGAGCCGCTCCCCGTCCGCCGCAGCTGCCACCGCCGGCTCGTCGCCGCGCCCCGGCCTCCCGCGCTCCCGCCCTCCCCGCGCCGCGGCCCTCGATGCGGGGCCGGGCCGCTGCGTGATGGGGCTGCGGAGCGGCGCCCTGCGGCTCGCGGCGGCCGCTGCTCGCGCTGAGGAGCGTCGGTGTCGGGCCCCCCGCGCCCCCGCGCGCCGCGGCGCCTGCTGACCCGGTCCGTCCGTCCGCCGGTCGGTCCGCAGCGCGGCTGAGGTAAGGCGGGGGCGGGGCGGGGGGCGGGCGGCGGTTGGCGCCGCGGCCGCCGGGGCTGGGGGGGGGGGTGTCCCCGGGGGGGGGAGGGGCGGCCGGGCCGGGGCCGGGCGGGGTCCGAGCGGAGGAAGCGCCGGGCCGGGCGGGAGCCGTGTGGCTCCACCGGGGCACGGGGTGGGGTGGGGTGGGGCGGGGCCGGGCAGGGGACCCTCCCGGGCCGGCGAGCCCCGGCCTCGGGTCCAGCGGCCTGCTGGGTCGCCCGCAGTGCCCCGCACCAGCCCCCGGCTTCCCCTGAGCCTCCGGACTCGGGCTGTGCCCTGCGGTGAGCCGGGCTGCGGCCGTGGGCTGCCGGCGCCGTCTGCGCACACTGCAGCTCCGTGGAGCCCGCGCCGCGCCGTTTGGAAGCCCCCGGTTCTCGTTTCCCCCGTCCCCTTTCCCCCGTTGTGGTCGGCGTCGGAGCTGAGCCTGGGAATGGGGTTATGCCCTTTTGCCAGATGCAGGCAGGAAGGGGCTTGGCGTGGCCACGGTGGGGAAGCCGAGGGCGCGAGGACCGGGGAGAGGAGCGCGATGCAAAAGGAGGGGGCGTGTGGGATGCCGGCCAGCCGCGAGCGAGGCTGCTGTGGTCTCGGCGTTCAGCAGCCCGGGATTACTCTGGCAGCCATATTGGGAGGATGATCTGACAAATCCTTTAGTAGCCAAGTCCGGTTGCTGGAAGGCACCGAGTGACAGCCCTGGCAGCTTTCAGGGTGACTGGCCGCGCCAGAAGCCAAGTTGTGGGGGTTGGGAGCCAGCTCGAGCAAGCTAGTCATTGTTCACGCAACACAACACAGTGCGGCCCTAAAACCAGAATCGAACTCCCGAATCACTTTTTCTCCTTGGTGAATCGCTAAATAAGCTTCTATGCTAAAATGCCTTCAAGATTCCATTCTTGTTGGGGATGAAATCCTGTGTTTCTCTATTCATCTCGTGTGGCCCGTGCTATGGACGTGGAGGCCTGATGATGATACCTTACATGTACACAGGCAGATCAGAGGATTGCTGAGGACAGTTTACCACTACGGAGGCTTCGAATTAGTGTATTGCATTGGATGGGTAGATTTTCAGAGCAGCTCACCACGCAGGGGTTTAGTAACCTGGCATATTCTAGTGGGAGAGGCATGCAGCAGTGTTTCTGAGGGTGCAGGTTGTCATCTTTGTGGAATCTGGAGGTAGCTGAAATTAGATTGTCTACAGATCCCTTGCTCACATATCTCTCACTGTTCTAGGCAGCTGTTCTGCCGACACTGAATATGTTGCTTTGTGTCATGGATGGGTCTGTCTGAGCCCCATGAAAGTGTGGCCATTGGGTTTGAATAGCTCTTAAGTGATATCATGGTGGATATTTTATTTAAAGGCTGGCATTTTGTCAGCTTAGCTTAGTCATAATAAAATCTTAGCTTGTGTTCTCTTAAGTGAGGTGGTGCTTTCTCATTAACTTGGTGTGGCTGTTGGATTATGGGGCAGGTGGAGTTAAATGTACTGTATGAGGATTGCACACACCTTGAGATTGTAAAGCAGATCTGGAAATGATCAATAACTGAATTCAGCGTGAGCCTGTAAATCCGGCTTCTACATGTGGACAGGACCTGGAGGGTAGCATTCCTGTCTTTGTGCCCTTTGCTTTCAAACTCTATTTTTTAATGAACAAAAATTCCTGTAACTTCTTAAGTTGAGCTATCTGAAAATTTTCAGTTAGGATTTTCTAAGAAAAGTCTTAATACTATATTTTTGTATTTTTATCGTTAAGCTTTCCTTTTAAAACTTAGTTGATGAAAAATGGTGTCAGTGGAAACTAGTGCGTTTTGTATTACTTTAACATGAGAGAAATACAGAATGTCTGTTTTAAAATTCCATGCCCCAATTAAGAACTATTTCTAAGTTTTAAATATTTACAGTTAGTTTGTTAGCAAAAAAAAAAGATCTGAAGAGTTGCGGTTAAATATAATTTCAGCATTTGATAAAATCAGACCTGATTGTGAACCTGATTTGGTGGCAGAATTTTATGAATCTGGGCAGCTCTGCTCTGTTGAATGTTTTTCCAAAATTTATCCAATTAAGTACAGCTTCGAAGGCTTTAAACAGACCATTTTTCCTTCCAAGACCAAATATGAATGCAGCTTTCCTTTTTTCTCTTTCCCACTTTGAATTTGTTCAGGGAATAAACTCTTAAGAAGAGTGCTAATGGTCTCTCCCAGTCCAGAGCTTTTTTAGCTCATTTCCCTGCCATGGTCTTATTCTGGGTACAAAGTAAAGGACAACAATGGGCCCCTGCCTTCTGGTTGGTAAACCCCTTCCTGGGCTGCTAATCACAGCAGGTCTTTTCCAGGAGTAAAGCATATCCTTTTGATCTTGTAAACTGATATGATGTAATTTTACAAAGCTCTGATATGAAAGGTATAGCCTGTCTACTTCACGTCGTTCTCTTTGAAAGATGGCCTTGTCGGAACAAACTGATGAATTTCTGGAGTTCATAAAAGTGTGGATAAATACACATGCTTTCAGAACTTTTCTTTTGCAGTTCATTAGAATCAAAGATAAATGAAGCAGAGGTGACTGTGGCAAGAAGTACGGGAGGGTCCTGGGACTTCTCTTTGAGGTGGACTTTTTTGGTTAATGGCCCAGTGATTCATTTATGCTTACTTTCATGACATTCATTACCAGTTTATTGATAGTGCATATAGAGATTTAGTTCTCTTTACACTTTACCATTTGTATACAGACATGGTAAGATAAAGTTAACTCTAGGTCTTTTCCCCTTTAGTACATTTTAGTGGTTTAGTACAATTTAGTCCATATCGTGGTAGTTTCCATGGTTTTTATAGTCAGAGCCTTTTCCCCTTTGTATTGCCATATAATACTTACCTAATGCTCAGTCGGTACTTTTATGATTGCTTTGTGGTTGTTTATGTATGTGTTTGAAGTCAACGAGATTGTAAATGTCTGACGGATGAAAGAAATTTTTTTATATTTAATATTACATTGTTTATTCCAAAGCGTATCATTCAACTATACCATCCTCTACCATTGTTCTGTGTGATGTCTTTGATACTTGGCTTAGTTCTCCCTCTGTCTGAATTTCTGACATCATCCTGGCAGATGTCAATGACTGTGTAAACAATAGCAACAACAGTAATGACAAAATAGCTCACTCATATTGAGCCCTTTCTATGTGCTAGGCTCTTTTCCAAGCTCTTTACATTGTTCACTAATTTAATCCTTGTAACAACCATATGAAATAGACACTGTTACCCCCTATTTTACAGATGAAGAAACAGAGGCTAAATGACTTCCTCCAGGTTACTAGAAATAAGTGCATAACCACTGTACTGAACTTCTTTTGTAACTACCTTTAACCATAAAATTTCTCGACTTAAGCTCAAGCAAACGTTAGCTTCATGCTGTTCCAGTAGCTCAGTATTGTGGCGCTGTCTCCTACTTTGTCATCACCTTCGGATCTGTCTTTTTTTTTTTTTTTGTCTTATTTGACAGAGAGAGAGACAGCAAGAGAGGGAACCCAAGCAGGGGGAGTGGGAGAGGGAGAAGCAGGCTTCCCACAGAGCAGGGAGCCCGATGCGGGACACAGTCCCGGACCCGGGACCACAACCTGAGCCGAAGGCAGACGCCCAACGACTGAGCCACCCAGACGCCCCTTCGAATCTGTCTTACTGTCGGATTGTCCTTCGGATCTGAAGCTCTGATCACTTGTGGCTCTCGCTGTTGTAGTCTCCTTCCGAGTGCGCTTCTGCGTCGTCTCCTGGTCTTACTCTTTGTCTTCCTTTAGTCCACTTGACTTCCGGGGTGCGCTGCTTCAGCTCTTTTCTTACCAGCACTTGCCAGTCTTTAATCCTTTATTATCCTGCAAGACCCATTATGCAGATGCCAGCCTTGCATCCTTCTTACCACCCATACCTTCTCTTTTTAGTCTGCCATGGAGAAATCTCACACAGTGCTGCGGGTTAGTGCCACAATTAATGTGTAACCTTAGGTCTCCTCTGAAATCTGTCTTTGGTGTCTGTTGAAGTCATTCTTTTTCATTCCTTCTCTCGTTCTACAAAGTGACTTCTAAAATTTTGACTTCTTTACTCAAGCCTCCCCACTGCCCCATGCTTGGCTTAAAACCTTACCTACCGCCTCATAGGGAAAAAAAAAAGGCATGAACTTCCCCCCTCCTCTTTCTCTACTTAAAGAATTCTCTGCCTTCTTTCTTACCTTCTTTCCTCCAGTCTTAGAGAAAAGGTTACTCTTCCAGACTTCAGCTAATAATCCCTTGGCTTGTGTTCTGGATGTCATCGTTTTGTAATCTTTAGGGACCTGCTGTATTGGTTACTCTTTTCCCCTTCTGCTGTTCCCCTACAGTCCCACCTTAGGGCATTTGCCCTGACCCTTCTACCTAGAACAGTCTTCCTCTGAAAGCTTCTTGGCTAACTACTTCACCTCCTTCAAGTCTTTGCTTAAACCTCACCACCTCAACAGGCCTACCCTACCCTCCTTAATGCATGTGCACTGCGTTCCTCCCTGCCATACTCCTGAACCACCCGCCTTTGCTGTACTTTCTCTCCCTGATAATAGCTTATTATCACTTAGCATTCTGTAGAAATTATTATTTTCGTGTCCCTACTTCCCCTACTAGAATTAGAATGTAAGCTCCTCCATGGCAGGGATGTTTATCTGTTTCATT
Source organism: Potos flavus (assembly GCA_028534135.1). NCBI lineage: Eukaryota > Metazoa > Chordata > Mammalia > Carnivora > Procyonidae > Potos > Potos flavus. Next base: position 159,950,694 of record CM052900.1, on the reverse strand, counting down.
CATTGATTTATTCCAGACTCCTGGAACTGCCTATCACATGGTAGGCACCTAATAAATAGCTGTTGAATAAAGTATAGAAACATGCAGATCTCTCCTAATAAAAACGGGGAAGTGGGGGAAAAAAATCCTTCCTTCATTCCTGTTCCCTCCTAGCTGTCACTCTTCTGTTCCCCACAGCCAAGTTCTGGAAGCAAAGAGGATACTTGTATTTCCATTTTCTAGCCTTCTAATTACTCCCCAGGCCACCATAGACTGGCTTCAGTGGCCCTGGCTTCCCCGACCCCTGCTCTGGCTCTGGTTTCCAGCCTATTATTGCTGAAACCAGGGAACACACTTCATGCCTTTGCTGCACTGGAGCTATTGCTTACTTCACACTCCCTCCTTCATTGAACTTTTGTCTGCTTCTGTTTGGTGGATCTGGTTTCAGATCTTGGCCTGCTCTTCTGGCCACTCACGCTATTACTAAATTCATTCAACACAAATTTTTGTATAATTCTTAAAGTCTTTTGTTTTTAGAATCTAGAATTTTGACATATTTCTGATGTTAAATAGCAGAATAGGTTTATTATGGAAACTTTTTTTTGTTTGTAGTTTCTACCACTTACCACTTCTAAAAAGGTTTTAAGTAGCCTACCACAAATACCATAAATATAAGTGGGGCTGTTAAAGTATAGATAAGAAAGAAAACTCTGTGTAACAGGAGGAAAAACTAAATAAAGAGATTACAGCAATTTGTGTAATGTGGTTATTATAATTTAGTTTTGGAACTTTTAGAAGTCAAGGTAAAAAGGGAAAGAAAAAATATATGGGTTCATCAAGAGAAACTTTTTTTTCTGGTAATAAATTCTAAAACTGTAAGAGAAAAGTATTATAGGCATCCTGATAATAAGGATGTACACGCTAAGTGTTTTCAACAGGTCTTTAAGTAAAAGGAAAAAATTTTCTTCAAAGACCGTTTTAAAAAAAGTAATCTACTTGCTTTCCAAACTGAAAATACAACACTAAACCATAACCAAAAAAAGTTTTTTTTTTTAAGATTTTATTTATTTATTTGACTGAGAGAGAGATCACAAGTAGGCAGAGAGGCAGGCAGAGAGAGACGGGGAAGCAGGCTCCCTGCTGAGCAGAGAGCCTGATGCAGGGCTCGATCCCAGGACCCTGAGATCATGACCTGAGCCGAAGGCAGAGGCTTAACCCACTGAGCCACCCAGGCGCCCCACCAAAATCTTTTTTATGAAGGATATAACTAATATGGTTCAGATATATAACTTTATATAAAGATACACCTGAATTTACCAGCAGAAAACTCATTTAACCTTTATGAGAGTCTGGAATACTTGTATTGTCATCTAAATGAAAACATATCTATTAAACTTTCTGTATCTGTTTATCATGTGGCAAGATTGACACTTGTAGTTGACACATGGAAAAGTCTGCCCTGAATTCTTGCCCAGATAGTGAGCTACCTCCCCGGCTGGTAGCTGCAGAGGTGTGGTCATGAGGGGGTTTCAGAAGGAGGGAACCTTGGCTCATACCAATTTTTTTTCTTTTCTTTATTTTCTTTCTTCTTTCTTTTTTTTCTTCTCTTTTCTTCTTTCTTTCTTTCCTTCCTTTCCTTTCCTTTCTTTTTTCTTTCCTTTCTTTTTTTTCTTTCTTTATTTCTTCTTTCTTTCTTCCTTCCTTTCTTTCTTTCTTTCTTATTTCCTTTTTTCTTTCTTTCTTTCTCTCATGCTGTTTCTTTAAGGGCAGGGACTCAACTCATACCAAATTTGAATTAACCTCAGATTTAAACTTACCATTTCTACACTATAGCCGAGCTGAGTTCATTTTAGCCTGGACAATTACAGGAGAAGGTGTTGTCTGTCATCCACTTTGACAATAGAAGAGTGTCAGTGGAATGTGGGATTTGAGTGGCAGAATTCCCAGCAGATCTGCTAGAATAAAATTATGAGACATAGCTTCAGATATTAGAATGGAATTGACTTACTAGACAGAGTTAAGTATTAACTCTCCAGATTTTTGAAGAAAAAAGAAAAAAATCACTTTCATTTAGAATATTTTATGCCATAGGAGCTGTTGTCTCTTTTTAATTTATTTTTATTTTTTAAGCTCTATGCCCAGTGTGGGGTTTGAACTCATGATCTCAAGATCAAGAGTGACATGCTTTACCATCTGAGCCAGCCAGGTGCCCCTAGAAGCTATTATCTCTTGATGCACCTCTTGGTTTATGAATAAAATCACGTTACTGGTGAAAAGGAGGATCCTTGATTAATTGCAATGACAGGAGGATGTGTGTCTAATAAATCCAAAACTGTATTTTAAAACTTATTTTAGATAGTGGTTAAAAGAAAACAGTTGGAGGGGCACCTGGGTGGCTCAGTGGGTTAAAGCCTCTGCCTTCGGCTCAGGTCATGATCTCAGGGTCCTGGAATTGAGCCCCGCATCGGGCTGTCTGCTCAGCAGGGAGCTTGCTTCCCCCTCTCTCTCTGCCTGCCTCTCTGCCTACTTGTGATCTCTCTCTGTCAGATAAATAAATAAAATCTTTAAAAAAAAAAAAACAACAGTTGGAGAGTCTGGGTGAGCTAGCTTAACCCCATTTGAGATTGAAAATCTGATCTGTCAGGAGACTACAGTCTGATTCTTGGCGTTGCATTAGAATGCAGAAAGAAGCTTTTCCAACATGTGATTCATTTTGAGCTTTCACAGCTTGGCTCATGGCTGGTTTTTATTCATAGAGTCAAGGACCAAGAATAGACAGGTAATTCATACACACAGAAAAATAAATTCTTATGTTTAGGGGGAGATTTTATCAGTATAGCCAGTATTGGGTCCTAAAATCTCCTTGGTCCTCATGGAAATTATTGGCCTGAGAGATGCAAAACTTATATAGCATCTCAGAATGGGCTCACTAGCTACAGATATTTACTTTTTTTTTTTTTCCAGATATTTACTTTTGAGGACTCATTCATTCTTTAAGTTATAATTCATTTTTTAAGCCATAATTCATTGGAAAAGATCTTTTAAATAGACTGCTTGTTGCTATTGTAAATTTGCTGCTGTATAGCAAATTGTGTGAATATTAAATTTAAAAGACTGAATTTCTTGGTTAAATTTTGTTTTCACTTGTGACAAACTTATACTGAATACTGTATCAGTGTATGAGAGTTAAGTGAACTACTGGCTATAACACAGGGCAGATGGAATACGTAGGAATATGAAGAATCAACACAACATTTTTAAGGAGCAAAGGGAACGGTATCATTTTTGACTCAGAAAGAGGCACATTAAAGAACGTGTGACTTAACACTTCCTGCTTCATGGTGATATTTGACCTTGTCCTCAAAAGATGTGGACTTCTGATAGGTTGAGAAGGGAGATTGAGCTTCCAGGAGTAGTGTGTTTGGTGCAGTAAGAGGGTGCTTGGTGGAGAAGAAGGCTTGAAGCTGGGCAGTGAAAACGGAGGTTGGAGGAAGTTGGATTGTGGCGGCCCTTGAATTTTTAGGTTATGTTCTGAGGACGTGGAAACCAATGGACGGTTTTTAAGTAGAGGAAATGACATGAACTGACTTCTGTTTTAGGAATATAATCCTGGCTGTTTTCTATAGAAAAGGAATATTACAAAAACAAGCCAACCAAAAACTAGTATTATTTCATTCCTGTTTATTCACTTTGCTGAAAGGTCAGTTTGAGAATTAATCTCCTTAGGCTCCTAATAGTCCAGGGAATCTCTGAGGGCATGTTCAGTTGCACAAGATCAAAGTTAAGCAATTGGGCAAAAATTCAGAAAAATTCAAATAAATTGGGCCTAGCTGTTTTGTTATCCCTTTGTTAGTGAACGCTTCTGGAATTTTTGCTCCATTCCGCTTTCCTGATGCTTCTAATTGTGTGTCATAGGAAGGAAAACCAGTCAGAGGAACAGTCTAGAACTGAGGCTGTGTAAGTGATTTGGAGTATGTGTGATTGTCTTTCCTACCTGCCTTTCTTCCTTTGGCTGCTCAAAGCTTGGAGAGTAATTTTTATGCTAATTAAAAGAAGTATTGTTTTCCTATAACTTCCTAAAAGTATTCTGTAACTATTGTTTCCAATTGGAATTAAAGCCTGATTTCAGGCTTATATAATTGGTAATTTTTCTTAAAGAGCCAGACAATTTTGATGCTGTAATTCTTTGATGTAATTCTGTTATAAAGAGATACTGTTTATAGTAGTAGAGAAGTAACAAAGTAACACTTTCTGTAGTTCATGTAACTGTAGTTTCCTATTACTGTGTAAAAGGTTTTTTTTTAAAGATTTTGTTTATTTATTTGAGAGGAAAAGAGAGTACAGGCCTGAGCATGAGCAGAGGGGGAGGGACAGAGGGAGAAGCCCACTCCCCGCCAAGCAGGAAGCCTGATGCGATGCTGAGCTCCATTCTGGACTCCAGGGGCAGGACCCGAGCTGAAGGCAGACGCTTAACTGACTGAGCCACCCAGGTGCCCCTACTGTGTAAAATTTTAACTCACTTGTGAAGATGGTTGCAGGGTTTTTGTTTTGTTTTGTTTAAGATTTTATTTATTTGACAGAGAGCACAAGGAGGCAGAGGGGCAGGCAGAGGGAGAGGTAGTAGTAGGCTCTGCGCTGAGCAGAGAGCCTGATGTGGGGCTCAATGCCAGGACCCTGGAGTCATGACCCGAGCCAAAGGCTTAACCGAATGAGACACCTAGGTGCCCCAAGATGGTTGCCGTTTTACCTCAAGACAGTTAAATAGGGTCACCTGGGTGGCTCAGTGGGTTAAAGCCTCTGCCTTTGGCTCAGGTCATGATCTCAGGGTCCTGGGATCGAGCCCCGCATCAGGCTCTCTGCTCAGCAAGGGGCCTGCTTCCCCCTTTCTCTCTGCCTGCCTCTCTGCCTGCTTGTGATCTCTCTCTGTCAAATAAATAAAATCTTAAAAAAAAAGACAATTAAAAAAATTATATTTAGGTTCAGATTGTTTGAGAAAACTAATTTTATTTATTTATTTGAGGGGAAAGTAATTTTAAAATGTACTTATCACTTCCAAAAAAGCAATGACAGCTTTTTTTAATTAGGAAGAAATTTGAAATTAATTTTATCCTTTTTCCTTTCGATCAGATGACTTGTCTATTTTGGAACAACTTATGGTTTTTAGTAATGCCATTCAGGCATCAGCCTGTTGACACAATAACCAGGAATTCAACCAAAATATTTTAACTACCATATTCAAGACCTTGTATCAAGGGGCTTAGAAACATGACAAAAATTCAGTTCTTGTCCACAAGGAACTTAAAATATATAGTAGAGATAAGAAAAGTAGGTAACTTCCTTAGCCTCGGTAAGGTCAGTGAGTTGAGTAGTAATAATTGGAGAAGCATTAGCATTAGTTTGGGAGGTGGGGAGATTCTCTGAAGGCTATAGACATAGGTGGCGTACAAGAAGATCTTAGAAGAATAAATTGGATTTTGAGAAGAATGGTGGAGGAAGAAGTGCACAGTGTTCCTTCTGGAACATTGGAGCAAACGCACAGGGACAGAAAAGCATGAGATACTTTCAGGAAGCCCTCTGGTGGGTGGTTGTTAAGGAATGTGGATGGAAGGCAGTGTTTTGTGGGCTTGTAAAAATAGGTGGTTTATGTTAAAAGGACACATTGAACGCCAGTGTGGGAAGTGCAGTCATTGCTTGGGAGACAGTGGAGGAACTTTGAGGATTTTTAAGTGGACACTGATATGAACAGACTTGCGCTTCAGGAAGACCAATTTGTCAGTACTGTGTGGTATGGATGAAGTAGATGAACGTGGCAGTATTGTGCAGTAGTGTTGGGGAGGAAGAAAGCAAGAGAAAGTGGTAAGGTTAACAGTCTTGGGTAAGAAATACTGCAGATCTAAAAGGGATGGCAGGAGTAGAAATGGAAAGAAATTTTATAGGTAGAAGGTATTTAATTTGGCAATTGATTAGATGGATAGAAGAAGCAAGCAGGTGTTGGAGATGTTAGTGTTTTGGTTTCTAGTTAGGAATGCGTGATTCTTTGTATCTAAATTCCTGCAAGGGTGTTTCAGCCTTTGTTGTCTGCTTGTAAATCAGTCAGCAGCACTCGGCACTTTGGCAGGCCTTGGATAGAATACAAAAGAAGAAGGGTTTGTTTTTGTTTTTGTTTTAAGCCATTTTTTAAAAAAGATTTTATTTATTCGTGAGAGACAGAAAGAGAGAGGGAGAGAGGGAGAGGGGCAGAGGCAGAGGGAGAAGCAGGCTCCCCAAGGGGCAGGGAGCCTGATGCGGGACTCCGTCCTAGGATCCTGGGATCATGACCTGAGCCGAAGGCAGATGCTTAACCATCTGAGCCACCCAGGTGCCCGAAGGTTTTTTTTTTTTTAACTTAAATATCTACAGTATTCAATAATTGTAATTTGACAAACTTGCTTCTTCTGTCTTCCCCTAACAAATTTCCTGACATTATCTGATACCTAGTCTATGTTCAGACTAATCTGATATCTAAGAAATGCTTCTTTTGTGGAGTTTCTTGATTTAAGAAATCATTGCATTTGGTTGGTAATTAACACAAGTCTTTTTTATTACTCCCTCCTTCCATGCTATTTATTTTAAGAAACTGGGTGTATTGACCTGTAGATTTTTCTATATCCTGGGTTTGGCTGATTGTATCTTTCAGGTGTCATTTAAATTTTTCATTTGCTCCCCTATGTGTCCTGTAACTGGTAGTCCGAACTAAAGCTCAGTCTCTTTATTTATTTATTTATTTATTTTTTAAGGGGGTAGGATAAGAATGCTTCCTAGGTGGTGCTGTGTGTTTCCCATTGTAGCACATGTGGAAGCCTAGACCACCTAGGTGCCCCACTTTTAGTGATGTTAAGATTGATTATTTGGCTCAGTTACTGTCAGCCTAATCCAAGCAATAAAATGTTCCCACATCAACCAACCATTCATCTAAGGCTTTTTTCTTTCTTTCTTTCCTTCTTTTTTTTTTTTTTTTGTAGCTAGTGACGATTGTTGCAGAGAGCTTTTATATCATCAGTAGAGTTGGAAAATGGTGACATTCCAATTCTGTCATCTCTTCTGCAATTATTAGCCGGACTTTTTTTTTGTGAGAAGAACTTGCTCTCATTGACTATTTGGCTATTTGGCTATCCTGGAGTATAGTTTATACAGGATATACAGACTGGGTATATGCTCACTTCTTTTATTTGCCAATTTTCAGAATAATGAGGCTTTTTAAAAGCATTATAAACTTGAGAATTTATATATTTGATGTTCTTCAATCCATTTGTGGTTTGTATGAATACATTTATTTTTATGCTCTAATCATATTCCATATTTGGGAGCCCCTTTAAGTTGGCACTTATGTCCTTTTGCCATGACTCTTTTCATCTTTGATAGATTCCTTGCTTGTGATCACAATAAAATGTCCCAGGATCATTTTGAAATTTCTTGCCCAGCCTTGGAATTAGCCATTTTTTCAAGGAGCCCAAGTTCAAAGAATTCTTCAAGGCAATAGGAGTTTCACTTTGGGAAGCTATTAAAGAACAGTACAAGATAGAATATAGTCACATGAAATAATAGCAGGTTCTCATAATGTGTTTGGGGCTGTAAGTGCTGTAGGAAATACCAGTGAGTCCTAGAGTATTTGGGTAGTCATTTAGGAAGAAGTAAGACTAGAGCTGGCCCATCAAATAGGAGAAAAATGAAAATTCATGTGCCCAACGTAGGGAGAAGTTGTTAGAAAATGTGAAAGAGCGTGTGTGGGGGATGGTAAAGGAGCTTGATTAGAACACAGAGTGCCTTGACTTTGGTCTTGGTGTTGTAAGCATGGGGAATAAGAGAAGGTTCTTGAGTTTGGAAGTGAAATTGAAAGCCATGCTTTAGAAAGGTTAATATTGCAGCAAGGTTAAGAGATTTGCAGCATAATCTTGGAAAATGAAAAACCAAAACTCCTATTTCAGAACTGTTGAATACCAGGCTCATATGCTTTTCATAAGACCCCTATGTGGTTCAGTTTTGTGCAGCCCTGTGTAAGGACTATTGGATTCAAATGAAAAGCTCAAAGATCAGTTCCACTATTGCAAGTATGCTAGGCATGAGGTAGTGAGGACTAGATTAGGCAGTGGCAGTGGGTTAGGGTAATGGCAATGGGAATGAGAGGAAAGAATTGATAGAAATATGCAAATTTGTGTTTTAAAAGTTTTGATTTGGTATGTCAATAATGTTAATACCAATAAAAGGGTTCAAAGAAATAGAAAGATGACTGCAGGATTTATGGTATGATAGAAATGAGAAGATTGGCAGAGATTGCTAGTTTGGGGGAGAAGATAATGGAGCATATTGAGTGTTCGGATGTGGCTGTATATCACAGTGAACGTTGAGGGGGGCACTGAAGTGTGTTCTGTGTCTTGCTTTTTCAGAATACCGTTCACTCTTGGCAAAGTTCTCAGCTGGTGACTATAGGTGATGCTCTATTGACTGGGAGAGTTAATAACTCTAAGCTTTCGTTTGATAAATGTGATTATAATAAATACTTGATATATTAAACAAGAACCATCTGTTTAATGCTAAGTAAAATAGGAAACACACTGGAAAAACATCACAGCAAATATAAAAAAAGATTAATATCAATAAATATTACAATTATTTGAAACAAAACCAAAAAATGTCAGCAAACCAGGCAAAGGACTTGAACAGATAATTCTCACAACTGGGAAACCCTTGAACAACCTAGGGATTAGGGGTGCCTTTCCCCTCTCCCCCATGTAGGGAAAATTCGTATATAACTTGTGACTCCCCAAAATTTAACTGCTAACAGCCCACTGTTAGTATAATATCAGCCTTACTGATAATACGAGTTGATTAACAGACATTTTGTATGGTGTGTGTGTTATATACCATATTCTTAGAAAAAAGAGAAAAGAAAATGTTAAGAAAATTATAACATAAAAAATATATTTACAATACTTTACAATATTTGTTGAAAAAATCCACGTGCAAATGGACTTGTGCATTTCAAGCCCATATTGTTCAATGGTCAACTGCAGTTCATTAATTCACTGCTTCAGCAGACATTTCCAGAGCTCTTTCATCAGGCTCTGGTCTAAGTGGTAGCAAACAGGATCTCTGAGCATTCGGATGGAGGTGTGAGAGATGGACAATAGGCATGTCCCCCAAAACAAGAATTTTAAATAGTGCCCTTAAGAAAATAAGACCTGATAGGAAAATAAGGGTATTGAGGTAGAGAGTGGCTTTTGGTTTTTATTTGGTTTTGTTTTGGTTGATTTTTGCCTTTTATTGGAAAGCATTAGTAGTTGTGCAGCTGTGGTTTAGGATTGCTAATCTCTATTTAATTATGTGGGAAAAAAATGAAATTGAAGTTTAATTGGTGTTCCCTGACAATTGGACTTATATGTGGTTTTCTTTCTCAGTTTTTTCTTTTGTTTGGTTCCTCGTGAAGACGTTTATATAATGGATAGAGTACAGATTGAGATCTGTTGCTTCTTGTGGAGATTGTGTGCGTAGGTTCTCTTCACAGAATAGTGTTTGTTTTGTTCTGTTGGGAGGGAGACCGTTCCTCTGAAAAATGTTCACATTTCTTCCTCTGGCTTCATTCAGTAGTGAAATGCAGTGATGTGATTTTGCCATGAGTCAGTGGCACATCTGAGGGTAGAACCTTCTCTGGAAACTTCTCTGCTCATTGTAAAGGTTGGTTGTAAGGGTTACATGAGGTACATGTGGAAATTAAAGGAACCCCTGGGTACTTAGAAGTGGAAGGAGCTGCTGGAGCTGATCTGTGTCCTTTGCTGTTTAATTATATATCATGTACCTGAATGTTTCAAACTGCAGTTGAAGTATAGGAAGTTCAGAGCATTTCTTTAAAGGAAGGTAATAAGGGGTTTTGCAGATGGGAAGTTACTTGCGTAATGAATTCTCTTTAACAGATAAACATTTGATGTTTTTCATGTATTACTGAAGATTGATCCAGAAAAACAGAGAATAAGAAAAATGCCTGCTACTTTGCAGTTATATTTATTATTATTATTATTATTATTATTTTATTATTAAGTTTAAGGACTTTTTAGGTACAGGAAAGAGATAATGGAATAGGAAAATAAGTTTTAGTCTTTAATTTTCTATTTGGAAATTTTGAGAATATAATATCTATGAGAAGAACAGGGATGAGGTTTTTAGAAATGGAAATAGAAGTAGTCCTGAGACAAGAGAGTAGCCTTTATGCTCATGTTAGCCCATGCGTTCTTTAATTCTGACTACCTGTGTGGGATTGCTTTCTTTTTCAAGGAAACTTGAACATAACTTCAGAAGAAGATTTGATTCTTTATTTCTGGACTGCATATATATATACACACACATATATATAGCAAGACCATCAGAATGTCGGGAGCCTCAGTGAAGGTGGCTGTGCGGGTTCGGCCCTTCAATTCTCGAGAGACCAGCAAAGAGTCCAAGTGCATCATTCAGATGCAAGGCAACTCGACCAGTGAGTACATGTTATTTTCTATCAGTTATATCTTATCTTCCTGTCCTTTCTCTTATCCCTTACTGTGAGCAGAATAAATGAACATTTGGATAGTCACATTTTGAACTTTGCTACTCTGAATGATCTACTAAATGCTTCCCCCTGTGATATTTGCTGTAGCATATTTAAATATGGACTGTTTATTTTGTTCTTTACAATTGAGAAATCCCTGGAGAACTACACTATTTTAGCTAGAGTTATTATGTTGAAATCTTAATGATAATAAAAGTGTAAGCAGGTGTTTTTTTTTTTACTTAATCATGATGTGAAATGTATCTATTGAGGCTCTTATATTATTTTTCTTTCTTGATTTTGGATGGTACTTGAGCTTGCCAAGATGGTTTTAACTTACTCTCTTTCCTTACAATGGTTGAGTTGAACAACAGATATAGCTATAATTGATAATAAACTTATAAATTTATTACTAAAATTATAAGTAATAATTTGCTTACAATTTTTTTTTTTTACAAATAAGTTGATTTATTATTGAAATTAAGTCATTGGTTTCTAGCTTCTTTCTTCATATATAATTGCTTAGGTGAAAAATGACTTAAGCAGGTTTATTTTGTATTTGCATTAATAATGCCTTGATATGAATCTGTAGGCAAATTATTAAAGTAGCGATAAGTTCTAGTATCTTGAAACTTACAACTTTGTGATAAAGCAGAATTGTTGCTCTTCCAGACACACAAGTTAATGCTGAGTTGTTGGAGAAACCATTCTGATTTTATCTATTTATGGGCCATTTGCCAGTGTTCTCTGTATTCTATCACTGGGAAATAAAATTGTATATATTTAAGATGTACAGTGTCATGTTCTGATATATGTATACATTGCAAAATGATTACCACAATCCACACTAATTAATGTATCCATCACCTCTCATAGTTACCCTTTTTTTGTGTGTGCGCGGTGAAAACACTGGAGGTCTGGGACACCTGGGTGGCTCAGTTAAGTGTCTGCCTTTGGCTTAGGTCATGATCCCCGAGGTCCTGGGATCAAGTACTGCATTGGGCTCCTTGCTCAACGAGGAGCCTGCTTCTTCCTCTGCCTGCTGCTCCCCATGCTTGTGCTCTCTCTCTCTGACAAAAATAAATAAATAACACCTTAAAAAAACACATTGGAGATCTATTTCTCAGCAAATTTTAAGAATACAATACTTTATTATTAACCGTAGTCACTATGCTGTACATCAGGTCTCCAGAACTTATTCATCTCAGGACTAAAAGTTTGTATCCTTTGATCAATATCTCCCCATTGCCCCATCCCTACCCTCTGGTAACTACCATTCTGTTCTCTGTTACTATGAGTTTGCCTCTTTATTAGGGTTTTTAAAAGATATGAATCCATGAATTATATCCTATGAGTAATTGTAAAAGAAAAAGATGCAAAGTTTGGTATTGTACACTTTAAATGGGTGAAAGGTGAACTTTATAGGGTATGAAAATTGTAAGTTTTTAAAGAAAGGTCAGTATTGATCATTTGCTCCTTAAAATTTGAGCTAGATTTGTAATTGAACTAGAGAACAAATGTTTATTTATAAACAATTTTATTTATTTGAGAGAGAGCACGAGCGAGGTTGGGGGTGGGGAGGGACGGAGGGACAAGCAGACTGCCCACTGGAGTCCCCAAGATTGTGACCTGAGCTGAAGTTAGACGCTTAACCAACTGAGCCACCCAGGCACCCTGAGAACAAATGTTTATGCTCTTCAATGTTACTTATTTAAACTATGTTATTGTGCTTGCTTCGGCAGCACATATACTAAACTATGTTATTATTTGTACTTCATTTTAAGAGTTACATTTTACAGAGTATATAACTAAATCTTTGCACAGGGCCATGCTAATTTGTAGCACTTTTAGTATATGTGCTGCTGAAGTGAACCCAGTAAATCCTGATTATTGAGCTCTTGTTTCTCTGCAAAATGTATTTAATTATAACTTAGTTTGAGGCTTTTTTGGCTGTTGTCATTGCCTCTAAAAATGCTGGTATATATCACAAGTTCTTTTAAAACGTAGACTTTAGGAAATCCTGGATCAGGAGCCAGAATTAATCCTAAAAAGAACTACTTTCTCTGTGATATGTTTTGCATACTGAACTACCCAGGAGAAATCCCCAGTGTGACGGGTATCTGTTGCAACTTTCCTTATAGGGTTGCAAATCTTACTAAAAACATGTAAGTAGAAAATAAGTATTAAAAGGCCATATTCGTGAGATGCAAAATTCACTTTATTATATAACAAAAACAAGTGGAAAAGTTTTATTAATATAAATAATGATACTAGTGTTTTTTTCCTTGATGACAAATCATTTTAGAATGCCCACATCTTAAATTGGCTATAAGTTTATATTCATTGTCCAAGTCAAATAGCACTTTTTTATTTCCCCACAGTTTTTTTTTTAAGATCTTATTTATTAAAAAGATTTTATTTATTTATTTGACAGGGAGAGATCACAAGTAGGCAGAGAGGCAGGCAGAGAGAGAGGGGGAAGCAGGCTCCCCACTGAGCAGAGAGCCCGATGCGGGGCTCGATCCCAGGACCCTGAGATCGTGACCTGAGCCAAAGGCAGAGGTTTAACCCACTGAGCCACCCAGGCGCCCCAAGATTTTATTTATATGAGAGAGAGAAAGAGACAGGAGAGGGAACACAAGCAGGGGGAGTGGGAGAGGGAGGAGAAGGCTTCCCACTGATCAGGGAGTCCGGCGCGGGGCTCGATCCCAGGACCCTGGGATCGTGACCTGAGCCTAAGGCAGATGCTTAATGACTAAGCCACCTAGGTGCCCCCCTATAGTTTTTATTTTTGTGATTAGGTGAAACCTTCATTCAGATGGTATAAAATTCAAAAGTTACAAAGAATATACAGTTAAAACACTTCCTCTCACCTATCATGTAGCCAACCCATTCCTCTCCACAGAAGCAACTTGTGTTTCATTTCCCTCCAGAGATAGTGTAAGCAGCAACATCTTTTTCTAATATAGTTTTTTACCATTTTAATTAGTGATAAGTTATAATATTAGGTTTTCAGTCTTGACCGATTTGTATGTTTTGTTTATTTATTTATTTTCTTACCCCTTCCCCCAGCAGTGTATGTTTTACCTGAATAATATAATTCATGTTTATAATTTGTAATAGTTGTTTCCTTTGAGATTTTAGCGTGAAGGAATATCTGTAAGTTAATAGGGTTTTATGTCTACTATATATGTAATGGTATGCTGAGTACTAAATAGAATATAAAAAAAAAAATCAACTGACCATCTAGGAGAAGAAAACTATTACAGCATGTAGTAAAATTGAAAGTTTTTCTGTAGTTGTGGATAGTTTGAAAAATGGATCTGGGTCTGCTAGATTTTCTGACTTTGCTATTTTTTTGATCATCTGGATTAAAAGGTCACTAAGAAGTTATTAATGGATTACAAAAAAGGTGTTTAGAGCTCATTGTTTCTAAGATATATAGATTTCTTTTTGGCCTTGTTGTTTTGATTGTATAGAAAACACTGTCGATTTAGGGGAAAAAAGTAAAATTATCCAAACATGATAGTCACTCTGGATGAAGAATGTCAGATGTTTTCACTTATAGTAGGTAGCAAACTGAAGGAGAAAATAAGATCCCTAGTTGTACACCTTTTGAAGATAGGGCTGTAAATTTCATAGTTAGTGAAGATAGAAGTTCTTTTTTTTTTTTTTAAGATTTTATTTATTTATTTCACAGAGAGATAGAGAGCACAAGTAGGCAGAGAGGCAGGCAGAGGGAGAGGGAGAAGCAGGCTTTCCGCTGAGCAGGGATCCCGATGCGGCACTCGATCCCAGAACCTGGGATCATGACCTGAGCTGAAGGCAGCCACTTAACCGGCTGAGCCACCCAGGCCCCCAAGATAGAAGTTCTTTTCACAATCTTATCTCCCACAAAAATCTCTCCAGAATTATTGGATATATTGATTATCTTTTTACGAAATATCAATGAAGAAATGCCTAGTTTTTTTTATTAAAAGTAATAATTTGGCTACAGTAGGCCTGGGCATATTGTACTGGTCATATGAGAACCAATCTTTGGACCATGTTAAGCACAGTGCTGAGCTACCAAATGGTTTTTCCGTCATATTTTGTTTAAAACTGTTGTAGACAACAGGCTGGGTGGTTCTGCTCTGCCTTACCCTTTCTTTTCCTTTCTCTTTTGAGAGTTTGCTCTAATGTTAGTCTATAGGAATCACAGGGCTGTATGTACTATAGGACCCTGCCTTTAAGGAGTTTTCAAAGTGTGTGGTAGAAGACACAAGACATACTGAAATAAACTCAATACGAAGTAAAAGTGATGAAAGTGATAATTGTCACAACAAAGGTTTTTTTTTTTTTTTTTTTTTTACAAACAAAGGTTTTTTAAAAGTACAGATATGAGTTTGGCAAAGGACACATGTAGGATTTGTAGATGATAGGGCATTTCAGCTGGACCTTGTGGAGTAAGGAAGATTTAAACTAAACATCCAATATGTTCTGGAAAATTTCAGAATTGCAGCTTTTTAGAACTTACTAGTGTTATGACTAGATATGGTATTCCTGACCTTCATCTGGCTATACCACATTGCCTCTCTGCACATAAACATTTAGAAGAAATTTGTGACACTTATTTATTTAATTTTTAAAAGATTTTATTTATTTATTTGACAGAGAGAGACACAGTGAGAGAGGGAACACAAGCAAAGGGAGTGGGAGAGGGAGAAGCAAGCTTCCCGCTGAGCAGGGAGCCCGACGCAGGGTTCAATCCCAGGACCTGATCATGACCTGAGCCGAAGGCAGATGATTAATGACTGAGCCACCCAGGCGTCCCAACACTTATTTATTTTTTATTATTTATTTTTAATTTATTTATTATTTTTGAAAGTAGGCTCCACCCCCAGTGTGGGGCTTGAACTCATGATCCCAACACCAAGAGTCACAGCTCTACCAACTGAGTCAGCCAAGGCACTCCCAGAAATTTGTGACTCTTAAATTAACATTCGTCTACTGAAACAAAAATCCGCATTTGATGAATTAGTTTTGGAAAAAGTAGGGTTGGTTTTCTAGCTAAATACTGTGTTATGGCTCAGAAATTTTGGGGTAATTTTGGTTCCTTTGAAAGGTATTTGTTCTTGGAAAACTAATTAATTGTATGAGAGACTTTTTCCTCTAGAATTTTTGGCGGTTTCAGTTTTCTACTAATGTTTTCTTTTTCTCTTTTCAATTTTATATGGCAAGTTCTTAGTAATTTGACTAAAATATAATGCAAATAATTTTGTATGAGAGATTTTAAACAAACTGCTCTTTTAGAAAGTATTAATGGTTTATTAAAAAAACCTTGGGCTTAAGATTGGGAGAAAGCATACATTTTACTGCAAAAAATGAAATGAATTTGCTGTAGCCACATGTGTTAGCCGCATTAAAAGACTGCTGTGCCGGCAAGCTGGCCTGGACTGTTGCTCACAGGGATTATAGCTGATTGCACATGGAATGCAATGGAATGTTCTGCCATAAGGTCTCTTACGAAAAAGTAGAAGAGGGTAAAGAGTACTTTAGGGAATGTGCCAAATCTGAAAACTGAGTAGTAGCAGTTTTATTTAAGTACTTTCTGGTCTCAGAGAGGATATTTTCCATGGCACAGATAAATGTTACTGCCTGGACATTTTGGAGACCCAAGTGCATACAAATGCTTTGTTTTAAAATATCCCATTATATTCCAAGTTTCTTCCACTTTAGAAGCATTTTTTTTATTGTCTAATTACTTTTAAAAAGGAAAGTAGGGCAGATTTAATGGTTGAACTGCTCACATTTATGGTAAATCTGGAGACTTTGAAACTGCATGAATTCCCCTCTGGTAAAGCTGGCTCCTAAATGGTCCTTAGGTGATTAAATTGTAAATGTTTACTTTGTCTTTAACTACAGCAATTTGTCTCTAGCTGGCCCTTTGGTAAGTCTCCTTCATATATTTATCAATCTTCTTTCGTCCAGGGTCTTTTTGTTTTTTAGTGCCCAAATCTTAGTGGGATAGAAGGGCCCCAGTTTTTTTTTCCCCCCTGTTAATTACTAACATGGTATATATATATTTTTTTCCCCAAATACTTTTATTTTTTCAGTGTTATAAGATTCATTGTTCATGTACCATACCCAGTGCTCCATGCAATACGTGCCCTCCTCAATACCCACCACCAGGCTCGCCCAACCCCCCACCCCCACCCCTCCAAAATAACATGGTATATTTTTAAAGGCTTTTTCATTCACGCACGTACATTTCTAAATGAAATGCTGCACATCATAACTGATACAAACAATGACTTCATGTCCATTAATGAAAATTTGGAATGGAGGAAAGAACAAAGTGGAGGTTTGGAAAGAAAGACTTTTGAAAGGAATTCTTTTAAATCAGAATGTGTTTTCTAACTGACAATCAGAATGAGATCTCTTTAAGTCTTTTCTGGGATAAGCCATAATTAGTTAGATCAGACTGAGGTGGGAACTCCATAAAACAGCATCCGGAGTGCTTTCCTGTGGCTGGAGATGTAGGATAAGGCCAGCTCTTCAGCAGTACTTCTCCACTTCCACACCATGTGCTCTAGCCTTAGAGGTGGATGCTCAGTCGTTCTTAACCTACACTTTCTCAGGGTGCATTCTGGGAGCTGCATATCTGACTCCCGCCCAGTCATGTGTCTCTATAACCTGCCACCATTTCACTGAGTCACTAAAATTGCTGCTGAAGATTTAGGCAGTTAGACTTTTTTTTTTTTGAAGGGAGTCTCCATGCCTGGCATGGAGCCCAACATGGGCCTTGAACTCACGTCCCTGAGATCAAGACCTAAGCTGAGATCAAGAGTCAGATGCTTAACTGACTGAGCTACCAGGTGCCACTTGGGCATTTAAACCCTTAGCAGCATGATTTTTTCTTTTTTTAAAAAAGATTTTATTTATTTATTTGACAGAGAAAGACACAGTGAAAGAGGAAACACAGGCAGATGGAGTGGGAGAGGGGAGAAGCAGGCCTCCCGCCAAGCAGGGGTCCCAATACGGGACTCAATCCCAGGACCCTGAGATCATGACCCAAGCACAAGGCAGATGCCCAACAACTGAGCCACCCAGGCGCCCTGCATGATTTTTTCTTAGAGCAAAAAACTGGAAACAACCCCAGTATCCATCAACAGGGGAATGGATAAATAAATCATGGTAGATTTACATAAAATAGAATACAGTAGAGAAGAATTACTATGTGCACACATACAAATTATAAACAAACTGTAGCTATATAAGCAACTCAAAAAAGAAACCAGTGTATTTATATAAATTTCAAAGCATGCAAAGCTGTTCTCTGTATTCTTTATGCTGTACAAACACACGGGTAAAACTATGAGGACAAGTAAGGCAATAATGACAAAATTCTGCATGCTTCAGAGATGAGATGGTAGGCAGAGAGATCTGGGATGGTCAGACAGGGGAGCTGCAGAGGTGAGAATCCTATCCTGTAACTGTCTGGTGGGTACCTGGGGTTTTGTCCTATTGTCACAACTTGTGCATTTTATTAAAAAATAAGTATATATTAAGATTTATTTATTTTTAGAGAGCATGCATGTGCACGAGCGGGGGATGGAGATTGCGGGGGAGAGGGAGAGTCCCAAGCAGACACTGCGCTGAGCATAGACCCCCAACATGGGGCTTGATCTCATGACCCTGAGATCATGACCTGAGCCGAAACCAAGAGTCAGACGCTCAACCAACTGAGGCACCAAGGTGCCCCTAAAATTATAAGTTTTATGAATCTATCTACTGTTTGTATACTAAGCACTTAATTTGAAAAGTATACAAAGGGAAAAAATGAAGTCTTCACCCTGCAAATAGAGCTACTACGTACCGTGCCTATTTATATCAGTGACCACGGCTTCTCATGTGATGGGGGACAAGCCCATGAAATTTTTCTCCTGCGCCCTCTTTCTGAATCCTTCTAGACACTTTTCAGTCCTTTTTCCAAAGAGAAGCATGTTTACTCTTTAAGTGGCACATGCATATTGATTAAATGACACTCATTTGGTCCCTGGAGTGGAAGAAGGTAAGCAGCAACAAGAGGCTTCTGTGGCACTGGAAGAGCTCAGTAAAAT
Organism: Potos flavus; assembly: GCA_028534135.1. Taxonomy (NCBI): domain Eukaryota; kingdom Metazoa; phylum Chordata; class Mammalia; order Carnivora; family Procyonidae; genus Potos; species Potos flavus. Next base: position 159,932,058 of record CM052900.1, on the reverse strand, counting down.
CTACTGAAATCAACGTGGGTACCAGTGGCATTAAACTTTTTAAAAAAATTTGAAATGAAACACTTCCCCTCTAATTAGGACTTGGAGTTATAGCAATGAGGGGTGTGTGTGGGGGGGGGTTGGGGAATAGAGAGGTCCCAGAAATGATACTACATTTACTCAGTTGGAGTTGACTGAAATTGAGTTTGTCCTTTAGAATGACCTTTAGATGATCTTTGAGGCTAGCCTTCTCAATTCAGCACCGTCTGCTGGCCCCTGACTTTGCTTTGCACCTTTTTACACCCTGACCTGCTGCCCCCTGTCAGCCTTCGAAGCAGCTTTTGCCTCCCTTTCCTCAGGCCCAAAACAGACTGTATTTTCTTCTACATCTGACACGATGACTTCTCATGTGGCAACTTACTAAGCTGACATCCTGGAATGTATCTCTGGAATGTGCCCTCCTTTAGATGAGATAAATTATCATTAACTTATTGAGCACATCTTTTAAGTGTTCTTCAAGAACATGATTGTCATGGCTATATAGTATTCTGTTATATTAATAAACCATAATTTATTTATCTAATCCCCTATTATCAAATAATTGAGCTTTAAAACTGCTTCTTAGGCCTGCTCTAAAAAAGACTGTAAGCCCACACAGGTAGGGAAGGAATTGTTTCTAGAAGGCAGTTGAGATGCAGCTGTCTACCTGGCATCTCTGTCTGCCCGATAAACATGTCAAACTCAGCGTGTTCAAAGCTTAATTCTTGATATGTCCTCTTCCAGTCCTCGCCTGCACTCTCCTTCAACTCAATGGAAATTCTGTCTTTGTGGTTGCTCAGGGCAAAAATCACGTAATCGCCCTGGACTTCTCTCCTTTCTTCCCTCTGTCAGGAAGGCCTGTGGGGCGCCTGGGTGGCTCAGTGGGTTAAGCCTCTGCCTTCAGCTCAGGTCATGGTCTCAGGATCCTGGGATCGAGCCCTGCGTCGGGCTCTCTGCTCGGCGGGGGGCCTGCTTCCCCCTCTCTCTGCCTGCTTGTGATCTCTCTCTCTGTCAAATAAATGGATGAAATCTTTGGGGGGAAAAAAAAAACCCTGTGGGCTCTGCCTCAGAAGATACTCAGAATCTGACCATTCTGCCCTCTACTGCCACCACCGCAGTCACCTCCTAGCAAGTCTTCGGCTTCAACCCTTGTTTTCTAGGACTCTCTTCTCCACGGAGGGGCTAGAGCAATCCTTTTAGAATGGAAATCAGATTTTTTGTTTGTTCGTTTTTTTCCCTCACAAAACTCTAAGATGGTTCCCATTTCACTCAGAATAAGAGCTAGAATCTGTTCTTTGATCTCTCCTCTCCCTTCATAAAGCCCCTTTGGTCTTTTACTTAATAGTGTATTGGGTACATTTCCCCATGTATTCTTTTTTTTTTTTTTTAATATTTTATTTATTTATTTGACAGATCACAAGTAGGCAGAGAGGCAGGCAGAGAGAGAGGGAAGCAGGCTCCCTGCCGAGCAGAGAGCCCAACGTGGGGCTGGATCCCAGGACCCTGAGATCATAACCTGAACCACAGGCAGAGGCCTTAACCCACTGAGCCACCCAGGCGCCCCTCCCCCCGCCATGTATTCTTCAAGAATGTGATAATAGTGGCTACATGGTCCTCTATTATATTTATGAAGCGTACATTATTTAGCTCCTCCTCTGTGACCAGACACTTGAACCTTAAGTCTTTTATTAAGTGGAAATGTTGCTAGTGCCTACCTAGCCTATATCCCAGGGTTGCTAGTGAGGATCAAATGGAATCAGGTATACTGCAGAGGATGGTATTGAAAAGCTACTCGTTAACTTGTTTTTTTGTGGTTAGTTTTGGTATTTAAATTGTTATTTTTAATGGGAATATAAATTTAAAGGCCGAAACAATTGTACCTATTCCCAAGTTGGAGGAGACTTTTGGTATTGTGTATTCACAACTGCTTTGCATTACATTTTATAATTTAAACTTCTTCAATTACCTAAAAAATGTGCCATCTAGATTCCAAATCAGTGAAGAGAAGACGACTAGCTAAAATCTTGTAGGAAACCTAGTTCTCTTTCTGTGCCTGTTTGTGTCTTATTGTTCTAGTCTTTTGAGGTTGCCTTGATTAAATCCAAACTGTACTTCATGTGGCTTTTATATATGCAGTTTTTTTTTTTTGTTTTCCCAAAGGGAAGGCAGCCATCCCCAGGCTTTTCTTTCTTCCTTTCCTTGAGAGGTTTTGGAGTTCATTTTTAAAAGTCCATGCTGACAACATGGTGCCGATTGCTCTTGGTAGTTGTCTAGTGAAGGGTGAAGCGCTGTAATGGGAGCTAGCAAAGTCTGGAGAGCTGTTAGTGAGACCAGGAACGGGCCTGCAGCATCTGGTTATATGGTAGACAATGTAGGTATTTAGATTTAATTTTTGGTAGTGTATTAACATTAGCTTATTTTGTCAAAATCACTTCCAGTGAGCTAAAAACAGTTCTTAGTTGCATTGCTTAGGGATTATTGCTCTGTACATACAGATGGTAAGAACAAGAAATATGAAATCAGGCTTTTGAGAGTATCTATAAGAAATTAGATTTTTGGGGCACCTGGGTGGCTCAGTGGGTTAAAGCCTCTGCCTTCGGCTCAGGTCATGATCTCAGGGTCCTGGGATCGAGCCCCACATTGGGCTCTCTGTTCAGCAGGGAGCCTGCTTCCCCCTCTCTCTCTGCCTTCCTCTCTGCCTACTTGTGATCTCTCTCTGTCAAATAAATAAATAAAATCTTAAAAAAAAAAAAGAAAGAAATTAGATTTTTGTTATTCAGCAAACATAAACTGGGAGGCCACCAGGCTCTCAGGGCCTTACGGAGAAATAATCACAGCAGTGTGGTGACTCATGAAAGCATCTAGGAGAGACATCTGAAGGATTGAGGGATAGGGTCAGGAAAGGTAGGGAATGTCTGGGAAGCCTTTTTGGTTTGGCAGAATAGAAAACCGTGTGTCCAGAATTAGCAGAAGCTCTGTGTGAATGACTGACTGCATTTACTGTTTCCTTGTGACGTTGTTCTGCTCTGATAGCAAGAGTTCATTTTGTTTTGTTGTTGTTGTTGTTGTTGTTGTTTTTTTAGCAAGAGTTCATTTTGTAACTGAGTAAACTTGAGGAGGCAGAGTGGGTGAAGGAAGAAACAAAAGCAGCTTTTTAAATGCCTGTTAGTGGGGAAAAAAAACAAACCATGATTAGTAATTAACAACAACAAAAACAGTAATAAACACTTAAGCTCTGCCAGCCACAGTCAGGCACTTACAGATTTTAACTCATTTAGTCCTCACAATAATCCTAGGGCAGATACTCCTATTTCCCCCGTTTCACAGATGACTTGTCTGGGGTCACAGGTCTAGGAATTGGGAGAACGAGAAAATGAACTTGTGCTGGCTGGCTCCAGAACCTCTCTCTTAACATCTGTCCAGTACGTCTTACCTCTCAAAGTAGTAAGTTTTACTATTCTGTGTAGAAGTACTGTCTGTGTGTAATTTGAACTTAACTGTTAGGTTAAAATTTATTTTGATGACACTTCTTGATGCAGGGTAATTATGAATAATGAGGACATTATTATTAGTTCCACCATCTTTGTGCCACTTGGACTGAGGGAGAGCTAGGCCTTCCAGAGCATCTATCTCCCTTCCTAGTCATTCAACATTTGCTTAGGAATAGTTATTAACTGGGGGGTTTGTTCAGTGTTTATTATAGCTTGGGGCACCTGGCTAGCTCAGTTGGTAGAGGACACGACTCTTAATCTTAGGGTTGTAAGTTCGAGCCCCGTGTTGGGTGTAGAGATTACTTAAAAAAAATAAAATCTTTAAAACAAAATGTTATAATTAGCATATTTATTTTATACCCAGTTGGTGACATTGTGACATTATAGAGTTAGTAGGGTTTTTTTTTCCCCCCTGTATATTTATTTCTAATACTTTAGGATTGAGTATATAGTGAACACATATAGTATATTTATATTGTTTATAGGATTTGGAATATAAGTTTGTTATTTTAAATGATGAAGAAACTTTATGATTATAGTTCTTCTGTCCGATTATACTTTATGGCAATATGCTTTTATATCATTTTAATATGTTTCCAGAAATACGTTATTCTGAGTAGGGGAAGGAACTGGTTATGGGTTTTGGTTTTACGGTTTTGGAATAGGTGGACAGAATGGCTTTAGTGTCTGCAATTTTTAAAAAAATTTTGGGTATAGAAGCTTTTGGAGGAGGAAGTTCGTATTGAAGATGTCGCTGGGATTTTTAACAAGCCCCAAACATTGCTGTTAGAAAAGTTAATATAAAGTTACAGTGTCGCACAATGATAAGTTAATTGTAGTTGCGGGCAAAATCTTTCATAGTTTGCCAACAGCAGTATAATTGCTACATAGAGACTTTGAGAAATTAGATAAACAAATTCATTCTGGAGAATAAAAAGGTTTTTAAGTACAAATCTTGTTTTGACTGCCTTGTTTTCTGGGGCTTAGTAATTAAAACATTATTTCTGCATTTTTATGCAGAAGTAACAGTTGGGAAGAAGGCAAAGAAAAAAGGGGGTAAAGTTGGGGCACTTAACAGACTTTGTAAGGCCAATTTTGACTAGAAGAGTCTCTAAGAAAGAGAAGATGGTCTTACGGTTCATCAATAAACTAATACCTATGGAACATTTTGTTAGAATCATTTTAAAGGCATTTCTGTTTATCTTGGGTAAGGGTCTTCAGGTAAGCCCTCACAGACGCTGTCCCGGGCTTCCCTCTTCTCCAGCTCTCGGAAGGTGAGGAGTGTCAGCTACAGCACGAGGAACAAAACTTTTAAAGACAAAGGGGAGAGGCGTGTAAGGCATGGGGAGAGGCGTATAGGGCATAGGGAGAGAGAAACCAAGGTCCTCTTCCCTGTGGACTGGGGAAAAGGTCCAGTCAGACCTTCAGTGCTGAAGCTGCCTTTCTGATTTGTGAAGGGGACTTAAGAAAACAGCCTCAAAGCTAGATGAGATCTGAATGGTGATGGGAACCGAGGCACAGAGGCGAGGGTGAGCAGAATGGGGTTGTTCAGAGTTGCTTGCCCGGAAGTCAGGAGATCCCCAGAACAAAGACTCATTCCTCCAGGGGGCCAGAGAAGCCGGTGGTAAGCAGCACTGTCATAATAATAGGTAGCAGAGCTTGACTTCCTCTGTGAAACATTTCTGTCTCCTCTCTTGGCTGTGGGGTCCCTGCACTCTCCGAATTACCTTCCTCCCTCACAGGCCATTCTCCCTCCGTTCGTCCTCACCTCCTACGTTAAAAGTGCACCAGGATTTTGTCCCTTTTCTTCGATCTCTCCTCTGTCTCCAGAGAAGACAGACCCCCTAGGTGATTTCATTCAGGCTCAAGGCTTTAAGGGTCATGAGGTGACAATGACTCCCAGATTAATTTCTCCAGCCTGGACTGACCTCTTCGTAGATCTCTAGAATTGTCCACTCAGCTGCTAACCTAACCCTACTTGAAAGCCTAAGAAGTATCTTAAACTTAACACGTCCTGAATAGAACTGTTCTTTTCTCCTCCCTGTGCACCTAGAGTGGCTCTTCCTTCGTTCTCACCCATTCTTTTTAGTTTCTCAGACCAAATATTGGAGTCACTCTGGCCATCTTCTCTCTCTCACAGGCTGCCTGCAGTCCATCAGTAAGGCCTGTCCTCTCTGTCTTCACAGTGTGTCCTGACTCCATTTGCTTTTTACCATTTCCGCTCTAGCCTAAGTCAGTACTGCAGTTGCTTCTGCCTTTGTTGCTATGCAGTAGCAGAGTCCTATTTGGAAATGTAAATCAGATTATTGTCACCTCTGTGCTTCAAATCCTTTGTTGACGCCCTGTCACTTTTAGAATTAAACTAAAAATCCTCACCTTGGTCACAGGGCCCCACAGAATTTGGCCTCTGATTAGCTAGCTGATTTGACATCTCATCATTATTATTATTTTTTAAGATTTTATTTATTTATTAGAGCAGGAGAGCAGGGTGAGGGGCTGAGGGAGAAGCTGACTCCCTGCTGAGCAGGGAGCCCGATGTGGGACTTGATCCCGGGACTTCGGGGTCATGACCTGAGCCAAAGGCAGGTGCTTAACCGGCTGAACCCCCTAGGCGCCCTACATCTCATCATTTTTTTTTTTTTTCTGGCTACAGTGGTGGTCTTGCTTTTCTTTAAATGTTACTAAAGTCCGTGCTTGAATATTACCTTCTCAGAGGTGACAGTATGCCCACCTTTAAAAAAAAAGAAAAAAAAGATTTATTTATTTATTTTAGGTGGGGAAGGGGTAGAGGTGGGGGGAGAGAGTCTGAAGCTGACTCCACACTGAGTGTGGAGCCCTAAGCGGGGCTCGATCTTACGACCCTGAATACATGACCTGAGCCAAAACCAAGAGTCGGATGCTTAACCCACTGCACCGCCCAGGAGCCCCAGAGGTGGCAGACTGCTCATTTTAAAAAGCCTGGGTGGCTCAGTCGTTAAGCTAAGCGTCTGCCTTGGGCTCAGGTTATGTTCCCGGGGTCCTGGGATCGACCCCCACATCTGGCTCTGCTTGGCGGGAGGCCTGCTTCTCCCTCTCCCACTCCCCCTGCTTGTGTTCCCTCTCTCACTGTCTCTCTCTGTCAAATAAATACATAAAATCTTTAAAAAAAATAAATGAAAACCACCCCTGCCACCTCATATCTCCTAACTCTCCTTTATCTGTCTTCCCCAGGTGATAGTATCTGTATTAGTTAATTATCTGACTTGCAGATGAGAATGTAAGCTCCTTGAAGATTAAGAGACTTTTTTCGCTAGATACTTCAGGTCTGGGCCAATGGTAGACACTCAAATATTTTTCTGTTGCTGTTAAAGATTTTATATATTTATTTGACAGAGACAGACACAGCGAGAGAGGGAACACAAGCAGGGGGAGTGGGAGAGGGAGAAGCAGGCTTCCCACTGAGCAGGGAGCCAGATGTGGGGCTTGATCCCAGGACCCTGGGAAGACAACCTGAGGCGAAGGCAGACGCCCAACAACTGAGCCACCCAGGCGCCCCATGAAATATTTGTTAAATAAAAGAATATTTTGAACATTTGCTTTGTGTTAGAATTCTTGACGTGGACTAGTCATTAATCCCCATAACAGTTCTATAGAATTAGGTGGTAATATTATTGTACCCATTTTACAGGTAAGAAAATTGAGGCTTAAAGAGTTTGTTATATGCTCAAGTTGTAGATGGATGCTAGGATAATACTGGATACTTAAGGGGGGTTAGATTAAAGCCTCTGTAGTATTCTATTTCCTTCATTGCTAAAGTCCTTGAAAATGTCTTCTAAAAATATTTTGTATTTCTAGGTCAACTTGTATTTTGATCATTGAATATTGAGTCATACTGTAAGACAAAATTCAGTTTTGGATCAAGAGACACAATGTTTTTGTTATAGGAATGGACCTTTCTCTCTCCCTGCCCCCACAAATGCTACATAGTGGAACTCATGGATTTCTGAAGCTCAATGCAGTTCTCATGGGGGTCATTCTATAACTGGCAAGCAAAATTTCCCAAACATTCTGCAGTGGTTGCTGTGTTCTATGTAATTGGTCTCTACACTTCCACTCATGTCTTCTTGCAATCCACTCTCCATACTGTAGTCTATAAATGTAATCAAGTCATTCCGGTGCTTCTCATTGCCCAGGGGTTCACCAACTCCTTGAGGTCTGTCGGGTGATTTGACCGTGAGATTTTAGTGCTTTTCTAAGCCTTTGTTTTTCTTTGTACTTGAGCCACACCTGCCAAACCAGTATCTGGATGCCACATGTGTCTTTTTGCCCCGGGGCTTCCTTCCTGTCTTGGGACGCGTACTGCCCAGGGGTTTGGAGCTTTGGAGCCACATATTCCAAACTTTAGTGCAGCCTCTAGCCTTGGGCAGGTGCTTTCTTCTGTGGTGCCTCAAATGTTTAAAATGGAGGTGATAATAGTACCTGCCTCATAAGGTTATTATAAGGACTAAGTGAGTGAATACATGCAATGCTTTAACACAGTGCTTGGAACATAGTAAGCATTTAGTAAGTGTTAGCTGTGGTTATCTCTCCACTTACCCTAGCTGTCTCCTATTTATCCTCAGCCCAGCCATTTCTGTTTTATCAAATCAGAGTTTACTGACTGAAAAATCATCTCTCTTCAAAGTTTCTTTTATACATACCTGTTTCTGTGTTCTTCTAGAACTCCATGCTTATCTAGCATGGCTCTTACCATCATTTGAAAGTGTTTATTTATTTTGTGTAATTACATGTCTGTCTCCTCCATTGGCTATTAGCTCTAGAAGGGCAGAAATAACTTGTTTGCTTGCCATTGTATCCCCAGCACATTGCCTGGCACATAGTTTGTGCTTAATAAATGTGCCCAATGAATAAAAGTACTGTTTAACTTTTCCTTTCTTAAAATAGGATCTTGGGATCTTTTGCAGTAGTGCTGCTGCTGCTTTTTTGGGGGGCTGGAGGAGGGAGCAGAGGGAGAGAGATTTTTTTTTTTTAAAGAGGAGGGAATATTTTAAAGATTTTATTTATTTATTGGACACAGAGAGAGAGATCACAAGTAGGCAGAGAGGCAGGCAGAGAGAGAGGGGGAAGCAGGCTCCCTGCTGAGCAGAGAGCCCTATGTGGGGCTTGATCCCAGGATCCTGAGATCATGACCTGAGCTGAAGGCAGAGGCTTTAACCCACTGAGCTACCCAGGTGCCCTGGGAGAGAGAATCTTAAGTAGACTCCATGCCCAGAGCAGAGCCCAACGTGGGGCTTGATCTCATGACAATAAGATCAAAATCAAGAGTTGGATGCTTAACTGACTGAACCACCCAGGTGCCCCAATAATGCTTCTTTTGAGAAAAATGAATGTTAGCATGGAAGCTAGCATTATTTCCAACTTGGGAGGCTTGGAAAGCTGATCCCAATGAGTAAAAAGTACAGAAGGCAAAGGGTCAGGGACTGTTGGAAGACAGGCAGAAAGATCAGGAAAATGGACTTTTTTTTTTTTTTTTTTTCATTTTATTTATTTATTTGACAGAGAGAGAGAGAGATCACAAGTAGGCAGAGAGGCAGACAGAGAGAGAGGGGGAAGCAGGCTCCCTGCTGATCAGAGAGCCCGATGTGGGGCTTGATCCCAGGACCCTGAGATCATGACCTGAGCTGAAGGCAGAGGCTTTAACCCACTGAGCCACCCAGGCGCCCCGAAAATGGACTTCTTTAGATGGATGCTAACAGAGTGTTTTTGTTGAAGATCTTTGATTGATGTACCATCCTGGATACAGTTGTATTCAGTAGTGGCTCAACCAGTGCTTATTTAGTCCCTGCATCTCACCCTTCTCATTGAATGTATGTTTCAGAAGAACTGCTTGGGAAGATGAATGCTGAGAATATTAGCATTCATTTGTGTCTGTTAGTGTTTATCATATGGCACTGTCTCTTGTGTGTGTGTCTTGAGTGTGAGGTCAAGAATGTGTTTCACACCCACATAAGAATCCTTAACATAGGTCAAGCTTGTCATATCTGGAATACTGGAGAAAACTTTACAGCAATAAGTTTGAGTGGTAAGGTGGTAGGTGTGTCTGATACGAGATTCCATATTTCCTGTGAAATGCATACAATAAGAGACAGTTCTAAACACCTGGGGAAGAAGAGGGATTTCCAATACCTACCCCACTCTTCTGCCTCCCATTATATTTTCCTTTGTCTTTGTCTTTCCTGGTGACCCCCATCAGCATATCTTCCTGTTTAAAACCTGGTCATCTTTCCTTCTGTCCCCTGTTTACCCATTACTGCTGTTTCCTAGAAGTTGTATTTCTACCACTAAAATAGAAATTTAGATTCCTCCTCTCCCAGAGATGAACTTTCTTGGCCGGAAGTTGAGTAAGTTGGCTGCTGAGGGAGAAAAGACTCAGGAGGCAAGTTGTGTTGGGAGAGCTATGTACCAGTCCACAAATCAGCGTCACCTACTTCTGAAGTCAATACTGTGAGTGATGCAGAAAGAGGAGTCACAGTTTCCAGCTACAAGGAAGTAACAATCTGTAGGGAAAGAGAAAACTAACATAGTCATTGGTTCTTTGGGTATATATTGAGTATCTGCACCATGTGGCAGGTGCTCTCCATGGAGCTGGGATATAGCAGTAGATGAAACAGAAGTTCTCATGTCATGGAACCTACATTCCAGTGATTCACATAATAAGTCAGGTAGTCAGGAGTGCAGTGAAGACAAATAAAACAGGGTAAACAGAGGGAGGGTGAAGGCGTGCTGTTTAAGTAAGATGGGCGGGACAGGACCACCTGCTATGGTGACGTTTGAGCAGAGACCTCTATGAAGTTGGGGAGTGGGCTGTTCAGATACCTGGGACAGTAGCATTCCTGGTGGGGCCAGAGTGCAAAGGCCCCGAAATGAGAGTATATATCTTCAGTGAGAAGGGCAGCGGAGCTGGAGTAGGGGGTGAATCACTCCAGTGACTGGGCAGAAGGTCAGAGAGGGGATAGAGTTTTCTTCAGTGTATGTTGGGAACCTGTTGGAAGGTTCGCTGGAGGCATGACATGGATGTGATCCAGGTTAGTGTGAGAAAAGGACCCCTGTTTGCAGTGTGGAGATAAGGCTCTCCAGGGGCCCAGGGGGAAGCCGGGAGCCCACTTGGGAGTTACTGCCGTCTTCTAGGTGAGAGAGGTGGTGGCTTGGACCAGGGCCGTAGTGGTGGTGGTGGTGAGAAGCGTAGATGCATTTTGAAAGTAGAGCTGACAGGATAGATCAGATGTGGGGTGTGAGAGAGGAAAGTTAGAGATGACTCTTCAGATCATCTGTTAAAAGTGACTTGTGGAGATGGGTCTAGGTCCAGAGTATACTGTGTGTCCAGAGAAGTCTCAAAAGGAGGGGAGGCCTTTGGTGTGGAAGTTGCTTAAAAGGGACCTTGAAAAGTGGCATGAAAGGTGATTTTATAGGAAATAAAGCAATACGAGGGGTACAGCATTTAAAACAGAGTTATGTTCTGACTCCAATCCTCAAAATATGCCTGGAGTCCATTCATTGTAGAAAAAGTGGTTATTTATCCTAAACAAAGCCTGCATACTGATGACACGTGGCCCTGGGCGGCCTGCTGCATTTGTAACAGCTTTTATGTTGGTGAAAATAGTTTATATGTTGAAGATATTCATTAATTACTGTTATTCCATTCTTATGTGTTTTCTTCACTCAGTTGACTTTAATACAGAGAACCATCATATCAAATATTGTCTAATCTTGCGGTAATACAATTCTCTCTATATTCTTTCTGTGAAAGTTGATGAAATGAACTGATATTTTATGTGTATATTGCATAGGTATGCAGTGTTTTTCTTTTTCTTTTTATGCTCCTGTAAATTGTATAGGATTTAATGAAATTAGAATTATACATGACAAAAGAATCCGAGTGCCTATTTGGTGTAGAGCATTGTAGAGGATCCACAAGACATGGTCCATATACTGAAGGGATTTATAATGTGGTAGGAACACCAGAGATTTGGTGACACAGCTGTAGGACCCAATGTAGTACTTTGATTCTTGCCAGGAAATTTAATTCTTATTTTATCAGTTAGTGGATGAAGTTTCCTCACTTTGGTTTAAGGACCATGGAATAGGGTTAACATATCCCCCAAACCACTGAGAAAATTAAAAACAAGAAAAAATACCTATTTTTGAAAATTAGCATTTATGTAGTGCTTTACTCATTTAATCCTGTGAACTAGGTATTATCTCAGTTTTAGGGAGGACTCAAAGTGCAGTGGTACCCCAGGTGACAAAAAATTCTAAATATATTTATTAAGTATTCATCATATGTTTAGAATATTAACATATTCTGAATGGTCCTTTGATCCAAATCCCATTTCCTTTCCATTACATGTATTGTGTCCCTCTCCCCTCTTTTAGTCATAGTTGGAAACATCCTGTTTCTTAGTTAGGTTAAAGGAAGTAAGTTAGATCTCAACTATTATTAATTCAAAAAGAGAAAACCTTTGGCACATTAGAAAACATTAGCTCGTTATCCTTGGAAATAATGGTGGAATTCATGGGCTTCTGATGAGGTGAAGGGCTGTTACTGATATTTTATTTTTACAACAGTGTTTTCGTTTGCAGAGTTGTAAAGTTTCAAAATTTTTTTATTAGGAAACGTTTCATATATTCAAGATAGTACAAGGCATACATAAATATAAAGAATTATATAGAACAAACTATCCTATTAAATACTCTCCAGCTAACATACAGAAATTATCCATGCCTTCTGGGGCTTACACTACCCCCTCAAACAGGTAACAACAGTATTGAGTTTTACATTGTTCTAAGGTGTTTTCTGTAAATATCTTTCATATAGGAACTAAAATCTTTTAAATATTTTGGGTAAATTTCATCTTGTTTGACATAACTATTATGAAAATAGCTCTTCAGAATTATAGTTTGATTTACTTATTTAAGTTAAAATAAAAAAGGTTTGTCTCCATACAGGCAGTTACTCAAAAGGCTGCTTGGTTTCAAATCTGTATGTTTGGAGACTTAGATTCAGAGGTTGCAAAGATCTGGAAGGAGGGAATCTTGAGAAAGAGGAAAAGGATTTCCTGTGAATCAAGAAAATTGCTTGCTGGTGTAGTGTTTCTGCTTCTTAGTACTAGGGAAAAGAGAACAAAGAGGTGGGAACTGAAAACTGTCTTTTCTTAAGTTGTTCTTGGCAGAATTGGTACCACCAGTGAGTAGCTAAAAGACTGTATGGCTTCAAAGTTTTATAATAGCAAATTTCCTAGAGGTTAGAGAGTGTGTATATTAACCATGTTTTTGAGTAGTGAAGACTGGTGTCTTGTCATTGTCTTTTTAGCTGGGTTATATCTGGTGTCTTGTCATTGTCTTTATAGCTGAGCCACTGAAACCTGAATCTAGTGCACATAGTGTGACACTAATTTCCATTTGCTTGGTAGAGTTTGTGTGTAGTTCATCTTTTAGGAACAGTAATCCTCAGTTCTTAGTTTTAAACGGGTAAGGAGAGTTTTAAACAATGCCTGTGATGTAGTTTTAGGGGGGTGGTCGTATACGTGTGCATACATGCACACATATGTATGCATATGCATGAAAATGCCTTACTGTGTTTGCCTTGGCAGTTGCTACGTATAGGCAGAGAATAAGCCTGTAGATGATGGGTGCCTTGGCTACGAGTGGGGGCTCTGGAACCGAGCTGTCCAAGGTCGCATCCTGGATTGCCACTAGCTAGCTCTGTAGCCTTGGTGAGATTACTTAACCTCTTTGTCATGGCGTCTCTATACAGTGGCGGTAATAAAACCTCTATCTGCCTTAGTGGTGGGGAGGGTTAGGACGCAGGAAGTTCTTAGAGCTCAGTGTTTATTGTGCTTCTAGCGCTCCACAAGGTTGGCTATTATTTAAATCTTGTCCCTAGTGCCTTTTGGTTCATTGCTGAGGTTGCCGTTTGTGTGTGGGGAGACGTTCTTTCTAGAACCGTGTCTTGTCACATGATTATGTGCAGGGCGAGCCTTATTCATACTCCGTCAGCAGCTGAGGTTTGAGCAGAAGTGTGTGGCCGAGCCCAGTGGAATCCAGCAGGAGGGAACACTGAGCACCGTGGCAACTGTTGCTGTTTGTGTCCGGAGCAGCAGCTGCCCTGGACAGCTAGTTTTTCATCCTGATCTCACTGACAGCCTGGGATGTGGCCGTGCCTTAGGGAAGTGGATTGGTTGAGACGTCTGGTCTTTGAGGAGATTTCATGACCACATGTTATAAAGATTCTATTCCATGTGAAATATGAGGCGCTAAAGCTTTATGTGTGTGAGAAAGGAAGGGAGGCTGAGCCTCAGGTTCAGACGGTCCCTGAAGTATGGTGCGACTGGGTTTGTCACACGAGAAATACTTTAGTAGGGGCAGTAAGGCTTTGTACTTTTCAGTCAAAAAGTGATTTTGCTGTCTAGGGGCACCTGGGTGGCTCAGGTCATGATTTCAGGGTCCTGGGGTTGAGCCCAAGTCAGACTCCCTGCTCAGTGAAGAGTCTGCTTCTCCCTCTCCCTTTGCCCCTCCCCCCGCTTGTACTTGTGGGTGCTCTCTCTCAAATAAATAAAATCTTTAAAGAAAAACCAATTTTGTTGTCTACAACATTCAGCAGATGATTTGTGGTCTGTGATTCCACTGTATACATAATAATACACACACGTATGTGTATACATATATATAACGTTATTATCAAACGTGGATTTCAGAAATGACTGTCTTTCCAATGAATACTTAATTATCAAATGCTTTTCTAAAGTAGATAATAAGATCTTTAAAAAAGGTTTATTTCGGGTAGTTGTATTCAGTAATTTTCTAATTTTTATTTATTTATTTTTTAAAGATTTTATTTGTTTGACAGAGAGAGAGAGAGGGAGAGCACAAGCAGGAGGAGTGGCAGGCAGAGGGAGAAGGAGAAGCAGGCTCCCTGTAGTGCAGGGGGAGCCCGATGTGGGACTCGATCCCAGGACCCTGGGATCATGACCTGAGCCAAAAGCAGTCGCTTAACCAACTAAGCCACTTAGGTGCCCCTAATTTTTATTTCTAATGTATTGAAATATTTATGCAAATAGTTATGTGGCCCATTTCTACATTTTGGCTTCTTATTTACCTATGGTTCAGCCATAAAATCTTTACTGAGCACCTACTATGTACCAGGCTGTGTTCTGCATCCTGGTGGCACCCAGTTGTTGATGGTCTGATTCTTTTAGGTTCTATATACAGATCCTGCCTATTAAAAATACGATTATTTTTGTTTTTCGATTGCCTTCTTCAGAGTTAGTGGTATGAATTTACTGATTTGGATGTTTTGAACTTAAAACATAACATCATGTTGAACTAAAGAACATGTAACTGAGTGACTTATAAAATCAAATCATTTTCATTTTCTAGGTATTATTAACCCAAAGAACCCAAAGGAAGCTCCAAAGTCCTTTAGTTTCGACTACTCCTACTGGTCTCACACCTCGGTGAGTATACTTACGGTGCAGTATAATAGAACAATGCAGGTTGTGAACAGTTTTGAAAGAGCTTGAAGGTCCAGAAGGAGTACAGAGATGACCAACACCTAGGAAAATGGAGAGAGTAGGGCCCTTTGCAGTGCCCTTCTTATTAGTAAAGGACCCCAAGTCTTGCTGGCTTCTAGGGATTTTTCCTAAACTACAGTTTGCATTTGTTTCTCTTCATTACATTTTTTTTTCTGTTTTGTGCTGGAGTAGGAGAGGTTTTAAACTACTGACAGAACCTGATGACCAACAGAAGGGCCTGTGAGGGGGGTTGGACGTTTGTCACTAAAAGCTAGGTTTTTTGAGAAATAGCCATACTACCTGGAGTGAGTGCAGGGAAGTATTTTTATATGTGGACTTGACCTTTGAGCTTTGAGTACCATTTTCCATTTAAGAAAATTTTCTTGTACCTTTCTATGAATGGAAGAGTGATAATTTTAAGATTATGGAAAGTGACATGTAATCAAGTGAGATAATTTCATGTAGATATTTTTATGTATGGCTGAGCTGGATGACTCTGTGTGTGTGTGTTAAGAGAAAAATAAGCTATGTGTAGAAAGGACTCAAAAATCTTATAATATATTTTAATAGGTGACTGTTGAGATTCCAAACACTTAAATTTATTATAGCAGTAATCGAATAAGCATAGGAAAGAATACAAATAAAATGCCATTTATTTCTCCTTTTAATCTTTACAGCCTGAAGATCCCTGTTTTGCATCTCAAAACCGTGTGTACAATGACATTGGAAAGGAAATGCTCTTACATGCCTTTGAGGGATATAATGTCTGTATTTTTGCCTATGGGCAGACTGGTGCTGGGAAGTCTTATACAATGATGGGTAAACAAGAAGAAAGCCAGGCTGGCATCATTCCACAGGTAAAAAAACAAAAAACAACAAAAGACCTCTGTTTAATACTACTCTTAGTCTTCAATTGCTGTAACTATCTATTTTTCTTTTATTTAGCAAACATTTATTCAGGGACTATCATATGCAAGGCACAAAAATAAATCACTTATTCCTTTCCTTCAAAGGATCTAGTAGTCTGATGGAAAAGACTGACATGTATACATGTCTGTCTTTAAAGGTGGGGAAGTTGGCATTCTGTAAAGGTTTTGCTGCATACCCCTGTCTGGGTATTTTATCTTTTGAACAGTGCTACCAACTTCTTTAAAAAATGGTAGTATGTACCAGGCTTTGTTCTGAATCCTGAGGACACCTGGTCAGTGTTGTTGGTCAAGTTGTTTCCCAAATCCCATATATAGATCACCTTTTAAGCATATGATTATTTTTTAGTTTTTTGATTGCCTTATCAGAGATATTTTCCCTTTATCTTACTAATTTAATATTATCACATTAAGCTTGAGTAGTCTGAGAATTCTTAAGAGCAGTGTCTTTTGATCTTTTATTGTTTGGAATGGAGAGTTGTGACATAGGAACTTAGTAATTTAGAAGGAACTTCTCTCGTTAATAACAGAAATGTGGTTTGCTTTTATTGATGATATTTGGAATTAATTTTAAAGTTTTTTTTTTTTTACTATAGGCCTAGTTTGACCTCTGTGTATTCTGAGAATAAAATACATAAGAGAGCAATAGCTACTTTTTCTAATGCATTATTGGACTATAATTTTAAATTCAGCTGTATAATTGTACTGCTTAACTATCAGTAAAGATTAAGAATTTTTCGGAAAAAACTGAACATACTAGCGTATTTTCTTCTGTAAAAAATATATGTCAATACTAAGGCATATACTTGGGAATTGTCCTTCTTTGTATATAGGAGTAGCAAAAGTTATAATAATAATTGGGGAAAATACTGTGTAGCACTCATGATGTGCAAGCACTGGTCTAAGTGTTTTGCAGATACTCATTCAGCTAATCCTCCTAGTTTGACCCTAAGAAGTAGATGCAGTTGTTACCTTTATTTTATTTTATTTCACCCATTTTAAAGATGAGGAAACTGAAGCACAGAGAGGTCATATCACTTGCCCGAGGGAGTCGTAGAGCCAGAATCCAAATGCAGGCAAGGTGGTTCTGGAGGCTTGACTTTTACTACTACATGTACTTCTTTAGCAATGAAATAATTTTTTTTGTGGATTATAGCAAGTTATACTAAACAGTCCTATTTACTCCATCATCACACTTAGTTTCTCCATCCTACTCCTTTAATCTGTTGTGTTTTTGTTTTGTTTTGTTTTTTTAAGATTTTATTTATTTATTTGACAGAGAGACACAGTGAGAGAGGGAACACAAGCAGGGGGAGTGAGAGAGGGAGAAGCAGGCTCCCCACCGAGCAGGGAGCCTGACACGAGGCTCGATCCCAGGACCCTGGGATCATGACCTGAGCTGAAGGCAGACTCTTAACGACTGAGCCACCCAGGCACCCCAATCTGTTTTTGTATAATTACTTATATATCTCTTTTCTGGTAGAATTTTGAAACATTTTATTTTAATGCAAAAGCATTAATTTTCAAAAACAGGATTATCACTTAGAAACTG
>CM052900.1:159833940-159914022 GCA_028534135.1 Potos flavus | reverse complement strand
TGTATGGTTTGTAATGTGTATAGTAACTGACAATATAAAATAAAATTTATATAGCATGATAAAATGTGTACAAAATGTAGGGTTTTTTTGTTTGTTTTTTGTTTTGTTTTTGTCAGAGAGAAAGAGAGCATACGTGCACAGAGGCAGGGGGGAGCGGCAGGCAGAGGGAGAAGCAGTCTCCCAACTAAGCAAGGATCCGAAGTGGGACTTGATCCCAGGACCCTGGGATCATGACCTGAGCCAAAGGCAGATGCTTAACCGACTTGAGCCACCCAGGCGTCCCCAAAATGTAGTTTAATAGCAGTTTGACTGCTACATAATAATGCTAATAGTAGCGTCACAGTTACTCTAGGATAGTGAGAAGAATTGAATTCTACATAAATTTAATGTGCCAGGCACCTAACACAGGAAGAGACAGAACTCTTCCCCTAAATGTGGGTTGCTTTCTAAGGGAACATTTCTGAGATGCTGTCATCTAGGGAGAATAAAAATTCACAACTGTCCTTTTATTTCATTCAAAGCATTTTCCTTTGATGTTGTTACCATTAATATTTTGAGAAAGAGAAAAGGGATCTCACTAATTCGTTTAGCACTCATGGGTATCTTTGTACTTCTCTCATTTATGCTGTTCACACCTCTCTCCTTCTGCTTCTGTAGTTATGTGAAGAACTATTCGAGAAAATCAATGACAACTGTAATGAAGAAATGTCTTACTCTGTAGAGGTGAGTACAACAGTGGGTTAAAGCCGCAGGCCTCTGGACTCCATTCCCTCCAGTCTTACCTTTCAGTGGTCCCAAAGGATGACTATAGATCACTTAACCACTCTCCCAGTTTTGTATTCTTAGGCTACTTCTAAGTTTTGGTCATCATGAATAATGTTGCAATTAAATCCTTGTTCGTAAGTCAGAAGCTTGTTCATAAGCTTTATTTTTAGTTATTTCCTTTATGTATCCAGTTGTCAGACAATACATGTGAATTGCCAAGTAGCTTTTTAGAAAGAAACACTGTACCAATTTCTAGTCCCAACAGGAGGGTGTAAGTACCCATTGTGTCATTGCCAACTTTTAGTATTTTTGTTTTTTCTGTCAGCTTGATAAGGACACCCTTTCTCACTTATTTAAATTAGAGTTTCTTTGAGGATTAGTGTAATTGAACACCTTGTAAATTATGCATGTGCCTGTTTACATTTTGAGATTGCAGTGTTTTATCTTAATCATTTGTGTGAACTCTTTCCCCCTTTCATATTTATTAATAGTGATTTGTGACAGGCATTGGTTTTTAAAATCTGTAATCAGATCTCTTCTCCCCTTTCCCCTTTTTAATTACTTATAATCTTAGACAGTTATTCTTCATCCAGTGTATACTGCAGCTCTTTGAAGAAGAGGTCTGTAGAATTATATTGTATACATTAATTTATTTGATAAACCTTTCTACTCATTGATACATGGTTTTTGAAGCTGTAGTTTCACTTACCTCCAGTTTTGCTACTCAGTTCTATAGTAGCTGGAATTACTTAAGTGTTTGTTAAAATGAGCCTGTCGTTCTGAGACATGAAGCTGTTTTTAAGCAAACTTTTTTTCTTTAATGTATGTGTTGTGATTTTCTATAGGACATACACAATTCCTAGTTGACCCACTTACCTGGTTTGGATTTTTTTCTTTACCTATAAAGTGCTGCATAAATTTATAAATTTTAGAGAATTCTGCCTTGTGACTATCATACACCAAAATGGGAATGTGGTGCTCTAAAAATATTTTTGTTAAAATTAATTCTCTAAATAACTTGTCTCATCCTATATTCTTTTCAAAGACTATATAGCAAATGAAAATTCAGCAGATTTTATTCTTATTAAAATATCACATATTTTAAATAAATTCAATGGATAGAGAGAGTGACAGAATGTGACAATTTTTTTGAGCGTATAGATAATAAAAGAAGATGCCATCTCCTTTCATATTGGAGTTCACAGGCTTGCTTGGAATGCAGTGTAGTTGATACTGTACTTATGTTTGTGGGAACTCTGCTCCTCTCCTGCTTCTCTCCTTTATTTGCTCCAGCCACACTGGCTTTTTGCTGTTTCTGGAACTATAGGAACTTTCCTACCTCAGGGCCTTTACATTTACTTTTTTTTCTGTCTGAAATTTTCTTCCCTTATATATCTTTTTGTCTAAGTGTTTCAACTCCTTCAAGTCATTTGCTCAAGGCTTACCCTCTCAACGAAACTTACACTGCGGCTTGCCCTCCACCTCAGCACTCCTGGTCTCTCTTGTCCTGTTCTCCCTCTCCCCGCCTCCCCCGCCCCAGTACTCATAATGTTCTAACCTACGTTACAATTCTCTTTGTTTATTTATGTATTTGTTGTTTATTTTTATTTAGAATCATAAGCTCGCTGGGGCAGGGATTTTTGTCTGTTTTATTTACTGATATATGCCAAGTGCCTAGAAAATGTCTGGAAGATGCTGCTGCTCAGTGAATTGAATTTGACAGGTGGGGTCTGTGTGGTTGGCTTAGAAGTAAAGGAACTAGTGCTGGCTTTAGGTGGGTTTGCATGTTAGAGAATAAGTAGGAGAGCATAGCAGCCTTGATCTAGGTTACTTGGGTCCTCGTACTCCCACACCTGGGTGAAAAGGGACAAGTTTTTCAAAAGATCTAGTATCTTTCTGGGACTCTGGAGTGTATGTCCAAGTTTAAGTACTACACAAGAATGTTAAAGGGCCATTTCACTTTGTAGGAAGACCTGCTTTAAGAAGGAATACTTGTCCTGTTGTTTTAATCTCATAGGGGATCAGTTACTTCAAGGGTTCTCAATTTTTAAAAAACTGATTCTAAAATGCAATATAAATATACAGTCAGCGGGGCGCCTGGGTGGCTCAGTCCTTAAGCGTCTGCCTTCTGCTCAGGTCATGATCCCAGGGTCCTGGGATCGAGCCCCATGTCATTGTAGAGCTTTTTTTAAAAGTAGTCTCTGTGCCCAATGTGGGTCTTGAACTCACGACCCCCAAGATCCAAGAGTTGTGTGCTCTACTGGCTGAGCCAGCCAGGCACCCCTAATTGTAGAGAGTTTTTTTTTTTAATATTTTATTTATTTGACAGAGAGAGAGTGTACACAAGCAGGGGAGCTGCAGAGGGAGAGGGAGAAGCAGGCTCCCCACTGAGCAGGGAGCCCAGTGCGGTACTCGATCCCAGTATCCTGGGATCATGACCTGAGCCGAAGGCAGATGCTTAACTGACTAAGCCACCCATGTGCCCCAATTTTAAAGCTTTGAATAAAAGTTGTAAAAAAAATGTTTTTATAGGATTTCTTTTTCCAAATCCTCCAGTTCTCTTTAATAACTTGTTCTTAGGTGAGCTACATGGAAATTTACTGTGAAAGAGTACGAGACCTGCTGAATCCAAAAAACAAGGGTCATTTGCGTGTGCGTGAACACCCACTTCTTGGCCCATATGTGGAGGATCTGTCCAAGCTGGCAGTCACTTCCTACACAGACATTGCTGACCTCATGGATGCTGGGAACAAAGCCAGGTATGGTAGAAATAGACTAAGGACTGAAGGCTTTGGCACATTTTCAGGTCCTTTGTTCCCAGTTAAGGATTTGAGACCACCTTTATACTTATGAAAGTTGCTTTAATTGTAGATCCTCTGATCCTTTGGCTGTGCTGGGGTGAAAAATAAGGGCTTCAGCATATTCAGCATCTTCTCATCAAAATAATCCAGTGCTAAAACATGTCAGAACTTTGATTAAGTTGTAATATCAGGTTTTGATTAGGTCATGATAAAATGTTGGATAATCATATGCCTATGGAATTAATTGATTGCGGAATAAAGAATCAAATTAAATGCCTCGGTGTCTTCTAAAGGGACAACTGAGGTATGAAAAATGATTCTGATGGGAGACCTTTGGATTTGGGGATAACTTGATAGGCTCACAAATAAGGCGTATTGAGAACAATTTGTGCAAGTGACAATCTCATGATCTATGAATAAAGCTGTTGCTTCTGATTGTTATAGTTACGTGGAGCCTGCTGTCCATTTTAACTTTCATCTAAGAATTCCATTGTCACATGTCACCTTTATGTTTATTTAGGACGGTGGCAGCTACCAACATGAATGAAACAAGTAGCCGTTCCCATGCTGTGTTTACCATTGTTTTCACCCAGAAGAAACATGATACTGAGACCAACCTTTCCACTGAGAAGGTAGGACGTCAATGTCCAGGCTTGAGTTGTATAGAATGGGGATTTTCAGAAGTCCCTCTTGCTATCCTCTGCAGCTTATGGGGGGGAGAAAGTTACCCTTTTACTTAAGAGAATATTTTATATCTTTTGCTTGTCATTTTTATTGCCACTCAAAACCAATTTTGAACATGGGTTTTTGAGTGAAATTGCAAGATAGAAAATAGGGTTAAGAAAAAACAAAGACTTTGGGTCTCAGAAACTACTCTGTTCAAGAGAATTAAGCAGTTCTGTAGGGAGAAAAATCTTTCCTTTTTTTCTTCTTAACTAGAACCTCTTAATTGTTTGTATGTAGGGTTTTGTTTGTTTGTTTTGAGCTCTGATAATGTTATTGGGGGTTAAGTATTTAAGCAAACAATTAAGCAGACCAAGTGTGTTTTTCCTTGGAAAGTAAAGGACTGCACGGCAGCCGGGATGCTCTTCAAATACCTCGCTTGTTAATGTCTCCTTTTCTACAGTTGTTAAATGTAGTAGACTTTGGAGTTAAACTGCTTTCTTTAGATTGTGCTTCTGCCACTTTACAGCACTGTTACCTTGGGCAAGTTACTTAACCTCTTTGTGCCTCAGTTTTCCCAACCTCATGGCATTGTTAAGATGATTAAATATTGATACAGGTTGGTGCGTGTAATAGTGCCTGGTTCAGAGGAGCCATTCAGTAAATGTGAATTTTAGTCTCATTACTGTTAGTAATAAATTGATGTTGAATTCTTCTCTACCTATGTATCTAAGTAGCATTCAACTGGATTTTTAAACCTGAAGTTGGATTTATTATACTGGTAGTGATGAAAGATCATTTGCCTTATAAACCAAGTAATTTGTGATACTGACATCACTAAAACCTAGGATTGCCTTTTACTTGGTGACTTGTTTTTAGCCGAAAATTATTTTATTTTTTTAATTTTTTATTTAAATTCAATTTAGTTAACATATACCATGTTATTAGTTTCAGAGGTAGAATGTAGTGATTTGTCAGTTGCCTATAACACCCAGTGCTCATTCCATCACGTGCCCTCCTTAGTGCCCTTCCCCCAGTTACCCATCCCCCCACCAACCTCCCCTCCAGCAACCCTCAGTTTCCTAGAGTTAAGTCTCTTATGATTTGCCTCCCTTGCTGAAAATTATTTTAAAAAAATATACCCTTCATATAGGTGATCAGATAACTTGACATTGCTTAGCTAGTTACAATATTAATGCTATTTACATCTTGCGTGAAAGCATTTTTTCCTTTCTTCTATGATGTCACATCTACACAAATAATGATGTTAATCCTATAACCATAGCTCCTTTGATAATCCATTTTGGATACTTTTGTCTAACTTTCCCGAAGCTTTATTTTTTTTTAACAACTTTATTGATTTGTTGAAGTACGATAGACCACACATATTTGAAGTATAAAATTGGATTACTGTGTATGCACCTGTAAAACCAATATCATAGTCCAAGTCGTAGCCACATCCATTCCCCTGAAAAGCTGCCTCATGCCACTTTATAATCTAACTGTATCACTCCTTCCACCCTCGTACTTATTAGGCAATTCTGATCTGCTTTTTGTCGCTACAGATTAGTTTACATTTTTCAGAATTTTATATGAATGGAATTATATAGTGTGTATTATTTTCATGCCTTGCTGCTTTCACTTAGCATAATTTTGAAATTCATCTGTGTTGTTTTGTGCATCCGCAGTTCACTTGTTTTAATTGCTGATTAGTATTCCATTATATAGCTATATCACAGTTAGTGCATTAACTTGCCTGTTGGTTGGCATTTAAATTGTTAAGTTTTTGATCATGAAAATGAAAATGCCATGAACATTTGTGTACAAGTCTGTGTGGCTATTTGCTTTTGTTTCTCTTGGTAAGTACCTGGGAGTGGAATGGTTGAGTCTTATGGTAGGTATATGTTAAGCTCTGTAGGTCTGTAGCTCTGCTAAACTGCCTTCCAGAGTGATTTTATCATTTTACATTCCCACCAGCAGTGTGTGAGAGTTCCAGTTGCTGGAGGCTTCATATTTAATATGCCATTTAGTGGGTTAATGAGTTTTATGACACACTGTTATAAAATATGTCATGTGTATCTTAAAATGACTTATTTTGAACCAAGATAATTGCTGTGAACTTTTGTGCATGCTGTGTCTCCTTGTGCCATATGTAAGAGCTCTAACAAATATTTGTAGTCTTCATGCCTAATTTTTAATTTCCTGCCTTAGTGTTTTCTGGTTTTACCTTGCTTATTTCTGAATTGCCCCAATGTTCTTGTTCTTGACCAGGTCAGTAAAATCAGCTTGGTGGATCTAGCGGGAAGTGAACGAGCTGATTCAACTGGTGCCAAAGGGACTCGATTAAAGGTACTTATTTTATCAAACAGTTGACCTACCAATAAATGTTCTATAACATAGGTCAGCAAACTATGGCCAGTAGGTTAAATCTGACCCACATCTCTTGTTGTAAATAAAAATGTACTGGGACACAGCCTCCTGTATTTGTTCGTGTGTTGTCTATAACAGTAAGGCCGAGAGCTTGTGACAGAGAACACATGGCCTGCAAAATCTTTACAGAAACATTTTGCTGATGCGTGATCTATAACTTCAACGAAAGATAAGTAACATAATGTAATAGTTAAGGACTTGATGGTCAAGGTGAGAGCTGAAAGGTGTTTTGAGGAACAGGCTAGATGGAAGTGTCACTAATGGGACAGGGACACACAAAATCCAAATGTGAGAACACACACAGCCCTCTCCAGAGGGATGCTTACTTAACAAGAGCAGAAATTGCATGTTGGTGAGTTGGGGGAAGAAGGCAGCATCCATAAACTTTCAGAGCAAGCCATCTTGCCGACACTCAGGACTGAGTTAGGTGTGTGGTCCTGGCATAGCGTTAATAGTGAACAGGGGAGACTGTGGACTAAAAGAGGTTTTTGAGAATTTGTGGTCGTAAGTAAACAAAGAGTGCTAGCATAAGGCTTAATCATATCCTGTGCATTACAGATGATGTGGCCGTAGAAGGTATTCTTCATCATAATTCTTTCATGTTTGATATTAATTTCAGGAAGGAGCGAATATTAATAAGTCTCTCACAACTCTGGGCAAAGTCATTTCAGCCTTGGCAGAGGTGGTAAGTATTATATACTTGATTACATGGGAAAACTTGTCTGTTCAGCAAATGTACTTGATATTTTATGTGTTTATGAAGACTGACCTTTTTTGGCCCTTTTGTGTAATCTTGCTTTCTCCTTTTAGAGCTTTTCAGATAAGATACTAGGTATAACACACTTTGACTTTCTACTGAACACAAAAGAGATTAAGGAGAAAGTTAACATAGATCTGCAGAGGCAAGACTGAAAACTAGCTCTTTACGAAGACCTAGGGTTTGATTACTTTTTGAGCCTTACTTCAGGTCTCTCATCAAAACCAAGGATTTTGTTGCATATTCTTTTGCTATACAATCTTTTTTAAGTAGGTTACAGTACCTTTTGGAGTTTTTTAAGCATTTGCCTTGGTGAATGCTGTTGATTTAGGGGCCAATAATATATTTTTTAAGATTGTGTTATTCTTTCCTATTCCTTAACAGTGGGACACTGTATCTGCAACAGTTTTGTATCAGGGGCTTCATTTTTTAAATTAAAGGCTAAGGAGGTACTAGTCATTGTGTAGTCTAGTTTAGTACGTCATTTGAATCCTGAAAAAGAATCAAATGCTTTCTTGCTTGTTTCTGAAAAGTCATACTCAATTTATTACTTCAAAGTGCTTTCTGTTTGAAGGCTTATCCTGTGTTCTCATTCTTTCTTTTAAATGCTTCATCTGTAGGATAACTGCACCAGCAAGGTACGGAGGGGTTTGGTAGGAATGAACTAGCTGTGGAATCAATTGTGATGATTGTAAATCCTCAGCAGGATGTATGGAGGCATAAGTAGGAATGGAACCTTGAAAAATAACTTTTTGTTACTTGCTTTCTGGCTCTGGAATTTAGAATTGCTGCTCAGAGTGACCATGAATCATGAGACTGCACACCAAACCTAATTTAGGGAACATGATGTACTTTGGAGAGGGAATTCAGAATAAAGGAACAAGAGAGAGATTGAGGAAGCGTCTACATTGTGTTATCTTAATGATGTTTCTCCTAGTGATCTGTAGGACTGTCATGCCAAGAAGCCACCTGTAAACCTCTTGAAAGAGTAATAAGGATATTCTTATGGGTACTATTCTAAAACATAACCGCCTTCTTGAAAGTATTAGGATATTTTTCTTAAACTTTTTTATATAATCTTGTTTCCTATCATGAAAAGTCATGGATAATTTAAATTGCTAAAAAAAATTTTTTTTCGTACTCTTTGGTTATACATGAAGTGAAGGCTGTAGAATCAAGTTAAACTCTGTACCTAGAACACATGCTCTTTGGGGCGCCTGGGTGGTTCAGTTGTTAAGTGTTTGCCTTCGGTGCGGGTCATGATCCCAGCTCCTGGGATCGAGCCCCATATCGGGCCCCCTGCTCATCCTCCAGCTCCCCTGTGCTTGTGTTCCCTCTCTCGCTGTCTCTCTCTCATATATAGATTAGATTAGCTATAGATTGCTACATCTCTCTTTCATAAATAAATAAAATCTTTTTTTTTTTTTTAAGATTTTATTTATTTATTTGACAGAGAGAGACACAGCGAGAGAGGGAACACAAGCAGGGGGAGTGGGAGAGGGAGAAGAAGGCTTCCTACCAAGCGAGGAGCCCGATACGGGACTCGATCCCAGGACGCTGGGATCATGACCTGAGCCGAAGGCAGCCGCTTAACGGCTGAGCCACCCAGGCTCCCCAAATAAATAAAATCTTAAAAACAAAAACAAAAACATGCTCTTTGCATCCTTTTAATCCAAATAAAATAGACTTTTCCTTATATTTCTATACACATACTCTAGAATTTCTTAGTACTATTTTGCATTAATAATAGAGCATGCAACAGTTCTGAATCACATGAGTAACATTGGAGATAAAGGCAGTATCTGCAATGAATTATTTTATTTTTTAAAAGATTTTATTTATTATTCGAGAGAGAGAGAGAGCATGAGCAGTGGGGAGGGGCAGAGGCAGAGGGAATGGGATAAGCAGACTCCCTGTTGAGCAGGGAGCCTGACTCGGGGTTTGATCCCAAGACCCCGAGATCATGACCTGAACCGAAGGCAGACGTTTAACTGCCAGAGCCACCCAGGCGCCTCTGCAATGAAATATTTTATACTCGTATTTTTATACTCGTATTTTATACTCGTAGGTTTGTTCTCTACTTGTACAAAAATTACTTAATAAAAAGTAATGCTTTTTTTGTTTCTTTTGGTTTATTGGAAAAAGCTGCCTTAGATTTAAAAAGTCTATTATTTGATATTATGCATGTGTGGATATTCTTCAGATATCTAATCTGAATCCCCAAACTTGAAAACTGTTAAAATTTAGTGGTTTTTCTAACTTGTCCTGTCCATTTGCTCATTTTTAACATTTATTATCAACCAGAGGATAAGTTTACAAAGTATTTATCTGCATATTTCCCATGTTGCTGTGTGTCACAATCATTTGCAAATGACTTTTTTAGAATTAGTTTTGGAAAATCCAGTTTAGAACTTTGCATCTATGCCTTAACTATAACAGATCAAAGACAAATTTTAGTTTTTATGTAATAAGCATAATTTTTGGTGAATTAAAATGTACTATTCCTGCTGGGGAGAGAAACAGGATTATTACTGTATTTGATAGTACTTCTTTTTAGAGGAGACTAGTGATGTCAGTAAGTAAACTTTTTTAGGTAATTAGTGTGACCCTTATTTGTGAGAATAGATGAGATTAATTTGTGTAAGACAGCAAATAGAAAAGAAGTTGCTAAAATTCTGAGATATTTTCAAATGGAAAAGGTGGAAGTTCTATTTATGCTTCTTTATTTAGCTACTCCTTCTTAATTTAGTCTAATTGATCAAAATGAAAATAGAACATTTTTTGGCAAAGAGACACTGCTTATTTTTATAGTACTGTTCGCAGTCCTTATAACTGGTATGCTTTAGATCTTGCAGCATTTTCAGTACTAACCGTAGGCAAAGTGGAGTGTTTAGGTGTGGTGAGGGGCTAGAGAAGGAAGAATTGAGGTCTCAGGCCTCAAGAATTTTGCGGTGGACTGATACTCCCACTAAGCTGTGAATGACAGAGGGTTAATTCTCCCCACAGGTCTGTGTCATTTAGAAATAGATCCCACTATGGGAAATGACTTTCTCATTGGTGGAAAGTGTGTCTGTGGGTGGAATAGGATGAATTGGAGGGGATGTTTTTGATAAGAGATGGAATTAAAGTGCTACTTGCCTACTCCCTTTCCTCCTCAACAGACCGGAGGTCAGCTAGTTAGTACTCTTTTTCTTAATAGCCATGCTTTCGCAAGAACTAGATCATCCTTAGTTTAACCTTTAACCTCGGATTATACCAGGACTGGGGAGAGATGTTTATCAGTGAGCCCTGGCTTCCCTTAGTGGCTTCTTAAATTATCACAACCTAGTCGTCAGCCAGAACATACTGCAGTAGCTGTTATCTGCAAAAGGTTTGCATTAATTTTTACTTTCAAAGGATATAATTTCCTCCATTTTAGTACTGGCTTTGTATTGGTGCCTTTTGCTCTATCTCATGATAATGAGAAGGGTCACAGCTGTATAAGTAAATGCTTGATACATATATACAGACAATTCATCTCGCAGTCTTTACAGAGCTCCAGATTAGCAAATCACATCATTGTCTTAGACCTTTTACTTTGAGTCCTAACTCTGTTGGTTGGATTTATTTGGGGTATAATTTCCTTCTAAAGGAACCAAATGTATATTACTTTTACAAGAGTTGTTAGAGATGCAACAGTCCACTTGGTGATTTGGTGGTTGGCCAAGTAAATTTGTTAACTAAATGACTTGGCTCCTACACATCTAATCTGGAATGCCCAGGATTCATATTTGCCCCTCTGCAAAAGTAAAAAAATCATTGTTTGAGGCTTAGAAATGAGAATGATGTTAAGGAATTATTGTTAATTTTGTTAGGTGTGATAATGGTCTTACAGTTCTATTTAAAAGAAAAAAGAAGTCCTCTGTCGGAAATATGTATCTGAAATATTTATTTATAGGCGAAATATTGAATTTGCTTTAAAACACTACCAGCTGTAAAAGATATGATATAGACAGGATTTTAGATAATAGTATTATATTGGTGTTAAATTTCCGAATTCAGTCATTGAAATGTGACTGTGTAAGAGAATGTCCTTATCTGCTGAAGTATTTAGGGATAAAAGGGCATGGTGCCTGCAATTTATTCCAAAATGGTTCAGGAAGAAAAAGTGTAAAGTGTTTGGGGAATAATAGAAGCATGATTGGCAAAATATTGATAACGGTTGGAGTTGCATGATGGATATATGGTAGGTCATTATGCCACTCTCTAAACTGTCGTGTATGTTCTAAATTTTTTGAAATAAAATATAAAAAGAAAAAATTACTTTATTGCATGAACTTTGGGTATTATGAAGAATTGAAGCCATGAATGTTAAATTTCTACAGTGATGGGGTTCTACTGTAGTTTACTTAGGAATTTTAGACTGGTTTGCCTTTCGTGTGAATTTTTCCTCCCTAACAATGCTACGGCCATTTCTTTCTGTTTAATAGAGTAAGAAGAAGAAGAAGACTGATTTTATTCCTTACAGAGATTCTGTACTTACTTGGCTCCTTCGAGAAAATCTAGGTATGTTGATCACTGGTGTGTAGTTATCTTTTTAAAGCTGTTTACTGATTATCTTTTGTGGTTAATTGTCTTTTATACTTGTTTTGGAGGAAATGAATCTCCAATAATAGTAGAGTAATATCCATGTTACTCTTGATTTAAGCTGGTTGGATTTGCTCAGTTTTTAATCAGGGTTCTGTCCCCAATCTTGTTGACCTCAGAACATGGACTGTGGTGTGATTGTCTTCCTAACCACCCCTGCTTCAAACTATCGCTCCTTCTTCAACTTCTTTGGAAACTCCATGTTACATTTTTGCTGATGGTTTTCGACCTTCAGGTCATTCTCTTTATTCTCTGTTCTGTTAGCCTCTTTCTCTCCTTATGAGAGGGGAGTGATGAGCTACGTCAGATGTCATGGATAGGAGGAGGAGACTGAGAATGGCCTGCTGGACTGTCCACATCACTGTGACTTTGACTCACTAAGGGCATTTTTGTGGAGTGGCTGAGGTCTTAACTGGAGTGGGGAGAGGGAGTCTTGTCACAGTAGATCTAAACACCAAGATTAATGGTATAACAGTGCCCCACGTGGGAGCATTCAAGACATTTGTTGACTCTTGGGACGCCTGGGTGGCTCAATTGGTTGGGCAGCTGCCTTCGGCTCAGGTCATGATCCCAGGGTGCTGGGATCGAGTCCCACATCGAGCTCCTTGCTTGGCAGGGAGCCTGCTTCTGCCTCTGTCTGCCACTCTGCCTGCTTGTGAGCTCTCTCTCTCTCTCTCTCTGACAAATAAATAAATATCTTTAAAAAAAAAAAAAAAGACATTTGTTGACTCTTGATTAAATCTTAACCATCTGAGATGGTGTCTAATTTGACATCAATTTAATAAAATTCTTCTTTCTAAAATGAGTATGATTTGCAATAACTGATTCGTCGTCTTAGGTGGCAATTCTCGAACTGCAATGGTTGCTGCTCTGAGCCCAGCGGATATCAACTATGATGAAACTCTGAGCACTCTGAGGTACTCCCAATTGATCTTGATGGCTAAATAGATTACTGTGCCACCATAAGTCATTTTGTTACGCCATTGGTTTTCTTATGCTATATGGGTAATTTTTTATGTAAGTAATAATCTCTCTCAACAGGGAAAACATGGGTTGCGGGAGATTTTCATTTTTATTTATTTTATTTTTTTGGGTGGGGGACATTTTTATTGTAATAGAATTTACCTGTTTATGGTTTTCAATTCACTTTCAGTTTGTTACGATTTTCATTTCTGTAAAAAGAAGTTCCTAAAAAAAAAAAAAGTTCCTTTGTGGTGGTGTCATTATAAAGATGCTCAGCTCTTAACAAGTAATACAATTATGAGTACACATAGTGTTAAAAAAATTACAGAATGTTCGCTAGTAGAATATAGTTGGCTGTTTAAGAACACAGTGGTTAGGGGTGCCAACCCTCTGCAGTCAAAAATCTGCATATAACTTGACTCCACAAAAACTCAACTGCTAACAGCCTACTGTTGACCAGAAGTCTTACCGATAGCATAAACAGTTGATTAACCCATATTTTGTATGTACATAGGTATACGTATGTAATGCCATACCGTATTCTTACAATAAAGTGAGTTATAGGAGAGAACGTGTTATTAAGAAAACAGTAAGGAAGAGAAAACACATTTACAGTACTGGACTGTATTTATGGAAACAATCTGATTATAAGTGGACCCATGTAGTTCTTACCAGTGTTGTTCAAGGGTCAGCTGTATTTCTATATATGAATAGTTTTCATTACTTTAATCTAGAACTTTCTACTCTTCTCCTGGTGATGGAAGGAACCCTATACAGTCTGATAAATGCATTTTGGGTCCTCTTTCTGGTATTTATTTCTTTTTGATTTTGGGTAAATCACTAAAATTCATCCGAGACTTTTTCCTCAATTGATAAGATACTATAAAACTTTCTAATGCATATGTTATTAGTAAGGCTCATAAAATGTGTAAATGCTCAAGCCGTTTGATTTAGAGATAGAAATAATGGTATGTTACTTAGGAGAAGCAGAGTATCCGAGGAATGGCAAAAATGAGTGTTCTTTTTGGATATAGATATGCAGATCGTGCAAAACAAATTAAGTGCAATGCTGTTATCAATGAGGACCCCAATGCCAAACTAGTTCGTGAATTAAAGGAGGAGGTGACACGGCTGAAGGACCTTCTTCGTGCTCAGGGACTGGGAGATATTATTGATAGTAAGTGAATTAAGGATCAACACAAACTCTAATCTTTTCCTCTTCAGGGTTCTTGTATTTAAACTTAGATTCAAAGCACATGATGAAGTTAGATGGTGGAAAATGGGTTTTTTGTTTTTGTTTTTTCTTTTAAAAAAATCAATGAAAATGATCTCAGAATCTTTTTTTATTTTATTTTATTTTTTAGAATCTTTCTTTATGTAATATGTACCAGTCTATCCAGCTGAACTCATGAAATTAGTTTTTAAAATGTAAATATGTTACTGCTTACATTTTTATTAGATTTTAATTTTAGATCAGCAGTGAAGTTTATTTGGAATGTTGAGCCTATTCTCACTGAGAAATTAATCACTTCGTAAAATTGTTACTTGAAATTTTTGTTTTTGTATTAGGGGCTTCTCTGGATTAATGTAGTAGTGGTAATATATATGTAACAAACCCACCATTCCAGTCCCCTTTCAGATTAAGATTTACCTTTGAGTGGTATCTTTCCCCTCCTGCAAAATGATTGAAGACCACTCCCCACCCGGCTCCCTATGAACACACGAAGGGAAAAATATCTATTTCCCATCAAATTCAAGAATTAGACTTCCAGAGAATATTATTTTACAATGTTGTCCTAAAAGGAATCTTTTTTTAACCTCCGTGATCTGCCTGCATGAAGTTAACTGGATGATTCAGGTAGACTAGTATATGGGGTTTATTTGATAAAGCATATTTTTATTTTTTGAGTGAAAAATTAATATTGCTTGAAATTCTAATAAGATTTTCAAAGTCTCTTCTAGTTTAGTTCTTCTTACTGATTAGCACCTGAGTTTAAGTGAATACAGTGTGCAAAATGATAATATATTCTAAGTGTTAATTTTTTTCATCTTCCCCAATGCCAAATGCTGCTCTGTTCCCTCTTTGTGTCACTGCTGAACCTGAACTTTGACCCTTCTTGTATTTTCCCTCCTGCTTACCTTCAGTTGATCCATTGATCGATGATTACTCTGGAAGTGGAGGCAAATGTGTGTATTTCATGTATTGGTTATTTCCAGTACTCTGATTTGCTAATCTGCCTCTGCTGGATCAGCCTTAAAATGAGCTTTGCATGCCAACAATCCTAACAGGGAAATCCCAGACAGAGCATACTGTAGATTCAGAAATGATCCTGTTTTTGCCCTTCTCCATTTAGCAAACACTGCTGAATTTCAGTTTGTGGATTAAGTAGTTTAGAGGCTTGAGAGTCTCTTGCTGCTTCTGCTCTTCAGTTTTTCCACTTACGTGATTAAACTGAATCCAAAGTCATAGAGGATGATGATAGTGATGACAGCAGCTCACATTTCCTGAGTGTTTATAGTGTGCTGGGCCCCATTCCAGGGACCTTGAATGTATTATCTCATTTAATCATGTCACTGATTCTGGAAAAGATTCCGTTATGCCCATTTTACCGCTTGAGGACACCGCTTGCCTGGGGTGGTTAATTTGCTAACTGAGATCCCATGGTTTCTGCTTAGTTAGATTGGATAGTGTAACCTCAGAGCCCCAGATTTTAAAACCATTACCTTTTTGGCCTCTTGAGATCCTTTAAGGGTCTGATCATTTAACAGAAAAATCCTTTTAAATTAGCTATGTAATTCTGAGCCTTAGTGAATGTACAGTTAAAAACAATCACTTCCAGTTGGCTAAACTATCTGTGACTGAGTAGCTCTGAGTATTGGGTTAGCACTCACCTGTGCTTATGCTACGTTAGTTTCCTCCATATTTTGGGCCTCATCTTACATGGTGGTTAGGAAGACTTTTTTTTCTCCTTTTCTGGAATTACAAATTAGATTTTAAAAACTTGAGTGTCTCAAATATGTGTTTGAAATGACATTTTTATGAAGGATCACACCTCGTTCTCTCCATAGATATCATTAAGTTGGTGAGGACACGATTTCTTACCCTTTTAAGATAATTCATGAGGGGATTTTTATCTTAGAAGAAATGAAGAATCCTGACTTTGTGGCTAAGTTTTAGATTTTAGTTGATTTGCTTCTTCATTTAACGAGGCATGTAATAGGGCTTGAAGGGAGGGCATCCATAGGAGAAAGGACACGTAGCCCTGGCCGCCTTGATGACCCCAGGCCTTGAAGACACAATGACACTCCCGTATAGAGTGACTCTTGGACTGGAACAGCTCTGTCTGAGATTTCCAAAGCTGACTGATACTGATGTGAGAAAGACATCATCTTGTTCTTGCTTTTGTGCCCCAGGTGGTGCTGCTGTCAGCTTGTTGCCTCGCTCTTTTCCGAGCATTTGTGGCATCTCCCAAAAAGCTGTGCATGACTAAGCTTTAATTTTGTCTCCATGCAGGAAAGCAGCCCTGACTACTTCTGAATTTCCATTTCAGTCTACTACTCTTAATTTCTTTGAGGGCTTGCATGTGTCCGTTGGACCTTCTAAACTCCACCCATCCTATTCTTTCCTACCTTGCTGCCATCACCTGGTGGCTGATTTTTTGCTCCAGTTCCTATCCCCCTTTAAAAACGTGCTTGTTTTCCTATGTTCTATATTTGCAGATGGTGGTTTTCAAACTGTCTTGAAGCAACCACTGGTTTTAAGGGGTTTCAAGAACTGGCTTTGATTAAGTAGAGATGAGTAGACCCAGAGAGAGCAAATAATAATGTTTTCTGACTCTGCATTGACTCGTATCATTTAAGGAAAACTTAACTTAGTTTTGGTATGAATTTTAAGCAATGTAGGTTTTCTCAAATTTTTAAACATGAGCTAATTTTAAAATAGAAATCCATCAATACCTTTGGTTTTTCTCTGGTGTCTATTTGACAAGAATGATGAATGAAGGAAAGTACAAACAGCAAATTAATGAATTTTGTTGTTTGTGGATCTTTTTATAAAACTAAATTTAAAAACAAAACTTGTAGTTCTATTAAAGACCTTAGTAAATGAAAGTATGTCCCTGAAACTTGAATTTCTTACTAGGAGCTCAGCTTACCAGTGACTCATGGTAGTACTGTTAGGCAGAGTAAGAGCCTCACTTTGCAATAATTAGCGAATAATCAGCCTTGATTTTTGCTTGCTCTAATAGATGAATGTAAACTTTACCAACTTCATTAATTCGCTAATTGTTCCTCCCTGTTGAGGTAATTGGCCCTGAGTTCTCAACCAGAACTTACACAAAATTCTTGTGATTTCTACCTTTACCTCTCCTTTTTAAAAAAGACATATTTTAAAGATGCTTTTTAGCTTGTTGAAATGTTGCTATACAAAGGACACTACGGATTTTTGTTTTAACTGCGGTATCTTCTTGAGAATTTTTGCTGAATGCTATAAAATACTGGGCCAGGTTGATATTACTGATAAATAAATGTTCATCTTTTTTCCTGTACCCTTACAAATGACTGGGATTTAAGAGTAGTGGAAATCCAAAACATCGTAGATTTGGAGCTGTAGAGGGGATAGAAGGAATGTAGCCTGTCTTGTTTACGGAGGGTGCCTGAGCACTATCTTCTGAGGCTCTGCTTGCTCCCTACCAAACACAATTTTAACCCACCCTGGAATTTTTTAGTTTCTCAATTTTTTAGTTTTAGCAGTGGTTCTTAACCTCAAGGATACCAGTATTAAAGACAGACATGTTTTAGAACTGCCATCTAGAAGAACAATTATAACTTGTCTTTGTTTTATAACGTGTCTTTGTCTTGGCGCTTTAATGCTAGCCTTTCTTACGCTGGTGTTCCTTCCTGTCTTTTTTTCTCCCTCTGCCCCTTTCCCTCCTTTCCACTTTTTCTGCCTTCCCTTCTTTCTGTCTCCCAGATCTGAAAGATTTTCAGAACAATAAGCATAGGTACTTGCTAGCCTCTGAGAATCAACGCCCTGGCAATTTTTCCACAGCGTCCATGGGGTCCCTTACCTCATCTCCGTCTTCCTGCTCACTCAATAGTCAGGTGGGCTTACCATCTGTGACCAGTATTCAGGAGAGGATCATGTCTACACCTGGAGGAGAGGAAGCCATTGAACGTCTAAAGGTAAGTAAGAATTCAGACTGAATGAAAGGTGTACTATGTAGCTTCACAAAGCAGTCGGTCTTAAAAATCACTGAGATTTTTGTTCAGGATACGGAAGAACTTTCTAACTCTTAGAGGTGTCCTGAAAATGGAATGTGCTGCTTTATAAGATAATTAATCTCTTTTTACCAGAATGTTTGAGTCATGACTTGGCCAGGCAGAGATTAGAGAGATGTACGGCCAGATTATTGGTTGGCCATGAAAATAATTGATAAATAGATAATGTCCTTTAATTCCGAGGTAGGTTATAAGTCACAGGGAAATTGTTTAGTTAGAAATTTAGTTGGAGACTGATTTGTTAGAAGCACTTGGACTCATTTGAAGATGGAATTCTGTATAGAGCCGTGTTTGTGTTATTAAAATAAATAGACAACCAAAAGAAGGTTTGAGCATGTGAGTAGCTCCTCCAAGGTTTATTCAAAGACATGTGAAACGAGAACTTGTAGAAGCTCATAGGAGGTCCTGGAACCCTATCGCTGCCGTGGGAGGGCTGCCTCCTCCTGTGCTGGGGCCCGCGGGATCAGGGGCCTCCGCGCCGTGCGGCACGCTTGCACCCTGCGTGTGCGGCTCCACCTGCCGTGGCACCCGGCCTCGCTTTCCCAGTCTGTGGTTGGCTCTGTTGGGGATGTTCTTGTCTCTCTTCGTGAGTATGAAAGTGAGCAGAGGCAGCACCTGCTGACTTCTGGCTCCTTCCTCCCCCTCAGTGACTGCAGGGAGAACAGACCCTGCTGTCCATCACATATCACTGTGACAGTATCACAGACGCTTTTTCTCTTCCTGCTCATTGCCTCCAGGGTGATCGTTTGAGCCACAGCTTTGGGTCTTTGTATTCGCAAGTGCCAGGGCAGGGAAAACAGGGAGGGCAGGGAAAGTGTTGTCAGGAGCTGTGGTTGTGCTCCCGCCAGCGCCAGCGGGCCTCTTTGTGTTGCCCTCAGTGCTCTCCGCAACTGCTGCTTGCTCGGGCACGGCTGAGAGCAGTGACCCACTTTGACGAATGAATGATGGGAAAGGTTTGCTGAGCCTTTTCACCACTAGAAGGGAATGAAGCTTGATAACTGAAGATGGCAGATGGCTTCATTTTGGCCAAGAAAGATTTTATATGAAGAATGGGCCTCTGATTCTTAGTCAGCCTCCCTTTTCCCTTGGCATTTTTTACTCACTTCTAACCTAACGTGCTTCAGAAACGAAAGTAATGATCTTGTTTCTTCCTTCAGAACATGTTTGTAGAAAGTGGATAGGATTCTGATATACCTAGCAAAGGGAGGAGGGTAAGAAATCTTTTCGTTTCATTAATTGTTACAAATCAAAGGGCAGTTCTTGCTTTTGTAAAATTGCCTTTGAAATTGCAATAAAGACATTAGTGAAGCCTGTGCAGGACGGCTTTATGTATGTGTTTTTTCATGATGGGCATTGGTGACAAAGTTGCTGTGTGGGGTTCTGTTTGGGCCAGTGAGGGAAATGCAGGGGTTCCATGGGCAGAAAGTAAAGTCTCCTACTTACTATGTAAAATGTTCCTTTTCTTTGGGGATTTTGAATCTTACTATATTGCCTATTAAAGCCTTGGTGTACAAATAAGATTATAATTTCCATTAACTTACGTCTTGGTATAAAAGAAAAAAAATTTCCTAACTGCCAGGTGGCGCCAACTGAAAATAACATTGAATGTTAGGAGTCAAGACGTTAACCAGACTCTTTAAGAATTAGGTCACCCAGTGTCTTCCAAATAGTTTCTGGTGAATAACACTGCTATTATTCAGGGAACCCTCCCCCCAACCTTCCTACTTCCCACCAAAACCAAAACAAAAGTGTATTACTTTCATGAGAAGAGAAATTTCTGTTTTAATTTTCCTTTAAGTCAGTGTAAGTGAAATCTTCCGTTTCCCCTACCTTTAGAAAATTGCTTCTTGATGGTTTTGCATTGGATCCTGAGTTTTTAATGCAGCATCCCAGTCCTCTGAGGCATAAGTGCCTTCGTTCTGCTCCTGTTTTGTGAATGGTGAGAATTGAGTCCAGCAGACCTGCATTCTAATGCCTCAGGCAGATAGCATCATGCATGCACAGTGCAAGGCCGCGGTTATCCAACAGAAATGCTTGAGAATTCTTCCTTTTTGGACTACTTCATTGTTGAGCGTTTAGGAGCTGCATTCCTAAGGCATGATACTTCAGGAGAAAAATACTGTCATGGAAAACAGGAATAGAGGAGGTTAATTCACTTTCCTAACATTTTGTTTCCCTTTGCTTCTCTTTATTTTTGACTTTAAAAATATGATCAGGGGGTGCCCGGGTGGCTCACTGGGTTAAAGCTTCTGCCTTCGGCTCAGGTCATGATCCTAGCATCCTGGGATCAAGCCCCGCATCGGGCTCTCTGCTCGGCAGGGAGCCTGCTTCTCTCTCTCTGCCTGCCTCTCTGACTACTTGTGATCTCTCTCTCTCTGTCAAATGAATAAATAAAATCTTTAAAAAAAAATATGATCAGTTGGCAAAATACTTTTTGCATCACGTGTTGCTAGTGCTTCATTTTTTGAATAGTTTCTTTCCATACGGAAGAGACCCATGTTACCCTATCATAAAAGATCTCGACCCCTCCACAAACCTCTCTGGCAAAAGAGAGTGAAATGTAATTGCTTTCGTTTTTTAATCCCCACTCAAACTGAGTTGGAATATATGTATCCTTGATTTGGATTCTTACTAAGATTTTAAATATGTAACTATAGCTACTGTGCGGTAGCTCTGGTGTTTGTTTATTAGTTTGGCATCAGAGTTAGTACTATGAGTGCCATCGCCTAGGCTTGAACTATAAATATCCACAAGTATCCATTACAGAAGCACGCAAGGGCAGATGCTGTGCTAGGCGGCCCTCGGGCCCCACACTTGGAACACACTTATGGAGCATACTATGTTCAGTACAGTAAAACCTTGGCTATCTGATGGCTTCAAGGAATGTTCCATGTAGTAAGCGTTGAACCTTTTAAATATCACAGTTGAAACTGTAAATTTTTTTTTCATGGAAATATTTCTGATTTGTTCTGCGGATTTCTCTGCCACCTTAACCGAATCATGACAAAGAAATTAAGTTGTGTTTAGTTGTGTGAACATAATTATTAACGAATGCTACATAGATATAGACATTCGTGATGTGAGACCAAAGTTGAATGGTGCCTGAGCCCAACATTTCTCGGAGCTTTAAGACAACATTCCTCATGTCACTGTGTTTTTGGAATTTTTTTTGTGTGTACTTCCTCTGGGAAGGAAGGACCCTTAAAGATTGTCTGGACTCCTCATTTCTGAAGCATGCATCCCAATTCCAATTTAGTCTTATAAGTCGGGTTTCTAGAGTGGGTTATGGACAGCACTGGGCACCGGTGTACCAGGCCTGCCTGCAGAGTAAGTTGACAACTCAGAAATCGGAAGTCTTTCCTGTTGGCATCTCAGTTTTATTTGTGCCAAGTTTGCTATTCAGGCTTGAAGAATAATATCCTTCACTCTTTCTTAATTGATGGTGAGCTGTTTTGTAGAATATTTTCTTCAAAGCCTAGTGCTTCTGCCTTAACTGAAGAAAGAGCGTCAAGAGTCAGGAATCCCCACTCTAGGGTTTAGGGGCTCAGGATGTAATGTGGCCTCACGTTAGTCTCTTAGCTTCTCTGGCCCTCAGTTTCTTAATTTTAGAATGGTTCTAGAATAAATGGCTTTTTCTAGCACTGAACTTTTACTTAGTATCGTTTTTTTAATCTTTTCAGAGTTTTAAAAAGAATAGCTTTTTTTTTTTTTTTTAAGATTTTATTTATTTATTTGAGGGAGAGAGAGCAAGAGCAGGGAGCCGAGCAGAGGGAGAAGGAGAAGCAGACTCCCCACCGAGCAGGGATTCCCGATGCCAGCTTGATCCCAGGACCTGGGGATCATGACCTGAGCTGAAGGTAGAGGTTTAACTGACTGAGCCACCCAGGTGCCCCTAAAAAATAGCTTCTTAGACAACATCAAAATTGCAGCGTGAAGCTGTAGTGAAAAATAAAAGTAGTACCATATTCAGCTAACTCATTTAATCTCTTTTTTACAAAGAGATAATGTCCTGATTTATCGTCCAGGTGGGAAGTGAAATTAGAGAGTTCACGTTAGGATCAGCAGCAGAATGAAAACAGGATCCCTAGAGAGTGATTTTGCTACCTTGGGGTGAGTTTACAGTTGCCCCAAAATAGAATGGCTTTCATACAGCCAGATGATTCCCTCATAGACGTGGTCTCTTCCTGAAAATAACCAACCAGGAGAAAAAAAATATTTAAGTTTCTCATGGGTCGGTTTGTACTCCATCACCAGCATCCGTGGCTTGTGGGCCCCCCTCTGTGTGATAAGCACTAGTCTAGATGCCGCGTGTGGGCCGCCTGCTGTCCTAGTCCTTTCTTTTCGAAGTTACCATTTTGAGATTGTAACGGTTTCTACCCAGCTGTCTTTAATAAGCCTTACTCTCACAGAGGGTGCGGTGCCAGCGTGTCTCGCATCTGCCCTCTCACGGTCCTGTGCAAAAGCATTTCATGCTACTCCATCAGAGCTGTTTGGGTAAGTTTCGCAGTGCTTCCTGACGGCGTAGTTGCTGGCACACTTGCTTTCCTGGCCATCTTCCTCCTTGTTGAAATTGTACGGGTATTTTTGGTTGCTGGCCCTGTAGCGCGGCCCGTTGTTTCCTTTCTCAGCTTGGGAGGGGTGCGCGCACTGCATGCCAAATCTGTCCTCTTGGAGGCCGCTGGAGAGAAGCCGTTCAGGTAGCTGTTTTAGTCTTTCAGCCTCTGTGGGTGTTCGGAGGGTTAGTGATGGCCAGTTGAGGTGGTTTTGCCTTTTCCTCTTCTCTCCCCCTCGCCCCCCCCATGGACTTGTTCTGGCATCTTCCTCTTTGTGACTGACCCTTTTCTGAATGAGTAGCTTATCGGTGGCCCCCTTTCTGGGGACCGTACTGATGCCCGTGCTGTTTCTGACTTTTCTAACTCGGTCATCAGCTTTGCTCTTTGCCCTGCTTGGCTAGTTGTTCTTCAGCGTCGTCATCATGGCGCTCTCCTGTTTGTTTCTCCCGACTCCTGTACTCCTCTGCTTTTGCCGCTGCCGCCTGTAATTCTCACTCGTGGCTTTTTTACGTGCTCCTGTGCTTCCTTCCGGAAAAGCGAATCGCAGACACCTTAGCATTGACTGTGTTACACGCTCACTGTTTCTTTTTATGTAGATAATTATGTTTTCAGATCCCAGAGGCTTCTTACAATGGCCTGTTAAATGAATCAAACAGTGAGCTATTTTGTAAACTGTGCAGGGTTCTCATCCCGAATCACTAGCGCTGCTGTCATCAGAGCTGTCGTCTCATCACTGTTATGCTCCTGGGCGTCATCATTCGACTTTCTAATTTTGTCTCCATGACCAGTTCTGCTTTTTGCATGTGCTCGTCCCTCTTTCAGGTCGTCCTCCCTCCATTTCCCACCGAGTCGATTCCTACTCGTCCTTCATGCATCAGTCTGAGCTCAGCCCTTCTCCGGCGAACTGTGAACACCTCAGTTCTAGCACGCGGCACAGTGTTGTGTTGTTTGCTCCTGCCCTGCCCGTTCACAGTCTGCGAGCCCGCTGCTCTGGCCACGCTGTGGTTCCTGGAAAATGCCAGGCATTTCTTACCTCTTCCCTCACATGTTCGTGTGGCGGCTCCTGCGCTTTGTCTCTGCTCACACAGAAGCTTATCAGCGAGCGCTGTCCTGAAAACCCCATTCCAGATTGTTCCCTCACTTACCCCTTTCCCTTTCTTGCTTTTTCGCCAAGGCACTTGCCACTGTCTGATGTACTATATATTTGAACTATTGATTAAAATTGATTACTTTAGTCTCTTTACTAGAATGTAAGTTTCATGAAATCAGGGATTTTGTTCCTGCCACATCCCTAGCTGCCTGAAACAGGGCTTGCTATATAATGTAGTTATGTGTAACTATTGAATGAATGAATCATCAGTTACTTCTCTCTCCCTCGTATAC
Organism: Potos flavus; assembly: GCA_028534135.1. NCBI lineage: Eukaryota > Metazoa > Chordata > Mammalia > Carnivora > Procyonidae > Potos > Potos flavus. The sequence goes on along the minus strand of CM052900.1, from coordinate 159,889,801 downwards.
AGTAAACTTCTTGAGAGCAGGAAACATGTTTTAGTTCTTATATTTCTGGCATTCATAAAAACTCAGTGGGGGACTAGGAAACTGTCACTTCAGTGGCTGCATGCCTTCAGCTGAGATTAATACTAACCCTTTCTATATCAGGTATTGGGTTGTGTTCAGAAGGGCATTGTGTTGTAGAGGAATTAAAATATTCATTTACCCTTCAGGTTCTTGGCTGGGGCCTCTACAAACAAAAGACAGATTAATGCGAGAAAAGCACACGAATTTATTTAATATAAGTTTTATATGACATGGAGCCTTCATAAGGAAATAAAGACCCAAAGAAATGTTAAACCTGAGCATTTTTTTGCTAGCTTTGATAGAGAGGGAAGAGTCCTGGGAAATCATGATAGGACCTGGGGGAAACTCATCAAGGCCTGTTTGTTCAGATTCCTCTTAGTGTTCCTCCATCTTTGGAGAGGAGGATGCTCCTTTCCTCCAGGTGTACGGAAGCTCCTCTCATGAGGGTCTTAAAACCTGCTTTTAAGTTTTTAAGGCGTTCAGAGTCCTTCCTGCAGATACCATTTCTCAAATTACTTCAGCCTAAAATAGTCAATATGCCAAGATGCCATATTTTAGGGGAACGTGTTCTGAGCCTCATCAGTGCTATGGGGAAATTATAGTGAAACAAAAGCAATGGATACCTTTGGTGGCTTTATTCTTTTGTAGAAGTGGCTGTCAGAAATAGTGTCTTGCATTTTGGGATGTTATTGTTCCTCCTCTTTCTACACACACACACATACTCACCCACTCATTCCTAGGTATTTTTATTAGGACTTAGGAGAATTTATACATCTAGGGCTGATTTAATGTTAGACCTAGTCTTCATGAATTTTATTGCACATAATATTAAGAAAGGAAAAAAATCTCATTGTATTAGATTCTGCCTCATACCCACAAAGGGCATCGCGTGCTTCTTGCTGTCCTTCCTAGACATAACGTGTTACATCATAAGGCTCTCCTCCGCTTTAACTGTGGCCTTCCTCTTAGGAATCGGAGAAGATCATTGCTGAGCTGAATGAGACCTGGGAAGAGAAGTTGCGTAAAACAGAAGCCATCAGAATGGAGAGGTCAGTTAAGCTCTCGGGGTGTCTGCACGTTCTCAGGGGAACTGGAATTCCTTTCATAGGAGAAGTTGAGCTGGAAGTAAAAATGAAGGGCCTCCTTGCCAACCACAGAACAGAGCAGAACTCAGCCTGCTCGGGGCCTTCCCCCAGCAGAGCTTACGTAGTCACATGTTCTCTAGAGAGTCCTGTGCTCATTACCATACTGCATCATGTTCAGGGTCCATGTAAAATGGAAGATATCGAGGGATAGAGGGGTTTTTTGTTTTTTTGTGTTTTTTTGGTAAACATTTTATTTTTTTAGAGTGGGGGAGGGGCTGAGGGAGAGAGAGAGAGAGAGAGAATCCCAAGCAGGCTCCACACCCAGCATCGTGCCCAATGTGGGGCTTGATCCCATAACCCCAAGACATGACCTGAGCTGAAATCGAGAGTCAAGAGTCAGACACTTAACCAACTGAGCCACCCAGGTACCCTGGGATAGAGTTTTTACTTTGTAAAACAACTGCATTTGATAAAGGCTCAAATAATAAAGCTCTCTGATGATTGTCTATGAGTTATGTTTTTTAGAACCTCTTTGGTGAGAGGTGAAGTAGTTTGAATCGCAGACTTTTAAAATCTCTTTTCTACTTTAACCTCTCAGTTCTCTACCCTGAAGGTGAACATAACCCGAAATAATACTTTCCTTATTGTGATGAATATCCATTAAAAAAGGTCAGACCTGTCTTCCCCCTTCATGGAAGATGAGGTAGAAGTGAGTGCTGATGTATTGATACAGTGGATGTATCAAACAATTAGAATATTCTTATTATAGGGATCTTAAGCTAGAATTCTAGAATCACTATGATGTTGGGCTTGGGAGCATCACATTTGAGAAAATCACATTTATAGACAACCTTCATATATCCAAGTCACTTTCTGATTGCTTTCTTAGATTTTGAAGAAATTCTTTGAGTTACATGTCTGGCCTTAAGGAATATCCCTGTCTTCCTTCTTTTATATTAATAGACATATTATTTATGAATTACTGTCTGCCTCCAAAGTTAGATGAGACAAAATTCTTACTTGAGTGATAACAACTTTACCTAACATGGGAACAGAACTTATTTTGAATGTGCTGTTTCCCTTAAATTCTCATGAATGATGGGATAGACAGATATTTCACATGTGTATTAGTAACACAGACAATAGTTTTTGCTTTGCATGCTTTACTCTCCAGTTCATAGGAGACTGATTTAATTGACATTTTGGTATTGGTATTCTGATGTGCTTGTTGTTTTTCTAGGGAGGCCTTGTTGGCTGAGATGGGAGTGGCCATTCGGGAAGATGGAGGAACCCTGGGAGTTTTTTCACCTAAGAAGGTAGGAAACTGTTGTGAAACTCAACCCAACAGAAGCACTTCCTATTTGTCTTGGTCACTGAGGCACTTCCGGTCTTTCAGGGCTGGCCCCTCCTCCCTTCATTGTATCTTGAGATTTGGCTTAATTTCTGATTTCATATTACAGTACAGGGGCAGCCTATTTCTAAAATGCTTGTTGTGTGTGCTGTTTAAAAATAAAACCAAGGCAGTAAATCTAATTTTCGGTTATGATTCAGTATGTTTACTCATCTGCATTGTTGCTTTCTCTTAAATTCCCAGCCTCTCACCTAGCATACCTTGCTTCAGTTTGGCTACTCTTTCTATGTAGATTTTCCCACAGATGCCAGCAGCCCTGATTTATAACTCTGTGGAAGCAATTTCAGCTATTCAGGTTTGTGTAGAAAAATACCACGCAGGTTTGTTTCTGTAGTTTGTGTTACAGACAGCCATTATAGTGAGTAAAGCAATTCCTGTCCTCCCCTTCTAGCCTCCTCTGCTCCTTTCTTAGCTTTTTAAAAAAAACGACTCCAGTAGTTACCCTCCCACTTATATAATCTTAGTTGTTAGGTAGTAGATACCTAGTTGTTAGGTGGTAGCTGATTAGAATAGTAAGGTCGGTTTTGTTTTTTGGGGTTTTTTGTTGTTTTTGTTTTGTTTTGTTTTACTAAGTTGCTTCCTAGTTATTCTTAGATATTGGAAAACTTTATCAAATTATTATTTTTATTGATTTACAAAGCAAATATATTCATGCCAGTAATAAATGGTTCTTCATTTCAGATGACCCCAGCTTGGCTATCAGAGACTTACACATGTTCTGTGGGGTCTGATGATGATCTCTCTAGGTTGACATTGAATGGGCAGGGGGGTTTCCATTTTTGTTTTTATGTGATAGGAAATAATCCTGGTTTTTGCTAGGATTCTTTAGGTTTTGTTTTTCTGTCAAGGCCACATAACTTTTTTTTAGGAATTCCATTGCATTATTTTCAACAAAGAAGAGTGTTTTAAAGACATTTTCGGTATATATTTTAAAACTGGAATAACAATAACGGTATTTTGTGTGTATGTACTGCCAACGGTTTGTGATTTTCAGCTTAATAGTGTTTCCTTCAGTAAGACATTATTTATTGAGATAGCATACTTAGGACTGTAGGGATCTTAGCAGTTATAGGTTTGATCAGATTTGTGCCTTGTGTATATTGAGAGATTTTACAACATCTTTGAGTGTTAAGAACAATATAAAGAAAATTTTTGTAACAACTTGTAAAACTATGGCGTTTTACACAAGTCATAAATAATTTAAATAAGTGTTGTGATAGAAACAGCACGGAATTCCACACTGAGATCTCTGTTTCCAAAGCTTTTTCTTACTTTAATTTTATGCATCTTGTTTTAACTTTCTAGACTTCCTTAGGAAAGGAAGGAATACAACACTGACTCCATCCAAATTCAGTTTTAGAACCTGTTTCTTTTTCTTTCTTTTTTTTTTTTAGAACCTGTTTCTGATGTGTTAACTTGATTGTGGTAATCATTGCATGATGTGTATGTATATTAAATTGACACATTCGATACCTTAAAAAAAATTATGTTGTACAACCTAAATGTATACAATTTTTATTTGTCAATCATGCCTCCATAAAACTGGGTCAGGGGGAAATACTTTTAAGGCAAGGGGAAGCAAAACCTGTGTCCAGGATTTCCTTTTTCTGAGGCCTGTGGCCTTTAAAGAACACTGCCCACAGAGGGCCTTGACTTTCTCAAACCAGCAGAGGTCTTAAACTACAAAGGCAGATGCTGTTGTAGAGCTTTTTCTAATTTCTGTTTAATCTTTCTCATTCTCTGTTCTTAACTCGCTCATCTGATTCTTCTTTCATTTTTCCACATTTGCTGGCACTATCTTGAGTAGATTTTGACCCCAAGACCATGTGACTTATTTTTGGATTCCAGTGGGGTATTTTCACCAAAGAAGGTTGGTTTTTCAAAGATTTTAGAAATATTAGAGTTAGATGAAGAGGATCTTTACAAGATGTATATATTTTTGAATGTCAGTAATCTTAATTTTTTCTTTAAGGTAAAGACTAATAAACTAAAGACAGTAACTGGGACCATGGAAGAAGCGATAAAAATTATAGAGGGAAATGCCAGGAGATGTGGGGACTTTTTTTTTTTTTTTTAAGATTTATTTATTTTAGGGGGAGGAAGGGCAGAGGGAGAAAGTGAGAGAATCTCAGGCAGACTCCGTACTGAGCGCAGAGCCCGATGCGGGGCTTGATCCCACAACCCTGAAATCATGACCCAAGCCAAAACCAAGAGTTGGATGCTCAACTGACTGTGCCACCCGATCACCCCATTTCTTTAAAGCACTTTTATAGGGGTGCCTGGATGGCTCAGTGGGTTAAGCGTCTGCCTTCAGCTCAGGTCATGATCTCAGGGTCCTGGGATGGAGCCCCACATTGAGCTCCCTGCTTGCCAGGGAGTCTGCTTCTCCCTCTCCCTCTGTGCCTCTCTCCCTGCTTGTGCTCTCTCTCTATTGCTCTCTCTTGCTGTCTTTCTCTTTCTCTCTCATGAATAAATAAAATCTTGAAGAAAAAAAAGCATTTTTATAAAATATATGAAAAATTAAGTATTTTTGGAGATTCTAGGAAGGGAAAATAATTTTCCTTCGACCCTCTCGAGTTCTTGGCTGAGAGCCCTGTAATAAAAGGTTAATGAGAGAAAAACAAAAATAATCTTATTAACGTGTTTGCCTCATGTACGTGTGGGAGCTACCCAAGGGAGAGTGAGTGACTCCCCAAGATGGCTTAGAATTCAGACTTAAATACTATCCTACTGGGGAAAGGGGAGTGGGCATGTAAGTGTCTCAGGAGGGAATAAATGATTTTCAGGAAAGGTGAAGGGGCCCTTGGGAGAATAGATGGGTGGTGTGATCATTTGTGACAAAGTCTGAGTGTGATGTCGACTTCTGGTCTCCTTTCCTGGGATACAAGTCCCTCCTCCCTGGTTGATGGACTCCCCAAGGGACATGACAACCGAGGCCATTTAGGAGGACCTGTCTTCAGATGGGAGGGGGCTTCAGAGAAAGCTTCTCCCTCTGTTTGCTGTTTTTTAGGTGCTTTCAGCTCAAAGTAATATGTCAAAGTGGCATATTTTGGGGTGGCATATTTTGTTACCCTTCAAGATTTTTCTCCAGAGAATTAAAAATTATGATTAACCCATCCAGAGAATTGCCCTGTCCTTATTTTTCTTTTGTATTCTTCATGCTTTGACCTTAGCAAGAACTGGCTCTTGTGCTTTATCCCTGAACTCATGTTTTTAAATAGAATGTATTAGTGCAATTTGTGAAGGCCTGAAGACAAGTTTTCTTTTTGAAGTGGAATTGCAGCTAGGAACTAGGAATACAAGACATCCCTCTTCTAGGGAATGCGGATAATCCGGGAAGCCATTGGCCTCCTAGGTCACTGTTACTGTCACCGCCCGCCCAGTGGTACTTGCTCCAAATTGATCATCTGTACCTTTTTTCAGACCCCACATCTTGTTAACCTCAATGAGGACCCACTAATGTCTGAATGCCTGCTTTATTACATCAAAGATGGGATTACAAGGTATATTTGTTTCTTTTGGTCACTTACTGTTTTCTGTTCTCTTAAATGATTGAATAACTAAAGGAAAGTTATTTGTTGAAAAATCTGTTGTAATAGTTACAAACTATCCTGTCTTCCCAAATTATGTAAGTGCTTTAGCCATCTGAACCAGTTAACATGTAGTTTTCCCTAAAAACCCTAAGTAAAATTTTTTTTCTAACTTCTTATATGAATTCATTAGGGAGATTAGTTCACTAATTAGTGTCTTTTTATAAAGCTGAGTGAGTTACATTGATGTATCCTTGCTCCTTGGTTTCTTATTCTAATGTGGGGAGGTTGATCATATGTGAAAATAAAATTTGCAGTTGAAAGCCTCTGATAAAAAGAAGCGATACCTTTTTTATACATACCAAAGAATATTCTTTGGGAGAAAGAGGTTCATTGTTTTCAGTGCTTTTTGTGTCTGAATTTCCCTGGGAAACACTTTCCCTTGTGTTCAGGGTTGGCCAAGCAGATGCTGAGCGGCGCCAGGACATCGTGCTGAGTGGGGCTCACATTCAAGAAGAGCATTGTATCTTCCGGAGCGAGAGAAACAACAGTGGGGACGGTGAGAGTTCCTGGCACAGCTTTTCCAACAACCTTTTCATTCTATATTACCAGAAATCCCTGGGGCTTGCTATTCCCTGTCTCTCTCAGTGATACTTTCTTGTACAATCTAATATTTGAAAATGGAGAAACCTGGCCTGCTTACAAATTCAGGGAGGGACTTAGCTATTTTACATGAAAATAGCCTGGACAAAAGGAGCCCTTTTGTAACTGCCAAGAACTGAGCGGGCCATAGGCAATTAGGCTTGGTCTTGAATGTTAATTATTTAATAGACAAGTAAGAAAGGAACAAATATCCTGGGTAGTGGGAGATTTGAAGGACCTCTAATCTTAACCCAGAATTTATTTTTATCTAAAAGGGAAGAAAAAGTCAATCTTGATTTTTGCCTGGTTACTAACAAAATAATAATCTAATGGTATTTTTGTACTATATGACTCATTCCTTTAATCAAAATATTAGCTTCTTTTGATTTTACATTTCTGGTTAGTACCTATATCTTATACTTAAAGATTTCTGATGGTTTTCAGTTTTATGGACGGAACTGTCAGATATCACCAAAACTAACACTTCCCATCTTCTTCTGAGGTTTGTCAAAATCATTTAAATGTTTCTCTTAGCCACACCCCTGGTTTTGATACCCTAAAGTGAAATACTGTATACATGCTCTGCCACTTGGTTGCACGAATGTGTTCTAGTTACCCTGAATCTTTATAGGCATCTTCTTTCTGCTGTTTTATTCCGGTGGTTTGTGATGCTAATACTAGTTTGTTCTTCTTAGTTATTGTGACCCTAGAGCCCTGTGAACGCTCAGAAACCTATGTAAATGGCAAGAGAGTGGCCCAGCCTGTTCAGCTGCGCTCAGGTGAGACTGGGAAAGTTGTTTCATTTTTTTTTTTAAGTGCTTTCCTTTTTCCTTTTTTTTTTTTTTTTTAAGATTTTAGTCATTTATTTGAGAGAGAGAGCACGGAAGTGTGGGGAGGGGCAGAGGGAGAGGGAGGAGCAGACTCCCTGCTGAGCAGGGAGCCCCACGTGGAACTCCATCTTTGGACCCTGAGATCATGACCTGAGCCGAAATCAGGAGTTGGATGCTTAACCAACTGAGCCACTCAGGCGCCCTTGAGACTGGGAAAGGTCTGAAGTCTGTGTGAGCAACTCTTGAGTTTTTAACCTTTTGTTTAAAGACTGAAGTATGATAGCATTAGGATTTCTGTTCTTGTAAAACTCCAAAAGCTGTCTTTTTGCCTTAGGGAAAGGGAGGGAGAGTGAGGTTATTAATCTAGAGGGGTGTACATTTAAAAAATGGCTTCTTAACTGTTTCTATTTTGTGCTAGGAAACCGTATCATCATGGGTAAAAACCATGTGTTTCGTTTCAACCACCCGGAGCAAGCACGGGCAGAGCGGGAGAAGACTCCTTCTGCTGAGACCCCGTCTGAGCCTGTGGACTGGACGTTTGCCCAGAGAGAACTTCTGGAAAAACAAGGGATTGATATGAAGCAGGAGATGGAGAAAAGGTAATGCACAAACATGATGTGGCCCCCACAACTATCACCTGTTTTAAACATATGGTATATAGCACTCGTCGAACAGCCCGGTGATTTCACAATTTATTCTTTCCTTTCTCGATTTTCTTTTCCTTCTAGACTACAGGAGATGGAGATCCTATACAAAAAGGAGAAGGAAGAAGCCGATCTTCTCTTGGAGCAGCAGAGACTGGTAGGAGTCCATCCTGAATCCTCTGTTAGGAAAAGGGCAGCTTGCTCTCATCCCTTCCCTGGTCCACAGATGAGCACCCGCCCAGTTGCTTGTCCAGCTCCCACTGATACCATATGCTGTTCTCTCATTTCCTTAATGGAGAATGAACTTACACCTCCTGGTAGCCTTAGCCTGAAAAAGTGTCCGTAAAGGTACAGTTTTGTGCCTTTTATGTCTTAAAGTTAAAGCTTTAGTTCTAGCAAAACCAAGTGCTTTCTGAGGAACTAGTGGGAGCTCTTCTGGTAGGCTTTGCCTCTTCATCGTGGTTTTTGAGTGCGCATCAGTGGTGATTCTTTTACTGATAATTATATTGAATATTGAATTTGGTGGGTGTTTGCCTTGGTTTTGTTTCTGATCACCTGATAGTACTAATTCTCTGCTCTTGGGCTGACTTGGGGATTGTTCTTGTGCTGGGCAGACTTTTTTTTTCTTTTTCTTTTTTTAGTTAAACTGTGTCTAAAAGTGTTGCTGCACAGTTGCATGTGTTAATCCTTTTCTGTTCCCCTGCATGGAATCTGAATTCTCAATAAGGATCTCCGTGGTGTGTGGGATGACAGGGGAAGCAGGGGCTACCCAGTCAACTCAGGAGAAGGAAGCCTGGTTTCCAGGTTGAGACAGATTTGGGTGAGCAGCTGAAAAGCTGGTTTAAGGTTGCAGCTTACAATGCTAATGGGTTTATTTAGCGTTTTATGATGTGAATTGATTCTCTAAGTTTGATAGAAACTGCATCTCATGAATAAATAAGTTGACCCATTAGTTAGATTATCATTTTTTAAGGCATCCAGCTTTGGTTAACAAAGCCCTGGTCATAAAAACTTCTTGGCATTCATTTGATAGGTAAGAGAAAGATATAATAAACCTTTGGGTACTGTGGATACAATTTAGGATTTTTTAAGACTCACAGACTTCTTTTAAGATAAAGAGAAAGCTGGGATACTGGTCGCTTCCCTTAGCATAAAACATAGCGTCTAAAATACTACATGTGAACTGCAGCCTTCTGGTCATTCTCTGCTTTGGGAAAGAGAGGCTGGTGCTACCTAGGCCAGAAATCCCAAGGGCTCGAGCAAAAGCTGGCTTTTCCAGGGCCACTCATTTCTTAGGCCTGGCAGTATGTTAAACCAGTTAGTTTGTTATCTTGGAAACTATAGTGAAGTCCAAGAAAGAATAAATCAGGTATTTGGGGCAAGATAATAGCAGTGTTCAAATCCCTTTACGAGGCCTAGTTGACATTTTATTTTTAATGAAAACAGAAGGATTTGACTGCAGTGTGATAGGAGCTCGAAAGGTTTGTGACACGAGGAGCCTTTTAATAATGTATAATCTAATAACATGCCTCTGATGGTCTGTGACAGATTAAATGAGGACGGGTATCATTAAGCTGTATGTATCATTAACAGTAGTGCCTTGTATTTGTATAGTGCTTTATAATTTACAGGGAGCTTTAACATACATCGTTTTCTTTTCTTTTTTTTTTTTTTTTGGATTCCCAAAACAGCCCTCCTTGATAGGTGTGTGTTTAAATAAAATGAGTAATATTACCTCCAATTTATAGTTGAGGAAACCAAGGCTAAAAACATGCTGTCTTGCTCACTCTTAAAAGACCTCTTAAGTCATGGGGTCTGAAGCTTAATCTTGGGGCTTCTGAATTGCTTCAGTGTTCTTTCTGCCCAGTAAGAGCAGCTCGCCAGCTGGGAGTCCTATTCAAATGCATATGCTGATTCAGTAGGTCTGGGGTGGGACCTGAGAGTCTTCATTTCTAACAAGCTCCCAGGTGATGCCAGTGCTGCTGAGCCCAAGACCAGCCTTTGAGTCACCAGGTGAGAAAGAATGATGATGGCTGGTGCTCTCCATAACCAAGAGCTGATGATCATTCTTTGCTCTGAAATAAAGATGATGACCATCAAATAAAGAGAAAGTAAATGTCTCCAAGACATACTTGGTTTCCAGGGGACATACTTAGTCTGCGAGTGATCAGGTTCTGGTTGTCGTATGTTCTGTGTATCTGAGAGCAAGCTAGGATTTCAAGAGCAGTTACTTAAAGCAAGGAGGTTGCTTTCCTCCCCTAAGTCCAACTGTCTGTTCCACTTGGATTTCTCGTCCTCCAGAGGAATTGATTTCTAATGCCTTAGCCTGAAGAATATCTAGCAGTAGCAATACTGAATGGAAAATGTATTTTGATGACCCTGTAATGGTCAGCCAACATGAACGTTTTGAATGCATCCTATGAATAAACACTGAGAGGATACAAGGATAATTATTCAGTAAATATGTATTTAATATTATATGTAATCATCTTTGCATAACGACAACATTAAAAAATGGACTTCAGGCTCATGAGTTTTCTATTATGATAGTTTCCCAAATGCATATTATTGCACTGCTGAACATTCTCTTCTAGTTAGTGCTCTGTTACACACTTGGTCCTTTCTCTGCTTGCTTTTTCACCTATGTCTTTTAGGTATCTTCTTTCTTCTTTCTGCACAAGCTTCTTGCAGAGTCTCTTTAGGAGGCCTTTGCATTGGGATTTAATGAAAATGGAAGCATAATTTAGTGACATGAATTGGCCAGACCTGAGTAGTTTTTCCAACCCTGTAATAAGCACATCTAAATATCTAAATCTTTTTTGACATGAGATAGGGTGGACATCTTGGCACATGAACTTTGCATGCAGAATTTTTAGTATCATGGTCAGTATGTGATATGGGGGCTGTAAGGAGAACATATTCTACAAAGACAATATGGTAGTATTTTATTTTATCTTATTTGATTTAATTTGATTTAGGGGGCCTGGGGAGGGACAGAGGGAGAGAGAATCTTTTTTTTTTTTTTTAAGATTTTAATTTATTTATTTGACAGAGAGAGAGATCACAAGTAGGCAGAGAAGCAGGTGGATGGAGAAGGGGAAGCAGGCTCCCCGCTGAGCAGAGAGCCTGACGCAGGGCTCGATGCCAGGACCCTGAGATCATGACCTGAGCTGAAGGCAGAGGGTTTAACCCACTGAGCCACCCAGGTGCCCCGAGAGAGAGAATCTTAAGCAGGCTCCACGCCCAGCGCAGAGCCCGATGTGGGGTTTGATCTCACAATCCTGAGATCACGACCTGAGCCAAAATCAAGAGTTGGACGCTTATCTGACTGAGCCACCCAGGTGCCCCCAATGTGACAGTGTTTTAAAAAGAATGACAGTTATGGCCATTTAATTTGAGTTCCTTTGGATTTATGTAGGCTTTCCTATTTATTTATGTTTTATTTTAGAGTTTAAAGACCTAATCTCTGTCTCTCTAGTGTGATATGAAAGCAGTGATTAGAGTATTTGTTATTTTGTAGATTAGATAGAATTCATTTCATCCTTGAGCAATCTTAAAAGGAAAAGAAAAGAAGCTGGGGTGGGGATAGAGTGATAGTTGTCAGTTATGTGGGAACAGTCAGAGTATATTATGTTCTGTAAAACTTAGTTTATACATACTGGTAAAAAGACCTTTTTTAGGAGTCAGGCACATTTTTTTCTCTAATGTTTATTAATGTCCTCTTTTATCACTTCACATTAGACATTCTGAGGTTTAAACTAAAAATGAAAAAAATAGTGTAAAGTCTAAATTTAACTCTGCTTTTTGTTAAATTTTCAGCTAGAAAGGGCTTATAAATGGGTTTAGTACTCATTTATAGACCAACAGAAATAATACAGATCAGCGCCTCCAAATTCAGGGACCAGAGTATTGTCCTTACTGTTAAACGTTATTTTTTAGAAATAATCGTACATAGAAAGTAACTGTACATAGGAATCTTTGGCTTAGAAAGCAAGATATTATTTACTAGAGATAATTTTGGTAATCACAGCCAAGTAAAAGAGAGTATTAAGATTTTTTTTTTTAATTAGACTATCCTGAACTACTTTTCTAAGGGAATAGTTTCTTTTCCAAGGAACTTTTATTTCCTGAATTGAAATTCTTCCTTAAGCCTCCCTTAATTCCATAGGGAATTCTAAATCTAGCATTGTTTTTGTGTAGATCCAACATTGCTTTCGTGTTATAAAGACGTGCTCGTGCTGTTATTTAAGAACAGTTGATCGTTATCCAGATAGCCCTTGAAGACTCGTTAGTTGGGCAGTCAGGCTGCTGTTTTGCTTGTTTGTTCGTTTGTTTGTTTTTAAGATTTTATGTACTTATCTAAGCGAGGGAGAGGGAAAAAGCAGGCTGCCCGATCCCAGAAGGCAGATGCTTAACCGACTGAGCCACCCAGGCACTCCTGGGCTGCAGTTTTACTTGGACCTAAAACAGAAGTAAAACAGCAGCCTGACTGCCCAACGAAAGTTTTGGAAAAAGAGGTAAAGTGCAAACATAGCCAGAAAGACAGAATTAGAGACAGCATTTTAAAGTGGATCTATTTTACTTAAGCAGAATATAATCTTTCGGTTTTATGTGCTGATAGAAAGAGTTGTCACTTAAAGTGATACTGCTCAAATAGCTAGAAATGCCATGGGTTTTCATAGATAGAAAACATCTTTAGGTCATATTTATTAAAATATTTCTTGGGGAATTTTAAGTGATGTTTAATGAAAGTATATTTGCCTAGCTTAATTTATGTTCTGGAAACTTCTTAAAATTTTGGAGGTGAAGTGTTTATTGGTTTAAGTGTGTGAAATCAAAAAAGCAGACCCACTCTAAGGATCCTTTTTTTATGCTTCCTTGTTCTCTAGATAACAAACGTTAATTGTACAAATGTAGCACATCGATTTAACGTGACAAGAAAATAGTAAATCCAGTATGTGCTCATGGAAGGAATAGTTTCAAAATTCACTTGTCTTCTAGAAAAAACAGTTTGGTTGATGAGAACCCTGTGTGGTCTGCTAATAGGGATTCATTTTTAACATCATCCCTGTTGACTGCTTCTTTTTCTACCTTCTCCTCTTCTAACTTTTTTCTAGGGCTGCTCTTTTTAGTAAAGCTAAACAAAACGTGGCATCCTACAGCCTTACTAACCTTTGTTAATCCGCCTGCTCGTCACATCTTGTATGGCATCTGTGCTCACTCATGGGGGAAAGAGTTTCTGGACGAAGCAACAGCAATAACCAAGGCAAATGTGGGGACATGGCTGCATGGGGTGTTAGCATGTGTGGGGCGTAGGTTTTACTGCATTTCCGCAGGTGTTACTTCACAGCATTTTGTTAATAACGTCACGTGACCTTAGAAGGAAATGTCACTGTATCAGTCCTCCTAAGAAATTGGATTGCACATTTCATCACTTAAGCCAGAAAGTGAGAATTCGCATTAGTGTTACTAAACAAGCAAATCTTTATATTAATGACCTATATGTACATAAGTCTTGATAAACTTACACACCACTTAGGGGGTTTTTTATTTTATCTTTTTTTTTTTTTTTTAAGTTTTATTTATTTTTTGGTTTTGGTTTTAAATTTGGTTAAGACTTTTTGCTTGTTTTTTCTTCAGTTTGATTTTCCTTTTTTACATTTTAATTTTGGTTATTTTGGGGCCATTTTTTGATTTTGTTTTTCCAAAGGACGCGGATTCTGATAGCGGGGACGATTCTGACAAGAGGTCCTGTGAAGAGAGCTGGAAACTGATTACTTCTTTGAGAGAAAAGCTACCTCCCAGCAAGTTGCAAACCATTGTTAAAAAATGTGGCCTCCCTAGCAGTGGGAAGAAACGAGAGCCAATTAAAATGTATCAAATCCCCCAAAGAAGGCGCCTGAGTAAAGATTCCAAGTGGGTCACCATCTCAGATCTTAAGATTCAGGCCGTAAAAGAGATATGCTATGAAGTTGCACTCAATGATTTTAGGCACAGTCGGCAGGAGATCGAAGCCTTGGCCATTGTTAAGATGAAAGAGCTTTGTGCCATGTACGGGAAGAAGGATCCCAATGAGCGGGACTCCTGGAGGGCAGTGGCCAGGGATGTCTGGGACACCGTTGGTGTAGGGGATGAGAAGATCGAAGACGTGATGGCCAGTGGTAAAGGCGGAACCGATGTAGATGACCTCAAGGTTCATATTGACAAGCTGGAAGATATTTTGCAAGAAGTAAAAAAGCAAAATAACATGAAAGATGAGGAAATAAAAGTCCTAACAAACAAAATGCTCAAAATGGAGAAAGTCTTGCCACTGATTGGATCTCAGGAACAGAAAAGCCAAGGAAACCACAGAGCAAAGGAACCTGTTGGTGCTGGTGCCAGTAGCAAGTCTGAAAATGATGGAGGCAGAGGGGACAGTGGAGAACTTGGGAAAGAAGAGCGCGTTTCCCAGCTGATGAACGGGGATCCAGCTTTTAGACGCGGACGTCTGCGCTGGATGAGGCAAGAGCAAATCCGCTTTAAGAATCTGCAACAGCAGGAGATAGCAAAGCAGCTGCGTAGGCAGAACGTACCTCACAGGTTCATCCCTCCTGAGAACCGCAAGCCCCGGTTCCCCTTTAAGAGCAACCCTAAGCACAGAAACTCTTGGAGCCCTGGGACGCATATCATCATAACAGAAGATGAGGTCATAGAGCTTAGAATCCCAAAAGATGAAGACGGAAGGAAAGGCAATAAAGAGGAGAGCCAAGAAAAGGGGGGTAGAGCAACTTCTAAGGATCCCCAGTTACCATGGGGCTCTCAGGGCACACGAAGTCAAGATCACATCCAAGTTAGCAAGCAGCATATTAACACTCAACAACAGCCACCTCAGTTACGCTGGAGAAGCAATTCTCTCAATAATGGCCAACCGAAAACTACACGCTGCCAGGCATCTGCATCCTCAGAATCGTTAAATTCCCACAGCGGTCACCCCACTGCTGATCTGCAGACTTTCCAGGCGAAGCGCCATATTCACCAGCACCGTCAGTCTTACTGTAACTATAACACTGGAGGTCAGCTAGAGGGCAGTGCAGCCAGTTCATTTCAGAAGCAGACGGACAAGCCCAGCCACTGTAGCCAGTTTGTCACACCTCCGAGGATGAGGCGCCAGTTTTCGGCACCCAATCTCAAAGCTGGTCGAGAAACCACAGTGTAAATTACTGGACAAACTTGAAATCTTGGTGGAGGAAACAGGCAATGTTAGCTCATGATTTGAGTTGGTTCTAGCCCTGGCCTTGAGTTCCTACTCTTTACATTACGGTTTTAATGTTGCGTTCCTACAAATCCTAACTGATTTTAATATTGTTAAAACAGAAAACACTGGTAGACATTTCAGCACCTCCCTTTTGTTTGTACATGCCATAAATGGGCAGTTTCTGGAATTTTGGACAAAACACTGAGACCTCCCTTATTTTTCCGAGACTTTCCTCCTTTCTTGGTGCCTAGATAATACATTACTTACACAGACTGGTCTTGTTTTGGTGTAAGTTTGTTATGTTTTTATAATGCCTGTAAACTGATCGGATATCCAGCAAGCCCTGCCTCTTGGTTTATGCAGACATTCAAAAGGGGAATCTGACACACAGAATTAAATGTCTGTTATTTCCCCATAAATGTTAGACATTAGTTTAATAGCATTCTACTATGTGGACACAGCTTTGGATTTCTCATCCATGTCTGTCCCTGTCTTTAAATATAATTGGAATTTTCATAAGCCAAAACCGAATGTCTTTGGACATAGTGTATAGTACACAGCTTTGCATCCTTCCGTAGAACTTCCCCATCTTCTTCTTCTACCATATTTTACATAGAACTGATTCAGTAGGTTTGTTTGTGTTTTTCTTTTGAATGTATCAGTATGTGTATGAAATTTGTCATAATACTGAAATCTTTACATTGGCACCGTTTCTGGATTTGTTTGTAGTTTGCTTTTTGAAGTTTAACATATCATTTCTCACATACACACATGTGTGTGTGCGCGCGCACACACACACACACACACACTCTCACACTCTGAACCGTTCACCAAAATCATGCCAACAGAAATGACAACAAAACACTTGTATGGCGCTTTGAGCAGTGTGTTTAAGTTCACAGGGATGTTATTTGGTGGAGAGGGAAGAGGTGGGCCTTGAGGAGAAGGCCACAGCGTATGGCTCTGTGCTGTTTATTCTCTGTAGATGAGGAGATCATGAAATAAGTTAACTTTGGTTGGACTGAGAATAAAGGAGATGATGTATAATAAACTATCCTTTGCATAACACTAGTAACGCTCACAGATGCTTAAGCAAGGAGAGAAATCCTGATGAACATTTATTGTATCAATAATACCTCATTTTACCGTGTCGTGGTCTCAGTTTGCCTCACTGGAGAATCCACTAAAAAAGATGGATATTGATGGGAAGAAAAGAATAGTTTTCTACATCCTTCCTCATCTCTCGAACTTATCAGCAACTTTTTTAAGAGGCGGCACGAAGAGCCAGAGATGTCTGTGCTACTGCCCCACTTCGCGGTGACAACTCCTCTGAGTCGCGGAGTCACCTGCCCAGCACTTGTCTTCCAGACGGTGTGGAATTGCAGCCAACAGAGCGAGTAGCATTCGAGGAAGCCTTAAAGATTGTGATTATATGGTTTTCTTTTCCTTTGCGTGTGGGCTCTATGCCTTATTAGAACACATTATTTTTAATCATAGTATTTTTTTAATTTTTATTTTTATTTTTTTGCTTCTAAGAAAATGCTTTCTTAATGCACAGAAAGTTGCTTCTGATTAACTTTGGGGATATTTTTTGCTTTCATAGCTAGAATGGTTCTAGTCTTTGGCTGAGGTTTTATGGCAGATTAAACAGATTAGGCAGATCACAGTGAATGATGTTCGTAATGGGTGGACTTAATTGAGACAATCTCCCGTACCGTGTGGTTTGAAGGACCTCACTAGGCTACTTCAGGTCAGTCACTTCAGTGCATCTTGTGTAAGCCCCAGTTGTTCTTTATGATTCCTAGAAACAGATATATTATTTGTTCCTTTCTTGCAAAAAATTCATTTTCCATGACAGGTTTCCCCTGCTATCTGAAAGTAGAGTGTTTTTGTGAAACTCTTCATAAGCTGAAAATGGTGGAAAGTGAAGAAGCCATTACCGTTAATTTAAATGGAAAAAATTTTTGAGCGTTCCCAGACTCAAAAAAATAACCTCTCTTAGGCTTTTCTGATGCCTTATGACACGTCATGCTGGCGGATGCACAAAATAAATGGAGATAAAGCACAGATGCTCACAGACACAGTTCAGAGCTCTGGCAGCTGGATGCTGAGCTACTGTGTGTATTTCCCGAGAAAAGAGCTTGGTGGGGCCACTAGCTGCTTGGGATGTGCGTGCTACCTCTGAACTGGCTCGCTGCAAAACAAACACACTAACTGCAGTTTTTCATAAAAGCGAAAATCCTCTTTGAATTTCTTTCAGTTAGCAAAAACAGGTACTAACATAGGTCGTTCATAGAAGCGGAGTGGCCTAACACACACTTTAAACATGCAGGGAATACCTGTTTTAGTATTAGTAATAATTGACTCAGCTTTCAACTCCGTACCAAAAGTGGGCTCTCATTTCCCTAACTTGGAATACCGTAGGATGGGCCTGTATATTTTCATCTTTATGGTGGCCTTTTAATCTTATTATGACCAGGTGCCTCCCTTTCCCGCTAAACAACGGGAGTGCATTTCTACTGGTGATCAGGTGACATTATAGAATGAAAAGTAATACAGCATTTTCATTTACAAATGTGGGTTGTGGTAAGCACTGTGCCCACACTGATATTCCAAAGAATTAGGTTTGTGTTTGTGCTTCATCTGCTGAGCTAGGTGCCCTTGAATTGCTAAAATATTTAGATTTCTAAAAGAGCCCTTAATTTCAGATGACCAGAAAGAGAAGAACCAAGGTTGGATTGATCGCCACATATGTGCCCTCCTACATTTCAGAGCAGATGCTTGTCTTAGAAAGTAACTTTGAGTGAAATAAAATGACTTCATTGACTTTTTTACTAAATAAGCTACTAGTGCCATGCTTTTGTGAGCTATTGGCATAGCTCATATTGCTTTGTTTTTAAAATTTGACAGGATCTCTCCTTAAGCCTAAATACTACATGACCAAAGAGAAATGGTCATCATTAAACCATTATTATATTATTGCAGTATGCATAGCTATTATCATAGAAAAATGGGGAAAGTGTGCTACTAAAATTATATAGGGATATGAAAATTATGGAAATGTGAAGGAGTGCTAATTAATTAGTATAATTCATATGCCACGATGGTATTCCCTGAAGAGTTAGAGACATTCTGTTCATCTAATAAGTCTAAACCAAAGGGTTTTTCCTTTATTTTTGCCTCTAATTCTTTCTAGCCCTTCAGATTGTTTTCTCCATTCACTAGAAATGCAATGAATGGGGATTGTTTATCCCATTGAAGTGACTTGAAGTGCTCTCTTGTGCGTTAGGTGCAGGTTGATGCCGAAACTAAACACAACGCAGCACAGTTTGCCACGCTGATGTCTGCATTAAAGGCTGTCAGAGTACAGGAGGTTAAGTTACATGGATTTGCTCTGGTCAGCTGCTGTACTCCTGTGCCTGACTGGTTCTTTGTAGACTTGCCTTATTTGCAAGACTTTGCCTTATAGATTTGTTCAAAAGCCAGGGAGGAAGGGAAGCTGCCATGACCTGGTGTGGAAATGTCCCGTAGTGAAGACACCCTCTCGGGTGCGGGTGCAGCGGAGAGCCAGCATTTGTCCGAAATTGTTAGAGCCGGAGTCTTCCTTATGAGCAGCTTTCATAACTGTCCAGTTTATGTCATCTTTCCAAGATTTCAAAATCTGCTCTAGCTACTTAGTTTGAACCACTCTAGGTTGTGAAATGTATTGGTTTCCTGCCATCATTACTGTAAAAAGAAGTTGTGAATCTTGTTAATGAACTATGGATTTCTCCCCCATTTCTAAAATGAAATGCTTGAAGATTGTCTTTGAGTGTAAGATCTACCTTTTCAGAAAGGGAGAGTTAGTTTGTAATGTTAGAAAATAAAGTTCCTCATTCAATAAAAGTTGAAACCATCTTTTAAGAGTGTGATTTCTCTCTGATGTGGGAAGAAGGAAAAGTGAAACAGGGTGGTGCTAATTAAGTTTGGTCTTGACTTTTGGAAGATGGTTGCAAACCAAATCTTTTTTTAAATGTATTTCTGCATGAACTTGACTCTTTTAAAGCTTTTGCTTCTGTTCCCTTTTCTGTTTATCAAAATTCTATCTCAAACGGTGTCTTTAAAAGAGCCCCTACTTTTTGCCACATTTCATTTAAATAAAACTTGTCTAGTATAAGTTGAATTTACCTTAACTGTGTTTTCAATCTTTTTATCATGTAATCTGAAAGTTTTTACAATGAAATAGTCTAGTTCCCTTCGTATGGATAGAAACTGAATTTCTGCAGAGCTTTCAGTAACTCCATTTAGCTTCTCTTTTTTCCCTTAATTGCTGCTCTTCTCCACCCAGAGTATTCGTAGTGTGCTAGAGGTGACACAGGGTAAAGCAGAAGAGTTTTCTGGAGTGGGCCATCAGTCTTAATGATCATTTGGACATGACATTTTTTATATTGAAAAATGACATAGTCATGTATTATGGAGTAGAATACAAAATCTACATGAGTCTCTTTTTTTCCCCCATGAGTTTATGATATGAAATTTGGAACTTGAGAAAAATGTTACACTGGGATTGGTCTGCTTCAGGCCTCATACTCTATCCCTCAGGGTAATTTGTATTTCTCCGCTTTTGGAGAAACTGGTGGAAAAGTTGCCAAGATCTGACTGACCATTTCTAGGGTGACACAGATGATTCCTTTGTAGTACGAGGTGTGCAGTGATAGTCGTGTGCACAGGGGAAGAGTGGGGAAAGGTGTTTGAAGGGGGAGGCCCTGAGCCCAGAGCAGAGTCCCAGAGTACAACTGGGAATTGAGCAGGTGAAGAATGGCAGGGTGAGAGAAGCAGCATGTCAGGTCCGGCGAACCGTGAGTACCTGCGAGTAAGCCGAGGTGGTCAGAACAGCAGCTGTGTGCCTGCGAGAGGTAATGGACGAGGAGGACTCGGGGTACCAGGGCCACATCGTGGCATGCTAAAGAGTTGGGATTTTGTCCTGAGTGTGATGGGAAGATACCAGATGATATTATACAGGGGGATTGCCTGATTAGATTCACCTTTTAGAAATGGTTAAAGTTTGAGTTGGAGGCAAATTCAGAGCTCAGTGCCCCAGTTGAGAAATTGCTGTTTGGACTAAATGAGAAACGATACTTTCCAAACCAGGGACAAAGGAGAGGGGGAAAGACTGATCAGAGGTAGAATAAAAAAATCAGCTTGTGGGTGGGATAAAAACCCTGTGTCTATGACCTGAAAAGTGATGAACGCTCTCATGTGGATCATGGTTGGAAAGTAAGTGAGACCAAGACGGCCCCGGGGGACTGGGAGAAAAGAGGAGCCACTCCCATGTAAGAAGAGGTGCTGTGGGATCCGTGGAGGGGATCCTCGGATTCCCCTGGAGGGACCTCAGAGAGGTCCAAGGCCGCGTCCTCACAGTGCCGCAGGTGGGGAGCAAGGTTAGGTGTTGACAAGAACCGCGGCGTGGATACCTCCCTTCCAGCTATTGCTTGCTAATTATGATCTGCCATTAAAAGAGGAAGGCAATATTAGCAAAAGGAGCCAGGTCTCTAATGTCAAAAGCAGACCTAACCAGAAACCCCGGAATGATGACATCGATTTCACCTTGAGTGCCACCTCCTGGGAGATGCTCCTGTGTGCCACCGGCATCTCTTCCTGAGAGTGCTCTTCCTACCCTGTCTCCTCGCTTCTGTCCTGGACCCTAAGCCGCTGTCCGCATAGCAACCAGCATCATCTTGTGAAAACAAAAATCAGATCCTAGCAGTGGCCTCTGGTGGCTTCCCGTTGTGCTTTAAACTCTAACCTTCTTACCGAAGCCTGCAGAGCGTTCGTGTTCTGGCTGCTTGCCTGCTTCTCTGACTCCATCTCTTACCATTCCCACACCGCAAGCACTTCGGATGTTTCGTTTCTTGAACATATGCCAAGTGTGTCCCCACCTCTGGGCTTTTGCACTTCCCCAGCACTGGAGTCGTTCCTTATCGTGTGTGACTCCTCTTCAGACCTGCGCTCACAGGCACTTCTCCTGCCCCAGCCCACCCCAGGCCAGCTCTCACAGGTTAATAACGACAGCCTCTAACTGTCTTTGTGCTTGTTTGGTTCTTCCATGGGAACCTAAACCCACTTACCTGTCTTATTAGCTCTACCGTTCCCCTGTACCCGTGACCCAGAAGAGTGCTTCTGAAACCGATGCACATCGGAATTCCCCGGGGGCCCCTGAGAACAGAGATTGCTGGGCCCAACTCCAGAGTTTCTGATTCAGGAGGTCTGGGGTAGGGCCTGACAATTTGAATTTCTATTTTCTTTCTTTTCTTTTCTTTCTTTTCTTTCCTTTCTTTCCTTTTCCTTTTCTTTTCTTTCCTTTTCTTTTTTCCTTTCTTTCCTTTCTTTTTCTTTTCTTTTCTTTTTTCTTTTCTTTTCTTTCTTGCAGCCAGCTCAAGCCAAACATCCAAGAGCCATCCTCAGTTTCCCCCTCTTTTTTTCACAGCCCTGACCACATCATCAGTAAGCTGTATTTCCTCTACCTGTAAAGCATACCCCAACTCCATTCGATGTTCACCACCTTTACTGCTGACACGCTGGGTCACCTGCCACCATCTCCCTCTGCGCCGCTATGACAGAGTCATGACTGCTGTTCCCATGCTTTCCTCCACAGAGAGTGATGTTTTTAAAACATGTGCTAGACTCATATTACTTCCCAGCTCTAAACTGCCCAGTGGCTTCCCTTAGAATGAAATCCACAGTCTTTACCATGTCCCATAGGGCCGTCCATAACCCAGTCCCTGTCTGCCTCCTTCACAACTGCATCTCTGAGCCTTCTTCCTCCTCACTCCGCCCATACAAATATTCTTGCTTTTCCTTAAAACACACCAGGCTCCTTTCGCTCTCAAGACCATCGTACTTGCTGTCAGTTCTGTTTTGATCGGAATCACTACCACTGCCACCACTCCCCCTGAAGATCTCTCAGCATGCCTGCTTAGAGCTCTGATTAAATGTCCTCTCTGCAGACAGACCTTCCCCAAGCACCTAATCTCGAAGTTCCTCCTGTTCCTGTCACCTCCCTATCAGCCCCCATACCTCCCAACCTTTTTTTCCTTCATGGTACTTCTCGCTACTGAAATCATGGTGTGTCTTGTGTCTTTTTACTATTGATCGTCTCTCTTTCCCTCACCAGTGAGACTTTTGTCTTATTGACCACTGCACTCCAAACATCTCCATGTAGTAGGAGTGATAGTGGTTAAAAGAATGCCCTGGAGTCCATTGCCTGAGTTCAGATCCCTATATCCATGCTAACTATGATCTTGATAAAATTACTTAATTTCTTTAAGCCTTTTCTTCTTTAACATGAGGGTAACAGTAGTACCATCTTCCTAGGGTTATTGGGAAGAGTCAGATAATCTATACAAAACATTAAGAACAGTTCCCGGCACAAAATACGCTTAAAAACAAAGATGGGCAGGAGAAAGAGAATATTCTAGAAGCGGGAACAGCCAGTCCAGTACCTTTATAAATATGGGGATATATCTAACCAATTGGGACTTCTTACAAACACAAAAGACTACTGATAAGTATATTATTATTTTGTGTGCTTTCCATAATTATCCTAGTTTTCACCAAGGAATCAACAGAACAATAGTATTCAAGTCTATTTATCCATTTGTTGTAGGAAAATCTAATACTTAGAGTTTTTCTGCTGACATGCAAAATGTCCTTGTTGGAAGCTCACATACAGCCTGGTTTGGAGAAGAGGAGGGCCAGTTCAGGTTGTAGTGGTGATATTTGGATTGTCATCTGCTGATAGAAATTTTCCCAAGTCAAAATGCAGTTGAAATTCTAGGTCCATAGTGTTACACGAAACCTTTTTTATGTCCTCTTGCTGCTATTTAAAGGGAAGGTCATCTTCATACCTTAACTGTCAGAATTGAAGGATTTTGTTTTTATTGGTAGTTTAACCAGCTTGTAAACTGATTCTTGAAGAAAGCCTCAAAAATAAGCTAGTCACTAAAAACTAAAGTTGGGGTGCCTGGGTGGCTCAGTGGGTTAAGCATCTGTTTGGCTCAGGTCATGATTCCGGGGTCCTGGGGTCAAGCCCCATGTTTGGCTCTCTGCTCAGCAGGAAGCCTGCTTCTCCCTCTCCCTCTGCCCTGCTCATCTTTTTCTTTCTCTCTTTCTCTCTCAAATAAATAAAATCTTTAAAAAAAAATAAAAGCTAGAATTATGTGATTCGACTTATATGGGATACTTACAGTAACTAAAATCATAGAAAATAGAACAGTAATTACCGGGGGAGGGGGAAGAGAGAAGGGAGAGTTAGTGTTTAGTGGGTATGGAGTTTCAGTTTTGCAATGGAAAGAGTTTTGGAGGTGGATGCTGGTGATTGTTGCCCAACAGTGTGAATGCATTTCACACCACTGAACTGTGCACTTGAAAATGGTTCAGATGATAAATTTTATGTTACATGCATTTTACTATAATGAAAAATTGGGGGAAAATGAAAAACAAGAAAAAAAATCTTCAAGCTAAAATATTAACATTTTCCCACCAGAGGATTTTTAGGTAAACCAGCCATCTTTCTCTTTTGAATGGATCCCATAAAACATACAGGTTTTCTTTTCTTTTTTTTTTTTTTTAAGATTTTTTATTTATTTATTTGACAGAGAGAGAGAGATCACAAGTAGGCAGAGAGGCAGTCAGAGAGAGAGGAGAAAGCAGACTCCCCGCTGAGTAGAGAGCCTGATGCGGGGCTCGATGCCAGGACCCTGAGATCATGACCTGAGCTGAAGGCAGAGGGTTTAACCCACTGAGCCACCCAGACTCCCCAACATACAGGTTTTCTAAGGGAAAAAAAGTACCCTTTCCCCAACCTTTTATTTTGAAATATTTCAAACATACCAAGAAGCTGAAAAGATAGTATAATGAACCGTTGTATACCCATATTTATGTATTTTTTCTGAATCCTTTGAAAGTAAGTTGCAGGCATCATGCAGCTTACCCTGAAATACTGCCTTGTGTATCTCCTAAAATCAGGGATATTCTCTTAACACTATTAACCTATCCGAGAAATTTAGTACTGATTCAGTATTATATAATATACTGTCCATTTTCCAATTTTCCCCATTGTCTGAAAAATATAAGAATACAAAACTGTGTTTTAATCCCAGTTCCAAGTGAAGTTTGTATATTACAGTTGGTTATGATGTTTCTTTTCTCTTTCATTACATAGGTATTTTTGAATAGGCTGCATTTTGATTAGTCTAATTATTTCTCAGGATTAGATTTAGGTTAAGCATGTTTGATAAGAAAGCTGTCAAGGTGACATCGTGTACTTCCCTCGTGTCACATTAGCAGACAAAATGTTCAATTGTCGTGTTACCAGTAATGTTAAAGCTTATAAATTTAATGTGACGTTTCCCAGCTCTGTCTTATTAACAGGTATCTAGGGTGGCACTTGGGATTGTATGACTATTCTGTTCTTCATCCACCTTTCACTCAGTAGTTTTAGCATGTATTAATGATTCTTGCCAGATTCAGTCATTACGTCTGGGGTTGCAGTATAGTTTTTCTAATTGCCGTTCCTCTGCATTTATTTAGTAGCTGGCTTTTGCAAGGGAGCAAAGAAGAGCTTCTCCTTTTTCTCCCTTCTTTTAGCAGCACTGTGGACTCCTGGATTCCTTTTAATACCCAGTGTGCTATATCGTGTTTCTGTTATTTTTTTTTTTTAAAGATTTTATTTATTTGACAGAGAGACACAGCAAGAGAGGGAACACAAGCAGGGGGAGTGGAAGAGGGAGAAGCAGGCTTCCCACCGAATAGGGAGCCCGATGTAGGGCTCGATCCCACCTGAGCCGAAGGGAGATGCCTAACGACTGAGCCACCCAGACAGCCCTCGTGTTTCTGTTACTATTCTTATTTACTGGCTACTGGGATTCGGTGCCCTTTGGCAATGGCCCCATCAGTGTTTGAGCACTTCTTTGTTTTCTGGCACAAGGTATTCTGAGCTCACCTTGTACTTTCCTTGCTTCAAACCTGGAATCAGTTGTTTTCCCAAGGAGCCCTGGTTCCTTTTAGTGGAGAATAGTATTTAGAAACCAAGATCTGGGTGTTGGGTATACTTAGAAAATAAACTTTTTATTTTTATTTTTAAGATTTTTATTTATTTATTTGAGAGAGAGAGAGCACGAGAGCATGAACAGAGGGAGGGGCAGTGGGAGAGGGAGAGGGACAAGCAGACTCCCCACTGAGCACGGAGCCCAGTGTGGGGCTGGGTCCCAGAACCCCAAGATCATGACCTGAACCGAAGTCAGATGCCTAACCGACTGAGCCATCCAGGCGCCCCAGAAAATAAACTTTTTAAAACATAGCCTGTCACTTTGAAAGTGTGTGTTACAATTAAGAAGACTTTCACATGCATTTTTAAATGGTTTGTCATTTGGTTCTTCCTTCAGTCCTGTGTGGGAGGCAGGTCAGATACTAAAATGTTCATTTTAAAGATGAAAAAAATGAAGTGTAGAGAGGATTTAACTTTCCCAGAATTATACTAGTAAGAGCAGATGCCAGGAGCAAAACTTTTACCTGCAAGTTTAATTTTTATTTTTTATTTTTTTTGCCACAGTGCATTGTCTCCTAAAAGTGTTTCGTTATCTAATAAAGCTGTGTTGCTGGCTTCTCTCCTCGGTGCCAGCTCCACGAAAGAAAGCTTCCTCTGTGAGACTAAGTGATAAATGATGAGCCTTGAGAATATTTGCATCCTTCTTAGTTAGCATCGCCATTGGGAGCTCTTTTCGTAATAGAGTTTGCTTGGAGGCTTCCAGTGGTCCTTTGTAATGAAAAGAATATTTGACTTATGACTCGGGGAGAACTCTGCTTGAAAACAGTACATGGTGATACCCAATCCCTCTGTCTCATGACAGCCTATAATTGGGTCACTCCAAGGAAGCAGGAAACCCAGGCAGTATATCTTAAAATACTATGCTTATGCTGTGATTTGGTATTTTATTATGTAAAGGTCTCTTTTCTTAACCTTACTTGATTTATTTTCAAATAATGCAAGCTTTTTAAAATTACCACTCCAAGGAACCTTTTTAGGTATTTTTTCCTTAATCTCTCCCCACCATGAAATGTTAATACCTCAGATATATAGTACATCTCTTTATATACTGTATGTATATTTGTGCTTTATGCATAAAAGGAGTAAGATTTCTTTGTATCCTTCAAGAACCGTATTTTTACCCTCTTCAAGGTGATACCACCCTCACTGAGAATGCGTCAAGTGAGTAGATGGAGAATTGAAGGATACATCTGATTTGTATTATGATAATACATTTTGTATTATAATAGTATATTTTAAAATATATTTCTTGAATAGCTAAATACAATCTATAGATTATTTCGGCCCTAACAGCACCGTGATCTTTTGATTACCTGAAGGCTGTATCCTGCATCCTGCAGTTGCAAAAATAGTACCGTTTCATCCACAGAGAGTTCACGGTCCACGGTTCCCGTCCAAATAGCTAATCAGAACTGTTGGTGATCCTGGTGAATTTTCCAATATTTTTTTTTTCTGGAATTCCTTGATGTGTGAAGGTTCTGTGTAAATACTACTATGAAATAAATTTAAGGGATCCACATGTGTTCCTGCTCAAAGTCCCCCCTGGCTGGACCTCAACCCCAAATAAAGAACTTTTGAGTCTGAGGGAGTAGAGATGGCAGTTTGCTTTCTCCAGCATTTACCCTTACAGACTATCTTGTGTACTTTGTGGGTTTTTCCTAAGTATTTCTCTGTATGTCTTTTTATTGTCGTTTCTTGCCACTGTCTTCTCTTTTATCTTTTGCTTTCTCTGCTTTCCCCAACACTGCTTTCATTCCTCCTCCCCTCCATCCACTTCCTCCCTCTCCTACATGTCCTCTCCTCTCTTTTCATCCAGGACTATGAGAGTAAGTTGCAGGCCTTGCAGAAGCAGGTTGAGACCCGCTCCCTCGCTGCAGAGACAACAGAAGAGGAGGAAGAAGAGGAAGAAGGTGAACTCTAGAGATGGAAATTACACTCTGTATAGCTTTTGGATCTGTACCATCGGATTAGCCATTCATCTATGATCAAAGCTGGATTTGATCATAGTTGACCCTACCATTTATTGATGTTTTACTGAGCCAGTTTAAAGGTGATTCAGAAGATTCTCAATGCTGAGAACACAGACTGTGCTCTCTGTGGCGGGAGCAGGGTTGATCGTGTTCCTTAGAACACAAGATTTCTTAGCTCCGTCCTTATTGAAATCTCTTAAGCAGTTTACATATACTGTGTCAAGTTACTGTACATGTGAAGCTCGTGTATATGTTGCAGATAAATATAGAGCTTAATCTTTGTTAAGATATTCTTTTAATTGCTGACGTATGGTTTATGCCCAGGATTACCCAGAGAGGACTTTGGAATATATTAATGTATATCAAAGCCATTTCTGGCAGATTTCTAATCATATTGCTTAGTCATGCCTACCTGCCTTAAGTTTTTATTTCCTTATGATACAGTATGAATATTCATCACATTTTGTTTCTCCACCCAACCTCCCAGTAATCCCAAGGCTTCAGATTAACTTTGGAAAAACTCTATGTACTAAATTCTTTACTTTTTAATATTGAAGTAAAATATGACCTTTTTATTTCTTGTACTAGCAAGAAAAATAGATAGTATATGAAGTTGTACAATATACCAGAGGGTTCTTCTTTATTATAAGTCATGTATTAGATGTATACGTTTTTTTAAAAGGAAGAGAAGTCTATTTCTTTCATGTACTGTTTTAAATAGGATTTTTTTTTAGGTTTTCTAAAATGTATATACTACCTTCATAATATGGACAGAATTTAGTAAGCTTTACTGAGAAGCAGAAAACAAAAGCAGCTGAATGGAGAAGCCATGGGAAAATACTTTAACTTGATAAGAGAGATGAGGTAGAGGAGACGTAATTTCTCCATAGTTACGAGATCACCATTTGTTACGCTTCGTTTGCTCTTTCAGCTCCTTGGACACAACATGAATTTGAGCTGGCCCAGTGGGCCTTCCGGAAGTGGAAGTCTCACCAGTTTACTTCGTTAAGGGACTTACTCTGGGGCAATGCTGTTTACCTGAAGGAGGCTAACGCCATCAGTGTGGAACTGAAGAAGAAGGTATGGAGGGCGGGAGGCCATGGGTCATCTGGAGGTGCAGCTGTCCCTCGGGGGCTCGTGGCTCTCATCTTGAACTAGCCTTTCCCTTGGGTGAACTCAGCTGCTATTTGCTGTGAAATAGGATTATATATGCCTTTATTTACCATATGTGCCTGGAACATAGTAGGTACTCATTAAATATTTATTACATGACATTTTTTTTTTTTTTAAGGTTTTATCTATTTATTTGTCAGAGAGAGAGCCCAAGCAGGGGGGAGTGGCAGAGGGAGAGGGAGAAGCAGGTTACCGGTGAGCAGGGAGCCCGATACAGGACTCGATCCCAGAACCCTGGAATCATAACCCAAGCCAAAGGCAGACGCTTAACTGACTGAGCCACCCAGGCGTCCCAATTACACGACATTTTTAAAACAACTTGTTTTCCATCTTATTTACAAATGAGGAGATTCTATTCCAACAAGAGCTAGCGAAACTTTTTTTTTTTAAAGATTTTATTTATTTGAGAGACAGAGTGAGCGAGAGAGCGAGCACACGAGCAGAGGCAGAGGCAGAAGGAGAGGGAGAAGCGGGCTCCCCTGCTTAGCCTGATGTGGGGCTCGATCCCAGGACCCTGGGATCATGACCTGAGCCGAAGACAGACGCCCAACCGACTGAGCCACCCAGGTACCCCAAGAGCTAGGGGAACATATTAATAGGAGAATGCTATCCTTGGATTTCTGAAAATCTCAATTTTCTTTTAGTTTTCGACCATTACATTTGCACCTGTAAGTCCTCAGTGCCCTTCCTGCTCTAGGGTCTGAGAGGCAGGTGTATGCAGTGGCAGGCCCTCTGCACTCAGACAGCCAGGCTCCAATCCCAGCACTCTACGTGTGTTGACCCTCATGGCCCTGGGCCTCCATTCCCTCATTCCCTCAAGATGGGATTGGCAGCAGTCCTGCCTCCTAGGGTTCTGTGAGGCCCGAAAGAAGGAGTAGATATAAAGAGCTGGAATAGCTCTTAGACTTGAAAAGGCAATAAATGTTACTGATTTTCCTTATTACCAAAATGTCACACCACATCTTAGATTAATTCTTCTATCTGTCCCACTGTTGAGTGGTCTGGAGGCTGCTAGGATGACAGCAGGGGGCAGTGGGCAGTATCACGTGGCAGGAAAGTGCAAAGACTGCTCAGCCTTGGGGAGATTCGTTCTCTCCCCCCAGGGCTATATTCTAGTTCTGTAAAATAGGGTAGGATATCTTCTTCATTCCATCTTAGCAACCCATTTCTTTTTGTAAGTATTTACCCATCTCTTCAAGTAGACGAAATACAGGCAGGGGACTATGTCTTTTCTTCTTGCATTCTGGCATTTACTTAATATTTGTAGGTGAAGATACAAGGCGGTAGCAAGAAATAAACAACATCGTGCACGCAAAGCACTTACCATGTAGTAAACACCTTTAAGAGTAGCACCTGTGATTCTTGAATTTAGGATGGAAAACCAGCTGTGACATTTCTGCACCCCCCTCAGTGAGAGGCTAGAGATGTCCTCGTGGGTCCAGCTTTTGTTCTCTTGTGTAAATTCTGTCAACCAAAATATAGGTACTGAGATTTTAGTTTGTGTAGACACTGTGCCAGGGTCGGAGAGCAAAGTCTGTAAATAACTTACTTTGAAATTAGGGTTCCTCTACAGCTAATACACAAGTGGCCATTTTTTCCCCCCAGTTAATTATAAGCTGTTCTTTGAGCACATACTACACATTTGACCTCTTTCCCGTGGGGCGTGATTATAACGCCTCATTTCCGAAGCTGACTTCCTGAAAATATTAAGGCCATTTGGATGGTTTATTCTTTCTACATAGGTGCAGTTTCAGTTTGTTCTGCTGACGGATACGTTGTACTCCCCTTTGCCTCCGGAATTACTTCCCACTGAGATGGAAAAAACTCATGAAGACAGGCCTTTCCCTCGTACTGTGGTGGCAGTAGAAGTCCAGGATCTGAAGAATGGAGCAACGCATTATTGGTCTTTGGAGAAACTCAAGTATGAAAACATTCCTCATAAAACCAGTTGTTTTATTTAGGAAATAATAATGAATTGCTCAGGTGGGCTCCCTCAAACTCTCTGCCATGTGATGTCACTATTGCTTCCTTTTCTGTGTGCTAAATGCTGTTGCTCACCAGGGAGACTACCGTCCATCCATTTTCTGCTAAGTGAATGAATCCCGCCCTGTTGTCATTTGTAGATAGGATTTAGATTTGCCCTCCATAGACCCTCTTACTTTTTTTTTTTTTTTTTTTTGACCCTCCGTTTACATTTTAAATGTTTCAGTCTCATGGTACCTAATTCTGCTTTGGGTCTAGTAATTATTTATCTTTTCTGTTCTGGATCTGGTGATTGGTAATAAACAGGAAAGTTATAATATGGTTTCCTTTGCCTTTAACATGGTGAATTGTTTTCCACTGTTCAGTGTATTCGAGATGTCATATACCATTGAACTGGATTTCTTTTAAGATTCAGTAGAGGTTAGGTGGCCATTTTTTACTTTTGGTGGCTTGTCTCTAGACTCAGACACTGTGGATACTGACTGTTTTGAGTTCCTCTACTTTTGGCCTTCATTCTTGTTTAATATCAGGAAATGGTGGGAGCAGCTTTTTTGTTTTTCATCTTGCATGGAAGATACTTACGGAGTGAAATTTTAATGCGATCTCATGATACTAAGCAGAGCACTTTATGTTTATGCAGGCAGAGGCTGGATTTGATGCGAGAGATGTATGACAGGGCAGGCGAGGTGGCCTCCGGCGCCCAGGATGAAAGCGAAGCCACCGTGACTGGCAGTGATCCGTTTTATGATCGGTTCCATTGGTTCAAACTGGTAGGAAGGTACGTGATGATTTCATCAATGTCTTCTTTTTAAATAGTGAATGATTTGTTTAAAACCTCAGCAGCTATTACAGAAAGTTAAAAGAAAAAGTGTGCAAAAATGCTCCGCGTGTAACCTTATCCACTCAGACACAGCCAGTGTGTCACATGGTATACTTGCCTGCGTTTTCTTCAGTGTGCGTACTTCAGTCTCCTCTTTCATCCAGAGTAATTGACAGCCTTCCCTGCCTTGTACAGTTGAAGAGCATGGATTTACAAGAAAAAGAAAACCTGTGTCTGTATCCTGCACAGTTTAAAATCATCGATGACTTACACCTTACCAGCCGGCAACTTCTCCTTCATCCAACGTGTCCTCTTTTTTTTTTTTAAGGCAGTTTATCTCAGATTAGTCTTTGCCAGGGGTGAGCCAACTGCATATCTTGGTCATCTGCCTGAGCCTCTTTCGTGTATACATAAATTTCAACATGTAATGAAAACAAGTAGTGCCCCTGTGAATCCATACTGAGTCCAGGTTCTTAGAGGTTTAGAATTTAAAAAGCAGAGAAATGTAATATGTTTTGAGCTTAATGATTTCGGAAATTGAATTGTTTTTCAACTGCAAAAATTTTCTGACAGTTTTAAAGGAACTAAGCCGAAAGGAGCTGAAGTCATACTATTTTGTAGAAATGAAGTTAAATCTGTTCCGTTCCACTCTGATAGAAGAGTGTTTCTAAAGAGTTGAATTGGGCAAACACATCTTATCCAAGCAAGGCACATATATATGCTTTGCCATATATCATTGCATCCATTTTGTTTTCTGCTCCAAGATGGCGTGGGAATTGGAATAAAGATCTACACCTTTTTTATTTCACCAAATGTTGAGTGGCTCCTTTGAGGCTTGGCTGCTGATCTTTTGTGTGAACTGGAAAATATAAGCATTTTTGCAGCACACTATTTACCTGGGATCTTCTACTCATGTATTTCCTTTGCTTTTCTTATTCTAAGGACCAGTCCTTGTTCCCTTTCACCTGAACCAGATGATTTATGCTCATTTTATCCTTTTGCTTTTCCACTTGCTTTTATTATGTTGATTTCCCAGTGGGTTCTGTCCTGTTGACACCTATAGCTTCCTGTTTAACCAACTATTCCTCTCTCCTTCCTTGGCTGTGTCCCTTGGCGTCTTCCCTGGTGTCTAGCTCCCCCATTTTCCACGGCTGTGTGAATGAGCGCCTTGCTGACCGCACACCCTCCCCCACTTTTTCCACGGCCGATTCCGACATCACTGAGCTGGCTGACGAACAGCAAGATGAAATGGAGGATTTTGATGATGAGGCATTCGTGGATGACACCGGCTCTGACGCAGGGACGGAGGAGGGATCAGATCTCTTCAGTGATGGGCATGACCCGTTTTACGACCGATCCCCATGGTTCATTTTAGTGGGAAGGTTGGTGAGGTTATTGTGAGAAGGGCGAAAAGGGACCAGCTCTTGCTTTAAAGACGCTCCTTGTGCAATGTTGGATGATCTTCCTTAGCAGATTCAACTTGTGACATGCTGATCTGGCGAGGGAGAGCCCTCAGGCCGTGTTTGTGAGGTAGTCAGTATTTGCTTGGTACAGCATCGGCAATGTGTGAAGGCTCTACGTGGAGGACCTCTTGTCTTAAACTGCCCAGTAATTTCCCTCTGAAGGGGAAAACCCCAGAGGAGAAAGTAATTAAAGCTAAGAGTCTAATGTTACAAGGTTAAAGAATGTTACTATGTTCTGATGCTTCCTTTTTGTAGGAATGTGAATGAAGAAGCATATGGGGATGACATGAGAAGGAGAGCAGAGCAAGGCCAAGGTTTGACCAAAGGATGTATAACACCAGCAGGAATCAAGAGGACAAAAGTGGAATCAGGAGTAGCGTTGGGTTACTTAAAAATAAAATCTAAATACATAAATAAATAAATAGATAGGGGGCGCCTGGCTGGCTCAGTCAGTAGAGTGTGCAACTCTTGATCTCAGGGTTGTGAGTTCGAGCCCCAAGTTGGATGTAGAGATTACAAGTAAATATAAAGAAGTAGTGTTAGGTTTATTTTTTACCTACTTTGAGTCAGAAAAGGAATCAGGAACATGGTTTCCTTTTGTCTGAAATGGATGCCTTTCTTTAGCCAGTTTCACTGAACCTATCTGTAGATCTTTGGCTTCTGCCAAAATTTTACCTATAGGTTTTGTAATGATGAAGCTCATGAAGTTATCTGTTGACACCATCAACAATGGATATTTGTTCAGCACTACACGAAACTGCTTTGTGTTCAGTGTGGTTTTCCAAACTGAGGCCTTGTCTCGGACTCCATCTGTCAGTGACGCAGGCTCTCCTCATACGCTCCTCACACTGGAGTCTTTGTCCATACCCAATCTTCACGCTGAAGTCATTTTATTACAAATTCAACAGTGCAGCACTCGCTGGATTAACAAAAAATGTATCCAGGTTTTAAGGTATGAGATTGAGTCTTAACAGTGCATTAGAACCACATATTGCCGAATGCTTTAAAAATAGGGAATTATGCCAGTGTTAAACGGATAAGCGCAGTTCTCTAAAAATTAAAGCGCAGTGAGCGTCCTGACCCAGTAGGGAGGTAAGGTTCTAACACTGAGCTCATGGCGTGACGTTGGTCACCTGGCAAGGACTAAATAACTACTGTAGCATACGACCACTGAGGTGGACGGAGGGAAAGACAGGCTTTCTGGGAGACATGAAAGCAACAATTATGACCACGGGTTGTAATTTAATATTAGACAGTCTTGGGGTCTTATGATAGTGGAGGTGCATCTATTCAGTTATTCCATGAATAAACATTAAGGGATTGTGCAGCCGTGAATATTGTTTTCTACTGGTGTATTGCCAGAAATAGACGCTTAGAATTTCGGAGAAGCCGATCTATATTAAAACTGAGAACAGTGGTTCTGTGTACCAATAATGGGACCATAGAGCTTTTTCTTATTTTATGGCTTTGTGTGTTCTAAAAGGGTTGGAAGTTAGAACCAAGTTTCTGTTCCTAAACTGCTTGGTCCTGGTGCCAGTTGCACAGCTTCTGAGGCTGCTCGTGTGTGTTGTACACCGTCACACGGGGAGGAACGTGTAGCTTCATCTTATGTGGCACGTCGGGAAGAACCCTGACCCTAAGAGCTGTCTGAGGACTGTCGGGTTCACTGAAACCAAGGCCTGTCGGGTTCTCAAGTATAAATGAGGAGTTAGGTGGGAAAACAGAGAGCCTTAAAGATCTTTATCTTTTCGATTCTATCATCCACACTAGCCAAGTCAATATCCTGGTGAAGAGTGCTCCAAAGCATTTGTATTTTGAGTCAATTGTATGGAGAACTTACGTCAGAATCCCACTTAATATGGACATTCACTGGCTTAAAATATATGCATTACTTTCTCCATTGTTTTATTCATTTAATCATACCAGATTTAAGTGTAGGTATAAAGCAACCAGCTCTGCTTTGGTTTTCAGATAGTTTCCATATATTCGGCTTCCCAGGTTCTAAAACTAACTAATTTGTGAGGAAGAGGTTAGTAGAGGAGGTGAAATCATGGCCATCAGTAGAGTGAAAGATAGCTCTTAACTTTTGACCCATGACTACATTTCTCATCTACAATCAAAACTGATAATTATGCAACATCACCCAGATATGTGGTGGTCATTGTATGTATGAGAAGTAACTTCTTCCTGTTTTTGTGATTCACAGGATTGGATTTCCCATATTGGCGCATAATTGCAAATACAATACACTTGTAAAATTTTCCACTTTCTTGTGAAATTCCATTTGTAGGTTTTGTTTCTTGGCCTTGGCTGCCTCTGGTGAATTTATGTATAAAAATGAAAAGAGCTTGTCCCTTTAGCTATTCTCTTATGGCATGCTGGGATGTTATGAACCATCCATCATAATTTGGGATGAAATGTAAAATATTTAAGCTAGTCTTCTGGGTTAAAAGGGGGCAAAAGATGGTTATTCTTGACACCTAAGTCTGAACTGACATTGTGTTCTGTAACTAGAACCATAATTATGCTAATTTGTCTTTATGTTGACCAAATTTGTTTCCCTTTTTGATGTAACTTCATGGAACTTATGCTAATACACCCTTTACATCTTCCCCTCTCTCATTACTGTTCTCCTTCAGTCTGCTAGGCCAAAGTATAAGGACTCTCAGGAATGCAGAGTATTTATAAAAATTCCAGCTTAAAAAACTTCAGAGGAGAACTTCTACAGCATTGGCTTTGGGCAGAGGACTGTCTTCCAATAATAGGACCGGGAGAGCTGGCTAGTGAGCGTGCAATTGCGTAGCCCCTGTGCCGGTGCCCCTGCCGCTGCCAGAGAATCCCAGAAGTCTCTTTTCTAAAACGGGAAATACACAAGAATACTTTCTGGCCTTTCACCTTTGGAATAACCGTTGCCATAGGTGGAAAGGAGATTCTTGTCTCAATGTGTGGTCAAACAGTACTTTGTTGTAATGCATGTATGAACACGATATGCATTGCCTTCAAATGGGAAGCTTTTGAAAATTAGAAACAGGCATCCCTGGTGTAAGTATAAAAACAACTATACAAATTAAGTATAGTTAGGAACCTAAACGTGTTCTCTATAGTTAATATCCATCTTGAGTATATCTTAGAAAAATCAACCTAGTATATAAAGTTGGATGGCTTTGCTTCTCTACCCCTGGTATAACCCATTTTTCTGGAAAATGTTCCACTTCTGCTTAAAGATAGAGGACAAGTCATTTTCTATTCACTTATGTACATAGATGCTCAGTCATGTTGATTGGATGTTGAGTGTACTTACTCAATAAATGTGCCAGACCCTCTGTAGACAGTGGTAAGCAAAATAGATGTGATTCCTGCTCTCACAGGTTTGTGGTCTGGTGGGTGAGACAGACAAATTAAACAGTCACATACATGTAAATCATAGCAATGATGGAATCATGTGTGTTACTGAGATCACTTAGCACTGGGGGGAGCCTGTCATGAGAGTTATGGTCAGACCCGCAGTTGTGAAATCAAAGGCATGAGGTGGGTAGTAGAGTTCAGGGAGGACTGCATGCAGGGGACAAGTATGTGCGGTGACTCTGCACCAGCGAGGCACTGAGAGCGAGCAAGTGGGGCTAGAATGCCATCGAGAGTTGAAGGTGGTCTGGATGGTGCTGACTGGGGAAGGGAAGTAGCCCATTTGGCACGGTATGCCAAAGTCTTCATCTTTAAGCTCTGTCACAGTAGCTGACGTTTGAGAGTCTTGTTTGTAATCCTTTTTAGAAGACTTTCCATTTTTAAATTTTTATACAACATAGCTTTAGCCCCATTTCTTAACATTTCTTTCCCCACTTTTGGAGCAGACTGAAAGGGAAGTAGACTTCATTTGATCTGATTCAGTGTTTTACTTACAGTTGTTTTTGTTATACTTTTCATCCACATTTCATTTATGCTCTTAAAGTTTTATTAACGTATGTTTTTCTGTGGTGTATTTTGTCTATTTTCAGTATTTGTTTCATTACTTTGAGTTGAAATCCCACAAATCCACTCCATCTTCCATTCCTCTTTGTTCTAATGGAGATTCAGAGCAGGAAAAGAAGCAAACAGGCATATGTGTCACGTTCAGTTATGTTTGATTTCTTCGTGCAAATGTTTACTCTTTGTCTTGCCTTGTGTTCAAAGATCATATTTCCGGTGGGAAGACAAGAGTAACAGTAGGAACTAGATTCTGTATCACATCCACTAATCGAAATGAACTTGTGATCACATTTTTATTGTTAAAAAAAAAAATCTATAGATACAAAATGATGAAGTAAAAAGAGTACAAATGTGATGGGACTCTGCTAGTCTGTTTGAAATAGACGATTTTAGGTCTATAACTTTCCTTTTGTGTTTCCATTTCTGAGTTAAGTTTTGGACTCCAGGAACAAAAGCAGTCCTTTAGGAATGAGCTGTCTTTTTTCCCCTGGATATTTGTCTCTGTGCCCAGCCAGAGTCTCCTATAAGCTTGCTACTCAGAAACTTCTGGCTACAAAGCCTCCCTGCTCATATGTGTCAGTCACCTGCCTGGAAATAATAGTCATTTCCTAGAGCATTTCCATAATGCCGTGACTTGAAATCTATTTTAGAGTTATTAACTGTATTTCAGGCCCATTTCCTGTCTTCTTTTGTCTCCCAATTTCTGTTTTATCTCTTAGGAGAAATAATACAAAACATCTTTATGTTAAAAGGTTAAGCTCCTCAGTGGGCTCCCTTAGGGGTGCCCATAGGACAGTCCTCTTGAAAGCCTATTTCCAACTGTTACTCTTCTACCTACACTAGTCTTTTTTTTTTTTTAACTAGTCATTTTTATAGGGAGTAATTTGGTATAAGTTGGTCTTTGTCAATTGCTTTACCAACCATTTGCATTTCTTTCTGTATTATCTCTGCCAAAAAAGCAACGAGAGGCAGTCTGGTAGTACAGAACAGAAAGGTGACCTTAAGACAGGGCCTAGAAGCCCTGAACATATTCTCGGGAAATCTGAAAGCCAGCTTCTCTGTCTGCGGGGTGCTCAGATGTTTGTCTCCCGGTTTCTGTCTCTAGGGCATTTGTTTACCTGAGCAACCTGCTGTATCCTGTGCCCCTGATTCATAGGGTGGCCATTGTCAGTGAGAAAGGTGAAGTGCGGGGATTTCTGCGTGTGGCTGTGCAGGCCATTGCAGGTAGGTGACCTTCCCCCCGGGGGTGAGAGCTGTGGATTCTTTGCCTAGTGACAAGGCAGGCCGGTTCTGGATGGGCCACACTTCAGTTGCATGATGGCATATCTGTCTTGGAGAAAGCTTTCATTGCTTCCTTTTAGTTACTTTTCCCCGGATCATAAATAGATTCTGTTTAGTCTGGGCCACAGCTGTTGTGGAGTAATGGGCTGAAGGGATTCCTTTAACATAAAGAACAACTCTTACAAAAGTCATCTATAAAACTGCCTCAGAAATAACAGGATATTCAGGACTTTTTCTTGCTTAATTTTCTTTCATGGTTACTTGTACCAGACATTTCTGTCCTTTGACTACTGTTTTGTTGTTTATGGATCAAGATTCTGATATTTTACACTTCTCCATGATCCAGCCCACATTCTGAGGAAAGAATGTGGCCATTTCATACAATTTTTCTCTTTCGATTTCCAAATGCCCTGCGATATGGAGTGACCTTGCAGCTTTTCCCCGTGGAAATCTTTGGCACGGTCACCGAGGTTGAGTTTATGAAAGTTTGTGCAAGTACAGTCTAATACCTTCAAATATTTATTGGGTAGTATTGCACATCATCTTGCCAAGTGAAGGATCAGTGTTTCCAGGTGTGACATTTGAACAATACCAAGATTAAAACCGATTCCTTATTAACTAGTCTAACTAGTCTCATTTGAGCTAAGCAGGTTGGTAAATACACCTGAGTGGAGCTGGAATCAGCCCTTGTGACTTTATTGCTTCTGGCTCTTCCTTTCTTAAGCAAAAGATTGTTCTTTAGCATCTCCTCTTACTAAAGTCTTCGAACTGGAAGGCTCCACTACTTTCCTGTTTATTTTATAATCCAACAAGAGCCATTCCTCTGGCCCATATGTAGTCTCATTTGATCCTTCTCTTTTTTGTTGTTGTTTTCTACTTAGCGGATGAAGAAGCTCCTGATTATGGTTCCGGAATTCGACAATCAGGAACAGCTAAAATATCTTTTGATAACGAGTACTTTAATCAGGTAAGAAGCCTTCCAGGGAGAGAAAAACTCATAGAAGGAAAAAGTAGAAGACAGGCTTATAAGGAGGATGTTCACTAGAAAACAATTCTTCTACCTAGAACTACAAAAGATAGGTAACCACGGGCTCGTTCCATGAACACAGGACATGTCTAACAATTACAGAGGTAAAGGCACTAACATATTTTATTGTATTGCCTTTTCTCAGGCAGCTTTTAATCTACATACTTTTCCAGTCACTGTTACTTTCTGGGCAAATAGACATCAGTAAGGAGGTTGGGGGAAATACGCTGTTGTGCTCCTTGATCAGCTGCCTGCTTCTGCCTTATTTTCAGAATGACTTTTCTTCAGTTGCAATGACTCGTTCTGGTCTGTCCTTGGAGGAACTGAGGATTGTGGAAGGACAGGGTCAGAGTTCTGAGGTCATCACTCCTCCAGAAGAAATCAATCGA
Source organism: Potos flavus (assembly GCA_028534135.1). NCBI lineage: Eukaryota > Metazoa > Chordata > Mammalia > Carnivora > Procyonidae > Potos > Potos flavus. The sequence goes on along the minus strand of CM052900.1, from coordinate 159,850,209 downwards.
ATGAATGACTTGGGTACGTAGAAAGAGTTTACTGTGACTGGGGACTTTCTCAAAGAGGGCAAAATATTGACCATCATCAAGGGAGATAGTTACTTTCATCGACTAGGAATGGAAAGAATGCCCTCCTCTCTCCTCTTTGAAAGGTGGTCTGTGCCATATTTGAACCATATGTGTGTTCATTTGACCCTCCTTAGATTTGAAGTCGGGCACTTTGCTGGATGGTAAGATGGTCATGGAAGGGTTTTCTGAAGAGATCGGCAACCACCTGAAACTGGGCAGTGCCTTCACTTTCCGAGTAACTGTGCTGCAGGCCAGTGGGATCCTCCCCGAGTATGCAGATATCTTCTGTCAGTTCAAGTAAGCCCCCCTCTGCCTGCCTACCTAGCTGGTGACCCAGGTGACATCCTTTGTGTACCACCCAGCGCTTTACTTTACATATGTGAGGTGTTCATACTCTCAAGAGGGAAACACCTACCAGTGTCTGAAATAGAACAGCTTTCTTCACTCCAGGGGGCGGGGGAGGGGGGTAAGAACCAGAAACCTAAAATGCAATGAAATAGAGTTCGCTGTGGGGAGGGGTGTGACCATGCATCCTGCTAAGAGGGTTCCACGGTGGCCTGTGCCCCTCTGCTGGAAATATAGAATTTGATGTAGATAAGCCTGTTTAATCATCTTTTTAATGCTCTTCATGGGGAAATATCTTACTGATAAACAAGTCTGAAGGTCATGAATTATCTAGCCACCAGTTATGCCTGTTCAGTACTTGGGGGGGAAAATCTATGTAAATGACAGTAAAAGTCCACATCAACTGAAAAATAACTAGTATGTAGAGAAGATGTGACAGGTTTCATTCCTTAGCCACTTACACACTCTTTCTATCCTATAACCCTCTGGAACTCCAGAGTTGTTCTTCTCATGACCCTCTTTGGAAAACACTTTTGACAGTGTTAACTTTTAATACCTCCAGACATCAGTATATCTTTTCAGTACTTAGGAAGGGCCACAGTACAAGAGAGTGCTGTCTCACTGGCCTCATTCCTGAAGTCCACAGTTGGCCCCTTGCGCCGCCAGGAGGCTCCTCTAGAGTTCTGCCATCCCTCTCCCTCAGCTTGTGCCTCTCTGCGTATCAGGGGGCCTCGTACAGTTGGAGATTTTAGCCAAGTCCCGAATCAAATGTGATTACTGCAGAGTAAGCCACTAATATCATTTGCTAGAACTCACAGTTGTTGTTGAAGTATTATCTATCCAGTGTTGATTGTGCCCATTCAGTGTGTTTTCACTAGCAGCCCTAAGTTAACATGGGGGGATGGAGTTAGCTAGATGATGCAGTTGCTTTGAGCTTTCATTATTATGCTAGCTAGGCAACTGAATATATATATATATATATATATATATATATATATATATATATGTATGTATTTTTAGATTTTATTAATTTGAGAGACAGGGAATGAACCGGGGGGAGGGATAGAGGGAAGGGGCGAAGCAGACTCCCCTCTGAGCCCCCAATCTGGGGCTCAATCCCAGGACCCCAGATCATGACCTGAGCCAAAGGCAGACGCTTAACCAACTGAGCCACCCGGGCGCCCCGCAACTGAAATATTTTATGGAAAAGACCTACTTGGTTAACTGGCATCTGAAATGCCAGTGATGTTATGTTGATCTTTTTGTCCTGAAATCTCCAGCACTAGAGTAGCAGCTCCACCTGGTGTCAGCTCCGGAGGAGAGGGAATGTTGACTCCTGTTGAAAGAAGGCTCAGATTCTTCTTGAGCTTTTACAAACTCTCATCTGGCCTGTATAGAAAAGACACAGCTGTCGAGCAGTATGAATGATTTCACGCATCACCAGTGTGGAACCCCAGGATATTTGTACCTGCTCTAAGCAGAGCACTGGAGGAGTGTAGATCACAAATCAAGTAATGCCCCTGGCACATACAGTTTATGGTCTGGAGAGGAAAAAATTGGAAGGAAAAAAAAGAGAAGTACAAGAAGGAGAGGAGCACCTGGGTGGCTCAGTCAAGAGTAAATTTTTGTATTCAGTATTCTTTAATTCTCTACTTCTGTTTATTTCAGACTAATAGGGAGGGAGAGAGAACTAAAACCTCACTCTCTGTGAGCATAAATAAACATAGTCTATTGCTTCACAAATATTTCAGGAGTATCTTTTATATCCGGAGCACTATAGGAGATACTCACTGTCTTTTGGGGACACAGGCATAGAAATATATTATTACAAAGAGTAAAACCATTGCTACTGAAGAAAAATGGGTCCCTAGTGCTGTGGGAAGACACAACTGGGTGAGTCAGGGAAGACTTCCTGGAAGAGGTAACGTTTAGATTTAATCTTTGCAGGTTGTCAGAGGCTCTCCTAGGCAAGAACACTAAACATAGGCTTTAGTACTACCTTATGGAAGCTTGAATCTGCCAGATCTTTTCTGCACAAATAATCTCAATAATTTTTATTCTCAGTAAAAAAAAATGTTCCTACAAAGAACAGGAATTCACTGAATTTGCTCTCGATGCTCTCTGAGATATTCTTGCATATGTGTCCACATAGCTAAGTGGTCAGGGTCAGTTAATCTTTCAATCATTTTTTAAATAAAATCTAAAATGCTGTCTGAATGATAATGGAAAATGTATATTATAAGAAACTACAAATTACTTAGTTCAGTTAAAGACTCTGCTTAAGTAGGCTGCTTTTTTCCATAGGATCCAAATCAGGTTCTTTTTTTTTTTTTAAGAGGGCTGTGGTCGGAGGGGGCAGAGGGAGAGAAAGAGAAAATCTTAAGCTGGTTCCCCTCAGGGCTCTATCTCATGACCCCGAGATCATGACCTGAGCTGAGATCAAGAGTCGGACGTTTTAACTGACTGAGCCACCCAACCACCCCTCCAAGTCAGGTTCTTAAAACATAGATCTTGATGAAACTGTAATTCGAAGTTCATGTGTCTTATTTTTTTTTATTAAGCTTTCTGCATCGCCATGATGAAGCATTCTCCACTGAACCCCTCAAAAACAACGGCAGAGGAAGTCCTCTGGGTTTTTATCACGTGCAGAATGTAAGTGACATGGACGTTTTTGCCAGACGTATTGCAGGTCTGGGGGCTGTCTGAGATGCCGGTGTTAGACAGTCGACCTGTGTGGGCGGCCTTTGTCTTTCGCAGCCCTGGAAGGAGGATTATCCAAGCTGCTTTGTGGTCAGAATAGACAATAGAGGGAGTGGCCAGAGTGATGAGGTAATCCTCAGTGGATTGAGTGGCCAGCCTTCTCGGAGTTACCGTGGGCCCCATGAGTGTGTGGGGGTTGGGCTGCCAATAAAATGTTCCATCAGTATGAATGTAGTGAGTTTAGTGTTTCCTTCCTAGAAAAATAAGTGCATTTAATATGAGCTTTGTTAAAGTTAACGTATTATCCTTTAAACTATAAGATACTTAGATTGCTCTGTTGTAGAAAAAATTATCTTTTGTAGCTAAATTAAGATTCAGTCTCTTTTCCTTGCAGCTATAGTATGATGAATCCATTAGTGCCCCTTAGAGCTCTTGTTTGTGGAATAAGACAATGGACGTTCCGTCTCTTCTGGGAAGGGTCACCCACACTCTGCTCAAAGTCTTCATCCTCATCACAATAGCTAACATTCTTTGAGAGCTTATTTCATGTCAGTTACTGTTCCAAATGCCTTTTTTGTGTCTTCATTCATTTAATCCTTACCTTTATACTATAGACCCTCATAACCCCCATATGGGCTGAGATAACAGGCACAGAGCAGTTAAAGTCACTCACGAGGGTGACAGAGCTAGAAAGAGGCGGAGATGGGGTTTAAGCCCAGAGCAGTGTGACTCTGGTGTCCAAGGTCTTCACTATGACATGAAACACTCTCATTCTCTTGCTAACCATATCCACTCTCTACGGTACGAGCAGAAAGGACAACACCGAAAATGGAACAGCAAACACAAAACACATTGTTTCCTTTTTTAGGTTTAATCGCATGAATATAAGCATGCACATATATGATAAATATTCATTGGGACAGTGTGCACAAGGACGGTGCCTGACATGGCTGGGGAGTAAGGATGAATCCCAGAGGATTATGCCCCAAAGAGCTTAGGGGAAATAAAATGAATATTTAAACCATAGTAGCACGTCATCTTAGAAGGATATTCCTTAAATGCAAAGGGAGTAGTAAGAAGGGAAGGTTATTTCCATTAATGGAAAGATACTTTAAAGTTATGTTGGGTGGAGAAAGGAGGTGGGGAACTTCCTGAAGGATATAGGGTAGTCAGAAAAGTTGGGTCAAAATCGGTATTGTACCTGGTGCCTGGTCAACAGTCATGTTTTTCTCACTGTTGTTACTATTAAATCCGGGCCTTGACGCTTGGGAATGACTTAGAGGCACAGAGATGGGGGCGGGCCTTCCAGGCAGAGCTGTAGCCTAGGTGAGTCCTCAGGCAAAACAGGGGAGCAAAGCGCAGGCAAGAGGAACAGCAGGTGAATTTGTGCCAAAACGGTACGTGTGTGAAGGGCAGCAGACGGGGCGGATGACGGAGGGGCTTGAAGGCCTAGAGCGCGGTAGAGGAATGAAAACCAGGGCGGAGCCCCCGTCTCGGTATGGGAGGCCTGCAGAGTCAGATACCCGGCACGTACGGGCTACTCAAAAGTGCTACAGTTCTGATTGCAGCAAACACGTGTGTTTGTTATAGTAAATCTTTCCCTAATCTAGCTTGGCTTTATTCCTTACTAGATTGCAGTGGAGGTCACTGAATCATTTGTGGAATATATCAAAACCAAGCCAATAGTATTTGAAGTCTTCGGGCATTATCAGCAGCACCCACTTCATCTGCAAGGACAGGAACTTAACAGGTTTGAACCAGATAAGCAAAGATTTTTGTTGTTGATCTTATTGTTACTCCTATTGCCACTTGCCGGGAAGGAAGAAATCTTCTAAGGGATTAAGATAATTGAAGAACAATTTTCTATGTTACCTGATGTTTCCTCTTTAGAAACATCAGGACCTTTTTTCTGAGCCACTGAACCACTAACTATAGGTAAAGCACGGGGACTTTTGCCCAGCTGACCTGGAGTACCATCTCTTTTCTAGGAAGAGACTTCGGACAGGATAGAAAGTGAGGTGATGTAACACGACGGTTGTGTGTAATTACTCCTCACTACCCAGAACTTTAGGGAGCATGAGCTGTAAGTGGAGACATCGCAGGTGGTGAGGAGAACAACGATGGGGCCATTGGGTGATAACAGAGTGTCAGGGTTAACAGAAAATTTCTCCTATTTCACTTATTAGCTACGACCCACAAGGGGACTTTTATTAAAATACCTGAGCCTCAGTTTCACTATGGGCATTATGTCTAGTGTCTGATATTATGCCTCATCTGGAAGTGCAGATGATCTGTTTCTAGAGGGGATTTAAACACGCCGTTAGTGTCAACATGAGACCCTTTCTCAGCCTTGAACTTTGTTTCCTTCCTTTGCAGCCCACCTCAGCCATCTCGTCGCTTCTTCCCTCCGCCCATGCCACTCTCCAAGCCAGGTGAGCCCTTCTCTGGGTGGCACGGCTCTTATTGGGATGGCTTTTCAGACAGAAATCATTTTTACATGCCCACTCCACTCCTGTGTATCCTTACATGTTCCTGTGTCTAGCAGGAACTGGAATTCTTGGTTCCTGATTTAAATAAGTAGGAAACGATAGGGCTCCTTCCCTGCCAGCTTTCCGGTCTTCTTATTGCAGATTTTGATAAGCTCCCTGTTCCTAAATCTCTCTGCTTTATATGTAACTCCTCCTAACTGTTGGGTGACTGGGCATTTCTTTGCGTCTCAAATGGATTCTGCATGTTCATTCATCTTGTTTTGCTTTTTCTTTATTTTCATCCTTTTCCTCATTGCCCCCTTGCCCCCTCCCCCCCACCCTGTACTTGTTCTCCACCTCTGTACTCCTGCTCTCCGTCCTGCCTTCAGACCATGAGAGAAAGATTGAACTCGTTCGGTTTCTCATAGCTGACTATGTGAATGTGCATGTGTTGGACGCATTTTCTGAGCACGCCAACGCACTTGCTTCCTCCGCTGTTGCCACCTTCCAGGATGGGGCGGACCCAGGGCCGTCTTTTCTCTCTCTGCCAATTCCAGGCTGCCAGAGTGAGAGGGCACCCAAACGAGATGGTTAGTAGCTGCCTTAGCTCTGCCGTAGATGTAGAACCATCCTCAGGGGCTTACCCTAATGCCTGGCTCTCTGTGTAGGAAACACCGGCATTGCTGTTTGTTGCTTGAACCGGGTCTAGGGTCTAGCACATTGTCAAGAACACGCTTCCCTTGGAGAGATGTGAGGACACTTCTCTCCCTTGGAGAGAAGTCTGCTTGGGCCTCTTTCACATCACTCTGGGGGGGCAGGGTGGAATCTCCTTGTGTTTGTTCACTTCGAGTCTTCGGTTCTTTAATTTTTTAATTAATTTAATTCTTTAATTTTAAATCTTTAATTTTAAAGATTTTTCCTAGTAGTTTTTTTTTTTTTTAAGGCTTCTGATTTTGCTTTTTGGCCCTCAGATGACCGCCAGAATCAGTGATGCTAATTTTTTCTTGACTAGCAGCAAGAACTCATGTGGAATTCAGCTGGAGTGAATAGTGTAGATAGGCTAACATCTGACTAGTACTGTATGAGTCATAAGGCCCCTTTACATACCCTGTGTCAGTGGGTCATCACGATACCTTTTCAAGATTGTAGGCTAAATATTCTAGTGTACTTTTTGTAGATGAGGAGACATACTTCCAGAGATTAAGCGACTCAACTGAAGTCACCTAGTAGTCAGCGGTTGAATAGTAGTAGATCCCAAGTCACTGGACTCTCACTCCGGTGCTTGAAGGTTCTGAGCAGAGAATGTGCACATTAAATCACCTGGAGGGATTTCAGTCCTCTCAGAGGACTGGGTCCCACCCATAGAGATTGTGTCATTTAATTGCCTGGGCTTTGCTTTAAGATCCCATGTGCAGGGAGGTTTGGGAACTATGGGGCTGGGGGACGGGTCTTCCCTCATGCACTCCAGCTTCGAGGAGACTCTGTGGGGCGTGAGGCTCTGCCCACACTGTCTCTTCCAAATCACTTCCATGCTCAGCATGCCGCAGAATAGGAGAGTCTAAGGAAGGTTTTGTGAGCACATTTACTCTGCACAAAACCTGTTTTCTTGTCGACAGATACTGTTTGCAGAGAGGGAGAAAGATACGAACTCTCCATTTTCCCAGTTCTCTGAATTTAGACGCACTAATGTCATTGATGGTGATGTTTATCTGGGTCCTCTACATTTAAATCTCACCCGAGTCTTGTTACCTTTCCCAAGTGTGTCGAACTTATGTTCGAATTTATGTTCGAACTTATGTTCCCAAGTGTGTGAAGAACTTAAGCTTTTACTAAGTAGACTTGGACCATATTTTGACATTTTCTAAAAACTTTTAAAAGTTCCAGCCACCAAGTTAAACACCATGAGCAAAACCAGCCTTGGCCAGAGCATGAGCAAGTATGATCTTCTGGTTTGGTTTGAGATCAGTGAACTGGAGCCTACAGGAGAGTAAGTCCAACTTTATACATTTTTAAACAAAGGCTAAGTTTTTCAAAGTTAGAAAATGTAATTTTGAGTCTCCTCATATTCAGGTTAAAGACTCATTGTCACTGTTGAATTCCAGTTTTGAATTAAATTTTTGGTGGTGTTGGTATTATTTTTTTGAATTAGATGTTTATCAAAGAAGTGACTGTCCAGAATAATAATTTGCCTTCTTATTAGCAACAGCAAGAACACGGAGACTGGCACTCTGTATGAGGAAAGAAAACTTGCAGAGTGGATTCTGTCAGCAGCAAAGTAAAGGGAGTCAGAAGCCTATTGCACATAATACAGTTGGGACTTTAACCTTAATCATCTCAGTGAGAGGATCGGGGGCAGAATGTTTCTGTAGACCAGGGTTTCTCTACCTCGGCACTGTTCTGGGCTGGATAACCCTTTGTCATGGGGGGCTGTCCTGGGCACTGGGGGATATTGAGCCACATCCCTGGCCTCTACCCACGAGATGCTGGTCACACTGCCCCTCCAGTGCGACGACCACAAATGTCTTCAGACATTCCAAATCACCCCCAGTTGAGGACTGTTGACCTGGATCAAAATAATCAACATCAGCTTACATTCTCTGTGTGAGCTGTGTTAGAGTAGGTGATGAGTGTAATCGTCGCTCATAGTTGTCTCTAAAAGGCTCTTGGAAAAACACACAAAAAAGATCCCATTCTGAAACGGAGGCAAGGGGCTTTATCGGTTCATGCAAAGGGGTAGGAAATAAATGTTACCCTGAGGATAATGCTGAGTACCGCCATCATGATCATCTCTGTGGAACATTTTTTGAGTTCCTACTCTGAGAGAGTATGGCTGTATCAGACCTGCATTTAATTGTCAGTAGTGACATTGCTTTAAGGAATTGTACTCTCCGTAGACAGATCTATAATGTGATTATAACTTGCATTATGAGGGAGACGTAGTTGCAGTAATCGTGTCTACTGAGTTCATTGCTTTCTGATTCTTAAAAACTGCCCCAAATCTGAAACGATCCCTCTCTTCCCTCCTGACACCCCCTGCTGCAGCTGTACATTTATTTATGGGCTGTCTGTTATGCAAGAGGGTGGGATGGAGCCGAAGGACCGTACTGGGCTGGGGCACCTCGGGCTCGCGAAGGTGATGTGGCGTGGATAAGTGAAGAGGTTCATTAAATGCAAATGACTGTGTGATGAAGTGCCCAGATGGTGAGGAAGACAGGGGAAACAGAGACCCCAGGGGCTGTAGCGAAAGGGAGGGCCTTGCGGGTGAGGTGGCACTCAGCACAAGCATCCCATCTCACCGCTTACTCGTGCATTTCTGTGTTTACAGGTACATCCCAGCTGTGGTTGACCACACAGCAGGCTTGCCCTGCCAGGGGACGTTTCTGCTTCATCAGGTACTAACGAGGGAGCCAGAGAGGCCGATGGACACAGAGCTCTTTCTGTTTCTCTGCTTTTCTTCTCCATTTTCAGTGGATATGGGGATCGGAGAGACCTTGTCCTTTTTTTTTTTTTCCTTTTTTTGTATGTTTGTTTTTTAATGTTTCTTCCTCAGATCGTGGCTTATATTATATCCTTGCTTATATATATAAATATATCTTAGAAGACCTATTTTGGAAAAGATTTTGTTTTATTCAATTACTATAATATGTGCAGCTCCCATGTCATTTTACATATTATTTTCTTGTATACAGTTTTCATATTTGAAAACTGTGCTTTCACAATTAAAAGTTTTGTTTTGTTTTGTTTTTAAGTATTTTATTTATTTATTTGACAGAGACACAGCGAGAGAGGGAACATAAGCAGGGGGAGTAGGAGAGGGAGAAGCAGGCTTCCTGCTGAGCAGAGAGCCCGATGCGGCGCTCGATCTCGGGAATCATGACCCAAGCCGAAGGCAGACACTCAACAACTGAGCCACCCAGGCACCCCTTCCAGTTAAAAGTTCTTAATGGAGGGGTGCCTGGGTGGCTCAGTTAGTTAAGCCTCTGCCTTCGGCTCGGGTCATGATCCCAGGGTCATGGGATCGAGCCCCACACCAGTCTCCCTGCTTCTCCCTCTCCCGTTCCCTCTGCTTGTGTGCTCTCGCTCTCTCTCTCCCTCTGTCAAATAAATAAATAAAATCTTCAAAAAAACCACAAAACTTAAAAAAAAGTTCTTAATGGAGATAGAGGGTGGATGTTGCAATGGACTAAAACTCTGGCCATGAAATGTAGGTCCTCCTTTGGTAAATCAAAAGTAGATTCAGTTAGTGCTCAATGATGCTTGACTAGGACGCCTGGCTGGCTCAGTCTGTGGGGCTTGTGACTCTGGATCTCAGGGTTGTGAGTTCAAACCCCACGTTGGGTGTAGAGATTACTTAAAAATCTTTAAAAAAAAAAAGCTTATGGCCCAGGTGGACGTAGGAGCTAAGCGTCTCATATTCTGGGTCATACGATCTGGTCGTCTCTTCTTAAAGCCATGTCAGAACCTGGTTCTTCCTCAGCCCCTGACTTATATCCCTTTGTTTAGAGTAACAATGGGGACAGCATTCCCCCTCTCTCCAGACCTCTCCTCTTGCCCAGCCCTATACTATACAATCCAGAAAAGAACACACGAGAGGAAATCATAGATTGTCCCAGCTAAATTGCAACCCGGCTCTGTTGCCTAGGGCATCCAGCGAAGGATCACAGTGACCATCATCCACGAGAAGGGGAGTGAACTCCATTGGAAGGATGTTCGTGAGCTGGTGGTAGGTGAGTACCTTCCATGGGCTGAGGTTGGAGCCAGGCCTTTTCAAGGAACACGGGGAATGTGGGGAAAGAGTCCTGGAGAACACAGCGTGTGGAGGACATGCGGCCTTGAGTTTGAAACTTGTTTCTCAGCCCCCATGGTTAGGGATAAGGCATTCGACCTACCGTTGTTTTACTCAGCTACCGTGGGAATGGCTCTGTGTTAGAGACTCAGAGAGGGCAGAAGTTTCTGCTCGTTGTGAGCTTGCAGTTTCGTCGAGGAGACAACGTATGTATGTTTAAAACAGTTTGGGACGCCTGGCTGGCTCAGTTGGTGGAGTGTGCGACTCTTCATCTCAGCATCGTGAGTTCAGGCCCCACCCAGAGTGCAGAGAGTACTTAAATAAATATATATACTTTCAAAAAATAATAAATAAATAAAGCAGTTTGATGAGTAAGTCCCAAAATGAGGGCAAGTGAGACAGTATCTATGCTGAGAATTAACAACAAAAAGGATCCAGGTGGGTCTGAATAGATGCAGGAGAAATGAGAGCATTTTCATCTGTTTTGTTTTCCACACACACAAACCGTCTTGAGTGAGAGAGTCAAGAACGGCTCCAGCATGCAGATGGCTGGAGACCCATGGCCAGGCTTGCGTGATGAACAGAAAAAATTGACTAAACCATATAAGCTTTAGAGTCTAACACAGGGTTCTGAATCTTCTATTGCCATGAACCCCTTTGGCAGTGGCGAAGCCTCAGAATTATGTTTTTAAATGTAGAATATAAAGCACAGTTGACCTGTGAACAACATGAGGGTTAGAAACACAGTTGAATATTCACTTGTAACTTTTGACTCCCCAGAACTTAACTACTAACAGCCCACTGTTGACCAGAGCCTTCCTAATAACTTAGTCAGTTAACACATATTTTGTATGTTATATGTATTATATACTGTATTCTTTTTTTTTTTAAGATTTTATTTATTTATCTTACAGAGAGAGAGACAGCAAGAGAGGAAACACAAGCAGGGGGAGTGGGAGAGGGAGAAGCAGGCTCCCCACCAAGCAGGGAGCCCCACGTGGGGCTCAACCCCAGGACCCCGGGATCATGACCTGAGCCGAAGGCAGACGCTTAACCACTGAGCCACCCAGGCACCCCATATACTGGATTCTTTAAGTAAGCTAGAAAAAAGAAAATGTTATTAGGAAACTTGTAAGGGGGTGCTTGGGTGGCTCAGTCGGTTAAGTCTGACTCTTGATTTTGGCTCAGGTCATGATCTCAGGGTCGTGAGATGGAGCCCCGTGTCGGGCTCTGTGCTGGGCTTGGAGCCTGCTTAAGATTCTCTCTTTCCCTCTCCCTCTGCTCCCCTCAGCTCGTGCATGTGCGCTCTCTCTAAAGAAAAAAAAAAGGAAGAGAAAATACATTGAGAATGCTGACTGTCCTTATCGAAAGAAATCTGTGTATAAGTGGACCCTTGCCGTTTACACCCATGTTGTTCAAGGGTCAGCTGTACATAGGGTTACAAAGGGAACTAATGGTACTGAAATTGCTCAAGTACTAAACAGATTTATAATATAAACTGTTGTTTATATTAATACATTAAGTGCATTAAAGAAGCAGTGGGTCTGATTTTTATCATTCAGAGTGTGATGAGTGTCAGGATATTTTATCTTAGTATTATATGAAAACTTCTATGACTTCTGCTGTGGACAGAGTCACAAGCACTGCTGATTTTCCTGTGAATTGTCCCCTCCCTTCGTAATTGAAGGAAATGCCAAATTTCAGTAAGAGGTTTGTGAAAATAAAGTTGTACTTTTTTTTCCCACTTAAGCACATGGACCTCCTGAATGCTATACATAGACTCTTTGAGTATCTGTGGACCAGACTAAGAACCTCTAGAAGCGAGATTATATTCTCTTCTGTCTAGGGCAGTGGTTTTCAAGCCTTTTTTTTTTTTTTAATGAACACTTATTTACTCCGTAACAGGTAACATTTCTGAATGCTCTAAAAATGTTAGTTTATTTAATATAACATAACAAACATATAACATGGCTGTAACAATCTTGTGAGGGAAGAATTGTTAATCTCACCTCACAGATGAGGCCCAGAGAGGTTGAGCAATATGCCTAAGCCTCACAGCCAGAAAGTATTGAAGCTAAGATTTGAACCCAGGCAGTCCAGCTCCACAGACTATGCTCTTGACCTCTAGGCCCTACATCCCCTAGAGTTCCCCTAGTCTTAATTTGAAAATGGCTGTGGGATTTTGAACAAGAAGGTGGTATAATGAAGGCGGTGGCTTAAGAAGTTTAAAGTGGGCATAGAGTGGATTGGAGAGGAGGAGAGGTGAGCAGCCAGGAGGCCAGTGAAATGGCCACTGCAGTGTTCCAGACAGGAAGGGGATGACCTTTGTGAGCAGGTGGTGGTATCGGAAGTAAAAGTTGAGGTGAATATGAGAAACTTTTTGAACAGAGAATCAGTCAGGTTTCGCAATGGACTAAATGTGAGAAGTAAGTGGAAGGCGACACGGAAAATTGTGGGAGGCCACTCGGTGGTGAGCCACGTGACCTTCCAGCATCTGAAGGTACCTGGGTTTCAGAGTCTCTCTTCGGCTAAATGAATTTCTGTGGTATTTTTAAGTGTACCCCTGTCCTAGTGTCTTTATTCTTCCTTATAGGCCGGATCAGGAATAAGGCTGAAGTGGACGAGGCTGCGGTTGATGCCATCCTCTCTCTAAATATTATCTCTGCCAAGTACCTGAAGTCCTCCCACAACTCCAGCAGGTAGGGCCCCTACCCAGCCCAATGAGTCCACCCTGCAGGGGCCGGCGGCCGCCCCGCTAGATTCCTTGCTCACCAGTGACTCCTGTTCAGGTGCAGAAGCAAAGTCCTTTTTCCCTTCAGACATCCCTTTCCTCCCTGCCACCCTGCTCTCCAAAAGTACATAAATAGAGATCGGTGTGTGTGGATCAGTTACCCGTATAGAATGAAAATGTTCTGTCCTGTGTGGAGTTTGGGTAGATGTAACACAGTCTGAGAGACAAGAACAGAAAAAGAAAATGCAGCCTGCTACCCAAGGGTTTAAAAGGACAAATTAATTGTTGCTGAGACTAAGTGTTTTCCTGTGAAGGGGTTGCTGTGGAGAAAGGTCTGTTGCCCCTGAGTGTCATGGAAACATGTCCACCCGGGCATGGTGAACCCTCTCGTGTTTAGCCTTGGCTGCTGCCAGCACAGGGTCGTCCAGGAGCCTAAGTGTTTGCTTTTCATTTTCATTTACTCATAAAGGTGATAAATTAATATATATAAACTTCTGAACAAGGTCGTCTGCTACAAATAATGAATTTTACTTTAAATTTTAAATTAGTTTCCCTTAAAATTCCATTTTATAATCAAATGAGGACAGATAGTGCTTAAAGTACATAGCCAATCTGCTTTCCCATGTCCGACTGGAGATAAATCTACTGGGGCGCCCCTCCCTTCCCAGAAAAGGAGTTATGTCACTGTGCACAGACCCAACTCCTTTATGTGGCAAGGGCTGGGAGCAGGGCTGGCCTTTGCATTACAGGAAGACTTCTTATACCTCTGTGTGTTCCTGAAAAACGTGCTCACATCTGTGTTGGAAAGAGGAAGAGGAAAAAGGAGACAAAAAGCAGAAACAGGATTAAAAGTTTGGGCCAGGATTAGTTTCTTTCCATTATTCCCTTGTTACAGTTTTGCATAGAAAAGAGGAAAAAAAGCAAGTGTCTATTTGCTTTTTGCCTGTAGGAGGAGCTGCAGGCGCTGAGAGAGAGAGAGAGAGAGAGAGAGAGAGAGAAGTGGGGGAAGGAATATGAGGGTGTGGGGTCGAAGAGATAAGGAAACATGCTCTGGCCCTGCCTGGCCTAGTCCAGGGCAGAATCCTGAACAATCCGTTTCTCTGAAGTCAGCATTAACCGCATATGGTATTCTCTCCAGCTGGACGTTGATACCAGATATTCAGCTGGTATGCATGTTGCTTTGCAACTATAAGAAATAGATCTGAAATTTCCCTAGAATACTTAGCAAAATACACAGAACAGTGATGTTTGGTTGAAATGCTGGTTGCTTACATTAGAGGAAACTACAAAAGTCCTTTGATTCATACCCAGCCACAGGTCAGATGCTGTAGATTAATTTGGCTTTTGTTAGAAGCAGCTTCTTTAATGAAAGTTTCGAGTTAATCAAAAAGTTGGCTAAAGTCAAGTATATTTAATAAAAAGATACACACTTTAAACATTTTCATTTAAGCTGTATAAATGTACATTAATTTGTCAAGCTCTTACTGTAGGGCCAAGGCCTTTCCTTAAATTGTAGGCTCATTTATGGAACTTCTGATTGTTTTTCTTGCAAAACCACGCCCATAATTCATCATCTGATTTTTAATTTGGTGGAACAAGAACTAGAAACCTATGAAGACTCTAAATGCAAAATCCTTTCAACTTTTTATCGTTGATCATTAAAATTTTATTTTTTGCCCCCCCTTTTTTTTTACATTTATCATATCCAAACTTAACAGCTGTTTTTTAACTCAGCGTTATCACGTCTTTTACAAACATTCAACTTGGGGAGCGCCTGGGTGGCTCAGTCAGTTGGGTGTCCGACTCTTGAGTTTGGATCAGGTCACAAGCTCAGGGTCATGAGCTCAAGCCCTGCATCTGACTCCGTGCTGACCGTGGAGCCTGCTTGGGATTCTCTCTGCCCCTCTCCCTGCTTGCTCACGCTCTCTCACGCTCTCAAAAAAAATAAATAAACAACAAAAAAATTCAACTTAGGGACACCTGGGTGGCTCACTCGGTTAAGCGGCTGCCTTCAGCTCAGGTCATGATCCCAGGGTTCTGGGATCGAGTCCCGTCTCAGACTCTCTGCTCAGCGGGGAGCCTGCTTCTGCCTCTCCCTCTACCTGCTGCTCCCTCTCCTTGTGCTCTTTCTCTGTCTGCTGAATAAATAAATAAAATATTTTTTTGTTGTTGTTTAAGATTCTATTTATTTATTTATTTGACAGAGAGAGACCACAAGTAGGCAGAGCGGCAGGCAGAGGGAGAGGGAGAAGCAGGCTCTCCACTGGTGTGGGGCTCTCCCGATGTGGGGCTCGATCCCAGGACCCTGGGATCATGACCTGACCCGAAGGCAGAAGCTTAACTGACTGAGCCACCCAGGCGCCGCCCCAATAAATAAAATCTTTTTTTTTTTTTTATTTTTTTTAAATAAAATCTTTAAAAAAAAAAGTTCAACTTAGTTTTGTTTCGCACTGAACAAAAATTCCTTTGCCCTCATGTTTCATGGATTTGCCTGATATTTGATTAAAATAGGTGATTATAATAGCTAAAACTGTATAAACAGGGTCAGAACCAAATACTATCGATGCTTGGTAAGCACAGCACTCAGCTCTTGGAAGCAAACCGTCTGGCATGGGAGATACCACGAGTCTAGGATGCTCGGTGCGAAATCCACATCTGTCTTTATGTTTTAAGAATGCGGAGAGCATAAGTTAGTTTAGCAAGTTGCTAAGTGGAATTTGGTTAAGAGAGCTTTTGTTCTATTTGCCTAAGGTTTAATGTTTAAAGTTGAACTTAAAGAACTCCAGTTTGGGTGTGGAAGCACATTTATCTGTGAGAGCTCTTCCGGCGCACCGAACGTGCTGTGTAGCCCACAGGGGCCACTGCTGCTTTTCCTCCCGGTCCTGCTTCTGTGTTACCTCATTGACTTGGGTTTCCCTTCAGTCCACAGCAGCTTCCTACCATTTCCAGCGCTGAGTCACCTGCAGACAGGGTGTTAATGGAGGTGGTGTCCACCATCCTTTCTGTGCCCAGCATTTTCCTAGATTAAATGTCTCAGGAGAGGGACCCATGTCACTGTAAGCTGTCTATCAAATTGTGCCCCACGGAGCTCTCTGTTCACTGTCCACTTGGATTCACTTTGCTTCACGGCACATTTGTCTTTTTTATATATTTTTTTCCTTTTGCTTTGCTCTTTTTTC
>CM052900.1:159778810-159833840 GCA_028534135.1 Potos flavus | reverse complement strand
TGTGCCCTGGCTTTTCCTGGTGCGTGTGCAGTTTCACATACAGCTTCGTAAGTGATTGATAGAGCTCTTCTTTTCTCATCCCATTTACTAACCTTGTCCATTTTATTCTTATGCACCTTCGGCTTTTCTTCTGGGCTTTTCTTCTGCTGGATTACAAATTATAGCGTTACCCCCTTCCTTTCATATGGAATCTCGGCCTGGGTCTTCTGTTCTTCTCTTTGTCCTCTCTGTCAGGAGCTTGAAGGTTTGCTTCTCTGTAGTTCTGCATAATCATTCACTGTTTTCTTGGTTTTGTCCTGTGAGGTAGTAGAGGCTATTTGGGCAGCTGAGTCTGTGAGAAATAGGTTGTTTATTTTTAAACATTTCTCTTTCTGCTGTCAGAGCTGCTCGTCTCATCTATTTATTTTCTTCTTTTGGGGTAGAAAAAAAATCCTGGTTCAGTAGTGAAGGAAGTCTTTTCCCATCTCTCTTCGCCTCATTTAGGGAAGTTATTTGTCATAGGAAATCTAGAAAAGATAGCAATAGCAAGGTTACCATTTGGGAAGGAGCAAGGAGGAATGTAGAAGGAAGCAAAATGTGCGGAAACTTTCTTGCTGAACCGGGTGCAAGCCAGTGGTGATGGAACGTGTGCTGTGCAGAGCAGACCCTTGTCCTGGGGCCTGCGGGGCCGAGGGGATGGTGGGCGGAGCTGGGAGCGGGGCTGTAATTCAGTGCAGTGCTCCCGAGGAGGCGGTGGGACTGGCAGAATGACCGTCAGGTCAGGACTGTGGGGCTTTACCAGCAGCAAAAAAGAAAGATATTAGAACAACCAAAAAAAAACCCAGCTTCTGGGGCTTATAAAGTCAAGCTTCAGGTTCTTATTGAAGCGTAAGATTGGTTTTCATGTGGATTTTTTTGAAAGGTAACAAACAGTAGTTAGCCAGCTTTGGTATTAAAATCATTCTTTCACTGAGACATCAGCTAAGAGTAGCCTCTTATTCTTTTAATTAAAATTAGATTTTCTGTACTTAAATTATTCTGCGTGTTTCCTCTGTCAGGCCTCGCGGGTGTTTGTACCATTTCGAAGGCTCAGCGGACCTGGACTGGGGTGTGAAGACAGGCTTCCAGGCTCCTGAGGACTTGCTTCTTGCTCTCTTTGTTGACTGACAGAGACACTTCGTTAGGCTTTCTTCCCTTAGTTTCTGTCCACAGGCACTTATCCTTTTCGTCTTAATCTCTTTGATTGATCTGTTTTTATGTTTATAGGCAGAGAAGCAGGCTTGTCCAGAAAAAAAAAGGCAGAGCTAAGTGCTCCTAGGTGGTGGGTGGGGTGAGAGATGGGGGGCCTGCGTTTTCCTTCTAGGGGAAGAAGGCTCGACCGTGTCATTAGCTTTCAATATATTGCAAGTGTGTGTTGGTGTAGGATCCGGTAGTGTTACTGATAGAGTACCTGGACCAAGGTGACTTCGCTTCTTCTGGATGACTCCCTCTTGCTTTCTGACCTCAGGACCTTCTACCGTTTCGAGGCCGTGTGGGACAGCTCCCTCCATAACTCTCTCCTTTTGAACCGAGTGACGCCCTATGGGGAAAAGATCTACATGACCTTGTCAGCGTACCTCGAGGTGAGGAGATTTTGAACCCAAATCACCACAAATGGCTAGGCCTGAACAGTGGGCAGATTACCACAAGAAATAAGGAGGAAAGATTCAACTGATTTTTTTGTCAACGGCTTGCTACTGTTCTAATTGTATTAGCTTCTGTTCTTAGTTTCTGTGTAATCACAAAGTTCTATGACAGGGTGCCTGGCTGGCTCAGTCAGAAGAAGTGTGTGACTCTTGATCTTGTGGTCGTGACTTCGAGCCCCATGTTGGGTGTAGAGATTACTAAAAAAAATAATAAATAAACGTAAAGAAAGTCATATGGCTTCTATTATAACTTCAGTTTTAGTAACGATATGACTTTCTTTAAGTTTTCTTAAAATCGTACCTTCCGTGAAGAAGGAAACTTCGCCTCTTGTTTTTGCAGCTATGGGCAGAGCCTAGTAGTGATTAACAGCATAGACCCTGGAACCAGCCTGTCTGAGTTCGGATCCCTGTGCTGCCACTTACTGCCAGCATGTCCTTCCACAGGGACTCTCTCTGTGCCTCAGTTCCCCCATCTCTTAAACGGGAGTAATAATGATGGCATTTACGTCAGAAAGGTGTAGAGAGGTCGTCTACAAAAGCATTAGAACAGTGCTTAGCACATAATAAATAATAACTATTTGCCATTATCTCAGAAGAAAGTTTTTTAAAAATTTGGGGAAAATAAAGCAGCTTCAAGGACTACGCCCTAATCTTGCACATACCATGTGCTGAGCTGCTGTTGAACTAACTGGTAGAGCTGAAATCTTCCAGCCCCCACCTCCGGGACCAGCTCTCCGACTCTGCTAGTGCTCAGAGTCCTGCCACAGGGGCTCTGTCTGCATTTAAATGGAGCCTCCTCCTTTGTGCTTTCAGCTGGATCACTGCATCCAGCCGGCGGTCATCACCAAGGACGTGTGCATGGTCTTCTACTCCCGGGACGCCAAGATCTCGCCGCCACGCTCTCTGCGCAGCCTCTTCGGCAGCGGCTACTCGAAGTCACCAGACTCGTAAGTGTCCGGGACAAGTGTAGCTTCCAGCTGGTTTGCCCACTTCAGACTCAGCAGAGCCCCCGGGGTCCCCGGCTTGCTGTTTCAGGGTTGGCTTACAGCCTGAGAGCGGGAGTGTGGTAACTTCCAAGTGTTGGCATTTACTGAAATACTGAAGGATGCGTATGTGAAGGAACGAAGCAGTGTAACATTGGGAGCTCTCTCAGAACAGTTCTGCAGGGACTGACTGTTCTTTCAGAAGTCATTCATTCTAACTGATCACCACTGGGATTTTCTTCTTTTAAAGACTTATTCCTATTTAAGGTACATACAGGGGTTACCTGTGCCTCACTATGCGGCCTAAACAATAAGTGTTACTAATACGTGGAAGGTTCAGTACCTTCCTAATCACATGCCCCTGAATTCGATGCTCACCATTTCATTCTTGTAGACTTTCCTCCTCATCTCTAGAGGCTCTTGTGGTAAGGCAGATTTTTAATTTTTATATTTGTATTATACGCTTTTGGGTTTATCATTCAATTTTATTCCTTCTGTTGAAATAATTCAAAAGATTGGGATGAAAACAAACTCCTTCTAGGAAAAATACACTTCTTAAGTTCAGAATAAGAAAAGAAATAAGAAAAGTCTATAATTATATTTGAGGGTGGGCTGCAGTCCCTACAGCAGTGTTTTTAAGTAGAAGGAATTGAGATTTTCCCGTTTTTGTGCTGTAAGAAGTTAAATAGTTGTTTGTTTTAATTCGAATAGCAATCGAGTCACTGGAATCTATGAACTCAGTTTATGCAAAATGGCAGACACGGGCAGTCCAGGTAAGCCCTTATGGATTGGGGAGGGGATAGTTATTTTTGCCTGTGTTTGGACTATATTATGTCAAAAATCTATCCTACTCGTGTAGGATAGATAGAAAATTTTTTAGAAACCAGGTATATTTTATAAGCTATTTTTTTTGGTGGTGATGAGAATTACCTTTTTCTGAGTTACAACACTGTTTGGTTTGTGACCTGCAAAACAGTTATAAAAACTGTATTGAACAAAATGTCACGAGATTGCAATATATTATAAAAAATTTTGAGTATATTACAATGAATTTGGCTTGGCAAACTTCATAACCATTTCCCTTTCCATGTTAGCGCCAAAGGTATCTTGGCAGTGTGACTTTATAGGTGCTGTCAAGCTAGAATTCGAACTTCCTGTGCTCTAGGAAGACATTATTAAACTGAATCTGTACTGTGTCCTTTTTGGTGTCTCTTTGGACTACTGCTGTTCCTCTAGCTTGGTGGCTTTTGCATTTCTATGTTTATAAACTGGAACATGGACAAAAGTCAGGGTTTTTAAAGAGCATTTGATTAAGGTGAGTTTGAATCGTGGGGCGCCTGGGTGGCTCACTGGGTTAAAGCCTCTGCCTTCGGCTCAGGTCATGATCTCGGGGTCCTGGGATCGAGCCCCGCATCGGGCTCTCTGCTCAGCAGGGAGCCTGCTTCCTCCTCTCTCTCTGCCTGCCTCTCTGCCTACTTGTGATCTCTCTGTCTCTGTCAAATAAATAAATAAAATCTTTAAAAAAAAAAAAAAAAAGGTGAGTTTGAATCATTTTAGAGAACACGTATGGAAGAAGGTCAGGTCCCACAGGTAAGATTTAGATTAAAAACAGAACTTGAATATGAATCCAAGTCCCAATAGCAGCTAATTATAGTGTCCAGATACTTCCTTAAGAAAGTTTCTTAATTAACATAAATTTGTATCTTTGATATGTAAAAACAGTATAACATTTTTAAAAATTAATGGGAAATGATGGGGCTGAAGCGGCCTGTCATCTGCAATCCTAACCTTGCTCCTGCATGTGGGGTGTGGGGCGGGGGGAGATGGAGAGGTGGTCCTTTCCTACTTTATTCATAAGGGTGTATTTTATATATTTGGAACCATAGTGCACAGACTATTCAGTATTTCTATATTTTCACTTAACACAATAACTTGGGCGTCTTCTCAAGTTGCATTACAGTCTTCATAGTTATCAAAGAGTGTAAAACTCAGTTTTAAAAGAAGTTCAGAGAATTCCTTTAGGGGAAAAGAGATGGATATTTATTAGTAAATAAAATCCCATGTATCTTGACTAAGTGTCTTGGTTTGCCATGTATATGAATTATTAGTTTGTTTTGAGTTAAAAATGGAATCACATTTTTCTCTGAAAAAAAAAAATTGTTTCCTCTTGTCTCAGGCATGCAGAGGAGGAGAAGAAAAATTTTGGATACGTCAGTGGCATATGTGCGAGGAGAAGAGAACTTAGCAGGCTGGCGGCCCCGCGGGGACAGTCTCATTCTTGAGCACCAGTGGGAGTTAGAGAAGCTAGAGCTCCTCCACGAGGTATCCAAGGACAGGAGACGCTCAGATGAACTCTTGAGCATGACTCCCAAAGTATCAGTCACACGCTCACCTTCTCTGTGTGATCTAGGCTTTTCAGCTTTCAGTCATGATGGAGGCATATTTTGCTTATTAAGATCTTAATGAGCTTTGGGGTGCCTGGGTGGCTCAGTCGGTTAAGCGTCCAGTTCTTGGTTTCGGCTGAGGTCATGATCTTGGAGTCGTGAGATCGAGCCCTGTGTCAGGCTCCTTGCTTAGTGGGGAGTCTGCGGAAGATTCTCTGTCGCTTTCAGTCTCCCTCTGCCCCTCACCACTCTGCTCATGCCAGTGCGCGCGCACACGCGATCTTTCTCTCTCAAATAAATAAATCTTTAAAAAAAGAAAATCTTGGGGCCCCTGGGTGGCTCAGTCAGGTCCTGGGATCGAGCCCCGCGTCGGGCTCCCTGCTCAGCGGGAAGCCTGCTTCTCCCTCTCCCACTCCCCCTGCTTATATTCCCTCTCTCGCTGTCTCTCGCTCTGTCAAATAAATAAAAAATCTTTAAACAAAAAAATCTTAACAAACTTTATGTTTGCTGAGGCAGCTGTGTTGATCTTCTTAGGTGGAGAAAACGCGACACTTCCTGCTGCTGCGTGAGCGACTTGGTGACAGCATCCCCAGATCCCTGAGTGACTCGTTGTCCCCCAGCCTCAGCAGTGGGACCCTCAGCACCTCCACCAGCATCTCCTCTCAGATCTCTACCACTACCTTTGAAAGCGCCATCACCCCCAGCGAGAGCAGCGGCTACGACTCAGCAGACATTGAAAGCCTGGTGGATCGAGAGAAGGAGCTGGCTACCAAGGTGCGAATCCCCTCTTTGCTGAGACGCCTAGGAGCTAGTGGGGTTTTTCATTTTCATCTTTTTTCGAGGGCCTCTGTTTCAAGGCCTGTACTCACTGTGAACACAGAAATAAATTAAGACTCCATTTCTACCCTTAGCGAACTCACGGGTGACTCGGTGACAAGCATGTACTAGAGGTCTGTGTCTGGAGTCTGGGGGAGCCACAGGAGAGGCCTCCACGGGCTGGTGCTGGTGAGCTGAGCGTGGAAGGCTGCGCCAGCGGAGCCGCGTAGGCTACACTTCGACGCTAGGGAGTCACGTGGGGAACGTGCGGAGGGGCAGGACCAGATCTCGCAGGACTGGGGACTGGACTAGAGTGCAGAGTGTCCTGGGGGTGATGCAGAAACATTTTAAACAGGTATTCGTGTTTTAGGGAGATCAGAAAGAGGGCGGGTTTGGGGTGACAGAGACTTGAGGCACAGAGAGCTCTTGATTGCGGTGCTCTGGATGAGAGATGGTGTGGGTGTCAGCTGAGGCAGGAGGCCGCAAGGTGAAGAGGAAGAGTCGTCACGGAAGAGACAGTGGGGAGGTGGAGTTGGCGCTCCTTGTCGCCCGGGTGGGGTGGGAGAGGGCAGAGAGGTCGCTGAGGATGACGCGCAGGCATGTGGTGTCTGGGCAGCTGGCCCACAGTGGAATATAGAGGTGAGAGG
The DNA here is from genome assembly GCA_028534135.1 of Potos flavus. NCBI lineage: Eukaryota > Metazoa > Chordata > Mammalia > Carnivora > Procyonidae > Potos > Potos flavus. The sequence continues at coordinate 159,827,346 of CM052900.1, read as the reverse complement.
GGTTTTGTGCCATGTGGTTTCAGTAACCGAACGGTCTTCTAGTCCGTTTAGAAAAATAATGTCCATCCAGAAGTCTCCCTGGCTTGCAGTACCAGGACGAATGGGAAGGGGCGCTGTTGCGTTCTTAAGCACTTCTGAACTGTGGCGTTGGCAGCTTTTGTCCTCTTGAGAATGGCTTTTTTACCCACTTAATTTCTCTTCGTTAGGCATATGCCAGGCTGCCATTGCTAAATCAAATTCTTACTTCATTGTAGAGCTTTTGGGGCCGCACCTGGGCTCCACCGTGGGTGTTAGCCTGTTGTGTCCTCTTCCTGCCTTGCATGGAGGGCTTCACTGAGCCGCTGAAACTCACGCCTTCCTCTCTCTTCCCTAGTGCCTGCAGCTTCTCACCCACACTTTCAACCGCGAGTTCAGCCAGGTGCACGGCAGCATCAGTGACTGTAAGGTGAGCCGCTCCGATTTCCCGTCCCGGGTTCCCTGCTTTGAGGTGGCCTCAGATGCGTGTCACATTGGGTCTGAGGATGTAAGACAGATCTGCTCTTGTGTTTTATTTAATTTCTCGGAGTCAGAACACTGACTTCTGCAGATAAAGGCATTCCCCCGTGTCTCTTAGAGTATTATCACATGGGAAACATTTTGGCTTTTCCCCGAATCCCTCGGGGAAGACCTTGTAGGGACTGGTATGTCACTGTGTGACAGGACACCAGAAGTCCTGAGGTTCTTGGCGGCTTTAAATGTTGTTGCCTTCAGCAAAGACGGAGGCGAACACTGAAAGAACCTCTGCGGTGCTCACTCAGTTCTAGGCCTTGTGACCTCCTGGCTCTTCCTCAGATGCTCTTCCTTCTTCCTCCTTCCTGCTCAGGTGGCCTTTGCCCCCTTGCTGTCCCTTTCCTCGGAACAGCCTGCTTCCAGATGTTCCCGTGATTGGCGCCCTTATCTTGTTCATTTTTCTGCTCAAAAATCAACTCCTTAACCACCCTCTGTAAAGGCAGCAGCTGCCCAAGGCTGCCTGACCTCTCTCCCTGCTGTGTTTTTGCTCTAGCACTTCCCACCACCTGACGCCGTGTTTTATTCAAGTATAGTTGACACACCATGTGAAATTAGCTCCAGGCGTACAACGTAGTGATTGAACGATTCTGTACCTTACCCAGTGGTCACCACACAATAAGCGTTGTCCCCATCTGTCACTACTCGATGTTATTACAGTATTATTGACTGTATTCCCTACGCTGTACTTTTCGTCTGCGTGACTGACTTATTTTGTAACTGGAAGTCTGTACCTCTTCATCCCTTTCATCTGTTTCCCCCATCCCCTCACCGATCTCCCCTCAGTTTGTTTCTGTACTTAAAAGTCTGCTTTTTTTGCTTGTTTTTTTGTTTATTTGTTTTTTAGCTTCCACATATAAGTAAAATCATGTGGTGTTTGTCTTTCTCTGTCGTATTTCACTTACCATAATACCCTCTAAGTCCATCCGTCTTGTTGCAAATGACAAGATCTCATTATTTTTATGGCTGAATGATATTCCGTTGTGTATATAGACCACATCGTCTTTATCCATTCATCTACCAGTGGACACTTGAGCTGCTTTCCTATCTTAGCTTTCGTACATAATGCTGCAGTGAACGTAGGTGTGCATGTATCTTTTTAAATTAGTGTTTTCATTTTCTTTGGGTAAATACCCAGTAGTAGAATTACTGGATCGTAGGACTACCTGACACTTTGCAAATTGTTTGTTGATTTGTTTGTTGTCTGCCTTCTCCACTTAGAACGTAAGCTCCAGGAGGGCAGGGCCTCTGCCATATTCTTAGAATAGTGCCTGGGCACTATAGAGATAGGCTCATTTAATTAATGCAGGACAATCACAAAATAAAAAACCAGCCTTGCCTCTTTTGTAAATGATTCCTAATGTGACACTCAGGCCATAAAGGATTTGTAAGTCATTTTCGTGAATGACCTGCAGCAGCAGATACATGAACGTGAGGTCACTGGGTGTCAAAGCTCCTTGTTAGAGAGGCATTTTGGGTTTTCAGCTGAATCTCACTTGCTGTCTTCTGTTTGCCTCCCCAGTTGTCTGATATCTCTCCTATCGGACGGGATCCCTCTGTGTCCAGCTTCAGCAGTGCAACCCTCACTCCTTCCTCCACCTGCCCTTCTCTGGTAGATGCTAGGAGCAACTCTCTGGATCAGAAGTAAGTACCCTAGTTTACTTAAAAAAAAAAAAAAAAAGTTAAAAGAGGCGCCTGGCTGGCTCAGTTGGAGGATGCAACTCTTGATCTCGGGGTTGTGAGTTTAAGCCCCACGTTAGTGGTAATGATTGTAATGCATATATACATACATACATACATACATACATACATACATACATACAAAAAAAAAGAAAAGAAGCCTCAATTACCCAGACTTCACTGAAAGAAGCTAGCCTAAGAGCCAAAGAAATAATAGCCTTCCTCTAGCTCCAATTCTCTGCTGGGGGCAGGACCACCCTTCACGCCAGCTCTCAGAAGTATATGGGAGCCTTTTCTGGATATCACAGTCCCAGGGAGATGCTCCTGTTCCTTCTAACACCATGTCTCACCAACTTTCTGCATGAAAACCCTTGGTTCCTCTCCTGAATCCCTCTCCTGCTCGTTTCGGCCTACCATTCCTACTCCAGCTTGGTTCCCCGGTCCTATCGGAGCAAGTCCCCATCTCGGGGAAAACAGTTTAAAACTAGTTTGGAAAATATATTTTGATGGCACAATGAAACATATTGGTAAGAATGATAGAGACAAATTTAGTCTAGATCCAATGAATTCATCACTGAAATCACTTGTTTATGATTCACCATCACACTCCTGGGCCCGTATCTGTTCATCGTGCTCACCTGTCAGAACCCAGCTGGGTATCCAGCCGTCTGTCTCACTGCACCCACATGGCCACAGGTGAGTGTGGCTGAGAAAATTACACAACTGGGTAATTTAATTAATTTGGGATGTCATCAACTATAGCATTATTTTATGTGCCACTAAGAAAGAAAAAAGCACTGCCAACTAAAATGTGGCCTGTCATCAATTGTAAGATGCACCCCAACTTGAGAAATGGTGAAGTATTAAAACAATGGGTTTTATAGAATTGGTGAGATACAGTTCCTCAGGCTAGGCTGCTCTACGATCACTCAGTGCAGAGCGTAGGCGCTTCTGCTCACGTCGCGGTCCCGGACTGCTCTCTGCCGGTCGTTCGGGAAGCTAGCTTCTTCCCGCTTGTTTGCTTTCTGTGCCAGCCCCCTGTGGCAGTGGTTCTCAGATGTCAGTGCACACCGGCATCCCCTGGGAGGCTTGTTCAAGTACAGGCGGCTACACTGCACCCGTCGCTTCTGGTTCTGTAGGTCTGGGTTGGAGCCCAAGAATTTGAATTTCTAACAAGTTTCCAGCTGAAGTTGTTGCTGCTGGTCAGGGATTACACTCTGAGAACCACCACCCTAGCTGCGGCCTTGGAACAAAATAGAAACACGTAACGGAGTGGAGTTGATGCCTCAGACACTTCTGTTCAGAAGGTTTCAGAGTAGGAAGAGGGACGTGTGACTTGGTGACTTTTGTAACTTCTAAAGGATGACCCCCATTAAAGTTGCAATCAACTTTCTGACACCCGCTTGTCTTCTCAGCCGAGCTCTCTGCCACTGATGTTTGCAAGGCGCCCGCTGTTGAGGGGAGGGCTTGTTCCTCCCAGTGAGAAGGGTGTACACATTATGCATTGACCTTGTTGAAGCCCCTCTTACCCCTAACCTTTCTCTTTTAAAGGACCCCAGAAGCCAATTCCCGGGCCTCTAGTCCCTGCTCAGAATTTGAACAGTTTCAGATTGTCCCAACTGTGGAAACACCCTATTTGGCCCGAGCAGGAAAAAATGAATTTCTCAATCTTGTTCCAGATATTGAAGAAATTAGACCAGGGTGAGTAGCATGTTGACCGGGGATAAAAGACAAATCGCAGTACTTGACTCTCTGCTCTCGTACCCGAGGTGCACATTACTGTCTAATGCCAGTGGGATCTGGGCTAGAGAGCCGGGCTGGGTTCCTGCCCCACTGTGTCCCGTCAGGCACGTCACCACACCGCAGCGTGCTTGGGGGTGGTACTTTGTGTTTTTTTGCTGTGTTACTTTAGCAGAGAAGATGCGAGGCCAAACAGATCTTTGGCCTGTTTTGTTCATCCTAGGGACTGGGCCTCAGTGAGACATATTTTCATGTTCCTCAGGCCATGATCACTTTCTTTTTGTAAAAAACTAACCACTGTCATACTGTCCTTTTTAGCTCCGTGGTCTCTAAGAAAGGATACCTGCATTTCAAGGAGCCGCTTTACAGCAACTGGGCTAAACATTTTGTTGTGGTCCGTCGCCCTTATGTCTTCATCTATAACAGCGACAAAGACCCGGTGGAGCGCGGCATCATTAACCTGTCCACAGCACAGGTGGAATACAGCGAGGACCAGCAGGCCATGGTGAAGGTCAGTCCGGCTCTCTTGGCTGCTGATTGCCACCTGCACCCTTCCCTTCCGAGTTCTAAACTCTGTGGTGTGGTGTGGCATCTCTTCTGTGTGTCTCGTCTCCCCGAACCTTCAGTATGAGGTGCTGTGCGCCCCGGGCCTGTGGCAGGGTGGTCCCCGTTGTCAGCAGCCGTCGTAACTCTCCCGTCTCGCTGCGTCTCTTTCAGACACCTAACATCTTTGCCGTGTGCACAAAGCATCGTGGGGTCCTTTTACAGGCTCTCAATGACAAAGACATGAACGACTGGTTATATGCCTTTAACCCACTCCTTGTTGGCACGATACGGTAAGAAGTTGTCCTCATGTTTCCTTCTTCTCCTTGGCTTTGGTCAATGTAAATCAAGAAGGAAGTCTTGTTCCCAAAACGTAGGTGGAAAGTAGAGGAAGGACAGCAGTAGAAGTGTGGTTGTGATGTGGTGAGACCGCCGCTCCTCAGAAGGTATTGCCTGGTGCCTGAATGGCTGGGGAATCTGGTCACATTTGCACCCAGTTCATGTCCTGCTTTGATTTTTTTTTTTTAAGATTTTATTTTTTTTTAATTTTTTGACTGAGTCAGGGGAAGGTGGCGAGAACCTTCATGGTCTCCCGGTATTGCACCCTGTGATCCAAGCCTCCGATCCTGTCAGGGGCTTGTGTCCCAGGGGCCCCCCACAGCTTACTTACTTATCCAGGAGCCCAGAGACCTGGGCCACGAGTGCTGGAGGGGAAGAAGCTCAAGGAGGGGACCGAGGAGGAGAGAGACCTGTGAGGGGAGACACATCTGGACCCAGCTTTCTAATCCGTCCTCTTCCTCTGTCACCTGTAGGTCCAAACTCTCCCGCAGATGCCCCAGCGAACCGAAGTACTAAGTGACTGCTGAGCACCCTCACTCGCCCGTGAGAGATAAAGAAAGTGTTGCCTCTCACTTCTCTCTGTGATTCTTGGTGGCCCCTCTCGTGTGTAAGCCTGTGGAATAACTGCTTTCCCTCCTGTCAGCACTCTTTCTAGCTCTCCTGGTCCCCGTCTCCATTGCTCTGTACCTTCTCTTTTTTCCTGTGCTGAGAATCTTGGTAGTAGCATGTGGCCTAACAAAAGGGAGAAAAACAAACAAAACAACAAAAACAACCCAGAGGGGATCCAGTGAATCTCCAGATTATTTTTTCGTGTCTTTTGGCTTCCTTTTGTATGATAGGTCCCCATTATGACCACCTGTGACGTCTGTACTGCTGTCTTTGGATATCTTTGTCTGTTTTTTAAGACAACATAATACTTTTTTTCCTTTTCTCTATTCGTGATATCACTTTAAGTTTGGGTGGGGGGGTGGCTTAGAGACTATGGGAGGAAACATCTGGCTTTTTTTTTAGAACCTAAAAGGAAAAAAACTTACCTTTTCCCTTTCCATCTCTTTTTGCCATTGCTAATCTCTGCATTTTCCTTTCAGGGAAAAGGTGGTCGTGAGCTTAGAAATGGCACAGGTGGTTCTCTGGAAGTGGAGCTTGTTTAGAACGTAGTTACGTGGTTTTCTTTTAGTGGAAGAGAGAAGGGAGGACTTCTTAGCGGGCCTGGAGCAGTGGCTGCCGCTGACCTTGTGAGAAGGGAAGGGCCCAGGATATTACCAGTGGATTTGCGGGAACCGTGGGATGTGACGTTGGGTCATGAAGGGGGGGCAGACAGGGTGAGGATAGTTCCTCCCAGCAGGCGCTCCTGTGAACCTCTTTTCTCTCAGAGTTTCTCATTTCTCTTCTTGGCGTTAGTGATGGTGGTACAGTTTGGAATTAGTGCAATGTCATACACAAATGTCCCACAAGGGGGGAGAGACTCACGTTCTGCTAATGAATTTGATGGTCATTGTTGTCATTATAATTATGGTAATGCTGAGTAGTGACCTTGTGATTGTTGTAGCTCCCTTTGAGCAAAGAAATGTAACTTTCAAGTATAGACTTGGAAGTCTCCCTCTGAATCCAGCGGTCATTTCCAATGATCCTTGTCAAATTGAAAATGCTTTCAGTAATGCTTCTCCTCCTATAATCATAAATAAGCAGACATGGTAGGCTTTGCCTTCTGGATCCCGGGATTAAAACCAATCCCCTCCTACCACTGAAAACCAAACAAACAAAAGGACACCTGGGGGCAGAGAAGAGGCACAGCCAAGCCCTGGCCCAGTGGCTGGCTGCTGCCTCCGCCTTGCCTTCACGGGATGTGGAAATGCTGCCAGAGGAGGCAGCTCGGGGCTGACAGTCTCCTGCTCTGACAGAACAGGGTCCTCTGCAGCCAGACGCCATCATGGACGAAGATGAGATACTCTTTTTCTTTCAGCTTCCAGTAAGTTTTATAGGAATGGCCTGGGGAAAAGAGGGCCTGCAGGTTAATTCAGTGGCTTTGCCGGTTGACCTGGGGTATTTTGTACCATCCTTTACCTCCCTCAGACACACCTCTGTTGGCCATCCCTCAGGCGTTCAGGAAAGTATCTGCCCTCTCCCACCTCGTGGAGAATGAGGGTCTCCAGCCTTGAAGTTGCTGCCTTTAGGGTGGGGGGGACCAGCTGACGCTCTGCTTCAGGCAGCACGGGGCGGGGGCTCGCGGCCGCGGTGGAGTAGAGCTGGGCAGGCGCGTGTCACAGACCCTTGCTTCTGACCTCCTGGCGGGGCGCATCCCTAAGAACAGGTCTTCTGGCTTCGGCAGAGTTGCCTTGCAAAGAGGAGGGAAAGGGAATCATGGCGAGCTGGAAAGGAAGGATAGAAATCTCAGGCTGTGATCTTAGCTGAAAAGTGATCAATAAAAACTCTACAGTAGGTTTTTTTAACTTCCTTCCTCTCCTTAAAACATAGGTCAGTAACTGTGATGTTATTTGTTTTCTAAGCAGCACGTGAGGTTTTTAATGTCGTTCGAGGTCCCTTCGTTGTCTGATGGACATTGTATGTCCTTCTGGCATAGACTCAGATCCAGGGTCTGTTGGTGCTTAGAGACCGCTGCTGGACCAGAGTGAAATCTGATTGCAGGGAAATGAAGATGAAATCCGAAGGTCATGTTTTAGAATGAAGTTACAGGTGCCGCTGCTGTTTGTCACGACATCTGACAGAGGGACCCATGTGCATGACAGAGGGAGGCGGGGGGGGCTGAGGGGGAGTCAGATCATGTGATACACTGAAAGGACGTTTGGTTTTTCTTCTAACTCAAAACTGGCTCGGGAAGTCTTTGCTTTGGAGGTGTCAGAGATGAGCGCTGGTGGCCCTGGACTGTTGGTGACAGCCCTGGGTGGGAGCGCCCCCGCGGAAGCGGGACGGCCGCGCCCGGCGGGCGTCTCTGGCGCAGGTGCTTTCCACCGTCTGAGGACAGCCCGTGTCGATTCCCGCTTTTCCTTCAGCGGCCCATGTCCAGATTGGAGTTGGAACGGTTTCGGGGTTAATGTTCCCTTTCTGGACAGATCCACCCCCACTTCAAAGCTGAGAGAGCATTTATGGCAGGAACTACCCATGAGGCTTCCGCTGAAGCCATGGCGGCAGGAAACTTGCTATTTAATATTACTATATTAATATTAGTATTTAAGGAAACTACCTTTTGAGGGTTTTTTAACGTGCTTTTTTTCCCCCAAAAGCACTCCTTTAAACAAGCAAAAAACAAAAAGAAAGAAAGCTCTGACACAAATGAAGGAGAAATGAGTGCTAGTTAAAAGTAATCATGTCCTCCCCTCCTTCCCCACCCTCCTTTTTCCTGCCAAAGCAAAACATGACCTCACAGCCCACACCAGACCAGCGCCCACAGCCTCTTCACCTCTGCGCCGGCCTGGGAGTCAGCCAGCTCTCGGGCCGGGCTGTGCAGGGCCGGCCAGCTGTGCACACAGCCGGGGGCGTGGGGAAGGGCTGCTGCTGGCAGCGGGGTGGGCACCCAAATCCTAGCGCATCGTTAGACACCCAAGCCATCACTGTGAGGGGAAGGAAAACGATTTCTCCCGCCTAAGAAACCACTGTTGTTTTACGTTTTTTCCCCCTTCAGCTGCATTGAACTTCTACAACTACTCCATATTTTCAGTGGGTTTTTCAGCTCTTTTAAGATGAAGGAATAAGTTAAAGCATTGTGAAAGATCTTTAGGGATCTAAAAATGACTTCTCCTGGCACATATTTCAAAGCAAAGACTTCGTTGCCTGCTGCTTGTTGTGATTTACAGGGATATTTAACTTTTTAAGGTATTTGTATATTTATACAGCTGTGATTAGTTGCACATTGGATTGGGGAAGAATGGATGACCCAGTGCGTGGCAGCTCCGGTACGCTCCCTTTTCCTCGCACTACGTCCACGCGGGTCCTCCAGGACGGGGTCAGGGCTTGTCGGTCTGTTAGACTTGGGTCCTTCGTTTTGCTTTGGGTTCCCTTTCTGAAATGTGATTGTTAACCTGCTCCTTAAAAAGAAGACACTAATTCTGCTGCTGCTCTCGGAAGGTTTGCCGAATGTACTTGCAGGAGGACTCTGGTTCGTGCATGCTGCGGCTGTCCGCCGTGGCCGGTCACTGCTCACCCAGTGTGCGGCCAAACCGTGACTGTGTGGCAGGGATGGACTGATTGTGCTTCCTTAGGAGATGAAAATGTCAGCTGAGAGATTCCCTGCGGTTGTTCAAAAGGCTATTTATGAAATTCGGATTTGAGCCCCATGAAATCTTAGGAAAGCCTCTGATCATTTAAAGAATGAGAGTTGATGCAAATTTCACGTTAAAAGCTGTGCTCAGAAAGTCCGAGCTGAGGTTGGTCTCTTGCCAAACCCTGGCTGTTGCGTGTCGTCTTCATGTCTTCAAGTTCCCTTTTTCCAGGCTGCACATTCTGGCATCAGTTCGTCCGAGGACTCCATCGGCCTTCTCGCGTGCAAGGCGCCACCCGTCGGGATTTCGGGTCTCTTCTCACCATCCGCGTGCACGGCCACGGAACCCGTGGAGCACACGTGGCCTTTTTGAACCAAGACTTTGCAAACTGATCTCTCCCCAGTAAGGAGTTGAGCACATTAGCAACAATGTACATTATTAATTTCAGATTTTCATTTTCATGTTTTATTATGTAAATATTATCTGATGTTTGGGGCTTGAGTATACAGAATGTAAATATAGTTCTTGTATTTGTACTAATTCTGGTTCTTTTGCTGTATAGCCTTAGATGTGCAATGCGGACATTATCTAACTGTGTATGGTAACCTTGCATCACGGAACTCTTAGTGAACGAGGTAAACATAATAAACGTACAACCAGTGCATCGGAAGGCTCTTGACATGCGTTTATTCTTGCCTCCTTTGAAAGGTATTTACACGCGATTTCTTCTCTTGACTTGCAAAGATAGTACTGTGGTGTGACCTATGTGTCCTTTTCCTATCATGCAGAGTAGGGTTATTTTAGAGCCAGATGCTATTTCTTTGTGCTCTTTCTTTGAAAATGCTTTCCTCCCAAGAGCTCTCTGGGCTCTGGCGAAGCCTCTCCTATGTACCTGCCAGTGATTCTCCCGTGGTGGTGTGGTCTTTCTGGGTGGAGAGGTGGGCTCACGCACCCTGTCTGCTGAATTTGACAAGTTCCCGTTGTGAGAAGAGCAGGAGCAGGGACCGGTGTCCTGGTGATCTGGGGGTGGGGAGGGGGGAGGGCAGAAGACGGGAGGGAGCAGCGGCATTCAGACAGAGGGCGGTGATGGGGTCAGTGCCCACTGAGCGCCCACCCATGCCTGCGCCCACGGTGCGATAACTCAGCAGCAAACAACATGCCCCAGCATTCTTGTCCCTTTGAGGAAGGACCTTTGTGTCATGAATGTGGAATGTGGAATGTCGAGTGGTCAGTGACAGACCACATGGCAGCTGAATGGAAGGTGAGAAGGGATGGGAGGGCGGCATCCTTCTAGACCTCGTTGTCAGGGCAGTCCTGTGTCGGCAGAGGACTTTTGAGCAGATCCTTGCATGAGGGAATTGATACGCGTGCAAAGCCTGGGCAAGGAGGTCTCCAGGCAGAGAAGCTAAGCCCTTGGGGCAGCAGTGTCCTCTGTAGGGCCCAAAGATGGCAAGGGGGCCCGTCTGGGTAAGGGGGAGAGCACTAGAGCCATGGCGGCAGCAAGTAGCCAAAGACCAGGTGGATTAAGGCTTAGGTAACTCTAATTTCCTTAGTGCGAAATAGGAAGCTAGTGGAGGGTTTGGGGGCGATGAGTCACATGGTCCTATTTGTGTTTTCAAAAGCCCATTCTGACTGCTGAGTGAAAAACAGCCTGTGGGGGTGTGGATGGGGGACTCGGGGAGGAAGGGAGACGAATAGGAAATTGTCACCCAGTGTCCCCAGGGGAGGGTGGCAGCTGGGACACAGGTAGGAGGAGCAGTGAAGGTGGGAGATGTGGTCAGATTCAGGATATTCTAACGTCAGAGCCAACAGATTTGCCGAGCCACTGCGTGTCATCGGGGGGAAAGATGACGAGGGATATGTGCCTGAGCCTAGAGAATGTGTTGCAATTGCCTTAAAATGAAGAAGATTGGGAGAATGGGGTGGGGGGCGTCGCTCAGTGAAGGGTTTGGTTCCGGTCACGTTCACTTGGAAACCCGGACGTTTGCATGTGACTGTGCAGCCGCCGAGGCAGCTGGGTTCCAGGGGAGAGGTGGGGCATTCGGGAGTTGTCAGCGTGAGGGTGACAGAAGGGCAGGAGGCGAGGAGGCCGGGGAACGAGTAGCCTGTGAGAGCCAAGGCTCGGGTCCTGGAACACCGCCACCAGGACAAGTCAGGAGGGAGAGGACGAACGCGAAGGAGGGCCCGTGGAGAGAGAGGGACATTGGCAACCAGGTCGAGGACGTGTTGAGGATGGAGGCAGTGGGAACTGTGTCCAGTGCAGCTGTGAAGGTGAAGGTCAGAACCGAGCAGCGACCACAGGTGTTGGCAACAGGGAGGTCTGGGACGTTTGAGGGAGCCAGAGACTACCATCCCTTCTTCCCAATTTCGGAGCCAGCCAAGAAATAATAAGGCACATAGCAGATCAAAGTAATCTCCTTGATTACTATTAAAGGTTCTATTAGAGAACGTGAGGATTAGAACGCTGGTGTCCCAGACTCCCAGGTGGCCTCACTGAACAGGGATTCTGGCTTGCCGTCTGGGGTGCGGCCCAAGATTCCGCATTTCTTATCAGCTTCCCAGGGGGACGCCAGTGCTGCTGTCGTGGGCCGCCTCCTCCGAGCAGAAGTATAGAGAACAACAGACTATGTCCTTGGGAGGCAGGCAGTCTTCTTGGAGGGGAGGAAGTGGCCAGGCCGTCCGTGCTTTCCAAATGCGCACTTACCACTTCTCTCCAGGGGTCTGCGAGGGGCTGGCAGGAGTGGGAAGGTTCCAGTAATGGAGCCCACTGCACATGGGAAGAGACATCAAGAGTGTCTCTGCCCTAGCAAGGTCATTGGTGAGTAGAGCAGCATTGTCTTGAGTGATGCCAAAGAAAGCCTACCTGGGGTAGGTTCAAGGGAAAAGAGGGGGAGAGGAGGTTGAAATAGTACAGATAATTCTTCCAGAGATTTGTACCGTAGAGGGGAGAAAGGACAAGGATACGGAGTCAAGGAGAGGTTTTTGTTTGAAAGGAAAGAGCTTTACATACAGACCTGTGTATGTTTGCGTGTGTGCGCGTGTGCGCGCACAGACTGGATGAGTGAGCAGGGAGGGAATCCTGGCACGGGGAGGAGAGCAGCGTGGAGAGCTTTGCGAGAGTCGTACCCTGTGGGCTGGTGCAGCGGCGCTGGGTCTCAGCCCCCCAGGGGCTCCCGGAGGCGGGGCGCGGCGGGCGGCAGACGGCAGCAGCCAGCGCTGGGGGCGCGCGCAGGGCCTCTGGTGGAGGCTGCAGTTTCTCTCCGTGGGCCTCCTCAGCCTTAGAAGGTGAGTCGGCTGCAGGGGTTATGTCGGGCCACGCCGTCCTGAACCCCACCGACTGGGCGCTGACTCTGACTTAGTCTTACAGAGTTGGTGTCTCCTGCAGCCGGACCTCGTACAGGCTCGTGGACGCTTGGTCCCTCACCAGGGTCGCTCTCCTGAGAGTCGCCGTGTCTCTCACAAAGCTGACCTCCAGAACGTCGGGAGGTCCCCGGAACCGTGCACATTGAATGCATTACTTTTCTACCTGGAATTTCTTGTCACTCCACTTGCGGTCGGGTTCCCTTAGGAGCTCTCTGTTTCTGCACAGTGCCTTTGAATTCGGCTTCTCTGAGTACGTCACCTGCTCGCTCCTCTGGCTTTTGAATATGTGGTCTCCTGGTTTTTTTCCACAACTGCTCTTTCTACCTAGCCAGCGAACGAGTCCTTCGAGTTCGGTTGCAGGAGTTCGAGCAGGCGAGTGGCAGAGCTGGGATTCTCAAATCTGCCCCAACTAGTACGTTTGTTAACTTAGACACCCTCTTAAGTAAGTCTAACAAAGGATTCTGCTCTGGGAGAGTTGCATACAAGAGCTGTTTTTGTAGAATTCAGAGTCATGCTTTGATTTGGGATTTGGGGATTTAGGGCAAGGCGAAAAGTTAAGGCGAATAATAACGTGAGTTGACTTACTTAAGCGTTATAAGCTAAGCATTTGAGGATTTTCTAAAAACTGAGGGTCAGCTTACTCTGGCCCCAGCAAGCCTTGGCTTTACTCTGTGGGTCTCTGGGAGAGACTTGCCTTTCCGCCAGCCCAGTGCTTGTGTGCTGGCCTCAGCCTCTCAATTACCAACGTTGTGGCTAGACGAGCCCCGTGGTTATTTTGATTGCAAGGTGCCCTTCAGCAGTAACAATCAGGAAACTGGGAAAAAATAACAAAACAAAGTTTACTATTTTTGCAGGACCTGGAAATTGCCTGGCACTCCTGGGGCCACCCAGCAAGGTCACAGTTAGAGAGAGCCCCCAGGCCTGGGGTTCTGCTCTTATTAGGGGAGGAGGGGATCCACGGTTTAGCTGGACTCACTCTTTTTTTTTTTTTTTTTTTAAGATTTTATTTATTTATGTATTTGTCAGAGAGGGAGAGACAGCACAAGCAGGGGGAGAGGGAGAAGCAGGCTCCCCCCTGAGCAGGGAGCCTGACGCAGGGCTGGATCCCGGGACCCCGGGACCATGACCTGAGCCAAAAGCAGACACTTAACAGACTGAGCCACCCAGGCGTCCCTGGGCTCACTCTTTATTGGTGAATTTAAAACAAAAGAAGGAATTTAAAGGGAGGAAGAACAAACAAGTGGCCCAAATGGTCAATTCATCAAGATCTCTAAAACAGAGGGGCCTGGGGACTTGGGGAGGGGGGCTGGCTCTTCATCTAGTAGCCTGGCTGGCAAGGTGTTTTCTTGAGAGCGCCATCAAAGCTTAAGTGTCAGGTACTTAGAAAAAAGAGCAAACCCGACCGTCACTGTCCTGACGCCTGCCTCTCCTAAACCAGTTTGTGCTAGTTTGCCAACAGTCCTGGGAAACAGCATTTTTTGCTGGTTGTTAGCACCTTAGCGAAGAAATGGGACAGCTATGCTGCAGTAACATTAGTATAGAAGGAAAAATAAGGGTAATCCAAATATCTGTTGGATTAGATATTTAAACATATTTGCCTAAAGCGAGGCCTGTTCAGTAATAACTTGGGTGTGTCCAGATGTTTAGTCACATTGACTCAGCATAATTTTTCACGCTTGCCAAATCTCAGACTAGAGCAATCAATTTGTTCCTGCGGCAAAACAGGTGGTGGGCTTTCCTTGCAGCCAAGCCCCACGGAAAGAGGGGAGCCTGGCAGCAAAGCTGAGAGGTGTGCGGGCACTGAGGCCCTCCTGAAGGGAGTCACTGTGTCAAGTCCCACCTGTACAGTTTCCCGAAGGGCTGTTTGTTCTCCAAAACTAGTCACGGAAAGGCCATTTCGATTTAGCTTTCCTTTTAAAGTCAACTAAAGGTCACTAATATGCAGCTCACCCCAGTTTTGCCGGGGAAACGTGTCTCTGTGAGCCTCCTGATGATGGAGGGCCTGCTATTCCCATGAGGACAGAGGGCTGGGCTCTGCCTTCGCCGACTTGGCCTGAGTTCTGCTCTGCCTCTGGCTGAGGAAGTCAGCTTCCTTGTGCTGAGTCTCCTTGTCATGTTAGATAATAATGGCACCCTAAGGGACGCCTGGGTGGCTCATTCGGTTAAGCATCTGACTGTTGATTTCAGCTCAGATCATGATCTCAGGGTCATGAGATCAAGCCCCATGTTGGGCTCTGCTGTGCTCAGTGAGAAGTCTCCTTCTCTCTCTCCCTCTGCCCCGCCTATCCCCATGCGGTCTCTCAAAAAAACTAAAACAAACTATGTAGCAATTTGAAGTTTGCAAGGAACTTTCCTATATATTCGCTCACTTTGCTCTGCCCGCCCTGGGAAGGCGCCGGGACAGACAGGAGGTGGTCCTGCAGTCAAGGACCCTACAAACTTCTTCTTCTTCTTCTTCTTTTTTTAAATAAACTCTGCCCGGCATGGGGCTCAAACTCACAACCCCAAGATCAAGAGTCACATGCTCTACCAACTGAGCCAGCCGGCGTCCGAAGGACCCTGCAAACTCTTATTAGGCCCTGGAGAAGAACAGGAATCGGGGGAGGTTCCTGATGCCTTTGTCCTCTTCAAAGCTTCCCTGTGCATGCTGTGCTTCTTGGTGGCTCTCGTCCTCTGTTACGGGCCTGTGGGACCGAAGGCAGCCTGCAGAAGACGAATGCCAGTGGAGCCCGTCCCAGCCCAGAGTCTGTTTCAATTTGCCTCCAGATCGGTGTCTGGAAACCCCCAGATCCTGACCACTCTCTGGCAGACTCAAGGTGGAGGCCCTCACAGCAGACAAAAGGACAGTGCTGCGGAGGGACTGATTAGGAAAGTCAATTAGATCTTTAAAATGTATTTGGCTGAATTTTTATTTAACAGATTTGGTGGCAGCAGTGGGACCCGAAGCAAACGTCCAGCAGCATTTGGGGACAGCGAGAAACTGGTGTCATTCCTGTGAACCGCTGGAGTTCCCGCCTTTCTCGCTGTTTCCAAGGGCTATTGGAGAGTTTCTCCTGGATCTGAGCTCTGCCCTTCCTGTGTTGCGGCTCCTGATCGAATCAGCTCTCCTTTACAGGGCAGGGCGGTTTGAGTGGCAGAGAGTTATGCCCAGAGCCAAGCCCCCGGCCCTTGAGACCGCAGGTCCCCGGATGGAGAACCTCCGCGGGTGTCCGCGGGTGTCGGTGGTGGTGCGCATGGGGCCGGCTTGCGGCCGATACTGTAACATCTCTCAGTTCTGCCAATGCATTAAGATGCACACGTTTGTTTGGCTGGTTTTATAGAGATAAAGGCTCCCTAGTGGGGATCGCAGAAGAGGCCAAAAAGCCATAAAAATCGGTGGCCCAGGCTGAACATTTAGAGACTGTCCGAGCGCTTGCCACCTCCAGAAGATTCCCGTGATAGGACTGAGTTGGTCACGAACAGGTTAGATTGCCATCAGGTCACCCACCAACCTCAAGAAAACTTCGTGCAACGAGGTGCGCCCTCAAACACACGGTCTCGGCCTCGCCGCACACCCCGTCAGGTACCAGTTCGCCTCCGAGAAACCCCAAGTCTTAGCTAACAGGATCCCTAAATTCCGAAGAGTCACACGCTCCACCTCTCAGCACACCTGCTGATTTTATGTCTAAGAACAACAGAAGTTTTTCTTAGAAGTTGCAGAACTCGCAAAAACAGCAAAATCTCTCCAGGCTTCTTTTGGGACCTGAGGAATTTGGCTCGGGAACCGTGAGGCCAGAGGCCCCAGAACAAGGCCAGACAGAAACGTGAGTTGCCCCCCATGGGCTGCTGGATCCGGCTGTACAAAACTGGGACTTAACTCCATTTGCAGCCAGGGTCCTACGGAGCTGCCACAAGCCCTCGGAATTACAGCCTAAAAACACAATGGCCCCTAAGGGGAACATTCCAATTAGAAAAGAAGTACCCTTGGAAGCAAAGGTTCCCAAATTAAGCCAAATGGGACACCTGTTCTAAAAGATTTTAAAACCCCAAAGTGGTTTTATTAAAAGATTCATTGCAAGAGGCTAATGAAAAATTGCAGAGGTGAGAAGTGCCTAAAACAAAGCCTAGAAGACTGATAAAGCCCTGCTCCCCTCTGTCCTTTCAGAGCTCACTCTACTAAGCCTCTGAACGGTTTCTCCACTCTGAGAGAACTACAGAACTGTAAACAGAAGTCCACCAAGGGAAAGGCCTTGCACACACACCCCCATCTACCTTCAAGGAAGGGCCCCGACACGAGCCCCTCCAGAGTTGACAGAAGGAAGGGATTTTCTGGTAAACGGCCAAGGGGAAACTCTAGTAGACCCCAGAGCCAGCAGAGGGGATGCTGGAGAAACTGGCAGAAGCCAGCGAACGGCGGAAATTCTTACCAGGATCAGCTCTTCTGAATCCCTCTGCAGTGCCCAGTTGCAGGGGGGAAATTTCGTGTTGTCCCTTTCCAAATCCAGACCCACTGGTCATTGATCCTCTGTGTCCCAGCTGCTGCTGCCTCGCTCTTCTCGTTCACACAGCTGGGCTTGGCCTACCTGCTCGGGGCTTGCGGTTGTGTTTCTTTCTGTTGGCTCTCCTTGGGAGTAACTCTGGATCTCGGGAAGTTCCTGTCCTTTGCACCCTCTTTGTGGACCGTCTTACACCAAAGGGGGGATTATTCAATACTGCCAGAAATATTTAAAATTAGAACTATGTACCCAGGGATGCCGGGGCGGCCCAGTTGGTTAAGTGTCTGCCTTTGGACCCTCATGATCTCAGGGTCCTGGGATTGAGCCCTGCCTTGGGCTCCTTGCTCTCAGTGGGGAGTCTGCTTCTCCCTCTTCCTCTGCCCCTCTGCCCAACCCCCCCCCATGCCCTCTCCCTCTCTCAAATAAATGAATAAAATCTTACAAAAAAAAAAAAAAAAAAGAGCTACGTACCCAGAGGGGAAAAAAGCAAAAAAAAGCAAATTGAGATAATGTAGTGGGGAAGGTGGATGACCCAGGATATCATTTAAGGTACAACCCAATTGTTTGAGGAACTGAAAGCAACTGTCTTTATCTTTCAAATCTTTACAGAACTAGAAATGCAGCTCTAGAGGCAATTCAAAGTTCACCTGTTCCTTTCCCAATCCCCAAACTTCCCCTAATTATCTTAAACCACTTGTAAACTACTGGCTTTAAGAAACCAAAGTTCTTCTAGAGGAATGTGCATTCTTTCTTTGTCCCTCAAACTTAACACATCTTAGGACTTTGAAATGCAAACACAGCCCACAATCACCTGAGATTGAAGGGAAGGGGGGGTGGGGGGAAGAGGCCTTTTAATAATATAAACTGCTAAAGGGTTTTCGTGCCCAAACTCTGGCACCTCTTCCTTATGGTCAAGTCCAAGAACAAAGACAAGTCTTGAAAACCTTCTCCGCAAATGTTAGAACGACAGGGTCCCTGCATTGCCTGTGTGTCTATACCTACATATGGTACAAATGTGACACTTTTTCTACCCTCGGTAGGATTGCTAAAATTAATTTGTCAAGAGCTCTATTTAGTTGGACAAGTGCTTGTCAGGATGGGGCGTTCTAAAATTCTCAGACACACGGAAGCTAATCCAAATGCTCTTTCAAGTTCATGTGATCTGGGAAAATATTCAGTTCCTGGTTTAATTAAAGTAGACTGGTCTCTAGAGTTATCAGCATTAAAATTAAAAGTTTCATTCTGCCTGAGTTTACTGGAAGTCAAATAGGTTGATATCAAGATCTCTTGCACAAAATGTTTTTTGTGTCTTTTTTAAATAGTTCGGAAGAATGATGGACTCTGATGTCTCATAAAGTTTATATGTACCCATAAAGAGCTTGGTAACCTAAAATCTTAAAGTTTTGCTGAGTTGGGTTAAATGATGAATTAAGTTAAATTCATTAAATATGTAGATCATTTCCAAATAAAGATATAATACTAAAATATTAGTCACTGAACATAGGTTTATCTACTTTTGGCTTCCTAATTAACAGAGAAACTACAGATAAATTTAGGTCGTTAGTAAACGTGGGTTATTTATTTGGGGGGGCGCCTTGGTGGCTCAGTTGGTTGAGCGGGCAACTCTTGATTTCGACTCAGGTCATGACCTCAGGGTCCTGGGATCGAGCCCCACATCAGGCTCCCTGTTCAGTGAGGAGCTTTCTTCTCCCTCTCACTCTCCCCCTGCGCACGCTCTCTCTCTCTCTCTCAAATAAATAGACAAAGATTTCTTGGGTTTTATGTTTTATTTTTTTTTACTTTTGGTCTGCTTAAGTCTTTTTGACCTGGAACATTCCAAAGGATTTGTTCAACTAATCGGCCTTATTTCCTATATTAAATTGCATGGAAAGCATTGTCAAATAAGAAGCAAAACTTAATTTTCTTTGTGTCGTATTTGTACGATGATGGCGGATGCGGATAAAGTCCATTCTGCTTCCCCAGTAATGGCCCCTCGTTGCCGGACTCGCCATCCTGATGTCTGGGTGACACGGCAGCAGTCCGCCCCTGAATCAGAGGAGATGAGGGGCTGGCCTGTGTCTGTAAATTACCCGGACCGTCAGGGCCTCGGGGAAACCAGGGCGGCACTTGGTCCTTCCCAACTCCCAGCAAACCCCATTTTTCCGTTCCAATCCTTCACCCGCCATAGGGTATTTCAAATAAGATGACTCCAGTTATAGATAGACATTGGTGGAGAAGCTATTACAGGAATAGTCTACCTGCAGTGTCTACTTGTCGGGTCCGTAATCCTGGAAGAGCTCTTTGTTCCCGGAGGCCCCCTCCCTCCTCCTCCTCTTGGATACTTTGAACGCCTGCAGCCGGCCCGTGGGTTTCCTCCTAGTATGAGTTACCCATACGCCCTTGCCGTTATGTATCTGTTTTCCAGGTGGGTGAAAACCTTTCCCTGCCTCTTGGCTATTGCCCTCACAATGGCAAAGAAACTTAAAGAATGTGTTTTTCACTCGGACAGATCTGTGATCTCCAGTGATCAAGGCACCCACTTCACTGGGAAATCACATGAGCCTTAATGAAAACCTTGCAAACTTCCTGACATTCTGCCGGTGTGCAGCCTTCTGTAATCTACTGTTAAGTCTCTAGTGTCTCCCACGCAAGCCTGTCACCGAAGTTCCAGAGGTCTTCCCAGATCCCAGTTCAGAGGACCCTGCGGGTCCCAGCCTAGAGCCTGATGAGTGGGTATTCTGCAGACGTGAGCAGTGCAAACAGCCCTCGAGCCCCGTCGGAAGGGACCGTAGCAAGTGCTGCTGAAGGTGCCCCTGACACCTGGCCCGGCACAGACGCTGCAGACCTCTGAACCCAAGCGGCAAGGAGGAGGATGCCGCGGCAGAGCGCTTGCGCCCGGGCCACGGGGTCAAGGCTTCTTACTTCAACCATAAGAACGTTCTCCTTCGTTTCCTTTCTTTTACCCTGGCTTTGTGCTGGAAAAATAATGCTCTCATCTCTCTCTCCCAAGCCACAGCTAAGGGGAGGGGCGCAACCTCAGGATTTATTTCAGGCTACGGGAAAATCAAACCCTGCTCCTGACTTTCACAAGCAAAATCAGACATCTCATTGGTCAACTCCCCTACCAGGAGGCTTTTGTGATTCAAAAAAGCCTCCCTACTTCTCCCTACTTTCCTGGTTAGGGATAAATGTATGTGAGGGCTCTAGGATCGGGAACTTCTCTGCTCTGAAAACGGCAGCAAAATCTGCTTCCGAAGTTCAGTAGCTTTCCGCCAGCAATCCTAGGACTTTCTGGCCAAAGTAGTTCTTGGTAATAAGATAGGCCTTGATGGTCTTCCAGCGGAGCGAGGAGGTGTCTGGCCAGCACCACTCCTGCACCTGGATTAACACTCTGGGAAGTCAAAACAGGAAGTCACTGAGCAAGACACTTGACCAAAAGACTGCCTCCTTCAGCCGGGGCTTTCTTTGACTTACTTGATTTTAGTTGGGTTCTCAGGGACCATGGCTTCCAAGTGTACACCAAACATTGGAAGTTACCTTGCTCGTAGTAATCATAATCTCTTGGGTATGTTACGTTCTCCTAAAAGCTTTACATGCACGTTTGCAGCCACCAACCCACGACAAACGATCTCCCTGAGACCAGAACGTCAGAAAAGGAATAAAGAGGACAACCAACTTAAAAATTGTGCACCTGAAGTCGTAACCTGTGACTATCCCAGAGATTAAGTAAAAACGTCACGAACTGTGAATCCCACACAAAGGATCGACAGAAGCTTCGAGAAATAGAGCAGTAGCTGAGAGTGGCGTTAATGCCTTAAATTTTGATCATATCTCTTAGCTAAGCTGAGAGTCTGATCAAAAGAGGGAATTGGTTGTTTTGTTTTTAAAGACTTTATTTATTTATTTGACAGAGACACAGCAAGAGAGGGAACACAAGCAGAGGGAGTGGGAGAGGGAGAAGCAGGCTTCCCACAGAGCAGGGAGCCTGATGCGGGGCTCGATCCCAAGACCCTGGGATCATGACCCGAGCCGAAGGCAGATACTTGACTGAGCCACCAAGGGACCCCAAAAGAGGGAATTGTTAAAGAGAAACCACAGGCCTGAAATGGTGGCCCCTAGGTTAAGGCCCCAAGTCAGTAAACAATACCTAATCTAACTACAGTTTCGACCCTCCGCCCAACCCCATCCCCAAATGTGTAACCTTTAACATGAGAATTTCCTGGCCAGCATTAGGAAATTTACTGATAGGCCCCTCTGTTCCCATTAGGAGGGTAACCTTGCCTAAAACAATGTACTCTTTGCGAACAATTTCCTTCTTTTCCACTCCCTTCTCTACCTTTAAAAGCCTTTCCTTTTCTGGGTAGGGGGATAGGTTAGCCTGGCGATGGGTACTAAGGAGGGCAGGTGTTAGAATGAGCACCGGGTGTTATACCCAAATAATGAATCGTGGAACACGACATCAAAAACTAATGATGTACTGTATGGTGACTAACATAACATAATTTAAAAAAAAAAAGCCTTTCCTTTTCTGTAGCCCTTTGGACCTCCGCTCTACTTGCTAGACAGGATGCTGCCGATTTGTGAATCAATAAAGTAAATTAAATCTTTAAAATGGACTTGGTTGGGGGCGTCTGGTTAGCTCAGTCAGCAGAACATGCAACTCTTGTTCTTGGGGTTGTAAGTTCGAGCCCCGCCTTGGGTGGAGAGATTACTAAATAAATAGATAGCTAGATAAATAAATAAATAAAATGTACTTGGTTGACTTTTTGTTACTTAACAAATCCAAAGAGGAACATTTCATGGTGGTGAGGGATCGAGGAAGATATAACCATCAGGAAAATGGTTATCAGGAAGATAATACATCAGCAAGATATAACCATTATAACCATTATCTGCATCTGGCATGGGGCATAATACGTGAGGCAAAGACAAGCGGAAGGAGAAGCGGGCAACTGAAAATTCATGATAAAAATTCTCAGCAAATGAGAAATAGAAGAGAAATTTCTCAACATAATTAAAGACATCTATGCAAAACCTAAAACATGATACTTAGTAGTGAGAAACTGATGTTTTCCCCCTAAGGTTGGGAACAAGGCAAATATATCTCCTCTTATCACCTCGACAGGACAGTACACTCCTGGTCTCCAGTGCAAAAAGCAAGGAAAGAATTAAAACTGTTCATTCACAGATAACATGATCACAGATGACAAGGCGTTGGGACACGGCAGTCAATGAACAGCAATTGTGTTTCTACGTACCAATAATGAACAATTTAAAACTGCTCACAAGAAAGTCCCATTCACAATAACACCAAAAAGAGTACTTGGAATTCAGTTAATAAAAGTGCAAAGCCCCCTGCACTCAAACTAGAAACATTGCTGAAGCAAATTAAAGAGGATCTAAATACACGGAAACATTGTAACATGTTCATGGCTTAGAAAACACAACATCCTTGAGATGGCCATTCTCCCCAAATTAACTATAGATTCAGTGCACTCCCAATAAAATCCCAGGGTGCTTCTCTGTAGAAATTGAGACGCTCATCATGAAATTTATATGAAAATGGCAAAGGACCTAGAATAGCAAAAAAAAAAAAAAAAAAAAAAATTTGGATAAGAAAAACTCCTTGAAGAACTTAAATTACCTGACTGTAAAACTTACCATAAGCTACAGTAATCAAGGCAGTGTGGTGCTGGCATCAAATCAGTGGAACACAATAGAAAATCCAGAAATGCACATTCACATTTGAGGTCAACTGATTTTTTACAAAGATTCCAAGGCAACTTAATAGAGTCTTTCCGACAAGTGTTGCTTGAACAATTGGATATCCATATGGAAAAAATAGGAACTTAGACCCTTACGTTACATGTCATATAAAAATTAACTCAAAATGGATCATGGATCTACATGTAAGAGCTAAAATTATAAGAATTCCAGATGAGAATATAGAAGAAAATCTTTGTGACCTTGGGTTAGGCCAAGATTTTTTGGATATGTCACCAAAAGCATGATAAATTGAATTTCATCAAAATTATAAATCTTTACTCTTCAGAAGACACCATTGAGAAAATAAAAAAGACAAGCCCCAAACTGGGAGAAAATATTTGCAAATCATATATCTGATAAAGAACGTGTATTTAGAATATACAAAAACCTTTAGAATGCAATAAGACAAACACTCCTACTTCTTAAAAGAACAAACAGGCAGAAGTAGGCTGTACTTATTGAATGGCTTTTAAAGACTAGAACATGGAAAGGAGGAGAGAATTAACTTTATAGTTGGGGAAGCTGGACGGACACCGCCTCGGCTAGTGGTTAGTAGTATCATCCCTGTTGAAAGCCTGTACCTCTGACGTGATATCAAGAGAATGGCGCTTTGCCTCTGTCATATTCTGCCACAAAACCCACAACCCCAGTATAACCATGAGAAAAAGCATCCAAAAAAAAAAAAAAAAGTCCAAATTGAAGGACCTTCTGTAAAATACCTGACCAGCATTCCTCAAAACCGAAGGTCATGAGGGGCGCTCGGCTAAGTCAGGAGCACAGGACTTGATCTCGGGTTTATAAGTTCAAGCCCCACGTTGGGAGTAGACATTTCTTTTTTTTTTTTTTTTAGATTTTTTTAGATTTTACTTATTTATTTATTTTTAGATTTTTTTAGATTTTATTTATTTATTTATTAGATTTTTTTAGATTTTACTTATTTATTTGACAGAGAGAGAGATCACAAGTAGGCAGAGAAGCAGGCAGAGAGAGAGGGGAAGCAGGCTCCCTGCTGAGCAGGGAGCCCGATGTGGGGCTCGATCCCAGAACCCTGGGATCATGACCTGAGCCGAAGGCAGAGGCTTTAACCCACTGAGCCACCCAGGCACCCGTGGGAGTAGACATTTCTTAAGAATAAAATCTTTTTAGGGGCGCCTGGGTGGCTCAATGGGTTAAAGCCTCTGCCTTCGGCTCACGTCATGGTCTCAGGGTCCTGGGATCGAGCTCCGAGTCGGGCTCTCTGCTCGGTGGGGAGCCTGCTTCCCCCTCTCTCTCTCTGCCTGCCTCTCTGCCTACTTGTGATCTCTCTCTCTGTGTCAAATAAATAAATAAAATCTTTAAAAAAATAAAATAAAATCTTTTTTTAAAAAAAATTGAAGGTCATTAAAAATAAGAAAAGACCAAGAAATTGTCATAGCCCAAAGGAAATAAGAAGACAAGATAACTAAATATAATGTATCCTGGTTAGCCCCAAACAGGAAAAATGCATTTGTAGAAAACACAGTTCTAATGAAGTCTGGAGTTCAGTTAATGGTGTGTTTTTTTTTTAAGATTTTATTTATTTATTTGACAGAGATCACAAGTAGGCAGAGAGGCAGGCAGAGAGAGAAGGGGGGAAGCAGGCTCCCTGCTGAGCAGAGAGCCCGAAGCGGGGCTCGATCCCAGGACCCTGAGATCATTACCCGAGCTGAAGGCAGAGGCTTTAACCCACTGAGCCACCCAGGCGCCCCTCAGTTAACGGTATTATACCAATGTTGTGCTTTCTTAGTTGTGACAAATATGCCACAGTGATGTCAAGATGTTAACCACAGGGGAAACTAGGTACAGCCTGTAAGGTTACTGTCTGAACTTCTGCGACTTTTTAAATAAATCTATTCTAAAACTTATTAAAAACGAACAATGAAGGGGCGCCTGGGGGACTCAGATGGTTAAGCCTCTGACTTGGTTTTGCTTCAGGTCATGATCTGGGGGTCATGAGACTGAGACCCTCATCGGGCTCAGCACTGGGCGTGGAGCCTGCTTAAGATTCTCTCTCTCCCTCTCCCTTCCTGCTTCCCTCTCTCTCTCTAAACAAAACAAAACAAAACACCAAAAAAAAAACAAGGAAAAGATTTGAATGGATATTTCATCAGAGACAATATGTGAGTAGCAAATGAGCATTTGAAAATATGCTCAACATCATTAGACATTAGGGAGATGCAAATTAAAGGCACAGTGAGATAGCCCTTCACAGCCACTAGGATGGCTGGAATCACTCAGACAGCACCGAGTGCTGGCGCGGATGTGGAGAAACAGGAACCCTCCTGCGCTGCCCGTGGGAATGGAGGACGGGCGGCCACTCTGGAAGTACCTAGCCCGCCCCCAGAACTTAAGCACACACCACAGGAGCCGGCTCCGGTTCCGCCGAGCGTCTACCCAAGAGAAATGAAAACAAGCCTGCACAACGATTTGTATGTGAATGTTCAAGATTTATTCTTTCTTTACTGCCCAACTGAGAAATGATCCAAATGTCCATCAACAGATAGACAAATGACGCGGAGAGATTACGCACAACGGACTACCACTCGGCAATAAACAGCAACGTACCGTTCATTTGTGCGGCAACATGGGCAAACCTCAGAAACGTGCCGAGTGAAGGAAGCCGGAGGCGAAACATTACATACTCCAGTCCTACGAAACTTCTAGGACAGGCAAAACTACAGAGACCGGAGGCTGCCCAAGGCTGGGGGGTGGGAGCAGAGGCTGACAGGCACAAGGGAACATTTTGGGGTGACGGGCGGTGGTGAGTGTCACGCTGCTGTATAAATTAAAAGTCATCCAGCCATACACCTACCACCTAGGGATTGTATGGCCCATAAATTACACTTCAAAAAATCTTTTTTTTCAGCTTTATAGAGGTATGGTAAGAAATTTAAAATTTACCTCCTGATGATTTGATATATATACACACTGTGAAAGGCTACATCCCATCTAGTCAAGGCATCTGTCACCTTACTATTTGCATTTGTACGTTTCTTTGGGAAAACATGTAAGTTCTATCTCAGCAAGTGTCAATCATACAATATAGTGTTATCAAGTATAGTGACCGTGTTAACATTAGATCCTCAGAACTCGCTCATCTCCTAGCTGACAGTTTGTATCCTTTCACCAGTCTCTTCTTATTACCCCCACTCCCCTATACTTCAATAGATCTTTTTTTTTTTTTAAGGATAGTCCTATGAAGAAGTTGTGACACATATATATTTTTTTTACATAAGCTCTATGCCCAACATGGGGCTCAAACTCACGATCCCAAGATCAAGTCACAGGCTCCACCGACCGAGCCCACCAGGCACCCCAGCATATGATTTTAAGCTAGCATGCCAGTAGAATTTATCATTCAAGCTAGAACAATTTTGAGAGTGAGAAGGATTGCTACTAAAGCTATGCAGGAAAACAGATGTGAATGAGGACTGTTCCAGATATCTGCATGAATTGTACCCCTTTAAAAAAAAAAAAAAACGATATAAACCAGACATTTGACAGCAACAGTTAGCGAGTGGCCATCTGTTGTGTGTAAGGCACAGGAAGGTGATACAACACACAGGAGCGAGACAGACATGGTATTTCTGCTGGTGCACCCTACTTAGGGTCCCCTAAAGGGATGTAGGGCAGAGGTAATGACTATGGGGAAGAGGATAGGCTGCCGGGGATGATACGCATTTGGATGAGGAAGACAGGTATCGTGCGATTCAAACAACTCAAACAATGGAGCATTTTATCACCAGCAGAGTGAAAACTACAGGAACCCCTCAGAAGCCTTGTAGGAAGCTGCAAAATGGCTTTTCTGCTTCTATCCCCAGAAGCGTGCACAATGAAGCCTGGGAGAAATGCTTTGATTCAATCCTATTTTCCACTACAGTTTGCATCTCTTCTGTGTCCATTCCATAAAAAAGACAGAGGCTAGCATGTCCCTGTTTGTGTCATTTCACCCTAGAGCTACCGTCTGAGGTTTTGTCCTTCCTGTTTTACACATGAAACTCTTGAGACTCAATAACTTGCCCCAAATTGCACAGCTAGAAAGAAGTGGAACCAGAGCGAGCTAAGGACAGTGTGACACCAAGACCCATTCTTCCCCTTGTCTATCGAGCAGCTTCCAAGAAAGACATTCCAGACCATCCAAGCAGCCATCCGGTCTGACTTCTGCGATCTGGTGTTGTCCTACCACTGAATCAGTCTCTGCACCCCAGGGTCCACGGAGAGGGACCTTGGAGAGCATCTAATCCGTCCCCAGAGGGCAGTTCTGATGTATGTCTCTGGTTAAGCCAGTTTAGGCTCTCTCAACCCCAATTTCCTCCTCTCTAAAACAGGAATTGGGCTAGATCCGTGGCTCACAAACCACTTCTCCCAGACCCTTTTATATTCTTAAAAAGGACTGATGATATAAAGAGCTTTCATTTATGTTTTATCAATATTTACTATTTTAGAAATCAAAACTGAGAAACTTTTGAACAGTTTCCCAAAACAAAAGGAAAGTTAGTGATACGTGCCATTGTTTGGCAGTTTTTAAATCTAATGTCTGGTTTACTGCAGTTTAAGGCAGCTGAATTCTCTTCCTTGTTTCTGCATTTAATCTCTTCCATATCACATGTCGCAGAGCCTCTAGAAAATTCCACTGGACGCTTGTAAGAGAATGAGGATGAAAAAGGCAAGTCCGATCTTGATAGTGCTATTGAAATAGCTTTGTGCCCTCTTCTCCCCGAAAGGGTACCAGGGACCTTCAGGGTCGTGGACCACCCTTTAAGAACTATTTCAAAAGGTGGCCCAGAGACCATCTGCAGTGAGAATCACAGGGATGATAAAACACACTTCCAGGCCTACCCCAGATCCATGGAATCAGAGTTCATATTTATCAAGCTTCCTTGCACACTAGAGTGTGGAGACAGTTAGGAGAGCCCCAAGATTCCTGCGAGCCTGGTCCATCCAAAACTACAAAGTCGCCAAAGCTGAGGTTAAGACACAGGTCCCTGAATCTCAGCGGTGACCAGTGGCCCGTGATGGAAGCAGCCGTGTCCTCCCTGGTTTTGCCTGCTCCGTCACCTCCCCATCTCCATACTCACTTCCTTCCCCCTGCAGGGAAGTATTAAGGGCAGCCAGGCATCTTGCTCGTAGCTTTAAAATACATTCTGGGGCTCCTGGGTGGCTCAGTCAGTTAAGCGTCTGCCTTCGGCTCAGGTTATGATCCCAGGGTCCTGAGATCGAGTCCCTGCTCCCTGCTCAGCAGGGAGTCTGCTTCTCCCTCTTTCTCTGCCCCTCCTCTCATGTGCTCTCGCTTTCAAATAAATAAAATCTTTAAAAAAGAGCTACTGTTCCTCTTTAAAAAAATAAAATACATGCTGGGCTTTATTGGCAAAAGTAAAAAACACAAGAAACAACAGGTATTGGCAAGGATGTGGAGGAAAAGGAAGTCTCTTGCACTGCTGGTGGGAATGCAAACTGGTGCAGCCACTCTGGAAGACGGTATGGAAGTTCTTAAAAAAATTAAAAATAGAGCTACCCTATGATCCAATAATTCCACTACTGGGCACTCACCCAAAGAATAAGAAAATACGAATTCGGGGGGCGCCTGGGTGGCTCAGTTGGTTAAGCATCCGACTCTTGATCTCAGCTCAGGTCATGAGTTCGAGCCCTGAGTTGGGCTCTTTGCTGGGCAGGAAGCCTACTTAAAAAAAAAAATGCATTAATTTGAGAGGATATTATGCCCCCCTATGTTTATAGCAGCATTATTTCCAATAACCAAAACTATGGAAGCATCCCAAGTGTCCATCAATAGATGAATGGATGAAGAAGAGGCAGTGAGTAAATATGAAAGATATATCGGAATCTTACTCAGCCTTAGACTGAAATCTTGCCTTTGCAACATGGGTGGATCTAGAGAGTATAATGCTAAGTGAAATAAGTGAGTCAGAGAAAGACAAATACCATATGATTTCACTCACATGTGGAATTTAAGAAACAAAACGAAAAACAGAGACAAATCAAAAAACAGACTCTTAACTATAGAGAATAAACTAATGGTCACTGGAGGGGAGGTGGGTGGGGAAATGGGTGAAATATGTGGAAGGGATTTAGAATATACTTATTGTGGGGTGCCTGGCTGGCTTAGTTGGTAGAGCATGTGACTCTTGGGTCATGAGTTCAAGCCCCTCGTTGGGGGTAAAGATTACTTTTTAAAAAAAGGTACACTCATTGTGATGAGCACTAAGTAATGTACAGAATTCTTTTTTTTCTTTTTTTAAGATTTATTTATTTATTTGACAGAGAGATCATGAGTAAGCAGAGAGGCAGGCAGAGAGAGAGGGGGGGAAGCAGGCTCCCCGCTGAGCAGAGTCCGATGCGGGGCTCGATCCCAGGACCCTGAGATCATGACCTGAGCCGAAGGCATGAGGCTTAACCCGCTGAGCCACCCAGGCGCCCCGGTAATGTACAGAATTCTTGAGTCACTACACTGTGTACCTCAGACAGAATGCTGCATGTTAACTATACTGGAATTCAGGGGTGCCCGAGTGGCTCAGTGGGTTAAAGCCTCTGCCTTCGGCTCAGGTCATGATCTCAGGGTCCTGGGATCGAGCCCCGCATCGGGCTCTCTGCTTAGCGGGGAGCCTGCTTCCCCCTCTCCCTCTGCCTGCCTCTCTGCCTACTTGTGATCTCTCTCTCTGTCAAAATCTTAAAAAAAAACCAACTATACTGAAAAATTTTAAAAATGACTGATGTTGAACCAATAAATAATTAAAATAAGTTCTGGGCTTGCTTCCAGTTGTCTATTTCTGCAACCAGGAAAAGCAAGAAGAAATGAAGGAAAGGGCGTTGTGGGACAGGGACTTTTCTTCCTCAGGAGGAAGTTCTGTTCTAATCTTGGCCCCACCTGGACATTGTACAGTGAGTCAACCACAGAGTTCATGAACGCCATGCTCCACACGAGAGAGCAGAGGAAGGAAAATTCGACCTTCGGGACTGTAAGCCCTGGCTGGTACAAAATGGGAAATAGGGAAGCAACTCAAGGAAAAGAACAAATTAACAGAATGCCTTTAGTGCAGAAAATAATACAGCAAAATTTTTACATGCAAGACATCGTGAAATTCTAAATATTCAGAGTGAGACTCCATTAGCATTCAAAAATATTGTTAACTGATTTACTCATACCTAACTTCCAATAGGAAAAGACCACGATAGTTGGACACAGGCTTACTTGTAAGTTATTATAGTGTAGCTTTTAAAACTTGTATTACAAAGTAACTTGTGCAATTGGTGTGATGGAACTAGCTCTGGCCTTGAATGGGTCACAACTGGGCCACTAACCAGCGGTGTGACTGTTTCTGGTGAGCACTTACTACGATCAAGGCTGCAAGGTACATGTTAGATGATATGAAGCATTTATCCCCCCCCCCCAAATCCTAAAATGTACTGGAGGCGCCAACCCCGGTTCACCAGCATCTGCTCTGAGGCAGGAGGGTTCAGTGCTGACGGGAAGATGCCTGGAGCACCGGGGGGCTTCTGAGAAGGCGATGGGGTCGCCTCTAGAGCCTCAGCTGTAGGGGAAGTTCAATGACGCCCCCATCATAGCCCAAGTTCGTTCGCCGCCTGCTCTGCGCCTGCTGCTTCTCCTGCAAAAGGGTCCGCACGTTCCCCGCGCGGGGTCGTGGGTGAGGACCCACATTTCCTGGCACCTAGTACACGCACATGGCCAGAACGAACCTGGGTCCCCGACGCGGCTGAACCCCACAGTGAGAGGCAGCGATGGGAGGAAGGAGCGAAGGACACTCAGACAACAGGCGTCCGAGCGCCGGAGACAGTGGAAGCTGCCACCCTTCCAACCGAGCCGAGTCGGGGCCCCGACCGTCCTCTGCTCCGGGGTCCGGGTGGAGCCGCCCGCCGCCCCTCCGCCCCGCTCCCCGATCTGCGCCCGGCCCCCTTCGCTGTCGCAGCGCCTCCTGGCTCGCGTCCCCCAACCCCTCCACCAGTGATCGCTAGCCACGGGGCTCCCAGTGCGCGACCCGGGCTCCCCCCCGCCCGGCCCCCTGTGCCCGTCCCCCTCTTCTATCCCAGCGCCTTTCGCCTCGGGTCCCCCGCCCCCCCATTTGTGCCCGCGCCCCACCCGGCCCCCACTGCCAGTCCCGGGAGCCCCCCACCCCGCCCCATGTCAGTCCCGGCGCCCCCGGTCCCTCCACTGGTGCTCGCGTCCCGCCCACGCCCCCGTGCCTGTCCCGGGTGCTCCCTCCTCCCTTTCCAGCCCCCCCTCTGTCCCAGCTAGCGCCCCCCGCCCCCCGGTACCTGTCCAGGGCGCCCCTGGCCCCGTCCCCTGTGCCTGTCCTGGGCGCCATCCCCCCCGTCCCTCCACTGGTGCCCGCGCCCTTCCCAGGCCCCTGTGCCCGTCCCGGGTGCCTCCTGCTCCCTGCCCGGCCTCCTCCACCTGTCCCAGGGCCCCAACCCCGCGCTCAGCCCCCTTGTGCGTGTCCCAGGCGCCCCCGCCCCGCCTGCTTCTGCGTTGACATCGATGTGCTCGGCGCTCTCCTGAGCCGGCCCCGGGAGTGGGCGGGCCCGTTTGCCTCAGGTGGTCTAACAGGCGCCGGGGAGGGCCAATGGCGTAGCTGCATAGCTCCGCCCCTTCCTTCCGATTGGTCGGCGCCGGCAGGCCGCGGCCAGGGCTGGGGGCCCGTGCGAGAGCGGGGCTCAGTCTTCGTAGCCGCGCCGCGCGCTCAGTGCTCTTCGGCTCCGTCCGGTCCTACCGAGTCTGCCGCCGCCGCCGCCGCCGCCGCCATGGCCCAGTGAGTGACGGCCCGCGGACGGCCGGGGAACTTTCCGGGGGCCGGCGCGGAGGGCGGAGCCACCCCTGCTCTTGACCACTGGGGTCGCGGGAGCCCGGCCTCGTGGCGCCCGGAGCCCCGGACCTTCAGGGTCTCAGCCCCGTCGGGCCAGGCCCTCTGGCCCTCGCGGCGGCGCCGGGCGGATCCCCGCGTCCAGAAAGGGCTCGGCGGGGAGGGGACCCGCATGGCCGAGGGGAGCCCGGGCCCGAGCCGGAGGGAAGGTGCTGGACGGTCGGCGGCTGTGCCTTCAGGGGCTTCTCCCCGGTGTGGGAGACGAGGACAGCCGCAGGGAGTCATTACCGGGTGGACCGGAACACCGCAGAGATTGCACGCCCTCCTCCGTGCCGGACTAGTTGATCTCTAGAGAACCTGCCGTCCTCTGAAGGGGCGGAGCGCGGGCGGCCTGTCTGCAGTGGCCTGGGGGGTGCATGTCTGGGTTCTCAAGGGTGAAAGGGAGTGGGGGGACAGAGGAAAAGGGAAGGCAAATTATTCATAGCAAAAGCTAGGACACTCTGGGTCTCTGAGTTCGAATGGATTAAGTGGAACTGACACATTTTTCTTTGTTCCCTTTCCTGGTCTTTTAGAGCTGACATTGCACTGATTGGACTGGCTGTCATGGGCCAGAACTTAATTTTGAACATGAATGACCACGGCTTTGTGGTAAGTCAGGAGGACACACACTTCTGTTGTGGGTTCTTGGTGTGTATCGGTGCACTGCTGCTGATTTCCAAGATCCTATGCAAAGGCCACTGATTTCTCTTGATAGTGAGAAATAAGTCTCCCCTGTTGCTGCGCATGAGGTTTTGCAAAGGAGGGAGAAGCACCAGTTCACGTGTGGCGGGGTTGGGGGAAAGTTCCACCATTCTCTGAAGGAGAGTCTTGCTAAATATATCTGTAAGGTTACAGCCTGAGTAAACTTACTCGGATCTTTTTTTTTTTTTTTTTTTTAAGATTTTATTTATTTATTTGAGAGAGAGGGAGAGAGAAGGCATGAGCCAGGGGTGAGAGGCAGAGGGAGAGGGAGAAGCAGACTCCCTGCTGGCGGGGCTCCATCCCAGGACCCCAAGATCATGACCTGAATGGAAGGCAGACGCTTAACTGACTGAGCCACCCAGGCGCCCCATCTTACCCATATCTTAAGGAGGAGAAATCCGCATTGGGTTTGTAGAACTCTATTGTCTAATGAGAACTGGGGTGAGTGAAAGTTAAATAGTATAAACACTAAGCTTGTTTCGATACAAGGAGTATTGGTGACAAAAGATAACAGTTCGCAGCAGCTGGTTCCTTGATTTGTGTCTGAGTCCCCATCAGCTAGTGACAGACTCCAGCCTGATTTGCCTCGGGCAGCTGACCTTTGCTTCTGTTCTTTCTCTGCCAGTAGAAATTTCACTGCCACTTAACCTAGGGTCTGAAGGTCTTCTGTGTTCTGGATCTCCTAAGCAGACCTTTTGTCCTTCTAGGTTTGTGCTTTCAATAGGACAGTCTCCAAAGTTGATGATTTCTTGGCGAATGAGGCAAAGGGAACCAAAGTGGTGGGTGCCCACTCCTTGGAGGAGATGGTCTCGAAGCTGAAGAAGCCGAGGAGGATCATACTGCTGGTGAAGGCCGGTCAGGCTGTTGACGATTTCATTGACAAACTGGTGAGGCCAGCTCTGCTCCCAGCTGCTGAGTGGGGCAGCTTTTCTCCTTTAGTCCTTCAGCGATTTCACCGGTTTTTACTTAAGAGATTTTTTTTTTTTTTTTTTTTTTTGCCTCTTCAGTGTCTGGATGTGAGCTGCTTAGTTCAGACAAAGCTTCGGTGTCTCAGTGTTGGTTAACTTGATCGGCACTAATTAAGTCACAGCATATCCTCAGGTGGTAATAATTCCACATATGAAAATCTGGGACACCAAGAGACATTTCAATTAGAATTCACGAACAGTAGGAGCAGAAACAGTAGTAAGCTCGGTCTCTCTCTATCTTTGATAGTCAAAAAAACTTACTGTTTTGGTTGTGGATTATGCATGTTTAGTGCCGTTCACCAATAAGTCGTAGTGCCCAAATTTAGAAGTAGATTGTATAAAGTAACAATATGTAAATCGTTGTATAATTTAATATAAATGATGAGATGCCCTTAGGGAATTCTAGGAACTACATGCTGGGTACTTATTTCTGAATGATTTGTTGGCTCTAGCAAGTATTATCTTTTTTGGAAGAAAAAACCTGTGTGTATGGGCTGCAATGGCCTTGCTAGAGCAGATGGGTGACCCTGGGGCGGGTGCCCCCGAAAGGGCCTCTGTTGTCTTTGGGTGCTTTTCCTGCCAACAAAACCCACAAAACCACACACGGCATATGGGTGAAGAGGAACATGTGGAAATA
The DNA here is from genome assembly GCA_028534135.1 of Potos flavus. Lineage (NCBI taxonomy): Eukaryota > Metazoa > Chordata > Mammalia > Carnivora > Procyonidae > Potos > Potos flavus. The sequence goes on along the minus strand of CM052900.1, from coordinate 159,793,479 downwards.
ACTTGCGAAGATACTCTAAACGATTCTCAGTAACAGCTCTGGGAAAACCAAGGCATTAGCTGATGGGAGAATGTAGTGACAATAAACAAAGGCAAGGGATGAACATTCCTTTTCTGCAGGAGTCCTATTAACAGTGGAGGTGTCTCCGCAGGGAGAGGAATTTGTAACCAGTGTGTTACCACTTTAAAAAAGAATGATCTAGAAAGAAAGAACACTGTGATCAGGAAAGGACATACCAAGCTTTTTGTGTAGCGAGATGCTAAGCAGATCATGATTAGCTGTACACAGAATGGACTGGAAGGTGGTGGCTTATTCTTCAGCATAAGGAAATACGAAGTCATGTTCACTGGATCCTTGTGCGGGGAGACTAAGGAATAACTAATAAAGCCAGTCTCGTGCACCGTGGGAAGATGTGCTTGTTCGCAGCCTGGCCGCCTCCCGCCATCTGCAGACAGGGCTGGTCATTGAGTCAGGCACCAAACCCGCCAATGGCTGCTTACCCGGCCCCTCCGCTGCTCTGTGCTGACTTTATAGGAAATGATGGGATCCTTTAGAATGAGTCCCGGTCCTGGGGTTGGGACTGTAAGATAGCCAGCGGCACCCAGTGGAAACACAAAATTTTTCAAGCAGGTTTTGGTTGTCGTAAAATTTTAAAGAGAACGTGCTTCATTACGGAGAGTTCCGACTGGGTTGCGAGCCCTCACCTGGCACGTAAGCGCCAGCTCTAGCCACAGGGCGCATTACCGAAAATTAAACAACACGTGCTTTTAGATTGCATTTATCTGGGATGAATTCTTGTTTGTTTTAATTGGTCAAGGTACATCCTATCTCGTCTTTCATTTCTTGGGCCGACCTCAGTGCTTGCGTCTGCTTACAGGTACCATTGTTGGACACTGGTGACATCATCATTGATGGAGGAAATTCTGAATACAGGGACAGCACAGTAAGTATTCTTCAGTCTGAATTCTTCGTGGTTCTGAGAACATTCTAGAAAGAAGTATCCGCATTGCACACGTGCTAAAAGAGCGGACCGTCCTTCTGCAGTGCTGATCCTGGGGCTTGGTGCAGACGCTGCTGCCCTCAGCCTCCATTGCTGCTAAGACGTACCCGAGGTCTCCTCAGGCATACGGGTGACTCCGAAGGAGGACTTCCGCGTAGATGCCGGAGGCTGATAGTTGGTGCTTAGCGGCCCGTGATACGTCCGTGGACAACGTGGTTGAGAACCACGGCTTTACCGGCCTCGGGTGCTGGGAGAAGGCCCTGTACCGTCTCAGGTGCTGAGTGCCGGAAGTCATACTCGTATGAGACCAACTCTTAAAAACCAAACCCGCACCCCCCAAAACCCACCAACTCTTTTTTTTTTTTTTAAAGATTTTATTTATTTGACAGAGAGAGAGATCACAAGTAGGCAGAGAGGCAGGCAGAGAGAGAGGGGGAAGTAGGCTCTCCACCGAGGAGAGAGCCCGACGTGGGGCTCGATCCCAGGACCCTGAGATCATGACCTGAGCCGAAGGCAGAGGCTTTAACCCACTGAGCCACCCAGGCGCCTCTACCCAGCAACTCTTAATGGAGTCTTACGGTACTAGATCTTCCAGGAAAATGAGATTGTATGTTTGGCTTTATTTATTATTTCCCTTTGGGGGAAGGGTAGCTATTTTAAACTTCCATGGATTTTTTTAAAAAAATATTTATTTGTCAGAGAGAGAGAGAGCACAACCAGGGGGAGTGGGAGGCAGAGGGGGAAGCAGGCCCCCTGCTGAGCAAGGAGCCCGATGTTGGACTCGATCCCAGGACCCTGAGATCATGACCTGAGCTGAAGGCAACACTTAACTGACTGAGCCACCCAAGCATCCCAGATTTTTTTTTTTTTTAATTAAGTAATTTCTACATCCAACGTGGAGCTCAAACTCACAACCCCAAGATCAGGAGTCACACACTTTACTGACTGAGCCAGCCAGACACCCTGGATTTTCTTTTTTTTTTGTCCCAACTCCCAAACTGAGGGGATTAAATTTCTTTTTAAAATTATTTATTTTTATTACTTGCTTATTTTTTTAAGTAGGCTCCACACCCAACATGGAGCTTGAACTCACAACCCTGAAATCAAAAGTTGCATGCTCTACCACTGAGCCAGCCAGGTACACTGGGATAAAGTTTCTGGAATGATGTTATTCTTGGATCCCGGGGTCATTTCATGTCCAGTGTGGGCTCTCCACACCTGTCTTATGGAAGCATAATGAAATTCTTTTTCTCTCATGTAGAGACGATGTCGCGACCTCAAAGCCAAGGGAATCTTGTTTGTGGGGAGCGGAGTCAGTGGTGGAGAGGAGGGGGCCCGGTACGGCCCCTCACTTATGCCAGGAGGGGACAAGGAAGCCTGGTGAGTATCAAAGGTGCCACCCGTTTCAGCACGAGGGAGCCTGAGCTGTGAGGGGAGTCGTGGGCACCTTCTGCCACCCCGCCACCCCGATCTCTGTGGGGCCGGAGTGGTGGAGATGCCGGAAATAGTTCTTTTATCTGTACGTTTTGCTGCTTTGACATCCTGTCTGTGCATATTCCCTTTTGCCCTCTGTTCTCTGTTATTCCTTCCAAGACAGATACTAGAAGCTCTAAACAGGCTTACCGAGTTCAGAGGCTTCGGATAATGTCCTGGGCACTGTGTGCACTTAGAAGTAAAGTCCGCCTCTCTAAGTGATGCCCAGTCCTAAAATAACCGTTTATTTATTAATCGTGAGTAATGGAAAAATATGACAGGGCCTGTTTTGTCCCGGGAAAGTGAGGTGGACGTTTTGTATCTGACTTGGGGGGAAAACAAGTTTTACACCGCACTGTGCTGCATGTAAGAGGAAGTGTTGGCCATGGCGGGGGGGAGGGGGCGGTGATGTAAGAGCAGGGGTGTGCAAGGCGTAAGGGTGGGGGGTGAGCGGGCCAGGATCAAAATGAAAAGGTACAAGTAATAATCACACCTGATACAGACTGAGGGAAACCCGCTGCTGAGATCGCAGAGAGAGCGAGCCAGACAGAGGGAGGTGGGCGAGCAGAAGAGAAAGAAACAATAAAGGAGGGCTCCTTTTGAGGGAGACATGGAAAGGTATCTCTTTTCTGAATGAGCTTGATTTCCAATGTGTTAGAATTAGGAGTTAAAGTAAGGAGTGATCAGACTTAATTCCCAGAGGTGAAGGGTTTCCTGGGGGAGGTTATTCTTTCTTTTATTTTATTTTTATTTATTTATTTATTTTTAAAGATTTTATTTATTTATTTGACAGAGAGAGAGAGGCAGGGATAGAGAGAGGGGGAAGCAGGCTCCCCGATGAGCAGAGAGCCCGATGCGGGGCTTGATCCCAGGACCCCGAGATCATGACCTGAGCCGAAAGCAGAGGCTTTAACCCACTGAGCCACCCAGGCACCCCTTTCTTTCTTTATTTTAAAGATTTTATTTATTTATGTGAGAGAGAGAGCATGAGAGGGGAGAGGGTTAGAGGGAGAAGCAGACTCTCTGCTGAGCAGGGAGCCCGATGTGGGACTTGATCCCAGGACTCCAGGATCATGACCTGAGCCAAAGGCAGTTGCTTAACCAACTGAGCCACCCAGGGGCCCCAAGGTTATTCTTTAAATTACCTCTCTGATGAGTAAGTTTGGGGATTCTGTGCAGTATGTGAGATCTAAAGATTTATTTAATTATTTGAGAGAGAGGGAGAGAGAGAGTGTGCATCAGTGGGGGAGAGGCAAAGGGAGAGGGAGGGAGAGAATCCCAAGCAGACTCCCTACCCGGTGTGGAGCCTGAAGTGGGGCTCGATCCCAGGACCCTGAGATCATGACATGAGCCAACATCAAGAGTCGGCAGTATGTGAAAGATACAGACCCGCAGCATGTGAAATCTAGAAGTAGATAGAGGCCTTCCTGCTTCTCAGAAGTTTACAAACACTTATCTTGGGCTAGATATGCAGACGGTACACACGAAGATATTTGATAAGGCAGAGATGCCCCAGTTGTTCAGTGACTGGTTCTCGCAGACCGGTCTGGCAGTTGTAAGCATATAGAAGGCTCATTCCAACCGTTTGGTCAAAGTAGTAGGAACGATGGTTAATACAGTGTTTAAAATGGGGGCGCCTGGGCGGCTCAGTCATTAGCGTCTGCCTTCAGCTCAGGTCATGATCCCAGGGTCCGGGGATCGAGCCCCCGCATCGGGCTCCTTGCTCAGCGGGAAGCCTGCTTCTCCCTCTCCCACTCCCCCTGCTTGTGTTCCCTCTCTCGCTCGCTCTCTCTCTGTCAAACAACTAAAATCTTTAAAAAAAAAAACCAAAAACTTTTTGTGAAGAAGCCTTCATGGTCAGTAGTGAGGAGAACATAAGCAGAAAGCCTCGTGAGTTGGCGTCTCCTCCTGGGGCCAGTGGGAGGGATGCGGAACAGCTGCTTTCTCTGCCGGAGCGGAGCTGCTCCGGGAAGCCTTGCACGGTCCCCCCGGGCCTGCTGTCGCCCATCCAGACCGAGAAGAGGCGTCTGCACGGGAGCGTCCCTGTTGCTGGCTGTTTGGAGTCGCGGCTCCTCTCACAGCGCCGCAGAAATGTGTCCTGCTGCTTCGATGCTTCCGGCTGGCCTCTGTCTTCTCCAGCCAGCTAGTCGGCAGCCGCTGAGGGGCTTATGTCGCGGACCTGGCACATTCATTACTTTTTGCACAGTGCGGGGCGGGGGGCACTTCCACCTCCCACTCGAAAGAAAACGATTGGGGTGGGGGGTCCTGGAGTATTTAACGGAGATCTCAGTCCCTCTCCTCAGCAGCTAAACTACGTGGTTCCTTCCCACAGGCCCCACATCAAGACGATCTTCCAAGGCATCGCTGCAAAAGTAGGAACGGGGGAACCCTGCTGTGACTGGGCAAGTTCCGGCCCCTCTTTCAAGCCGGCTGGTAACACGGGCACAGACACGACAGAGCGCACAGGGCCAGGACCCCCTGGGAGGCATTACTTAGTTTTGTGACAAGCTTCACAGCCTTGAAAGTCGCTAGCACGGCGAAGGCCTAGGATGCGTGCCTCTTTTACGCGTCCTTGCCTCCTAACCGAGTATCTCAGAGCCTTGAGGTTGGCCTTAAAAACTGCCCTCCTCGAGTCATCTAAAAGTTGCCTCCTGAAGAAGGCACAGCAAGGATGAGGTGAAGCGAGACTTGTGTTATTAGCTGTGCGACTTCTTGAAAATGAAGAGAGTGTCAAGTCCAAGGCGGGCTTTGTCCGCCTGCACGGAAGGAGGAGGACTGAAGGCTGGCGCGGTCAGGGGTCCTGGCCACGGATCAGGAAGGTCTCTCTCCCGTAGCCTGGGACGCAGGTGTCCTGTGCTTGAGCACAGTACGCGACGTCAGGCCTTCCGCCTTCACGCGGGGGGGAGGCCTACACTTGTTCCCGTGTGCCTCCCTTCCTGCATTTTGTGTTGCAACTAAGATCCGATTTATCCCCACTGCAGCCTCAGGCCGCGGCTGGGCGGGAAGAGCGCTAGGCTGACAGACCCGGCCTGAGATTCCGGCTCCCCACTCGCTGCGGGCCGTTGGCGAGCCAGTCAGAGAAGCACGGGGGCTTCAGGGCTCCCGTCCGTAAAATGAGGGGTGGCAGGATGGTCTCTGAGGTCTCTTCAGCTCCTGGTCCCCTTTATTAGTTTTATTTCGTGGGCGGGAGGTGAGAGGCAGAGGTGGAAGGAGGCCTGCGGCGGGCGGGGAATGGGGGGAGGCCTGCCCGCGCCCCGTGACAGTGGCTGGAGCCCCCGATCTGATCCGTGCCTCGTAACCAGTGGTCCCCGGATGCGGCACAGTCCGCTTTGGGCGGAGGGGGCCTGGGCTGGATCTGGAGGGTTGCGGGTGTTCTCGTGAGTACGAAGGCCAGGGAAGGGAACGCTCAGGCCTCGACAGTCAATTGCTACAGTGAAAGAACAGCCGCAGTCGCTGTCAGAAAGGACAGAATCATGGAGAAAAGCCGGTCCCGGCCCTGCTGGGTCTTGGTCTAGTCGGGGGCTGACGCTGCGGAGCCTCAGGCTTACTCCGAGCCTGTCGCGGAGACTGGCGTGGAGACTAAGAGCAGGCACTCCTTGGTTCGCTCTCGAAGTTCCGGGAGGGATGGGGTGATGTCATCAGCCGTGCTCCTTAGCGGCCGGAGCGCGGGTCAGAAGCAGAGGGGGCAGCTCAGCAGCGGAAACTCAGACGGCGGGAGCCTCTTGACGGAAAGGCCGATCGCCCGGGTCCCAGCGGCGACAGCGCAGAGCGCGCAGGTCAAGCAAACCTCGGGCCACCGCGCACGTGGATGCCGGACCGCGGAGCCCGTCGCCACCGAATGTTTGACCCCGAAACCCCCTTTGCTCTGGTTCCTGGCCCACTGAGCAATTTCCAGATGCTTTGGCAGCTCGTCTGTAGGGACAGAACGTGCTGTCGGGACTAATGGTTGTAACCGCTAAAAGCCGTAGTTAGGTTTCTTACCCTAAATTCACAGACTGGCATTGTGACTGTGTACATCTCGCCAGCTTTATCACAAATCCATGTCTTGTCACCTGTGAGACGCTAGCAAGCACGCATTTCTAGGGTTGAGGCCCAGAGCGGGGTCTGGGTCATTTTGCCCCTTGGTGGCCCTTGGCAACAGCTACAGCACAGTTAGGGATTTTGTACCAGGACTAGTGATTCGGTTAGCCAGTTGTGACCCCAGGGGCCGGGAGGGTGGGGACCTGGGGAAGAGGAGGTCTTTCACCTGCGGGCAGGGCCGGGAGCGAGGGCCCTGCCTCACGAGGGACGGTGGGAAATGCGGCCGATGAGCTGTGGGTGCTCACGGTGAATTGGGCGGCTTGGAGAAGTCTTGAGAGGAACAAATTCAGAGTGACTTTGAAGGAACACTCGACTGGGTGGGAGCTTGTGTTGTTATGGAGTGACGCTTAATTTTAAAAATACTACAAATATTTGCCTCCTATCTGTTATGTTTTGTACGGGGAGGGGGCCTCGCCAACTAATCGGCTGCGGGCTTTTCTGGGGCGGTACGTGCCTCTGAAGGCCGCCTGGTGCCCGTCGCCCTGACAGGTGGGAGACGAAGGAGCAGGACACTTCGTGAAGATGGTGCACAACGGGATCGAGTACGGGGACATGCAGCTCATCTGCGAGGCCTACCACCTGATGAAGGACGTGCTGGCCATGGAGCACGACGAGATGGCAAAGGTGAGTCCCGGGCCCTGCCTCCGCACTGCGGCGGGCCGCTCCTGCTCACATGACACGCAGTAAAGCCTTCCTCCGCCTCCTTCCCGTGGTCATGCTGGTGGGAGGATGGCCTCCGCCCAGGGGCGCCTGGGAGGCTCCGGCGGTGAAGCGTCCGCCTTCGGCTCAGGTCACGATCTCAGGGTCCTGGGATTGAATCCCGCATCAGGCTCAGCAGGGAGCCCGCTTCTTCCTCTCCTCCCTGAGCATGTGCCCTCTCTCACTCTCTTAAGTAAATAAAAATTTAAAAAATCTTAAAAAAAAAAAAATAAGGATGGACTCAGCCTGATTTAAGGGAAGCTATACGATAGGATAGCCGGCCACTGAGCCAGAAGCCCCCTGAGAATCTTGGCGGTGATCATTACCACCGTTTAGTGGCCCTTCCTGTGTCGGGCCTGTGTCCTTTCATGGTCGTTACCTCATTTGGTCCCTGCATTGTCCCACGAGGGAGGCGGAATGGAAGCTTGGTTTCCTGGTCAGGTTGGGACTGGCTGTTTGACAGTTAATCAGAAGTTAGTCAAAGTGGGGGAAACCTAAACATTCCCCCCCAACATTTTATCAGGAACCAGATGTTCAAACACAGCAAAGTTGAAACAATTCGGTAGTGAACATTCGTGTGCACACCACCCACATGGTCCTACTAGCATTTTCCTTGCTTTATCGAATGTCTACCCCTCTTTCGTTTTGATCTTTTAAAAATACATTTCAGGGTAAGCACCAGTACTCTTTTCTCTAAAGACTTTAGCATCATTACGAGGTAAACATTTATTTTAGCTGGAAGTAGAGGAAGGCACATTCCTCACCCATCCAGTCCTTTCCTCGAAGTGTGGCTCTGCTGGCCAGCATCATAGTCCTCTTTCTCCTCATCTAGAATTTCCACTTCCAGTGCCTTCGAGTGGAACATGATTTAGGGACACTTCCTTGCAAGGTGCACACTGCAGAATCCTTCCAGATTTTTTACAGTTTTTCCTCCTAATGTTTTTGTTTTAGAGTTTATTATTTTTTTTAGTACTCTCTACACCCAAGGTGGGGCTTGAACTCAGAACCCCTAGATCAAGAGCTGCAGCCTCCCCTGACTGAACCCCCTGGGCGCCCCTCCTCCCAACTTTTAAACGTGTCATCCCTGCTTTGTTTCGCTGACTTGCCTTTACTCTTCTTTCCAAAACAGTTTTTATTTTCGTAGAAGCAATGCTTCTCTTTTTGTGTGCTCAAATGTAACTGATTTACCAAAAACAATATATTCACATATACGAGTGCTGCCCTATATGCCAGGAACTATTCTCAATGTTGGGGATGTAACAGTGAAAAAAACCAAAGTCCCTGCCCGCACCAGCTGGGAGGATGCGACAGTCATTCCACGGACAGTGTTGAGCTAGCTGGTGGTAGCTTATGCAGAAGAGGAGACGGGGGTAAGAAGTAGGTCAGATGAGCAGGGAAGGCCTCTGAGGAGGCGACAGTGTGAGGCAAGGAGCGCTTGGCTCCGAGGGGGGCATCTTGCTGCTCGTCTGTCAGCATAACCAGCCTCAAAGCAAATAACAGCGGACTCGTGGGCAGCAGCAAACTCGACTCGGGGGAGTGGGGCTCAGACCCGCACGCGGAGCGCATCGTGAGCACCGGTCACTGTCCCGCACAGGAAACCAGTGGGCCCGGTGGGGGGGCTGCTGCGTAGGCCCGGTTCCTCTCACGCGGTTTCCTCTCGCGTCCTGCGCTAGGTGTTCGAGGAATGGAATAAGACCGAGCTCGACTCGTTCCTCATTGAAATCACGGCCAATATCCTCAAGTTCCGAGACAGCGACGGCAAGCACCTGCTGCCGAAGATCAGGGACAGCGCGGGGCAGAAGGGCACGGGGAAGTGGACCGCCATCTCAGCCCTGGAGTACGGCGTTCCCGTCACCCTCATCGGTAATGCGCGGCTTCCAGCCGAAGCCCCTCGTCTGCTTCGCTCTTGCTGTCCTTCTGGGATGGTGGTGTAGACTGGCCGCGGAGGCCGGGGCCTTCAGGAGGACGTGTGCCGCGTTCAGCCGCACTCGGTGCTTCCCGCTCCTCCGGCGTGCGAGGCCGGCGCTCGGGAGTCTCCTGATAAGCTTCTCTCGCTCGTCCGGGCTTTGAGATGCATTTCGGAGTTCCTGGCTTTCTTACCCAGTTCGACCTTTGGGATACCTTTTGTCTTAGGGACTGAACTGTGGTCTGTGGCCTCCGTGACTTTTTTTTTTTTTTGAAGATTTTATTTATTTATTTGACAGAGAGAGCGAGATCACAAGTAGGCAGAGAGGCAGGCAGAGAGAGAGGGGGAAGCAGGCTCCCTGCTGAGCAGAGAGCCCGATGCGGGGCTTGATCCCTGAGGACCCTGAGATCATGACCTGAGCCGAAGGCAGAGGCTTTAACCACTGAGCCACCCAGGCGCCCCTCTCCATGACTTTCTAACGGGGAAGGTCACGGTAACAAAATCATTCATGCAGAAGTTCACCGAATGACATGAGCTTACGTCCTCAGCATTTACTGTAAATATTTTGGTGTGGTTCCCCCCTCCCTGATATTTTACTTATTTTTTATTTTATTTGAAGGTTATTTGTTTATTTTTAAGTAATCTCTACACGCAGTGTGGGGCTTGAACTCATGACCCTGAGTTCGAGAGTCACATGCTCTTCCTACTGAACCAGCAGGCACCCTTCCCCCATATATATATATATATATTTTTTTTTAATTAACTTATTTTTATTAACATAGAATGTATTATTTGCCCTAGGGGACGGGTCTTTGAATCATCAGGCTTACATTTCACAGCACTCACCATAGTACGTACCCTCCCCAATGTCCATCACCCAGCCACCCTATCCCTACCCCCCAGCCTCCAGCAATCCTCAGTTTGTTTCATGAGATTAAGAATCTCTTATGGTTAGTCTCCCTCCCCGGTCCCCTCTGGTTTCATTTTTTCCCTCCCCCACCCCCAACAACCCCCCACCCTGCCTATCAAATTCCTCATATCAGAGAGATCATATGATAATTATCTTTCTCTGATTGACTTATTTCGCTTAGCATGATACCCTGTAGTTCCATCCACGTCCTTGCAAATGGCAAGATTTCGTTTCTTTTGATGGCTGCATAGTATTCCATTGTGTGTGTGTATATACATACACACACACACACCACATCTTCTTTATCCATTCATCTGTTGATGGACACCTAGGTTCTTTCCATAGTTTCCATAGTTTGGCTATTGCGGACATTGCTGCTCTAAACATTAGGGTGCATGTGCCTCTTCGGATCACTACATTTGTATCTTTAGGGTAGATACCCAGTAGTGTGATTGCTGGATCATAGGGTAGCTCTATTTTCAACTTTTTGAGGAACCTCAAAAAGTTTTCCAGAGTGGCTGCACCAGCTTGCATTCCCACCAACAGTGTAGGAGGGTTCCCCTTTCTCTGCATTCTTGCCAACATCTGTCATTTCCTGACTTGTTAATTTTAGCCATTCTGACTGGGGTGAGGTGGTATCTCACTGTGGATTTGATTTGTATTTCCCTGATGCCGAGTGATGTTGAGCACTTTTTCATGTGTCTGTTGGCCATTTGGATGTCTTAATTGCTGAAATTCCTGTTCATGTCTTCTGCCCATTTTTTGATTGGATTATTTGTTCTTTGGGTGTTGCGTTTGATAAGTTTTTTTTTTTTTTTTATTTAAGATTTTATTTATTTATTTGACAGAAAGAGATCACAAGTAGGCAGAGAGGCAGGCAGAGAGAGAGGGGGAAGCAGGCTCCCTGCTGAGCAGAGAACCCAATGCGGGGCTTGATCTCAGGACTCTGAGATCATGACCTGAGCCGAAGGCAGAGGCTCAACCTACTGAGCCACCCAGGTGCCCCTGATAAGTTCTTTATAGATTTTGGATACTAGCCCTTTATCCCCCCCAGACATTTTAAAAATAAAATATTACCTATACATTTCCTTTAATAACTCTCTTCCTTTGTTCCTTCCCCTTCATTTAGAAGAAAGCCACTATCCTGACCATTGGTGTGTGTCCTTTTCATGCACGTTGTTTGTTTTAGAGCAGTGAGCTCAGCATCAAACTCAAGAAGATAACAGGGTGAAGGAAATCAGAGAAAGCAGAAATAAACAGATATAATAAGAGGATTCCTAAAATAAGTTGGTCCTTTAAGAATAAAATAGATACACTTCTGGCAAGATCGAAGACAGTAAAACAAGATGCCTGGCATGCAGAATGAAAGGCTCCTCTCTGCTCCGCTGGTTAGAGGCTGCCTTTCCCTCCCCAGTCTCCTCCCGCCTTCTCATTTTCTACGAATTAGGGCTCCCCGCCGCCAGTGGCCGTGCTGGGAGGCACGGAAGGAGAAGCGGGTTGCTTAGCCAGCCCGGTGCAGAAGGCAGCGGCCGCTCTTGAGCTACGGTGAGGGCCGCCCAGGGCAGGGGAGCGAGGGCACGACTACCGGGAATAGTCTCTTTGTCACTGACACCGGTGTGAGGGTGTGGTAGGCTCAGAAAGAAACCCCTCTCTGGTGGGCAACTTTAGACCCCTTCTCCCAGTCAGAGGCAGGCCAAGCTTCGTCCCTGGGTGGGTGCCCTTCGTGTTTGCTGAACTAATGGGGAAGGAAGTCTTCGAGGTGACCCTTGGGTAACACGGAGGGTTGCGCCACCGTGGCCTCCTTGCGCCAGCCATGTCACACGGATGCTTCCGTCCCCTGGTGCCGAGTCATCGTGTGTGTGCAAGGCTGGCGACGGCGGGCCGACCGTGCCGCCCCGCAATGCCGGTGCGTGTGTTCCGAGTCTGGGCAGTGCTGTCCGGTGTGCGGCCGGTCCCCTTCCCTCGAAAACAACGTCCAGAGGTTTTACTTCATTTTGTCTGCGGGGGAAGCGTTCGTTAGAGTAATTTATTCTCATTGTGTCACGTGTCAGTTAAGCAAGTCGTCTTTTCGAAGGGCTAAATTTTGAAAATGTTAAACGTCTTGACATTAAGATACCATATTGCAATGTGTATTCAAATGAAACAATTGTGGTGATTGTGGACATACTGGAAAAGAACTTTTAATAATTAGAAAATAGGGTTTTTGGGGCCCCTGGGTGGCTCAGTCGGTGAAGCGTCTGCCTTCGTTTCAGATCATGATCCCGGGGTCCTGGGATCGAGTCCCGTGTGGGCTCCCTGCTCGGCAGGGGACCCTTCTTCTCCCTCTGCTGCTCCCCCTGCTTGTGCTTGCTCTCTCTCTCTGTCAAAATAAATAAATCTTTAAAAAAAGAAAAGAAAAAGGAGTTTTTTGAGGGGCGAGTCTTACTTCTCCATGTACTAGCCGTTGCAGACAGCCCCCAGGTCAAGGCGATGCCGCCATAGTTGAGGACCCAGCCGAAGTCCGAGGCTGCCTGCTGTTAACTAGTTTTCGAGAGGTAGTGAGTGCTTCTAAAGAAGAGTCTTTGGTGAGCATTTAAAAATTAAAGTCCTCCCAAGTGAAATTGAAATTTTACATATGGACCAACAGAGTAATTCTAAACAAAAGTGGTTTTACTTCCTTGTTTTTTTCCCTAGAACTCCTCCCTTTTATTTTTAAGATTTTATTTTTATGTAATCTCCATACCCAACGTGGGACTCGAACTTATAACCCCGAGATCAAGAGTTGCAAACTCCACCAGCTGAGCCTGCCAGGCGTTCAGAGCTCCCCTTCTGAATTTCACGTTGATCTTTGTGACTGATACCTATATTTATGTTGGAAGATTGATTTGTTTGGAGTTTTAGTTATCAAATCAACTGTCTAGAGCATTTTATAAGTTGAAAACTTTCTGTAAGTTTGAAAAGTCTTTCTGAGCCAGGTTCAATTTTGGGGCCTAAGGTTGAGACTTCAGCTCTGGGTACAATTGGAAATCTGCTCCTTTTCTAGTTTTCCTCATTCTTTCTGGCTTATGTGTACTCTTTCCTCTCCGGCTTCATGAGTGAACTTTGGTCATGTTCTCCCCTCCCCTCCGCAGGAGAAGCCGTTTTTGCTCGATGCTTGTCATCTCTGAAGGACGAGAGAATTCAAGCTAGCAAAAAGCTGAAGGGTCCCCAAAAGATGCAGTTTGAAGGTGATAAGAAAGCGTTCCTGGAGGATATTCGGAAGGTGGGGCCCAGTCCCTGGCCGGGGTCGTTGTTGGTGCCTCAGGGGGTGGGGGTGGCGGGAGGCCAAGGGAGGCCCAGGTGGGGGCAGTGGGGTCCAGCTCTGTCCCGTTGCCACTGTCCACGCTAGGACCTGCCTGCTGGCGGGAGGACGTGGCTAACTGTAGCTCGCACGGCTCCGTCGTTCTTCAGGCCCTCTACGCTTCCAAGATCATCTCGTATGCGCAAGGCTTCATGCTGCTAAGACAGGCGGCCACGGAATTCGGCTGGACTCTCAACTACGGCGGCATCGCCCTGATGTGGAGAGGGGGCTGCATCATCAGGAGGTGAGCACGGTGCTCTCAGCACCCGTGTGGACAGTCTCTCCGGGACTGGTGCGGTGGGTCCCCTCACCGGTTTAGATGGTCACGTCCCACTTCCTGTACGTCAGCTGTTCTCGCTGCAGTGTCTACACCACATCCTCTAAAGTAGTTGTGAGGCCAGTCACGCCCTCTGGCCTCGCCAGGGACTCTGGCGCCGTGTTCCCTGAGCAAACCGCTGGCTCTGAGGGCTGAGGGGTAACTGGACGGTGCGAGGGTACAAGTCTGCTTCCGACTCCTTCCCCCGCTTCCTGCCGGGCCTTCTGTGTGCCCCGGTTAAAGCGCGTGCTTTCTTCCCTCTTGATCATTTCAGCGTGTTCCTAGGAAAGATAAAGGACGCGTTTGACCGGAACCCACAACTTCAGAATCTCCTGCTAGATGACTTCTTTAAGGCAGCTGTTGAAAACTGCCAGGTAGGCCGCCCAGAGCTGGATGCCGGGATTTGGTTTTTCACTTCCCAGGCTCGGCGCGCGGGGAATTCCGTCACTCGGGGAGGAAGCAGGCCTCTTCCCCAGGGGCTGACCCCTCGTCTCTGGCTTGTTTCGGCTCAGGGCGCGTGGCGGCGGGCAGTGAGCACCGGGGTCCAGGCGGGCATCCCGATGCCCTGCTTCACCACGGCCCTGTCCTTCTACGACGGGTACAGACACGACGTGCTGCCGGCCAACCTCATCCAGGTGAGCGGTCCGAGCAGGTGGTCCACGTTAACCGGGCGGCGGCCTGTCCCCGTGTTACTCCAACCCCCCGACTTCCTGTTTTTCAGGCTCAGCGGGACTACTTTGGGGCTCACACTTACGAACTCTTAGCCAGACCCGGGCAGTTTATCCACACTAACTGGACGGGCCACGGGGGCAGCGTGTCGTCCTCTTCATACAATGCCTGATCAGACCGGTCACCCGCCACGATTCCCCAGACGGGGGAGACATTCCAGTGGCCGCCCGACGCTGCTCACGCAGCCCTCCGCCCTGCCCTGCTCTCTGCTCAGACCTTTTCTAAAATAAAGTCTCC
>CM052900.1:159667801-159778310 GCA_028534135.1 Potos flavus | reverse complement strand
CTGCCCTGGCCTCCGGGGGCTGAGCAGGAGGCCAGCCCGCGCGCGCCCATGTGACCCAGCCCCCGGGAGCCGTTTCCCCTGCTCGAGGCACGCGTGGGGGGAAGGTGCTCAGACTGGAACCTTTGTGTCACGTGGTAGGTTTCCCATTTCCTCTACTTAATAAAAGGTAGATTCTACGTGTGCCTTTTCTCCCGCCTCTTCAGTGTTCTCCCCTCGGCCACACGGAGCTGTCCTCGCCGCTGGCAGCGAAGTTTGCGGCCGCTTTCATCACATCGGAGCTTGTCTCCTTCCAGCCTCGTTCACGTTTTCCTCTCTGCTTTCTTTTAAAAACACTCTCGAACGATACAAGAAACAGAGTTAGGATCCTGGTTAACTGTGCGGGGAAGGACGAGGCGGCAACACGGGGGACCTGAAGGTTTTCTCAGCTTGGGCGCTGGGCCTGCAGATGTTCCCGGAAGAGTCTTCGTGCCTTCTGGGTGTCACACTTCATACTAAACGTGCTAGGAAACTACATTAAATGACAGGCGGGGCTCCGTGTGCCCACCTCTTTCTGTTTGTCCCTAAGCCAGGCGCCTGGGTGTGGGGTGGGATTTTTAGCAACCAAGGCCTACTCTTCAAATCGGGCCTGTTCACTTTATCTTATTTACTCAAGAAAAAGACTCCTGTTGGCATATTTTCTGATAGTGTTATGTGACCTGGCGCCAGTGTAATTGTTTTATTCCAGCAGCTTAACTCTAGAAGATTTCTCTGGAATGCTTTACAAAGTCCTGAGAGAACCCTAGAATAGAGCAAAGTGCTTCCTTGTTTTGACGGCTGGTGTGTAACTGACCTCTGACCTCTTTCAGAAGAGCGCAGGGGCTCACAGAGCTGACAGGGGAGGCAGTTCTTTTCGTTAAGTGTTCAGCTTTTGAAGTTCTCAGCCTGGATGCGAACACTGAGCTAGATGAGGCCATGTCACCCCTCCCCGCCCCCACCTTCAAATCTAAGAGGTGCTGAGTCACTGCCCATGACAGCGTTCTTTTTTTTTTTCTTAAATATTTAGTTGTCAGCGAGAGCACGCAGGCACACGAGCAGGAGGCGCGGCAGGCAGAGGGGGAAGCAGGCTCCTTATTCAGCAGGGAGCCCGATGCGGGGCTCGATCCCAGGACTCCAGCATCATGACCTGAGCTGAAGGCAGACGCTTCACCAACTGAGCCACCCAGGTGCCCCGACAGGGCTCTTTTTTTTTTTTTTTTCAGTGAGCCACTTACAGTAGGTACATCGTTAGTTTTTGATGCAGTGTTCAGTGATTCGTTAGTCATGCAGAACACCAGTGCTCATCACACACGTGCCCTCGCCCTCTCACAGGGCTCTGTCCTAGGGGACGTGAACCCCTCGATGCCACGTTTCTCACAGGTGGTCTCTGACCACCTACTCTGAGGCAGACAGGTGCTCCGAGGGTGGAGAGCGAGTTTCCTCGAAGAGAAACACTGGTGAGGGGTGGGGGGCTAAGCGTCAAAAGCATGTAACATAAAGCTGGACTGTCTGCAAGAGTGAAATCCTACTGATGATGTGCAATAGAACTTCTGCCCCTGCTCACCATCCAGAAGCTATGACACTTCCGATCCAAGCCCCCCTTCCCCCACCGGCCACCGGCCACAGGACTTGTGGTGAATCACTGACTATCCCTGCTCTCAGTTTTCTCATGTGTAAAACGGAATAACAGTGCCTGTCTCCTCAAGGCTATTTAGAGGGCTCGTGGAGTGAGAATGTGCCAGACAGGTAATAGGCACCTCTATGTGGCATTATTATTACCACTGCGGGCTGCACCTGTCCCTGAAGCAGGGGGATTTCTGAGAGTTAGAAACCACATTTATGTCCCAGCACCCAGCGGTGAGTTCACTCTGCAAACCGGTCCCCGGAAGGTTCCCGATGGGGCTCCCCTATTTCTGCACGGCAGGGCGTGTAGGGTAAGTCTGACACCTTGCAGGAGGCCAGTGGCGCTTCGGGAACTATATACAACCCCCCAGCGCCAGGGGAGGGTCTCCAGAAGGGCAGATTCGGCTTCAGCAGGATGGGGTGTCTGACGAGCTCCCCGCTGCTGCTGCGGTGGCCCCTGGACCAGAGAGAAGGGCCGGGGCATGCGCGGAGGGCAGCAGGGACACCAGGCTGCGCCCCTCAACTCTGCTGGCCGGCAGCGGCCCCGAAGGCCTCCGACTGCCATTTCTTCACCTGCGAAGCAGGGCTGAAAACCGCTTCCCCAGGTTACTGGAACGGTAACAGATTAGGTAAGTAGTGGGCCCAGGACCTAGTGCAGCGAGGGCATAATAAAGGGAAGTTGTTTTTACTGTTGGAGATGGTAACAACCCTCTGCCTACGCCCTTGGTGGGGGGACTGTTTTTACTAGATCAGCTTTCGTGCTTTCTGAATTTTATATCCCGTGACTGCCTTGAAGAACAGATCAGTAAAGACTCTGTTAGCTCTGTTAGGGGCTGCCCGGCTGCCCGGCCAGAAGCCTCGAGCCCCAGCTCAGCCCCGCCTCGGACTCACCATCGCGGCGCACGTTACTGACGCTCTGGGCCCGAGCACGTTCTCCTCGGTGCCGAAGGGGCGACGGGAATCCCTCACAGGGCTGCTCTGAGGATGACTCGTGCCCACCGCACAGTGACGACTGCGCCGGTCTGCAGTTCTGACTGCGATGGAGGTGGCCACCTCCTCCAGCCCCCAGCCGAGTCCGTGTCCTTCGACTTGACTGCGCAGGGACAACCTGTGGCTATTCCAGGAAAGGGCCTCTCTGGGCAGACATCCTAGGCCTAGTCGTTTTGGGACACAGACAGGTTGGTTATAAAGACCGATGGGTCAGACAGGGGAGCAGACAGGATTTCTCAGCAAGGAGACTCCAGGCAGGGGATGGACGAGTCACACATTCATGGAGGAAGATGTGGAGCCCGCCCTTTCAGGAGAGGCAGAGAGGCCTTCGGGATAAAGGTACTAAGTTAGTGAGTGAGTTAGCACACTAACATGTACGTTAGCGTGTCCGCGCTCACTGTCCCGCAATCCTGTGTGCTGCCCCAGTTACTGCCGAGTGGTCCGTAACAAAGCACCCCAAGCGCAGGGAATAACCATTATTATCCTCATCTGTGGGTTAGGAATTGGAAGGGCACCGGGGGCCACTCCACAGTCTCTGAGGCTCAGCAAAAAGACCTGAAAGCTCGGGGCCACTCCATGGCTGGGGGCACTCGAAGGTGTCTGTCCTCTTCGTTCATCGGCTGCCGGCTGGGACCTCAGTGAGGGCTGAGGAAGGTACATGTGGCCTCGCCAGGTGGCCTTGGGCCGCCTCATGGCCTGGCAGCCCCAGGCTGGGCTAACTTCTTACCTGGGGGCTTGGCTCCAAAGGTGAGTGTTCCAGCTAACAAAGCGGACACGACCTTGCCTTTTAAGACCTCACCATGGATGCCAGGCGGCATTGTTTCAGCCACATTCTATCAGTTACAAGCGAGTCATAAGCACCCCAAATTCAACGGGTGGAGGAAGAGACTCTACCTCTGGATGGCAGAGTGGCAAGGTTCCGGGGGATCCTGTGGGTCAGGAGAGGGTGGCTCGATTTTTTGAGCTGAGTGCTGTCACATATGCTTCCCTGGAAAAAGACGATTTGTTATGTGAGAAGCCAGGAGCTCTGGCCCCATTCGGGAGTTTTCCCGAGCGTCTCACACCGTATCAATGGCACATCCAGGAATACAATCAACTAACCGTGCGCCAGGCGCTGTTAATTTTAAGTGAACTCATTTACTACAACCCCCTCTGAAGCAGGTACTATCGTTAACCCAGTTTACAAACGAGGCACAGGGATGTGAAGGAACGTGTCCGACGTCACAGGGCCCCGAAACCCTGTCGCCTGGTGCCAGGGCCCGCGCACCACCCTCCTGCTCCACGGGCACAGCAATCCTCCACTCGGCCCCGGCATGCTTACTGTGCACCTGCATGTGCCAGGGACCCCGCGTCCGTGCGGAGAGCAGACGGAGAGTCCTGAATCCGCACAACGGCCAACGGAGATCCAGTGTTTGGAATTAGCATTTTACGGGGCAGTTTTCAAGGAAATAAGTGATGACTGTTATTGAATTAGGTATTCAAGGTACCCTATTTAATGCTGCTGAAAAGGATCCAGAAAGCCCACAGAGGTCCCTGTCTGACTCAGAAGCCAGGTGGCTGCTCATCAGATCTGGGCTCCACCACGTCCTGGGATGTCAGCCTTGGGCAAAGTCCTCTCACTGCTGTGGCCTTGTCCCCTCACGTATCAAATGGGGTCCCAGTACCCACCTGTGAGGGCGCCTAGAACAGCCCGGGAGCCTAGTAAGCCCCTGGGAAGGGTAGGCTCACCCACGGCAGCATCGGCCTGGTGTCACGACGTGGCACGAGGCTGACATCTAGTGGCCAGTTGCCGTGGCTGGGTCTTCACCGGGCAAAATCGCTCCATTTTCTGTGACGTATTATCTCAGCTCTGGACCTTCCTCTACAGAGTCTGAAGCGCGTGGGTCCTCCAGAGACCACTGGAATAATGTTTTTTTTCCCCTGGGAAGCAACTGATTTATTTATACATATAGATAGATGTGTGTGTGTGTGTATTTTTTTTTTAGAGAGGGCGGAGTGGGCAGAGGGGGAGGGAGAGAGAGAATCCCAAGCGGACTCCACACGTAGTGCAGAGCCCGACGCAGGTCTCAGTCACATGATCCTGAGATCACGACTTGAGCCAAAATCAAGAAGTGGACGCCTAACTGACTGAGCCACCCAGGCACCCAGGGAAGCAACTGCTTTAAAATGAGATAACATGCAAGGTACAAAGCACAGACACTGCCCAGGAGATAACCGTTACTATTTTTGGAGCATTTAGGTGCAATTTCGGCCTCACAATCACTCTCTGATATTAGTACTAGGGTCCCCACTTTATCAATGTAGAAACTGGGGTTTGGAGAGGTTCTGTGGCTCGCTCTGGGTCACAAAGCTTGTGATAGGGGCTGGGCTCTGACCCTGAGGTCTAGGCCTAGGGCTGGAGCTCCCCACTTGCTCCCAGCCCACTCCACCCCCACCCGGGCCCCCTTCTTCCATGCTGGAGACCAGAGAGTGGCAGCAGCGGGAGCAGGGTAGCTACTGACGGGCAGAACTGGGCCTGCTAAGGCAGAGGCCTCAGATCAGGGACATCCCGTGAGAGGCCTGCCCTGCATGACCCTGGGGACCATCCCAGGAGACTGGACACTGGGATGTTCTCAGGGAGCAATGCAGAGAAGAGGCCAGAGGCACCTGTCATCTCAGATGCCATGGAAATTGATCAGAAGGCCGACTGCTCCAAAAAGAGGTTCTCTGGGTCTCAGGCATCTGCACACTTGTGGGGCTTGGGGCACTTCCGTGGAAGAGAAAGGCCAAGAGCGGCTTATGCGCTAACCTTTAATTGTAAAACACACGCACACTTGTTAAGAAATGCAGAAGAGGGGCGCCTGGGTGGCTCAGTGGGTTAAAGCCTCTGCCTTCGGCTCAGGTCATGATCTCAGGGTCCTGGGATCGAGACCCGCATCGGGCTCTCTGCTCAGTGGGGAGCCTGCTTCCTCCTCTCTCTCTGCCTGCCTCTCTGCCTACTTGTGATCTCTCTCTCTCTCTCTCTGTCAAATAAATAAATAAAATTTAAAAAAAAAAAAAAAAAAAAAGAAATGCAGAAGACAGGAATATACGAAGTGAAAATTTGCGTGTTTTTATCTGCCTTCTCCTCAACTCACTGCTCAGAAGTCAACCGTATTTATCATGTATCCTTCCAGCTCTTTCTATTCCTTTCAAATATCCCACATCTCCATATAATGCGTATGCTCTTTTTTTAAAACAAAAATAGGGTTATTTGGTTCATACCGGTCTGCAAGTTTTCTTTCCCTTACTGTCATCATTCTATAAACTGGCAATTAAAATATGTTAGAGGGCACCTGGGTGGCTCAGTGGGTTAAAGCCTCTGCCTTCGGCTCGGGTCGTGATCTCAGGGTCCTGGGATCGAACCCCGCATCGGGCTCTCCTCTCAGCAGGGAGCCTGCTTCCCCTTCTCTCTCTCTGCCTGCCTCTCTGCCTGCTTGTGATCTCTCTGTCAAATAAATAAATAAAATCTTTAAAAAATATATATGTTAGAGCTGTGTGTTTCTAAGGACCCTTTGTAGACATTTTGAAGAATAAAATCTCCAGGTTAGGCAAATAATTGCCCCTAATAACTCCGTATGTCAGATCTCTGCCTTCTGAGCCCCCACCACTTAGGATTCAGCAGAGATGTGGAACACTTGCAGGTGAGGAGTCAAAGGGAAAACCTTGTGGGATTCTGTCTCTGCAATTTCTCCCTTTCCACCCCCCCCGACTTTCTCCACAGAGGTGGTAAGAGGGGAGGTTGCCTGTGTGTTCCTTCAATTGAGCACAAATAAACATACACACTGAGTGCCCTTCTTTTCGTCCTTAGTTTCATATTTGTCAGGAAAGGCTGATGATTTTCACCTGCATGGGGAAGGTGTTGGAAATACCCTCAGCAGCTCTCAACGCTCACCTCCGTGTGTAATCAGAAATGAACACAACCCTAAGCCTGAAGTGTGAGGAGGCCCAAGGACAGTGTTTTCTCCCTAATGACTGCGGCGAGACTTTAGAAAAATATATAACCAAGCCTAAGTCCTCTTTAAAAACTGGGGGCCCTGGGCGCCAAGCTGGCTCTGGAGGTGGAGAACGGACTCTTTATTTTCGGGCATGATCTCAGGTTCCATGTGGCTCCGAGTCTGCTTTCTCCCTCTCCCTCTGCCCATGCACATACACACTCTCTCTCTTTAAAATTAAAAAAAACAAAAAACAAAAAACATTTTTTAAAATGTTAAAAAAAAAGTTGGGGGTCCTGGAGCGCCCGGCTGGCTCAGTTGGACAAGCATGAAGTCTCTGAGTGAGTGAGGTCGAGCCCCATGTTGGGCAGAGCTTACTTAATTTTTTTTTTTTTTTAATTGGGGGCCCTTGTACTGCTGATGAGTGAGGAGCCTCTGCTGTGTCACTGACTACGCTGCCGAATGGGACAGTCATCCAGCACTTGCCTGCAGTCTGACGCCCTAACACTGCTGTTGGCGACACAGTTACGGACACTGGGTGGATTTTGCAAGGCCTGCGGAGGTTAGAGCCACACGCATTTTACAGGAAACGGTGCCGCCCGACGACACTGAACCTGCACACACGCGTTCTTTCTGAGGGCTCGAGGGCTCAAGTGAGCCCCCAGCCAGGGGCTGAGCCACCGGGAGCCTGTGGGGGGCCCGCGGGGCGGGGAGGTAGCTAGCGCCGCCGGGTCCCGCCCCCTGACCGCGAAGGACCGTCCCCGAAGCGGCCGCCAGAGGGCGCGCGCGGCGCGGGGGCGTGGGGCTTCGCGCTTTGTCCCCCCGCGCGGCCCGTCGCCCGGCGCCGCGGCGGGAAATCCGACGGGCTCCTCCCGGCCGCCGCCCCTTTCTGCCCCCGCGCGCCTACCTGGGTCGGCCCTGCTGTGATGGAGGAGGAGGAGGGAGCGGCCGAGGAGCAGCAGCGATTCTCCCACCGACAGGTACAGGAAGGTCGGGTCCCCGCCGGGCTGGAGGAGGCCGGCGTCGAGCTTCTGGAGAGGGAGAGGCCCCGAGGCCTCCGCGGGGCGCTCCTCGCGGCGCGTCCCCGGGGGCAGAGCGCGCCCTCCGGCCGCCTGCGCCGGCGCCAGCTGCGCTGCCGCGGGGGGTGCTGGGAGGCGGTCTCCAGGGCAACGCGGGTCGGAGTCGGGCGGCGGGGGGCCACCTTTTGGCTGGGACAGCCCGGGTCGGCCTTCTCGAGACGGGGCTGTAGTGAGAATAGGGTGCGCGCCCTGACAGGCGATCCAGGCGAAGCGCCGGGCCCGCCTCGTGGCCGCCGTGACGTGCGCGCTTCGTCCTGCAGACGCGGGGACGGTCTGCGAGCCGGATGCCCGGCCGGCTCCTTCCCGCGTGGGTCCCGGCCCCGGCCCCCGCCGCGCAGCCCGAGCGGCGCGCGGCACTGCTCCAGCCCGGCTTTCCCGCCTGCAGAATCCGAGTAATAGGAACCTCCTCCCAGGGCGGTTGCGGGCAGCCCCGGGAACCAGCGCACGGCGCAGAATCGTGAGAACGAAACGCAATGCCCTGAGGAGGTAAAAAGCAAGAACCAGGGCGGCCGCCCCAAAAAGGGTGACCTGGAGAGCCGGGAATGAGCTCAGTGCCTGGGAGTGCCCTCCTGTCCGTGTTCCGTTTCGGAAGCTGTTTACCCACCAGCTCCCTTTCTCTTGGGAAGCGCAAGGTTTCGGGAAAAGTTGCAAGAATAGTAACATCAACAGCAGTATCCTCCTCACCTGGATTCACCAGTTGTTAGCACTTTGCTGTATTTACCCCTTTGCTCTTTTTTTCCTGAATCATTGGAGATTTAATTGCATGTATCTTCACGCTTTCCCTCCAAGTTTTAGTACTTTCGTATGCCTCTCCCAATAACAGGGGTATGTATTTTCATACGTAACCTGAAGTACCACACTCAGGAAGTTTAATATTGGTAAAATCCTGTTATCTGACGTTCCGTAGGCACATTTCCCCAGTTGTCCCAAAGCTGTTTCTTCTACTGGTCTTTTTTCTTTCATCCAGGGTCCAATCAAGGGGCATAACTTGAATTTAGTAATCCTGTCTCTTTGATCTTCCCTGGAAAGCTTCTCCACCCTCTTTGTCTTTCCTGACATTGATGGTTTTGAGGAGCCCACTGATGGCAAAGGTGTGGTGGGAGATAAACCCTGAGAGCCAGGGCTGTCTTTTTCATTTTTGTATTCTCAGACCCTCGTACAGAGCCTGGCCTCCAGTGGGCAGTCCATGCTCACGGAAGAAATGAGTAAGGCTGCAAAGATGGGCTGAGCAGGTTGAGGATCCCGCCACTCACTCATCCAGCTCTTCTTGGCGCTGGGTGGACAGTAGGAAACAAAACCGACAGGGTCCTGCCCTTGAGGAATTTAGGATCTAGGGATTTAGCCTCGAAGTGCAGTGTTGTCTGCAACACTGAAGAAGGCACTTGGCCCCGTCCAGGAGGCGTGCAGAAAGAGGAGGGACAAAAAACTTCTGGAACATTCCGAAGGCTCCCTGTCCTGTTACTCTAATGATACCCCCACACATACCTAAAAAGTGACCGGGGAGGCTCTTTATCCGTCCTAGGGTGATAGTTCCTTTGCCTCCTCCTACCATAGGCCTCAACTTACCTAGTCTTTGACATCTGAAACTAAGAAAGGTCATTGCCCTTGCTTATCTGTCTGGCCTCTCCCCTGGGGTCCTGGGCCTGTGTTTCTGCAGTTCCTCCTCATCCTGTCTCAGCTGTGAACACTTGCTGATAGAGTTTATGCTGTTTGGGGTTCAGCTGCCCCCCTGTCCAGTTCAGTTCTGTCTCTGGCATAGAGAAGGAGCACACGCAAAGGCGCAGTAAGTTTGTTGACAGCAGACTGAGATCTTGGCTTTGTTTTGCTTCTTTGCTCTTCTGCATGGGAAAGCTGAGTTCTTCAGTATCTAAAAGGGTTGCTAAGGAACAGTGAGGGCTAGCAAGCCAGCAAATCAAAGGAAGGTCAGACGTTCCCTCATTGGCCTTTCCCAGCATGGTCCTGAGTGTTTGTCCTTTGTCACATGCGGGCCTGAGGCTGCCAGAGACTCGCAGCAGAGGGATGGGATCCTTTTGCATTTCACGAGAGTAACCCTTGTCTGGTTTTTCACTGTTCCCGAAACACCTAGCATATGCCTTTACTCGGTAGGAACAGGTACACGTTTGTGGAATATCTGAGTAAAGTCGTGCAGATATTTTGCAAGCACAAGTCTGACTTTTCTCCCCTCTGACCTGCCATTGTAATTCCTTATCTTTACTTGACCTAAATCATAACCATTCACGAGGAAGTAATGTTTCTGCAAGTCACACTCCAGAGGGCCTTATTAATTTATTAGTACACTTGAAAAGTCACTCAGCTATTGTGGAAAGTGCTGAAGGAATTAGGCTGAGCAGACCCTCTCCTCGGTCTTAATTTTTGAAGATGCGGAAAGCTCTTATTTGCAACCTCACCCATGAAGTATTTTGGTTTTTTGCTTCAGAGGCTGAAAGCAGCCGTTCACTACACCGTTGGTTGTCTCTGCGAGGAAGTTGCATCGGACAGAGAGATGCCTTTCAGCAAACAAACCATTGCAGCGATCTCGGAGCTGACCTTCCGGCAGTGCGGTATGAAGCCAGGGCCTTCCTCTCTGTGCATAGAAATCCCCCAAGTTGCTTTTGCCCCGGAGAACCGTGTGGCTGGGTGCTGTGGCTGAGCTGACCCGCAGACGGGGAACATTACTCTTGGGCGCTATTCGCGAAACATTTCTTTTCTTGGCTGTAAGATTCAGGTGTTTTATGGAAACATCTACTTCTATTACCTAACAGCATGAACCCCTTTATTTTATTCTGTTTTAAACTGCCTGGAACGTTAGACATTACATTTTTATCTCATTGCTTTGTGACACTTTTATATCGCCCATGCCACGGTTTATATATCAGCTGAGCTTGTGGCGTTGGTATCTGCTTGACATCCGAGGAAATTAATGTCCTTTCAAGCCCTAATTTGTAGCAAAATTTAAAGTTAAGGGCTAGTTTCACGGAAGAAGTGTGGCCACGATGACCACAATTATGACAAGGAGGTCATAATGAATAAGATACACAACCTAGGCTAAAGGCTCCCAAAATTAAAAAAAACAAAAACAGCTAAAGGCTCGTGTCCAGGGATGGGCGGCCCGAAGTGCCTCCTCCCGCCGTGGAAAGGGCTTGTTGTGTTAGTCACTATATTGTGGGAACTGAGCTTGCACTTTCCCTCCTTCTGAAATAAGATCGAAATGAGGATAGCTAAAGCACTTCTTTTTCTCTTTCAGAAACTTTTGCCAGAGACCTTGAAATGTTTGCAAGGTGGGTAGAGAGCTTGCGTATCTGATGCTGTGTGTGTTGACGTCCTATTCATTCTCTCCATCTGGTGGTGTATTTCAGGAGAGCTTTCGCTTTTTTTTTTTTTTTTTGTGGACTTATTGGAGGCTCATCTCTCATCATGATTCTGCAAGAATATAACATCTGCTTTAATCACGTTCATTCAGATTTGATTTGGCTTTTTTTTTTTTTTTTGGATATCTTTTGAGTAGTTTTTGTCAAAGAAGCAGAGTTGTTCAGTTCCTGGTTAAAAAGGAACAAAGAACAGCTCGAGGGCTAGGAGCGCACAGGGCGTGTGTGTCCCACAGGGCGGTGTGGGGCGCGCCCGTGCTGTGTGCCCCGCGGTGACACTGCCCAGCACCCAGCGCCCGCCTGCACTCAGCCTCGGGTTCGCGGCGTCTGTCACCAGAGAGACACACTCCTTGAGAAGTGGGTGACTTGCTTTCAGCGGGGAACCTTGAGCTTTTACACGTGATTTATGCTCATCTCTTCAATTAGTATCTCAGGTAATTGAAAACAATCGCAACGAATTGCTTTTATGAAGCAGTTTGAATGACTGGGGCCGGAAAGGGCTAAAGCTTTCCAATTTGCTCCTACCTCTGATTTGGTGCCAGCCTCTCCCACACCCCGAGCTTTTCACCTTGCTCCTCTTAGCTCTTTGTTGCTCGGGTGAGTATTTTGAATGAATTAAAGCAGTAGGTTCTCAGAGGGCAGACTCTAAATCTTTCCTATCCCTGTGTATATGAATCCCTAAAAACCGCTTAGCATCGCCAGCTTGGCCAAAAGGGATAAGATGATATTATGGGATACTAATAGCTCCTGCCATTTCTTCATTGTTAATTCAGGTGGTGGCTCCTTACAAGGCGCCCGTTATCTCCCCCCGCGTCTCCTGCCAATTACATTTATCACCCCTCTTGCCACGTCTTTCTTTTTCTCGGAAAATACAACTTCTTTTTATTACAAAGAGTGGCACAGAAATGTAAATATGTAAGCACGTGGTTATTTGATTTGAACGTAAAGTTGATCAACATCAAGCTGGGTTTCTCCATCTCAGCACCACTGGCATTTTTGCCCGGCTCACTCTGGGTTGTGGTGGGGCCTGTCCTGCACATCGTAGGGCATTTCTGGGCCTCTCTGGCCTATCCCTGCTGGATGCCAGCAGGAAGCGCCCAGTCGTGACTTTTCCTACCATTTCTGTGTTAGCTGTGGGAAAAGACAACGAACGTTTTTAGACGCTTCTGGAAAAATACTAGAAATAAGAACGAAATTGGAAATATTTAGCATTGTAATACTTTGAGCTTTCAGGTACTCTGTGTTTTATGATTATGTTAAGAGGTTGATTTTCTTTTGCTGGGTACTTACTTGATGGGTAGGGGGAGAAGGGTGTATGTCACTTAGACTGTAAGCTTCCCAAGGAAGGGCATCATCTAAGTCAGGGGATCTGTGTAAAGGCTGTCTAGCTGCTGTTGTCTAAGTGAGAGAGGCAGAGGCTTACTAAGAGATGCCTCCCCTTCTGCATGTCCGGGAGTGTCCTCCAGAGTTCTTTACATCCCCCCCACCCCCTGAACCCTGAGCCAACGCAAGTGCAGATTTTCTTTGAAGACCCATCCTTTGTCTAATTTCACACTGATCTTCATAATACTTCAGTTTGCCATCATGGAAAAATAAAATCCTGTTTTAAAGTTTATTGGAAGGTGGAGGTGAGGGGGCTCCTGGGTGTCTCAGTCGGCTAAGCATCTGCCTTCGGCTCAGGTCCTGATGCTGGGGTCCTGGGATGGAGCCCCACATCGGGCCCCCTGCTCAGCAGGGGGAGTCTGCTTCTCCCTCTGCCCCTTTTATCTGCTCGTGCTCACTCTCTTGCTCTTTCTCTCTCAAATAAATAAAGTCTCAAAAAAAAAAAAAGTTTATCATGGACTAGAATTGATATTCCCTGAAGGTCAGCTTTGTTTATCTTGTGGCTTTGTGTTTTCTCTGAGGCCACTGTCTTCTAGAACTGTGAGTCCTACAAAGAGTCGGAAGGACTGTTTCAGGCAGCTGTATATTAAATGGTCTTTGTAAGCTGGCTGGTAACCTAACCGGGCTTTGTAACATTGTTGCCATGAGAAAATGGGTTTAAGTTTGAAATAGTTCACCTGTGAACTTTGGAAAATCATTTGTGAATTTCCTTTACTTAGCTTTGAAATCTCTAGTCACCTGATATGGTTAACATGTTAAAGATGTCATATTTTGAAGAAGATAGATATGAGACAGTAAATAGATTCTAGGAACATTTTGGGACTAGTCTTTAAAACCTGTGTTGCTAAAAGCGTTACATGAAAAACTCCTTTGTAATTTTCCCTGGGGTAATTTTCTGGAGTCAGAGGTTTGATTTAGGAGAGTGTCTGATGCTCGGCGGCCCCTCTGCTTAGGGAAGCGCTGGCGTTAAAACACGGCGCAGAGGTAGTGGAGAGGCTTGGCCTTGCCGTTTCCGTAACCCTACCTTGTGAACAGACCAACTGACCTTACTCTGCAAACAGGTCACTGTGCTGCTTCCTTCTGCTTGTTCCTATTGTGGCACTTTGCAAAGAATGTGAAAACCGGCAGAGCGGCGCGATCGTGTGGCTGAGGGCCATGCTGTGTCCTTGGCACCTAACTGCCTCCCACCCCAACCCCCAGTACATCTGTGGCCCGGCTCCCTACTTTGTGGCAGCTCTGATCTTCCCTTCTGACAGTTCCCCTTCTCTGCTGGTCCTTGCGAATGGCTAATTAGAAGTTGTCTCCTGAAATGGATACTATCGCCGCGGGCAGATGCTGTCAGAAGTGAGGCGATGACACGGGCCATCTGCACATGTGGTGGGATGTGATGGTTTAGTTTAGCCAAATTGTGGAGTATAATTTCTGTGTGATTTTATCGTTAACGGGACAGATACACGGCGAGGACTGTGTGTTGGCCCCTCTACTGGTTATCAAGGTTACAAAGATGCTTACTTATTCCTGTGCACAAAGTTTCTACTTATTTTTGGAGGAAGTGAGAAATGGCAAGAAATGGTGTAATTAGGGGCTCCTGGGTGGCTCAGTCGGTTGAGCGTCTGCCTTCGGTTTGGGTCATAATCCCAGGGTCCTGGGATCGAGCCCCATATTGGTGTCCCTGCTCGGCAGGGAGTCTGCTTTCTCTCTCCCTCTGCCCCTTCCCCCTGCTCATGCTCTCTCATTCTCTCTCTCTCAAGTGAATAAAAATCTTAAAAAAAAAAAGAAATGGTGTAATTAGAGTAATAAATTATTGACTAGAGCTTATTATCTGAGATTGCCTTTTAAAGCAAAGTTAAGAGGCCTGGAATGAGAATTTGAGTCCAAGTTGTGAGCAAGACACAGACCCCGGCTTAGGCTTAAAGAATGTTCTTCGTTCTAGCTCGGCTGTGTCGAGGGAGCGCATTACCTCCTTGTTGGGAAGTACGATGTGGGGGACATTTGCCTGAGTTGCTTCCTGTAATTTAGCCCTCAGAGAAGAGCTTCGGGATCGTGGGATCTTTGTTCTTCTACTTCACATCTGTTTAAGCAGAGGCGATCTTTGTGCTGTGAGATACGGTGCCGTTTTCTTCACTAAAAACGTGCACAGACACGCCGTGTGCTCTTTCTGTGGTGATCGGTGTGACCGTTGTGCCCAAGCAAGTGCCCGCCCAGGCACCCGTGGCCTCAGGTGGAGGTGGACAGATGGGCCGCTGCTTCCTTGATCTCTTTATTTAATTAGTATCTTGGCGAAGTCACTTCACTCATTTTTATGTCATTGTTGCTTAATGAATTTAATCTAAAAAGATGGGCTACTTAGAGATCCTTGCTAGTTTGAGTCTGACCATGAACTTTTGGGTTTCATCAAAACTTGAAGTGATACTAAACATTTTGGTGAATTGTTCCTGCCCTTTCTACAGACACGCAAAAAGAAGCACAATTAACACCGAAGATGTGAGGCTCTTAGCCAGGAGGAGTAATTCACTGGTGAGAGATGAATTTCTTTCCTCACTCCCCTTTCCCATCAGAATACATTATTCCCAATTAATCACTTGCAGCCATGAAGCGATTCCCTAGGGCACCTTGCATTAAAAACGAGAGACGGTTGAACCATTCAGACCTGCCCGCAATTTATAGTCTCTCTTTCATCATGATGGATCTCACTAAGCCAATTTGAAATTTTCTAATCAGCACTCTCTGGATTTCATAATTTGCCTTTTTCGTAACATCTCAAAACTTTGGCCCCGTGTTTCATTTACTGCATGGTATCAGAGACAGGCCGCAGGCTAGAGCGCGTGGGGAGAGTTGTGTTATGGTGCCCACAGCTCTGATGGGCCGGGTATGGAAGGCCGGGTCTGCACTGCTAGGATGGGCAGAAAACTGAGCATGTTTTTTATCTTTCCAAAGAAATCTAGAAGTCGTCTTGACCACGCCCTCATTTTACAGGTGATGCTTTGATCACCCCTGGCTAGTGGCCGTGGCCCGGGGCAGACCCAGGGCAGCCGAGGTTTTCTGACCTTGTCTACTCCTAGCGGTGAGAATACTTTCCGTTCCCTATCATGTGAGCTCCACCAGGGCGGACCTTTGTCTCTTCTCCGCTCCATCTGCCGTGCCTAGAATAGGGCCTGGCATACAGCAGGAGCCCAATAAGTAGTTGCTGAATGAGTTTGCATAACAGCTGACAGTTTACAGGGGGCTTTTATAGTTATTATTTTACATATATTATTTAAACCTCACAACCACCCTCTGAGGGTTTCTCATAACATGATTCATGAGCCCGATTTTACTGGGGAGGCCGCTGGAGTTCAGGAACCTCTCAGAGCTGAACACGGAGCTCTCTCGGGTGGACAGCCAAACCCAAACGGGCTAGCCCGGAATCTGGCGCTGCTTCCACTGGGCTTTCTTTTCTAATACCCTCTCTCCGAAGTTGAAGTCAAGGTTAAGGATGATGTGATTCCTAAGGAAAACAGTTCAGGTGGCTGGTGGTGCTGTGTGTCCGCAGGGAAGACACTTCTCTCTCTCCAGCCGTTCTGTGCAGGTCATGGCTGCTGGCTGGCCGGCTTCGGGGAGCCAGTTCTGCCTTTTGCAAAGGAATGGGCAGTGCCGGTCATCTTAGAATATTAACTGGGAAGTTACCTGTTTATTGCACATATGTCTATTTCCAAATAGTGTTTTTATTTTGGGCTCTTAATTTTTTTTTTCATGACAGAGTTGCAGCTAAATGTACGCAGTTGGTAAAATCCTCCCCGATGGCAGGGACCGGAGTTATTTACCCTGTATCCCTAGGCCCTGGTGCGTAGCAGCTGCTCAGCGATGTTACTTGGATACATCGAGGGGGGTGTTGATGGTTCTGGTGCTTGGCAGTATATTTAGGCCTGGCGTGCCTTCTGCACGCTCCACATTTTAACTCTTTTGATCACTCAGGATCCTCCAGCCTGTTGGGTAGGAGTGTGGGCAGCCGTCGGTTGATCTCTGGAGTTGATTGGTTCCAAGGAACAATTGGAAGTTCTGTTTCACTCTGAGGAATGTAGCCCAGGCTTTTCCACCCGATCGGGCGGAAGCGGTTAGGAGGGGTGTAGATGCCCCCCACTCCCCCAGGCTTATAGGGTGGCTTCACAACCAGCTAAAAATGTAATTCTTTAATTTTTTTTTTTTTTGGTAGCTAAAATACATCACAGAGAAGAACGAAGAGCTCACTCAGTTTAATGCAGAACAAAAAGCAAAGAAGAAGAAGAAGCTAGAGGATGACAACACAAAATCAGTGGCACCGGCAGCGGCCGTGGCTGCTGAAAAGGACAGTTCTTGACTCTGTGGCCACCTGCAGACGCAGCCTCCGGTAGGGGCCGGCAGGGAGCTGCGCTGCCACAAAGGGATTTTCGAAGGGATCAGTAGAGATTAAAATAAACGGCTAAGAGGCTTGCTGGGCTGTGTTCTCCAAGTGATTGGCTGCAAAAGCTAGCGTCCGAGCCTCTCGAGCCAGAGAGGCTCGAGCAGACGCTCCTTGTGTCCGCCTCCCCCTCCCCCCCATGCCAGCACAGGGGTCCGAGTGTTGTCTAGCTCCATTGATCGAGTTGTGGCAGCAGTGAGAGGTGGTCGACTTTTGCAAGCAAACATCTTCGTTATCTCTTTCTTCTACATGATTCTTCAGGCTGACGGTCCCTGAGAGATGAATATAGCTGTTTACTTAGTTACTCTTTCACTCACCGGTGTGGTTTTTAAGCCTGTATCACATGTGACCACAAGGTAAATGGGGTGCTCAGAGGTGCACATTTGGAAAATGTCCGTTTTAGTTTTTAAAGGTGATTTTCTCCAGAAACACAGTTTATGGCACTTTTCTCTAGCCATTTTGTAATTTAACTCTCTTTCTACGGGGCAAAGGTTTTGCTTGAGAGGAAAACCTGCTCCATTCCCAAACACTTTCTTGTGTGGTGCTCTGGTTTGGTCTGTGAGGGCCAGAGCTTCTAGTCCTGCTGTCTTCTCTGCGGGGTGTCGCGGTGCGGGGGGCCCAGGGCGTGCCTGTGCCTGCTGGGGCGGGAGGGATAAGGAACGGGACTGCATTTGGGAACCCTCTCTGCGCCAGGCTACCCCGGGGCCCCATATGGGACCTCCGTGCCTCCTCAGAGCCTTACGGGGTGCATCTGATTCTCCCCATTTTACTGATGTGCAGACCGAGGTTTGAAGAGGTTGGTGTGCTGCCCGGGTCTGCTGATCGGTCGAGACAGCATTCACCCTGGGGGTGCTTACCCGCTAAAGAGGGGGCGAGAGAACAGGACAGGTGTTCTGGATAGAACATACCGACCAGCAGAAGACACCCCACAACAGTTTGGCTCTCGAGGGGATGTGATAAGCTGTGGGCACAGAAACGCCCTGAACTCAAGCTTCACAGTCTCAGGGTCTGTGAACGACTCCTCTCACCTCAGAAAAGGACTGTGTGTCACACCAGGTTAGAGAAGGGAATCCTAAAGCGTCCGTCCTGACAGTCCCGCTCCCGCCGAGGTCCACATCGAGCAGCCTCGTCTCCGGCTGAGCTCTGTAAGCGCGCATCAGGAGAGGCTGGCGGCCGGCCGCCACGGACTTGCCGGAGGGCCGCAGACGGGGATGGACCTCCAGGTCTTGCGACACCAGTGGCGGCGCGACTCTGTGTAGCTCTGTGTTCTCATCAGCGAGATCGGGCGTACGTGACAGGAAGAGGAAATGAGGAGGACTGCTGTTAGGGCTCTTGTTTTTATGGATTTCGATAGCTCTCCGAACTCGGTATACACGGGATTGGAAGTGGTGAACTCGGGGTGCGCCGCGGGCAGCCCGCGTCTGGTTACGGCGGCGGGGGAAGGGGCTGGCCTGGGTATGTTGATGAAGTTTTCTAGCCAAGTCAGAAACTCGACTTGTTGTTCGTGTAATCTTTTGGTGTATTTGCATATTTATGTATGATTTATACTTTATGTTTTTGAAGATCTCATTTATTTGAGAGAGAGACAGAGAGAGTGAGAGAGAGGGCACGTGTGGGGAGGAGAGGGAGAAGCAGACTCCCCGAGAAGCCAGGAGCCCCGATGCGGGGCTCGATCCCAGCACGCCTGAGATCATGACCTGAGCCGAAGGCAGCTGCTTCGCCGACTGAGTCACTCACGTGTCCCCTGTTTATACTTCAGATGAGAAGGCTTACAATACGTTTTTCACAGCTTGTAACACCGGAGCTGTCAGACTTTGCGAGGAAGAGCCAACTCCCTTTCCTGGGTTCTCTGGAGCGGCCTCTTCCCCCACTGTATGCTCCACGTGGGGTCGCTGACTCCGGAATGTCCACAGTGATGCTGATCATGTGTGATTCCATCTTTGGGGTCAGACGGCAGAAGGGACTTCTGGAGGTCCCTGCTTCCACGGGCTGGCTTCCTCAGAGTCCTGGAAGCTCCTCTAAACTTGAACCTAATAA
This sequence comes from Potos flavus, assembly GCA_028534135.1. Classification (NCBI taxonomy): domain Eukaryota; kingdom Metazoa; phylum Chordata; class Mammalia; order Carnivora; family Procyonidae; genus Potos; species Potos flavus. Next base: position 159,759,448 of record CM052900.1, on the reverse strand, counting down.
CCATTTACCAGGTGATGAACCAAATAAAGAAGCGGATGTCTTTGGAAGGAATGTGTCCTGGTCACATAGATGGGGGCAGCTTACATTTACAATACTTGCTGTCTTCTTGTGAGACCAGTTCCTTGAAGCGCTTGAAATAAAGAGCTGGGGGTGATGTGTTATTACTGAAATTCACCGGAATTGGGGAATTTCGAAAGCATCCCTTTCTGCACACAGCGGCAGCTGGAACGTGCCGGAAAACGTCTGCACGGGCTCGCATACAGCCAATGCTTTAAAACCTATAAGTCCCCGAAAGGCTCCATTGGGACATGCTTCTTCCTTTACTGAACTGTGGAATTTCTAAAGAGCCCCTAGGGGTCCTTTAGTCCAGGTTCCCCACCACCTAGGAACCCCTGCGACGTTCTCCAGGGACAGAGAGCCCTTCCGGTAACGGGACACTCACTCTTAGGTTTCTTCTGTACTTAGAAAAGAGTCTTCCACCCTCGAACTTCTCTCTTGGTCCCATTTGGACCTTTAGAAGGAGCACTCTTTGTTTTTCAAAATAATTCAGGACTGAGTTCCTTTTAATCAAAAGTTACCATTCGACGTATTTTCAGGAAAACGTTCTTGCCTAAGACTTTAGGTTGCCAGCTCCCAGGGCAGGCTCTGGGCTGGAGAAATGACGGCTGTGCCTTGTGCCGTGCGGGGCTCGCGGCAGGCACCCCGAGATACTTGGACCCTGGCGTGGAAGGTGCGTAAGATGTGCTGGTGGAAAGTGGGAACCCTTGGGTTGCATGGCTCTTGTCGGGGGGCCCCCACATGTGGTGTGTGGCTCTTCTCTGAACCCTGGGGGACAAGGAGAAGGATCGAGGATGTCTTCTTCTTAGTGCTGCCCGATGTCCGTGCCTGTCGTGGGCTCCACGTGGGCTGGGTGCTTTACGGGACCTTCTTTGGGCCTCACCACAACTCTCTGATGGGGACAGCAGGTACTATTTTTTTGTATCCCCATTTTACAGATAAGGCAACGGGCCACAAAGAGGCCAGGAGCAAAGCCAGGATTTTAGTCTTCAGCTCTCTCCTCGAAGGACCAAGACAGGTGGCCGCCGGCTTGCAGGCAGCCCGAAATGAGAGGGCACGTGGCCTTCCTCCACCCGTGGCACCCCGCCCTCCCTGGCACGCTCCCATCGCGCTGGAGATGTGCTTCTATTCATAGGCTGTGGGTCCTGCCCCCTGACTAGGCTCTCCGGGCCCTGCTGGCATGGGCGGCGTGGGTCCTCTGTAGTTCTGTGTATGCGTGCTAGGTGCTCGGAGTGTCTAAGGAGTCCGTCCGGTAAAATCTGCAAGAAGAAGCTGGCCGAGCTGCTGTGAATTTCTCATCTGTAAAATCTCTCCGTTTTGGGGGCACCTGGCAGGCTTAGTCGGTAGAGGACGGGACACTTGATCTCAGGTCTATGAGTTCAAGCCCCATGTTGGGCATGGAATCTACTGAATAAAAAAAAAAAAGAATCTCAAATTTTAATACCATTTGTGGGAATTTTCTTAGGCAAAAAAAATTATTTTTGTATAGAAAAAAAGGACGAAGCAACCTGCTGTAATGAGCCATGATTCCTCGGGCCATGCCCGTTTTGCCTAGAATCTCCACAAGCCTCTGCAGACATGGGATTGAAGGTGGAGATTTCCCTTGGGGGAGGGGTGTGAACCAGGACTTTGGAAAACTGAGAGCGTCAGTCTTCACTTTCCGAGCGAGGCTTTCAGAGCGAGCCGTCCCTTCGGTTGCTTTACTCTTCCACTTGGAACCTTGCCGTGGCTCCTGGCCCCGTGTGGCAGGTTTGTGGCCAGTGACTCAGTTTACCTGCTGTCTCAGTTGGATGAAGAGGGTCTGCGCATTTGCTTGTGGGATTCTGAAACTGGGACCAGGGAAGGGGAAGCCCCCAGGGGACGGCATGGAGGAGGACTCCACGCTCCGGTGCTCCCGGGGAAAGTGTGTCAAGTGCAGGTCATTGACTAAGAAGTAGCCAGGCCCCTCCGGTGCCAGCATCCCCTCGCGCTCCTGAACCTGCTGCCCCCTCGTCTGGGTTTTCAGCCCCTTGCTTGCGATTCAGTGAGAACCGGCGGGTGCTCCGAGCGCCTCCCTGCACACCCCCCCCCACCCCAGTCCCCCCTCGTCTCTTCAGCCCACAGCGGATTCCGTCACACCTTACATGGGCGGAATTTCAGATCCTCGGCTCCTTATCCACCACTGATTTTCTATTGTGTGAAATCACTTGGCTTTGTGCTCGTGGCTTCCTGACGCCTGTGGGCGTGATTACGAGGAAGCGGGACTTCTTCAGGAGCGAGCGCAGGTGTCCTCCAAAGTCAGCAGATCCGCTCTAAACTCGGGCAACCATCGGAGGCTTTAATGAAGGGGTTAACTCGGATCCAAAAGCGCTTTTGTGGGCTGATGACTTCGGCAGGTGCGTCACCGCTTGAGTGTGAGGGAAGTGGGGGTACAGGCTTTTGACAGGTACAGAGACCAAAAAAAACAGCCGCAGGTGGAGCTTAATTAAAATGCCCCCCCACCCCTCCACGAGACCCAAGTGCACAAAACACCGATTTCGGGGCTGCCCAAGATGAGCAGCCCCAGAGCTTCAGCCCGCAGAATGCCGCCGCCCCTCTGCCTGCTCCTGCTGCTGCTGTCGGGGGCCACGGCCACGGCGGCCCTGCCCCTGGAACGTGGCCTTGCCGGACACGACGGCCAGGTGAGTAGTCCGATGGGGCCACAGGCGAGCCCACTTTCTGGCCGTCTCGTTCCTTGGCCTCTTCGGCCTGTGGATCACAGTCTCCAGGGCTGAGTGTGTGTAGGACAGACGGCAGGCAGGGCTGACCTTTGCGGTGTGCCTCTCGGCTGTCCCCGGGGCCGGGGATGTCCTCTCTTAGACCACGGGTTCTTGTTTACCTTCCGTGATCCCAACAACCTGCAGAGAGCTCTGAAACTCAAGGGGGGAGCCTCCCTGCCGGCGATCTCCATCTGCTGGTCTTTGAAACGTTGAGTGATCGTACCAGTCTATCGCAGGGCAATCCTGGGGCCGCCAACGGCCCGCGTTAGTCACATATGCTTCTAGAATCTTAATTTATAGGTATGGGCCTCTTCTCACTGGCTTAGAGTCATTGACATCATTACGGTTTCCGTCGTGAGAATTCGTAACTTTGTAAAGTGATTTATTTTTCTCTTTTTTTTCCCGTTTTGAAAAAGTTCCAAGAAAGAGTACATAAAGTTGGCCATTAAAAATGGATTTTTCTCTAAAATTACCAGATGAGTTTCAGACAAGTCATTTATCATCAGGTTACTCCTAGAAGCTTTCTAAGGAATTCGAAAGGAGGAATATCACGTCTCAATCTGATCTGTCTCAAAGAGTAATTTGTGGACATCTAGGAGTCAGACCAGGCACTTGGCGGCGGGGAAAATGATAGATTTCCTGACCTCTTCTAATGAAGGACCTCAGCCAAGATTATGGGCCAAACAAGCCGTTTTTTTTCTTTGACTGAAAATTCTTAACTTTTCCTTCTCTAACTAGAACAATTTCATTAAGGTGTTCTCTTAACTTCCTCATCTTTTATTTTTTAACTTTCTCATCCTTTAAATGGAAATGTGATTTATTCTTCTGAAACATTTTTTTTTTTTAGGAAGGAATTATGGAGCTTTTAATGTTGGCTGAACCAGATGGTTATTTTTCTTTCCTTTGTCCTCTGCTTCTTTTTAAAAGCATCTGCAGGAAGTGGTAGAAATGAAGAAAAACAGCCTCTTGACTTTCCTGGCTGGGTGGTACCAGTGGGTGTCCCAGGCGGGCGCAGCTCCCTTCACAGGAGGGGGAGCCGGGGAGAAAGCCAAGCGGCAGGATGTCCCGCCCCCTCAGCGGTCCCTGCGGGAGAAGACAACCTGCAAGGATTTCTTCTGGAAGACCTTCTCCTCCTGCAAATAAAACTCCACCCCTGATCACTCATGCAAAGGAGTGTAATGATGGATCTGAATAAAATGTATTAACAGCCATGATCTTTCTTCTTCTCATAGTTGTCTTCTACTTCCCGTGTAATATGAGAAGTTTTATTTATTTATATTTTAAAATATTTTATTTTTAGTCATCTCCACACCCAGCGTGGGGCTTGAACTCGCAACCCCAAGATCGAGAGTCCCATACTCCACTGACGGAGCCAGTTGGGCGCTCCCCAAAGTGAACGTTTTTGATAAAGATTTTCGTGTTTTCTGCTGTAGGGTACCCACTGGGCTTTCTTTCCACCTTCATTATGTACTTGGAAGGTCTTCCCTTGTCTCCCTTCCTTTGATTTAAAACGGCTAACGGTGACATTCTTTAGGAATCCAGAATGACATCTTATTTCAGTTCGTTTTCATAGAAATCATCTAATTTAGCAAATATTTCCCTTGTATTAGAAGCAAATTTTTTAACATTGTGCTCAAAGAGCAAAACGATTACTTCTTATGTTTTGGCGAAAACCAATTTAAAAACAAATGTCATGCTCTCAAACATGATCTCATGTTCACATACTTATAAGAAGAGTTACATTCAAACCTGCTCTGATAAAATACCCATACTGGTTTTCATTAGAAAGTTAATTTTAATTTGTTACAGTTCTTTCCTGGATCAGAGCTTCTATGTTTGCGTCGTGAAGAATGAATTCTGTTTGTTTAAAGGGCTTATTTCAAACCAAATACAGAGCACGGCTGCTGTCGAGCCTGTGGCCTGCTTGCCTCAACTTCTGATTCGAGGCTTTCACGATCGCAGGGTCCAGACTTCGTTCTGTGACAGATGCATACATGTATTTTTTTAAAAGATTGTATTTAAGACAGAGAGGGAGCGTGCGCACAAGCAGAGGGTGAGGCAGGCAGAGGGAGAAGCAGGCTCCTCGCGGAGCAGGGAGCCAGATTCAGGACTCGATCCCAGAACCCCAGGATCATGACCTGAGCCAAAGGCAGATGCTTAATCGACTGAGCCACCCAGGTACCTCCAGATTCATATATGTATTGATATTCATTATGTGTATACTTGTGATATTTTCCCATTCCCCAAGAAGTTTCACAGAAGGGACAATGAGTGATGGCCACACAGGAAGGGAGTTCCTTTTTCAGTGATATAAGGCCGAGCAGCTGTCAAGCCCCACGTGGACCAGGATTTGGGGCTGCTCCAATGAAATGAGGGATGAACAAGTCACTCAGTTTCTAAACCCTAATCAAATTTTTATTCTCTGCCCTTGCTATGGGAGGGAATCCTCGCTCGATTCCGCATATCGTTTATGATGGACTCTAATGAAAACTTCCAGGGTGAAGGTGTTTAGATGCTAAACTTGAAAGTTTAGAGATTCCTATCCGGAGTTATGGGAAGTTTCTGAGGGTCAGGCCTAATATGCGGAAGATTGGCAAAGGCTGGCTGGAGGAGCACTGTAATCGTCTTCTCTTCTCTGGACACCAGGGGAGCAGACGCGGAGAATGACTGCTGACCGTTCCGTTCTGTTTTCTGCAGAGCCGAGCTCATAGTCATAATTACCAGCTGAGTAAAGTATAATGTGATGGAGGAGCCTTAATAGCACCCGCATTTCCAAACACAGCAGCTTTAAGAGACCAGTAATTGGGTCAGTACACTGGTGCAAGATGCCCAGCTAACCTTCAGAACTTGGTCTTTTGAGATTTTTCTAGAAGAAAAAGCATGCTCATTGTTTTTCAGTTTCAACTGGGGTCATACATACAGAGTCTTTAGGATTGGGGACTTATAACTTTGAACTAAGTAATATCTGAAGGATAATGAGGCTATGCTAATGAGACTGGCAGGAATCCGTCAAGTCTGAGCTTACCTTACTTGGTTTGGGGGGCTTAATAAAATGTTAACTGGCAGCAACTGCGTGGTAGACTAGATTAATATGCTCATGATGAATGCATTAGGGGGAAATGGGTATATCAGGGTAATTTTCTACCATCAGCTTTTGGATAGACTTTTCTCAAAGTATACCTTTGTGTAGTGCAGTGTAGACAAGTGTGTAGATGTGCTCATCAGCACCTGGACAATTTGTAACTCATTCTTGCACAGTTCTTTTTTAAAGACTTGTTATTTGAGAGAGAGAGAGAGCAGCACAGATAAGCTGGGGTAGGGGCAGAGGGGGAGAGAGAGAATCTCAAGCAGACCCCACGCTGTGTGAAGAGCCCGATACAGGGCTCAGTCCCACAATCCTGAGATCGTGACCTGAGCTGAAATGAAGAGTCGTACGTTCAACTGATTGAGCCAGCTAGGTGCCCCTCTTGCATTTATTTCTAACATTTGGCACCAGAATGGATCTTTAACTGGTGAGAAAGAATTGAATGTGACATAAACATTTGATAGAAATCCTTCATAGTAGTCCTATTTCAGGACTGATGGCAAACCATTCTAGGCTTTAGGAAACAGACCAGTAGGCTCATGGGAGACACTTAAAAAGCTTGATTTAGTAGCACTTGCTGAAGGGATCGCCCGCATCTTAATAGCAGCTTCTTCAGTAGAGCAATGGGTTCCATTTTTTAAACGTTTATTTAAATAATCTCTACACCTAGTGTGGGGCTCAAACTCTTGAGATCGAGAGTCGCACACTCTTCCAACTGAACCAGCCCTGGGTTCCATTTTGAACAAATCAGAAGAGGAAAAGTCAGGTAGGTATTAAAAAGAAGGAAAATTTTGGTTGCTAGACAAGAAAGGAAGAGGCAAAGGGCAGCTGGGCTACCCACTATTTCTAGCTTGTCGTAACACTAATAAAAGTAACACTAATTTATCTTTCCCACTTAAAATTAGTTAAGTGGTCAAAAATACATGTGTTTGTCTTATTAAAATAATTATAAACTGGAGGGAAAGCTAGATTTTTGGTGTTAGTTCTTGGAACATAGTATTGGGAAATATTGAAGAAAATCCAGTATCCATGCATTAACCTGTTGGTTCACTTCCTTGTAATTGCAAAGTGTGTTCTTTTTAAAAAAGATTCTATTTTCAAGTAATCCCTACAACCAGCATGGGGCTTGAACTCACAACCCTGAGGTCCAGAGTAACGTATTCTACACCAACAGAGCCAGCCTGGTGCCCCTGCAAAGTGCGTTCTGATTTAGTTTGAGCAAACAGTGAACTCTGAGGTTCTGCAATCGGAAAATTCAGTCTATCCCCCTCAGCGGAAGCCCTCCAGCGGGACGGAGGACCCCACTGTCAGAGGGCTCAGGCAGTGGCTGGGTGTTGAGAACATATCACTTACAAAGTCCTTAAAAACTTCAAGTAAGGCACAGCAAGATAATTTAAGGCAAAACCCTACAAATAAAATAGAATGGAGAAAAACCTTGAAGGCCGAAAAAAAAAAAAGAATAAAAGAAAAAATTGAGGGGATGGCTAAGAAATAAAAGAGCTAAACAATCTGGTTAGTAAAGGCACATTAATAATTTTTGTAATTAATGAAGGTTTTCTTTTCGCAGACTACTATTATTTTATCCCTTTCTCTCTGGAAAATGAAAAAGCCATTAGTTTTTTTTTTCCTTTTGCTTTTCCCCAGAAATTAAAGGTTGGTAAGTGGTAATTAGCACAGCTCCTGTCAAAGCCAATTGCCTAATGGGGACCGACATTTGACTTGAGTTGAAAGAATGGAATATGGCTAATGCGGAGTTCATTAGTCCCAGCTGCTTCCTTTGACATTCTTTTCTCCTACCGTAAGAACAGGCTGCCCTGCTCGCTCTCTCCTATTTTTAGACATACTGCTGGCTGCTACGTTTCTATTTTAGAAGGCCTGGAAGCACAGTGGCACAGGGAAGGTAAATGGCACTGGGGGCAATATAATGTGTTTGCAGCCACATGTGCTATGCATTTTGGGCCCGAGTTTGCAGACTAAGGTCTTTGCCTTGTAGATCTACAGCTAGGGGCCTCCTCACGCAGCTGTCTTTGCTCCTGCCCCGCCCCTGGGGAGATAAGGGAAACTGCTCTCCAGCCCTTGCTAGGTACTGGGCTCCTCCTCAGACACTACTTCATTTAACCCTTTCAACCATGGGCTTGGTTCCCTCCAAGCCTACAGTATTTTCTCCATTAATCTATGCAGCCAAGATGCTTGGTGGATGGGTTTCTAGTAGAGCATCCCAGTGCCAACACCCAGGCCAGCCAACTAAAGCTCTCCTGAGTATTTGACAGAATTCAAGACAGTATTTTTAACTCAGTAGGGCAAAGGTGGAGATGTTGTTAGAACTGGCGAGTAGAGGTACCATTCTGTTTCTGGAATCCACACTTCCTTTACCACTGGTCTAACTATACAGCATTCACGGGGCTATTTACTTCTCTTATACCACCAGCACTGTGCCTGTGGTCAGAAATCTTTTGGCAGTCATGTTGTAGACACAGGAGGTCTTTTCCAGTTTGAGTTGACTCTCACTTCTTATGTTGGTATAACAAAACCAGTGATCTGGATGTAGAAGGAAGAGTGTGTGGACCTAAGAGAAAACACACGTAAGTGGGAAGATCACTGAGAACCCGGGTGGCTCATTCAGTTAAGCGTTTGCTTTTGGCTCAGGTCATGATCCTGGGGTTCTGAGATGGAGCCCTGCGTCGGGCTTCCTGATTGGCGGGGAGTCTGCTTCTCCCTCTCCTTCCGCCCCTCTCCCCAGTTTGTGCGTGTGCTCTCTAACAAATAAGTAAAATCTTAAAAAAATTAAGTGGGAAGAGTACTGGAATTAGAACCAGGATCCTGGCCCTCCAATTAGCCTCCTGGCATGGGGCAGATCTCTGCGCCGCGCCGAGCACAGCTTTGCTCGTGTGTGTGAGATGACAAGCCACACCCTGGCCAGCTCTGTTTTATGAGGCTCCAGGATGGTTAAGTGCTAGCACAAAGCAGACTGCGATGTGCTAGAAGAATCCCCAACTGGCATTAGTGCCCCTCCAGGGGCATTCTGAAAGTGTGTGGGGATGTTTTCGGTTGTCTCGGGGCCTGCAGACTGCCACTGGCATTGAACGGTGGGGGGAGGCGGGGGATGCCAGTTCTGCCCGCCGTTGACAGGATGATTCTGCATAACGAAGAATCGGCCCATATCATGCGTGGCTTTTGAATGTCACGCTGGACATTCATCTGGATGAAAATCTGTTCCAAACTGGAGTACAAAACCCAAAGATCAAGTTTGTATGGAAACGGAAGTATATAAACCAGAAGACTCTGCTTTGCACCCAGAGAGACGCACAGTCATATCACATGGAGATCAATTTAATGACCTTTCATCCCCCCTGCTGATAAAACATATTAGAAAACTGGAAACAGCCTCACAGTGGTAACAGATACAATTTCACAATTAGAAATGGCGAATTGCACTCTCCATATGTCCCTGTGGTCTGCAAACTTAATATGTGCCTTTACACAAACCAAAAAACTCATTAACTTGAGACACGAGTTTGTGGCCATACATCAACTTTGTTCTGTCACCTTTTTGACCATCATTTGTGTTTAGAATTTGGCAGTTCTGGCTTCAGAACAAGGATAGTGAGTCCGAAATGTGACAATTTCCTTTCACTGTCCTTGACAGTTTCTTTCAAACAGAGAACATAGGAAGGTGTCATCAGAAGAAGTGGGGTACTGTTGATGCAGCCTCATCATTCACAACAGGTAGAAGGGCTCTTCTGGAAGGGACAGGAGGCTAGTCTTCCAGCCTGTTCCGGGAGAACATGCGGTAAGGCAGGGGGTGGGCTAATAGTAAGGCAGCAACTCGGGGAATTAGGCTGAAGGTATTTACTGCAAATAAAAACAAGGTTGCAGGCTTTCCAGCGGTGGCTACGTGGGCTCTTGTTTGGCTCGCTTGGGCTCCCGAGGTTCCCCGGGCAGTGAGCTCTTCCTTGCTGACATGCTCCGGAGAGAACGCAGGCTCTGCACCTGCTGGAGACGCAGGCTGAGCTCCTGGTGACAGGCCTGCTGCGTCGTTTCCGTCTTCTTTAGGTCCCAGCTCAAGGCAACAGCGAGCGCTTTGGGGTCTTCCTTGGTGACCAACTGCAGCAAGAACAAGAACCACTGAGAACCACGACCTCTGCTCTCCTCCCCTGCTGCTCTCAGGCTCCCGTGAGTTTCCTTAGGGGAGCAAGACCAGGCAGCGCCAGCTTAGGCTACGTCCTGGCACTGAAATGGCAGAGTTCTTCTGCATGTGGCGGCTGCAGGCCTTTTCTTACCCTCCAACACCGCCAGGAAAGGATCTCTGGAAAGTCAAGTCCTCCACTTACAGGAAATGTAGCCCAGCGCAAGCCAACAGGTTTCCTCCCTGCCAGCGACACTGGGGAGGTGCTTGAGACAGGGACAAGGATGAAGGATGAGAAGTGGCTTCTGGGGCCCTTGACGTGGAGCCAGCACAAGAGGACCCCCTTCGGCGTGCCTTTCACTACGGTCGTGTCTGTGCCTCACTGACTGCGGATCTTCCTCCAGGGCTGACAGAACCAGACACTTGAGCCCTGCCATTGCTCCCCGTCACGCTTTGCTCATTCCACAACCCGCCGCGCCCCAGAGACTAATGTTTGGCGATCTGAGGGAGCGCACCCCGTTTTGTTCAAGCTGTCTGATAGAGATTACATGAGATGTTTTGCAAATGGGCAGCTGTGAGTCAGGGTCTACAGAGGTGAAAAGCACTCGCGCACGCGCCTCTGCAGGGCAACACCGCACCGGGGCGGGCGGGGTGGGATGGCCCGGTGCAGCTCAGGGTCCCTGGTTCTCGCCCACCTCCAAATCCCGACTAGACAGACTCAGCTCCGGGGCCGGCTTCTCCTTCAGTGCAGTAAGGACCTGGCTGGTAAGGGTGATTTGGGAGGAGCTCTCGCGGTTCCTCCCCGCGTCCACTGCATCCATCTCATCACTGAAGCCAGCGCTGGACTCTGCAAAGCAGACGTGGTGGACACGGCACGCGGTGTGAGCACACGGCCGCACACCCAGCAATCAGTCGGGCAAGGCGGAAGCAAGTCATTTCAGGGCACTAGACAAACAAGGCTGCCCCCTTGTTTGACCCCCATTATAAACCCTGGTTCTCTCCCCAGGAAAGGCTCTCCAGGCCCTTGGCCCTCAGGGGGGACTCCCCTGGCCAGTGAGTCCTACCTTGCTGCTTTGACAAGATGCTGCCCTCCTTCGCCAAAGCCTGGAGGTAGAGCTCCAAGAGCTGCTTGGACTGACGGGCTTCCTCCCTCTGGTCCAGCACCTGCTGGAGGGTGCTCTGCAGCCCCTGCACCGCGACGCAACTTTGGCAGAGTTCCCGCGCCAGGTCTGAACATGGAACGTCAACGAGCACCTACCAAGCAAGACTGACTTTAAGAAACCTAAATATCCTTTCAAAACCCAATGGCCCCGACCCGTCCATGGCAGGCTCCCTCCTTCCTCCAGCAATCCGTGTCCTTGCCACCTCTAGGGAACCTGCCAGTGTGTGCCAACTACGCTTCTGGGAATTTATTCTGTGGAAAGCACGTGTGTGAGATGACACTGGTCCAAGTTTTTGGTCACGCTGTCCAGACCAGCAGGACTGATGACAACTCAAAGGACCACCCAATGGGGCTGACTCCTTAAATAAGTCACGGTACATGCACAAAATGGAATACTATGCAGTGGTAAAAAAGAACAAGTGTCTTTCAGATGCTGATCTAGAATACTCTCCAAATATTTTTTTATAAAGGATTTATTTATGGGGCGCCTGAGTGGCTCAGTCATTAAGTGTTTGCCTTTGGCTCAGGTCATCGGATCGTCCTGGGATTGAGCTCCCCATCGGGCTCCCTGCTCAGCGGGAAGCCTGCTTCTTCCTCTCCTGCTCCCCCTGCTTATGTTCCCTCTCTTGCTGTGTCTCTGTCAAATAAATAAATAAAATCTTTTTTTTTTTTTTAAAGATTTTATTTATTTGACATACAGAGATCACAAGTAGGCAGAAAGACAGGCGGGGGTGGGGGCGGGGGAAGCAGGCTCCCCGCTGAGCACAGCCCGATGCAGGGCTTGATCCCAGGACCCTGAGATCATGACCTGAGCTGAAGGCAGAGGCTTAACCCACTGAGCCACCCAGGTGCCCCTCTTCAAATATTTCTTTAAAAAAGAGTAGATATGGGGCGCCTGGATGGCTCAGTGGGTTAAAGCCTCTGCCTTCAGCTTAGGTCATGATCTCAGGGTCCTGGGATTAAGCCCCATGTTGGGCTCTCTGCTCAGTGGGAAGCCTGGTTCCCCCTCTTTCTCTGCCTGCCTCTCTGCCTGCTTGTGATCTCTCTCTCTCAAATAAATAAATAAAATCTTTAACAACAACAACAACAAAAAAAGAGTAGATATGCTTCTACTTGTGTAATATAGGGGAGGAGAAAATATATTTGTATTTGCTGGTATATAAAATATCCCTGGAATGGGAATTTGAGGTTATCTCTGGGAAGGGAAACCTGGTGGCTAGGGTCAGGAGTCAGATTTTTCATGTATATCCCTCCCCCTCCCTCGGCACCCGCCCCCACCCCCCTGCCAGGCAAACAGCTTTATTGAGATATAATTCACACGCCACACAATTCACCCATACGACAGGTATACCTAGGTGGCTTTAGTATATTCATGGAGCTGTGCAGTCATCGCCATGGTCCAGTTTAGAACATTTTCACCACCCCCAGAAGAACTGTACCTATTAGCAGTTACTCCCTATTTCTTCTCCAAGCTCCCCCAACTGCAGCCCTAGGCAGCCCTACCTTCTATCTCTATGGATTTGCCTATTCTGGCCACTTCATATAAATGCAACTATAAATCCGTGGCCTTTCACGTCTGGCTTCTCTCAATCAGCACAATATTTTGAAGGCTTATCCATGTCACAGCATGTGTTAATACTTCATTCCTTTTAAGGGCTGAATAATATTCCATTGTGTGGATAGGCCACATTTTAGTTACTCATTCATCAGTGCATGGACGTTTGGGTTGGTTTCACTTCTGGGCTACCAAGATATTTTTCTATACCATGGATTTCGAGCCCTGTGACTGTATTCATATTATTTATTCAAATATATAAGTTTATAAGTTTAAAAAATTACCAAAGCCACCTCTTTGAAGGGGCTTCCTTTGACCTCCCCATCTAGACCACTAGCCCACCTGCTACCCATCTAAGATGTTTCCCTCCATCAGAATTCTGTGTCTGGCTTGTTCGCCACTGTACCCCCTGGACAGAACCCTGCCAGGCACAGGGCAGGGGCTCAATAAATATTTTTTGGAATTAACACACACTATTTTTATCCCAATTTTGCTGGACAGGAAATGTAGGGAAAGAGGCTAAGTTACTGGCTCAAAGTGATGGAGCTGGGATTTCATTCGGCTTCTCTCAACTCCATATTCTTTGGCACTACATCCTTAACTCCCTGCTCCCCTCCATCAGCCTAAATAGGTCTGGGTGGGGCCTAGACATCTGCATTTCCTTTCCTTTTCTTTTTTTTTTTTTAAGATTTTATTTCTTTATTTTGAGAGAGACGGAGAGCGAGAGGGCAAGGAGAGGAGCAGAGGGAGAGCGGTAATCTCAAGCAGATTCCACGCTGAACACAGAGCCCGATGCAGGGCTCCATTTCACCACCCTGAGATCATGACCTGAGCCAAATTCAAGAGTCAGACACTTAACCGACCTCGACCCCGCCCCCCCAGGTGCCCCTTGGGCATCTGTATTTTCTACTCTAGGTTTGAGAATTAGAAAATGAAGAGTCTTGGTTGTCACCAAAGCATTGTTTGAAAATTAAGAAATAACGAAATGATTGTGGCAAGACACATGGAAACTAAGGGGCTGGGGGCAGCGGAGGCCAGATGAGCAAGGCTGCGGGTTGTGGAGGGGGCTTACCTGGAGGTCTTCCCCGGACAGGAGGATGATGCTGGATAGATCTTCTTTCAGCTGCCTGGCCACATTCTTCCACTTCAGCCCTGCCCCACTGTCTGTTTCATCCACATCAAAGGACTCTTGGGAAATCCATGCCGTGCCTCCATCTGACATGGGGGGAAGCCAGTCACGGGGTGACCCGAGGTGCTGTGTTCGGCTCTTCCTCCAACACACAGGCCTCGAGGATATCTGTACGTCCTTCCGACTGACCATTTAGGATAATTTCAGTGGTGAAAGAAGAGCCTTTCCTCAGGGATTCATAGGAAAGCCAATCCTCATCTAGGACCTACATTTTCCCTTCTTTCTCACCTTCGATTTATTTCTGTGTGAAACTGCTCTGTATTCTTCTTACGGAAAGCAGCCACTTTAAACCTGATGCATGGTCATGCACACCCAGGATCCTACCACACTTCCCTTTAGGTGAGTTGTTGTATCTCTGGGTGCATTCCGTTTCCATATACAAAAACTGTCACCAGCGCTTCTCCTGTGCTTGGGGATTAGTCTTATCCTTGATTGGAGGAGCTGTAGCCACTGTTTGCTGTCCCTGGGGCTGAGTACGAAGGTGGCTGGCAGAGCCACTGCTGAAGGGTGACTTCCTCAATTTAGCAGCATGGGGGCTTTCTTCAATGGGGGACAATTTTTTAGCCTTTGATCCTTGCTCATCAATATTAGTTCCCTTTGTATCTCCAGTAATGATGATGGTGTAACATTTACTGAGCGCTTTCTGTGTATCAGGCAAGATCTACAGGCTTTTTATCAGTGGTTCTCAACTGGGAGTGATTTTGCCTCCCCACAGAAGACAGTTGACAATGTCTGAAGGCATTTTTGGTTGTCACAATTGGGGTAAAGAGATACTACTGGCACCTAGTGGGCAAAGGCCAAGGTTGCTGCTAAATATCCTTTAATGGACAGGACAGTCCCCACGACAAAGAATTCTCCAGCACAAAATGTCAATAGTATTGTCGAGAAACCCTGGTTTGATATATATTATGTTCTATCAGCCCTACAACACCCTAGGAGAGAGAGGTACTATAATTATTACCTCAGTAAGGTGCTAAGAAGTTAGGTAACGTGCCCAAGGTCACCTGGCTAGTAAATAATAATCTGGAGTGAATCCAGGCAGCTTGACTCTGCCTGTGCACTGATCTCTCTGCCATGCTGCATTTTAGTTCCTGTTGGTCTGTAAGTTATTTGAGAACCGGGCCCACGTCTCATTCATCTTTACCCCAAGACTCAGCACCACGCCTTGGCATGTAGAAGGTGCTCAGTAAATGTTAGCTGCATAAATGCTGAACCAGACAAACAGCAACCAGGTGCCTGTGCTGTAAAATGAATCATGGTGGATGCTGTATTGCACAGATGACTTTAAATGTGGCCAGGGTTTCTTACCTGAATTGCTGTATGCCCACTTCTCATTACTGGCCAACGCTACAAACTTAGTATTGGAAGGTAGACATAGGAAGTAATCGTCATCATCCACGATGGTGCCATCCTCTGCCAGGACCAGGGTGACTGGTGTCAGGGACTTATCAATGGCCAGAATGTCACAGGCTGAGAGGAATAAAATATTTGGCAGTTGACAAAGTATCCATAAGGAAATTACATCTGTCCCTGTTCTCTCACTATATATATGCTCCCAGAGCATAGCAGAATTCCTGGTAGTTAAAAGTAACTACAATAACAACTACAACTACTAGCAAATATACTACTTACCACATGCCTGGTACTAAGTGCTTTTCGTATACAGTATTCTCCTAAGAATCCTTTAAGTATGTACAATTGTTATTCCCATTTTACAGATGTCAAACCCAAGGCTCAGGGAGGTTAAGTAACTTGTTCAAAGTCACACAGTAAGTATCAGAGCTGAGATTTAAACCCACAGATTGACTCCTGAAAAAGTTTCCTCCAGCTGCTCTACCTCCACATTAGAAGGCCCTCACGTATCTTTACTTGGATGAAAAACAAACCAAAGTCTGATTTGATTCCTTGTGAACGAGCAGTCTTTCATTCATTTACTCTGTCGTCATCTTAAATTCTCCTGTGTCAAAAGTCAAAAGAAAGAAAGAAAGAAAAAAGAAAAGAAAGAAAAGAAAAAAGGAAATGGTTTGTGTTCTTTGAAGCATCGTTCTCTGCAGCCTTTCTAACCTATAGGAAGGCACAAGAGAAGCAGAAGTTTGTATCAGTAGCTTCTTATCTTTATTGTCACAGGGCAAGAGGCTTGTCCAGGGCAGGTCTGTACCATCCCATTTGGTGATGACAAAGCCTATAATGGGAATGGGATGAGAGTGAGCGGCAAAGTAGCCACGAGACTACATATATAGTTGGACAATGTTGTCTAGCACCCAAATAGAACAGCAAGCCTTGCAAAGGCTGAGCTCCAGAGAACACAAACACTTACACAAGCTTCCGTGCCAAGTGCAACCAGCTGATGCACTCAAGGGGAACTAAAACTTAAGTACCCTAAAGTCCAGAAAAAATATGTTAATGTTGGTATGGCAAAAACCATCTCACTAAAGCATTTCTAATGCTTTGGCTGCTTCTGGATCTCTGAAAGATTTCTGTCTGGTATCTTTTGGGTCTTGGTGACTCTGAGAGAAAGCACTGAACACTGACATCCCCTTTGACTACATTCCCGGGGACCGCTCGGCTCACACCTCTAACCAGGAGAACTTGTGTATAAACAATTTATTGCTACCGGCTCATAATACTTGTAAGTCATGGAAATATATCATCTGCTTTGAGAGTCCCAACAATCCTGTAAAGCAGGGCTGGAAATATTATACCCATTTTGCCGATGAGAAAACTGAGGGTCGTGGGCTGCTTAAGTACAAGGTCAAGCAGCTAGTAAGTGTGGTGCCGGGACTCAGAACTCTGGTCACTCACAGCACCTGCTCCTTGTCTGGAACTCCAGAATGGTCGGTATTTTGAGCTGTACGGCTTAGAAGCACGGCTTCTGAAGAGGGAGAAGGCTTCGCCCAAGTGCCTGCCAGAACTGACGGTGGAAAGGCGCTCCCACCCCGCCCAGGGGCTCAGGCGGGGGCGCGGGTATTACCGTAGGGAGACCAGGCGGCAGGAATACACCCCAGGCTGGGTCTGGTCCAAGGTCTGAGTGATTTTAGGAAAGGCACCTAAGTCGAGTCGGTCTTAATTTGCATATTGTTTCCCGTCTACCTTCCCACCATTAGGAGTCTCACGCGACATAATCGCTTTGAACTTGTCAATCGCTATGTCCACGTCGGTTATTTCTGTCCCAAGTCGCTCCTGCTGACCCCGCTTTGCCCCACCAGACATCCTCACGCGGCCCGGCTCCCCGCAGCCCCGGCCCGGCCCCGGCCCCCACAGCCTCCGCCCGTGTCCCGCGCCCACCCTTGCTCCTCAGCTCCTCCAGACAGGAGGCCGCCACGCCGTGCTGCTCACGGCTGTGGTTGCGGCGCAGCAGACACGGCTTCAGAGCCCGGGTCTCAGTCTCGGCTTCCCCGACCACCTCCATCCTCTTCAGGGTGGGACCTGGCTGACTTGGGGAAGTCAGGGAGGCTCGGCGCGGCGCCCTCCCGTCCCCCGCGGCGTGCCGGGAGATGTAGTTCTCTTTGCGGCAAATCACGCGTGGGACCAAGGCACGCCGGGGGATGTAGTTCTAGTTGGCGCTAATCACGTGTGGCTCCAGGGGCATGCCGGGAGCTGTAGTCTCTGGGTTCGAAGCCGACTTCGTTATGTCGCTCAATTCCGCCCAGAGGAGCGTTTTTCTACTTTATATTTAGGAGTTTCAATAGAGGGATCAAAATGAGGTCAACAGGGATTTATTTTGCATTATGAAAGACACGCATATATACTCCCCTGGGTTTTTAGAGCACTCTTGTTTACATATATAGATGCATAATATTAATACTTACATGAAACAGCCTGTCATTGTATTGTATTAATTTGTTTTCCCTCTCCAAACTGAAAAGATCTGTAAGATGTCCCAACTTTCAGGATAATCTGAAGGAAGTCAGTTTTAAAAATTGATGACTGTAGTTTTCAGTCCTGCTGAAAATGTAACAGAGAAGCACAGGATACATTTCCACCAGTTCGATTCTCTGCTTTAGCTGTGCAAATTGGGTTGGGATCCCGGAACAAAATGCTTACATAACTAGATTAAACATTAAGGTCTCAAAGAAATCAGAGGGGAAAGGGAAAATGCGAACCACATCACAGTTTGAGATTGTCCAGATGCTGCTTGGCAATAAATTCATCTTTATTCTAATACTGCTACTTACCCCCTCTGAAAAAAACTAAACATTAAAATAATAACAAAAAAAATCAAAAAGGTTCCTCGCTTAAAAGTGGGGGCATATTATGTAAAGGAGAAATAGCCCATATTCATTTAGAGTCTCTTTCATATTTTGTTTATAAGAAAATAAGGTATTATTTCATAAGAAAAGAGTAGGCATTTAAAACAGCGTTTGGTAGGGGAAATTGTTACTTGAGGCAATCCTTTTGAACACTCCATAATCAATCAAAACACAACTGCAATACGAACTGACTGGTAGTTCTAATACACGCAATTTTTTCGTGTAATTTTATACTTAGCTTAAAATCTAACAACTCAATTATTATAAAGTAAGAACGTGGAAGCCTATCCTCTCCAAAAAGCTCCGTCCTCCTAATAGATCTGCAGACCGTTATCAGACTCCTATCTCCAAGATGCTGTGATTGTGTGTGAGGGAGCTGAGTCTTGGATCTTTTATTTCTAGCGGTTACCAAAGTGCCTGGCAAATAGTAGGCACTCAACAAAGGGTACTGAACTAACCATTAATTAATTATTTTCCAAGTTTCTTCCCATTCATTCATTTATTAAAGACTTAGCGAGTCCCTGCCTGCGCCCAAGGCACCGTGGGGATGGGGAGAGATTTAATTCAATGAGAATAATACACATATAAAAATGCAAAAAGGACGGACTTAGGATCTTCCTGGCCAGCGGAGACCTAATGGCAATAACGTGAGGTGACCCAGACGTGGGAGTTCGCTCTCCTCCCTGCGTGCCCGCCATCGACCGGCTCAGTTCCGGCTACTTTGGTCTGGGCGGGTGAGCGAGAGCGAGGGCGCTTGGGAGTTGCCTCGCCCAGCGGCGATAGATTAGTTAGGCCTCAGAAAGATGGCGTCCTCGGAGCAGGCAGAGCAGCCGAGCCAGGTAAGGGGAGTGGGACTGCCCCGCCGTAGTGGCGGGGACCCTGGCTGGAGGGGGCGCTCGGCGTGCGGCTGAGAGCCGGGCGGGGGCCCAGAGCCTCCGCAGCCGGTGGCCCAGACCTCTTGCCCCCTCCTGGGCCCCGCCCCTCCTCAGGTCCTCGCCGTCCGGCCCCTCCCCTGGTGACCCCTCTTAGACCACATTCCGGAGCCAGGGCTCGGGGGCGCCCGCGGGCCCCCAATTCCAGCCAGAGGGCCCCTCGGGCCCCACTTGCGCTCGGCTGGGACGGTGGCAGGACCCTCGAGAAGCCTCCAGCCCTGAGCTGTAAGGGCCCTTGCTTGAGGAGATAGGTGTGAGAGGCTCGATCGTTCTCGGTTGTCCCCTCCCAGGAGGGCCCTGACTCCATCAGGGTTCCCGCTTTCCCACAGCCTCAGCCTCACTGAAGCGGCCCCACTGCCAGCCTCTTCGTCACCTTTGCGCTTTCGCTAACAAATTGGAGGGTCGGAAATGTACTGGAAGGGGGCTCACTTGTAAACAACAAACGCCACCAGGCTTTTGGTTGAGGATCCGGCCTTGCTTCCCAGAGTTTGGTTTTCTCTGCCAAAGGACTCAGCTCTAGCTTTTCACCCACAGATTCAGCTAAATCCCATTCCATTAAGGGAACCTTGAGGGCCAGTGCTCTTGCTTGTACGTCTGCTGTCAGGAAGCAGTGGATGATAAGGCCTGTGAAAGGATTTGAAATTCAAAGGTGGGGTGGGCTGGAGTGAGGTAGATGGGGTAAGCGGTACCTTGAATTTACTGAGGGTATACTGTCATGCTGGGGACAAATTAACATTTACTATCTCGTTTAGTGCTCATTACGACCTTTATGAAAATCAGGCTATTAACCTCCATTTCACAGAAGTGGATGCTAATCTGTAACATGCCCTAAATCATGTGTCTGATTGAGTCTGGATTTAAACCCACATGTGTGTGACTGCACTAGTTAACCACACATGCTTAAATTTAGTTAGGATTAGACAGAGGAAGAAGAAAATGGTTCCAGTCTGGACTTCATCATTCACCTCTCACCTCCTTGAAACACCTGTAGACTTTTCACAGCCTACTGGTATTTTCCATCCTTGGGAGAAGAACACTACTTAAAGTTTCTTACTGTTTTATTCTTAACGGTAAGTCTATTACAGGAATAGCACTTAGAGGAGCTGTGTGTTCCCCAGACCAGCTTCTGTTAGCAGAGTGAATGATTCAGAAAGATGTCTGGATTGTAAAATACGGGAAATAACTAAGACTGATTCTGGCCTTCTCACTGCTAGAAATTCTGGAGTGTGGGAGTGTCTCAGAGGGGGCCTTCTTTCTTGCCTTATCCCACTTAGCTTGCTGAAATGCTGAGGCTCCTCAGAATCTGGGCTTTTCTGAACTGTTATATGTTAGGAATGTCCACAGCCTGGGATTAAAGGTGTCTTCGGTCCCTGATTCTTCTAGGACTTTTAATTTGCCAGTGCTGTGAAGATTACTAAAAAGCTTGCCACTTGGAACCATTGTCGTGCCCAAGGATTCCTTTGGTTCTGGAAATTGTCCTCTCTGTACATGTGGAAGGGATCTAAGGTCCTTTGAGGGGGTTTGGCCAGCACTTGTTTGGTTTTCAGCTCTGCTTTTCCTTTGCCCTCCTTTCCAAAGCTGGTAGAGATGGGATTGCATCAGAATATGCTGGCAGTCTTGGGAAAATTTGAGCTCTTCATGCCAAACTCTGTCACTGTCTAACAATAAGCTGCAAATGCACACTTATTAATAATGAACTAACTCTCTTCAGCAGTTGCTTGTCACTTTATTTTCAAGTCCTGATCTACTTGGCTTCCCATTTCTCCAGTCAAAGCAGAATGGAATTGAAAGGACTATTTGGATAAACCTGCAAACCTGGTCTGTAAGAAAGAACACATTTTGCCTTTGGGACTGAGGCAGTATTTGTCTCATAGAAGGTCTATTCTTTGGCCTTGTGGCCTTAGTCTCTCATTTTGAAAGATACTGGGTGATAGCCAACCCTTTCTTCCTTTGAGAGACAGTTTAGAACAGTGGTATGGGCTCCAGAGCTATCCTTATTGGCTTAGAATCCTAGCTCCACTACTTACAGCTGTGTGATCTTGGGCAAGGTACTTCTTTGGCTTTAGTTTCTCCATCTGCACAATAGGAATAATACTAGTGCCTGTCTCAAAGGATTTCTCTGAGGATAAATAAACTTATTTTACTTTATTTATTTTAAAGATTTATTTATTTGAAAAAGAGAGAGAGAGTGCACACGTGTGCGCAAGCAGGCGAGGGGCAGAGGGAGAGGGAGACAGAGTCTCAAGCAGACTTCCCCCTGCGTGTGGAGCCCGATGGGCGCTTGATCCCACAAGCCTAAGATCATGACCTGAGCGGAAACCAAGAGTCAGACACTTAACCAACTGAGCCACCTAGGTGCCTCTAAATTAACTTAATTTTAGAACAGTGCCTGACATAGTGTGCTATCTGTTATTATTGCATTCATTAAATTCTGGATTTTCTTTCTCTCTCTTTTTTTTTTTTTTTTAAGATTTTTTATTTACTTATTTGACAGAGAGAGAGAGAGACAGAGAGGGAACACAAGCAGGGGGAGTGGAAGACGGAGAAGCGGGCTCCCTGTGGGGCTTGATGCCAGGACCCCAGGATCATGACCTAAGCAGAAGGCAGATGCTTAACGACTGAGCCACGCAGGCACCCCTAAGCTCTGGATTTTCACTCACAAACGAGAAATCTTTCTTCAAGCCTTTCTTCAAAAAAAAAAAAAAAAAAAAATTTTTTTTTGGGGAGGTATGATTTTTTACATATTGACTACCAGCCCACTAAAGTTCTTTTATGTGTTCTGGAGTAATTTCCTTCCAATTTGAAGGAATACCCTGAATGCTGGTGTTTTTTCTAGCTGTCCTTTGTGACTTTTAGAAATCAGTGACATACTTGCTTTTTTTCATAATGGTGGTCTTTTTAGTCTTTCTTCTAGACGGTCTGTTGGAGTTAGAAGTCACATTTATTGCTTCCTATCCTTGTTCTGTTTTCTTTTCTTTTTTTTTTTTTAAAGATTTTATTTATTTATTTGACAGAGAGAGAGAGATCACAAGTAGGCAGAGAGGCAGGCAGAGAGAGAGGGGGAAGCAGGCTCCCCGCTGAGCAGAGAGCCTGATGCGGGGCTCAATCCGAGGACCCTGAAATCATGACCTGAGCCGAAAGCAGAGGCTTTAACCCACTGAGCCACCCAGGCGCCCCCTTGTTCTGTTTTCTTCATGTTACTCTAGTTTGCATGGTTGATCTTACGAGAGGCCCTTCTATTCTGTATGTGGTATGGCCCATAGGAATGGGAGCTATTATCCTTATTTCTGTACTTCCCCACCAGTTGTCTTCAATGAAGAGCAGAAGCATGGTTCAGTCTAATTGTTTAGTGGTTATTGAATATTGACTATATTACAGAACATAGATTTCAATTCTGTTGAGATTCCCTGGATATAGTATATTTGGGAAAATATACTATAAAACCCAGAAGCAGGGAAGGGAGAAGAACATAGTGAAGACAGTAAGGAGTAGAAGAGCATGGCCTTGTACCCAGACAGACTTTGAACTCCAGCACTCACTCGCTATTGGACTTGACACTCCACCTCTCTGACCCTGTTTTTCTCTTTGTAAAATAATGATTACCCTGCAGGGTTGTTCTGAGGGTGGACTGAAATCGTGGACGTAAAGAGCATCTGCTGCACAGTCAGTGCTCAGTGAGTGTTAGTTTCCTTCTCCAAGAATCTGTGGGCAGTGTTGGAAGACTGCTGAACTCTTGAATCACAGTAGTTCAAACGAGATATTTTCCCCCTCATCTTTTTTCTATTTTGAAAAATTTCCAACCTCTAGAAATGTTGAAAAAATGATACAGAGAACTCTTGTAAAACTCCTATAAAAACTTCAAGATACACTGTTTACATTTTGCTGAATTTGCTTTATTTCTGTCTCTTTACATATATATATATATATATATATATATATATATTTATTTATTTATTTTTTTACATATATATATTTTTTAAAGTTTTGAGAGTGAGTTACAGACATCACAGCATTCCATCCTAGAATACCTCCCCTTGTCATAAGAGTGAGGTTATTCTCTTATATAACCATAATACCATTATCACACAAGAAATTTAGTATTGGCAAAATATTATTTAGTAATACAGCTCATATTCAGATTCTCCCAATTAAGAAAAATCCAAATCCAATCAAGAAGTAGGGATTGCATTGATTTTTCTCTTTAGTATGCTTTAATCTAGAATGATCCCTTAGTCTTTAAATTTTTTTTCTTTTTCTTTTTTTTTTAACTGAAGTTTAACATATACCCAGAAAGTGCACAATTTATGAGTCCAGCCTGGTGAATTTTCACAGTGAAAATACTTGTGTAACCAGTACTTACATCAAGAAATCAAACATTACCAGAACCTCAGAAGCCTCTCTGGTGTCCCTCCTGTCCAACCCCTAAAGGTTGCCCCCATCCTGACTTAAAATCCATAGGTTAATTTAATAGCTTATTGAGTGAGAAAGTCCTTATGGCCAGAAACTTTACTGTGGAATTCTAATGGGCGTGTTGTGGTCAGTTTAATGAGTTTTGACAAATGCATATACCTGTGTAACCACCACCACAATGAAGATCAAAACAATTCCAGTTTTCCTAAGTGTTCCCTTACTGTGTCCCAGTAAATCTAGCCTTTGGCCTCAGGAAATCTGAACTGCTTTCTGTCACTATTGATTATATTTGTCTTTCCTAGAATTACATATGAATGCATTCATTATGTATTCTTTTGTGTCTCACTTCTTTTGCTCAGAGTAATGTCTGTGAAGCTTATATTGTTGTATCAGTAATTCATTACTTTTTATTAGTATGTAATACCACAATTTGTTGATCTGTTAACCAGTTTATGGACATTTGGATTCTGTTAATTATCTATTGCTGCATAACAGCATTACAACAAATTTACACAAGTTATCAAAAAAAGCACACATTTTTTGTTTCAGTTTCTGTGAGTGAGGACACAGTTTAGCTGAGTCTGACAAGGCAAGAAATCAAGGTGTCTGCTGGGGCTGTGATCTCTTCTGGGTCTCGACTGGGTCTCGACTGGGGAAGGATCTGCTTCCTAGCTCATGTGGCTGTTGGCAGCATTTAGTTCCTATGGCCTGCAGACTGAGTACAAACCTGTTTGTTATTGGCAGTCAGCCAGAGGCTACCCTCATTTTTTTTTGCCACAGGGGTCTTCCTAACATGGTCACTTGGCTTCCTCAAAGCCAGTAAGGAAGAGGGTTTCTTAGCAAAATGGACATTACAGTCTTACATAGTGTAACCACATACATGTAATTACATTCATCCTGTCATCTTTGCCATATCCTGTTGGCCAGAAGCAAGTCACAGGTCCTGCCCCCACTCAATGAGACCACCCAAGAGCATAATACGAGGAGGTGGGGATCCTGGGAGTCACCTTAGTCTGTTCCCCCACATGATTGGTTCTAGTTTGGGGCTATTGTAAGTACTCATGTACTGTGAAGAGATATGTTTTCATCTTTTTTGGTAAATACTTATGAGTGGAATTGCTGGGTCATATGGTAAGTATATGTTTAGTCTTATAATCTGCCTAAGTGCTTTTGCAAAGTTGTACTAGTTTTTATTTTCACCAGTATATGAGCATTCCACTTGTCCTACATCCATACCCACACCTGGTATTGTGTCTTCTTAATTTTAGCCATTCAACTGAGTAGGTATGTAGTGGTATTTCCTTGTGGTTTTAATTTGCATTTTTGTGATGACTAATAACATTAGGATCTTTTCATGTGCTTATTGGTAGAGGCTGGGGTTCATTTTTTTCCCCCATATGGATATGACTTATTCCAGTATCATTTGTTGAACAGGTTACCCTTTCTCCATTGAATTATCTTGTGACTTTTGTCAAAAATTAAAAAATCGGGACTCCTGAGTGGCTCAGTTGGCTAGGTGTCTGCCTTCGGCTCATGTTGTGATCCTCAATCCAGTCCCGGGATTGAGCCCCACATCGGGCTCCCTGCTCAGCAGAGAGTCTGCTTCTCCCTCTGCCCCTCACCCCACTTGTCTTCTCTCTCTTTTGCTCTCTCTCAAATAAATAAATAAATCTTTTAAAAAACTTTAAAAATTGTACATACATAGGTCAGTTTCTGAGCTCTGTTTTGTTTCATTTATCTCTATGTCTCTCCTAATGCAAACGAAATACTATCTTGATTGCTGTAGATTTATAATAAATCTTAAAATCAGGTAGTGTCATGTCTTTTGACTTTATTGTTTTCCAGAATTGTGTTAGCTTTGGTCCATTGTATTTCCATACAAATTTTATTTTATTTATTATTATTACTTTTTAAGATTTTATTTATTCATTTGAGAGAGAGAAAGAGAGCATGAGCAGGGGGAGGGGCAGGGGAAGAGGGAGAAGCAAACTCCCTGCCGAGCAGGGAGCCCGACATGGGGCTTGATCCCAGGACCCGAGATCATGACCTGAGACAAAGACAGACGCTTAACCGACTGAGCCACCAAGGCGTCCCTCCATACAAATTTAGAATCAGTTTATCAATTCTTACAAAAAGAATTGTTGGGATTTTTGTTGGGATTGTGTGGAATCTATAGATCAATTTGGGGGAGAATTGACATCTTGGCAATATTGATCTTCTAATTCATTAACATATGTGTCTCACTTAGGTTGTCTTTTATTTTTCTCAGTAGTGTTTTGTAGCTTTAAGTTTGTGGGTCATGTACACATTTTGTTAAATTTCTCTTTAAATATTTCATATTTTGGCATGCTGTTTATGGTTATCATGTTAAAATTTCATTTTTAATTGTTGAATGCTAGTATATAGCAATAAAATTTTATCATTGTTTACAATAATCATACTATGGAAACAGCCCAAATATCCACTGATAGATGAATGAATAAAGAAGATGTGATATATATTTATATATATGTATATATATGAATATATATAATGGAATATTAATTCAACTATAAGAAAGAATGAAATCTTGCCATTTGCAACAACATAAATAGAGCTAGAGAGTATAATGCTAAGTGAAATAAGTTGGAGAAAGACAAATACCATATGATTTCACTCATATGTGGAATTTAAGAAACAAATGAGTAAAGGAAAAAAAAATAAGAGAGACAAACCAAGAAACAGACTCTTAACTATAGAGAACAAACTGATGGTTGCCAGAGGGGAAGTGGGTGAGGGAATGGGTGAAATAGGTGATGGGGATTAAAGAGTGCACTTATCATGATAAAAAAATAATAAATAAAATTGAGTTTGTATATTGGTCTCGTATCTGTAACCTTGTTACACTCACTTATAATTCTAATAGCTTTTTTGTGGATTGTGTGATTTCTCTGTAGATGATCCTGTCATCTACAAAAAAGATAACTTTACTTATTGCTTTCCAATTTATATGCTCTTTAGGACTTCTCATACAATATTAAGAGGAGTATTGAGAATAGATATTCTTGCCTTATTCTTGATCTTAGAAATTTAGTCTTCATATTTAAATATGATATTAGCTATAAGTTTTTTGAAGGTGCTCTTTTTTTTTATTAAAGATTTTTATTTATTTATTTGACAGAGAGAGAGAGATTGCAAGTAGGCAGAGAGATAGGCAGAGAGAGAGAGGGGGAAGCAGGCTCCCCGCTGAGCAGAGAGCCCGATGTGGGGCTCGATCTCAGGACCCCGAGATCATGATTGAAGGTGCTCTTTATTAAATGGAGGAGATTTAATTTTTTTCAACTTTTTAATTTGTTGAGTGTTTTTGAAAAAATTACGTGTATTTTGACTGTTGTCGAGTGCTCTTTTTGCTATTTGTTGATCCTGTTGTTTTCTTTATTAATGTGATGATTCATGTTGATTGATTTTCAAATGTTAAACCGACTTTCTATTTGTGGGATAAATTCCACTTGGTTATGATGTATTATCCATTTTATATATTGCTGGATTTGGTTTGTTAGTATTTTGTTAAGGGTTTCTTCATTTATGTTTTAAGAGGTATTGATTCATAGTTTTCTTTTGTATGTGTGAAATCTTTGTCTAGTTTTGTTATTAAGGTAATGTTGGCCTCGGAGAACGAATTGGGAAATTTTATTTTTCTTTTTTCTAGAACTGTTTGTATAAGTTTAGCAGTACTTTTTCCTTAAATGTTTACTAGAATTCACCAGTGAAGCCACCTGGGCCTAGATTTTTCTTTTTTAAGTTTCATTACATACTTAATTTCTTTTTTATTTTATTATTTATTTATTTTAAATGATTTTATTTATTTTGAGAGTGAGAGAGAGCACATGAATAGTGGGAGGGCAGAGGGAGAGGGAGAGAGAATCTCAGGCAGACTCTTTAAAGGTCATGATCCTGGAGTCCTGGGATTGAGTCCCTCATCGGGCTCCTTGGTCAACAGGGTGTCTGCTTCTCCCTCTGACTTTCCCCCTCTCATGCTTGCTCACTCTCATTCTCAATCTCTCTCTCTCAAATAAATAAATAAAATCTTAAAAAAAAAAACCCTGGGGGGGGGGAAACCCTAGAAATCGATAATAGAAAAAAAACCTGGAAAAATCCCAAATGTTTGGAAATTAAGCAACAGATTTCTAAATTATGGGTAAAAGAGGAAATCATAGGGAAGTAAAATATTCTGAGCTGAACAAAAATGAAAACAATATAATTTAAATTTGCGGAATGCAACCAAAGCAGTGCTGGGAAGGAAATAACATTTTGAGTACCATACTAACTTTAGAAAATATGCTAGAGAAATAAGAGCAAATGAAACCCAAAATAGAAAGAAAGAAATAAGTGAGAAATTCTACACGTTACAAAAAACATGGAATGCTTCCAAATTTGCATGTCATCTTTGCGCGGGGGCCATGCTAATCTTCTCTGTGTTGTTCCAATTTTAGTATATGTGCTGCTGAAGCAAGCACATATTTATTTTGTATTTATTTTTGAAATATATTTTCACTGGATATAGAATTCTAGGTTGACAAGTTTACCCTCACAGGCATTTTAAAGATACAGTGCTATTATATTTTTTATTTGGCTTGCATATCTTCTGATCAGAAGTCTGAATTCATTCTTAGTCTTGATTAATATTTGTAGGTAATGGTTCTCTTTTTTTCTGGCTGCTTGTAAGATTTCTCCTTTTTCATGGGTTTTTAGCAGTTTGATTGTATAGTGCTTTAGAATGCTATGCGTTTGCTTTGCTTAGGGTTTGTTGAGCTTCTTGGATTTAGGAGTTTGTAGTTTTCATCAAACTTGGAGAATTTTCAGCCATTATTTCTTCGAATATTTGTTGTTCTTTTTCTTTTTTTCTTTGCCCTTCATTTTGGTCAGTTTCTGTTGCTGTGTCTTTGAGTTCACTTACCTTTTCTTCTGCAGTATCTAATCTACTGTCATTCCCATTTGGTGAAATTTTTATTGCAGATATTATATTTTCATCTCTAGAAGTTCTACATTCTTTTTATGTAATATATTTCTCTCTTTACTATGATCCTGTTTTCCTTTGAATTTTCTTTTTATTGAGGCATAATTGACATGTCATTTTAGTTGCAGGCATGCAACATAATGATTCAGGTATGTATTTTTAAAATTGCATTAAATTCTTGAATAGGTTATGATACCTGTCTTAATGTTGTCCGTGAATGATTTCGTCTAATTTTTCTTATTATTATGGATCACACTTCCCTGTCTCTTGACATCTTTGAGATTATTGATTGGGTGCTGGATGCTGTGAATTTTTTCATTGTTGAGGGTCTGGATTTTGTGGTCTTATTTTGGAGAGTGTTGAGATTTGTTCTGTCGGGTAGTTAGGTTACTTTTGGTTCATTCTGATTCCATCAAGTCCCATTTTTAAGCTTTGTTAGGGTGGATCTAGGATGGCCTTTACCCTGGGGATAATCTGCCCTTCCCCTACCAGGATGTGGCCCTTCCAGATCTCTACTGAGTGCTCTGACCGAACAGTGAGGACAACCCATTCTGGTGCTTGTGGCTCGTGAGGCCTTTGAGGGCTCTGGGAGCCATTCACCTCATGGCTTCTTCATTGCTGTTTTTCAGCCTTGTGGCGTTTCACTCTGTGCTTGCACACATTTTGCCGTGCAGCAAAGACATCAGGGAACCTCTGTGCATGTTTCCGGAGCTCCTTTTCGGTGTAGCCCTTTCCTCTCTGGAACTCGGTCCTACAACTTTCAGCTGCCTTAGCCTCCCTGAACCCCAATCTCTGTTTCCTCAACTCAGCAAGAGACCGCCATGTTCTGCTGGGATTCCCCCCCCTTCCCCTTCTTCGTCTGAAACATGCCTCTTGGCAGAAAACCAGAGTGACCTTAGGGCTCATATAATTTGTTTCTGTTCTGTCAGGAATCAGTACTGTCCAATGTCTACAAATAGTGGTGTCATGTATTTTGTTTAGTTTTCTAGTTGTTCACAGTGGGAGGTTAAATCTGGTCCCAGTTACTCCATCACAGATAGAGCAGAAGTCTGTCGGTTGATTTTGAGCAGAGGAGTGATAGCATATAACTTCTATCCTCTCATCTCACCCCAAACACAAGGTGGTAGTATTTTTCCCATTATTCCCACAGGTGGGGATACTGAAGTTCGGGGAGGTTGAGCAATATACCCACAGTCACTCAGTTACTGGTGCCAAAGTTCATACCCTTGCCTCTGTGCCGGTGCCCTTCAAAAAAGAATTGTTGAATTGAACCTTCTTCTCTGCAAAGAACTATAGGCCAGACTGGCGTAGGACATACTCAGAGTTACACAGCCATGTGGCAGGTGTGGGACGGGCAGGTGTGGGATGGGATGTTCTGCCAGGTGCTTGGACCTGAGCTGCGTGTGCCATAGGTCTTTGCCGTGCCTCAAGGTCAGCACTGGGGCACACCTTCTGGCTGGAGGAGGTCGGCGCCTGGACAGCAGGGGTGAGAGCACCTTTGTGCGTATCAAACCGGGAGCATTTCTCTCTGCCACTGTGGTCTTTTTTTGTCTGTTCGTTTTTTTAAAACAATCTTACGATCTTGCTCTTGTGGCCACGTTGAGAGGGTTTTCTGTATTAGAGCCGTTGTTGTACTGGTTTACTGGGGTGGGGGGGTGAGATCTGATCATTACCGTTTTGAAATGATAGTCTGTTTGCAGTGTGGAAAATCAATGAGAAGAAGCCAGCGTGGATGTGGGTGAACCGATGTGAAGGCTCTTGGCAGTTGTCCAGGGAGGAGATTTTGGAAGCTTTGATCAAAGCGATGGCAGTAGAAGTGGAGAGAAGTGGACGGACTGATTCCATGGATATTTAGGAAGGAGTGTTGGCGGGACTTGTGTTAGCTCTGGTGAGTAGGAGAGGAAGAGCTGTCCAGAATGGTCCTTTGGACTCCGGTTTATATATTTTGGTGGAAGATTGTGGCATTCTCTTAGGGAACGCTGGAAGAGGATGTGTGGCAGAGACAGAGGAACATGAATCTGACGAGGAACTTGTTGAACCCAGAGGAGCCTGGAAGGCAGCTGAATGGAGAACTCGGAGGGGGTCAGGGCTAGAGATCTAAATGTGGGAGGTTATCCCTGCCCACTGGGAGGGAGCGAGCAGGGGAGGGGAGGCAGGGAACACGAGCTCAGATTCCCTGAGACTTTCCACTTGGTTTCATGCGGGCTGACATTGTCCTGGGACTTCGGATGAGGAGATAGAGTCCTTCTCCCAGCAGAGTCCCTGTCACTGTGCTGTGTGCCAGCCATTCGGGGACAACGGGGTGTGAGGAGATCTTCGGGGGACACTCTGTGGACTGGACTCTTTCCTCTCCTACCTTCTTTGTCTCCTCCCCCCCCACCCTCTAAGGAGGCCTGGCACTTGCCATCTGAATGAGCTGGGAGGAGTATGGAGGCCGGAGGCTGGCTCTGGAGACCCACAGATTAGCTGCGCTTGTCTGGATATTATCTGTAGATAATTGGAAATTGGCTTGAGCATCAGTAACAGTAAACTAATCATAACTCCCTCAAACTGCTTGTTCTATTCTTTTGGAGATTTGTGAGTTTCCTCTGAGTCTGTCTGTCTCTGTCTCTTCCTTTCTCTAAATTTGGCCAGATTGTCAGCCAAGGGTTGAAGGCAAATGTGAGATCCAGTGAGAGGAGAGGGTAACAGACTGGAGCCAGGCGAGTGAGCCACATACTCCTTGCCTGCCGGTTGCTCTTTAGGCCTGTCACTAGCTTCTTTACACAACAGATTCAAGCTTCCTTACTACTGGGGATTGGTGTCCTCAGTGACAGGTGATAAGTAGGAACCAGTGTCCATAGTTTCTTTGCTTCCTGGCTCCAAGTAGATGCCCAGAGAAAATCCAGAGTGTGGGCACCTGGGGCCCCCTTGTGGCTGGATCTTATTCTTCACTTCTTCTCTGCTTTTCCCGGTCAGTCCGTGGGAAGATGGCAAAAGGGAAGTTTCGCTCTCACTGAAGCCTTTCCTCTGGACTTTGCTCTTCCTGTGGATCTTGAGATGGTCCCCAACCCTTGGTGCTCAGGTGCTGATCTCGGGCCCTTCTAAGCCAAACCTAGCCTTCTCCTTGAGGTGCTGTGGTGGTGAACCCAGAAGCAGTCTCTTCACGTTCACCAGCAAATTCAGACTCCATGGGCGGGCTGCTTCTTACAGGCAGCCCACCGTGGAGCACACTACAGTCTGAGAACTGGTAAGAAATAGGAGGAATAGGTGCTGGTGTGTCTTGCTTGAGAATGGAGTAGCTTTGGTTTTTTGATGTCCATTGGGTGGCACTGTGATCTTATTTTTGTTTGTTTTTCTTTGCAGCCAAGCTCTACTCCAGGAAGTGAAAATGTGGTGCCTCGAGAGCCTCTGGTAAGTACCCGAGATATATAGTATCATTTCTAATCATTAAAATATTGTGTGAGTGTGGAGAAACCCTAGGACCCTATAGTTTTGCATCCTCAGTGTCTCTTCAAAAGTAGGTGCTGTGTGGAGACTAACTTAGTGACCTTTGAGTTCTGACTTCTTTTCTGGCATGCAGGGGTTAGTGGGCTCCCTCCTTAGTAAAGCCTGGTCTTTTCTGGAACAGAAAGCATCTACCTCAGGGTGCTTCCTTTGTTGCTGATCAGTACTGATCAGTGGGATGCCTGAACCTTTTGGAGGTGGGGTTGGGACCAAGTTGCTACTTGATTGTCTGAAATAGCCATTTTGCCCTTCAGGGTGAGAGCACTGTGAAGTGGCCTTTGAGGAACAGGTAAGGCAGGGAGTTGTGTTTATGCCTGGTCGGTAATTTGTGATGCTCGCTACCAACAGTATCTGTTTCTAGTATTGACAGGGCAGTGACCTCCTGAGTACTGAAGGTAACCTTCTTCACGAAGTGCCTTTGCTTTGATGTTCTGAGCCCCAGTCCCTGCCAGCAACCCCCATTTTCATCCTAGCTTGCATTTCAGGGCCTGCTGCAAATCCTGTTCCTTGGGTAGCAAGACCTGTCCTGCACTAACCAGATAAATTTTATGGCGGGCCAGCTTTTAGAGCTTTGTCTTTGTTTGGATGGTGATAGCAAGCTCAGGGATGCACCGCCCAGCTGTGGTTTCCCAGGCCTGGTTTTCCTGCCTCTCCTCCAGCAGTCGTGGGAGGAGGTGATGTGAGGTCCTTAGCTGGCGTGAATAGGCCTGAATCTAGCCCGGACTCAGGCTTTCCAAGGCAGAAGGTGAGTTGGATTTGGCTGAGGCTGAAAGACCAGGGTGACGCAAGCCCTGCCGGGTCTGTTCGGGGAAGTGCGCTTGTCTTCCGTGACACCCCACTGTTACCAAGTGTTACCAAGTCCGACTCCCTTCCCACCACGCCCCACAGTGGCTTCGTTTCACTCTTGGTATTGTCTGGGTTCGTGCTGGAGATTAGGGTGGTGGGAAGGCCAGAGACTTTGGAAGGGCTTCCCCTTGCCAGGCCCTTAGCTCGGGAGCTGGAGTGTTCTCCTGGGGCCTATCAGTGCCCCGCAGGCTGGAGTTGGGGTTGGTTTTGGACTAAAGTCCAAACTGAACGCTGTAGTCCTCTGCAGCCCTACCTCCTCGGTCTCCTTTTACATTTTTATCTACTGACTTGACTACCGATCCCCGGCAAAGCTGGCTGGTCCTTCTTTTGCAGCATGATTGGGTAAACTCTTGGGGGTTCTTTCTAGCAGCGAGCCCTAAGCAACGGCAACCCTGCTGATTTCTGGGTATTTGGAGCCCTGTAGCCCCTTTGCTCGGCTAATGTTTCTGGATGCTGCTCTTTTCCTGCTGTACTCTGCATCTGCTTGTTGTTTGGTTGTATTTTCATTTCTTTCTTTTCTGGGAGGCCCCGAGCAGTCTTCAAACCCTAGTAGCCTGTGATCGTCCAGAGTTCAGACTCATTCTCTCCAGGCCAACTTTACAATTACCTTATATTTAATTAATATTTTTTTCCCCTCTTTACGTACTTGCTACATAATTGCTCAGAGGAAAGAAAACACATAGCAGCAATTTATATATATATAAAAAAAACAATAATTAAAAAAAAAAACCCGAAATAAACTCCCATCTCATTTGGGCTGATCCTATGAGTTGGGTAATTAGGGCCCTATTAAAAGGTAGACCCTTTCTCCTCCCCTTTTTTTTTATTAATTTTTTTATATTAAACTCCCACAGTCTCTCAGTCATGCTCTTATTGCTTTTGGCCAACCATTCGCAGCAGCCTGATTAAATGAGGGCACCAGCCGAGTTGTATGGTCTTGTGTGAGCTACTTTTGCCTCTTGAGAGCAGTGGTGGGAGGGTGCCAGGCAGCAGGGCCCGCCGAGGACTAGCGAGGACTCGTGACGGGTAGGGGTACAGGACTTTGAGCTGGCAGTAGGCTGGATGAGAGTCACAGGGTGCTGGCGAAGGGATGGGGTGATATCCCCCACCCACAGAAAGCCCACAGCCCTCTGTCTGAGGCTGCCTTCCCTAGGGGAGGTTTCTTGGGCATGTGCATTAACCCTCTCTCGGATGCTCAGGAGGAACAGACCACTGAAGAATCAAATTAAGCCTTCTTCTTGAGTAATTTATGCATTTTATTGGGGAGGAAAAGGCATTTGTACACATGAAACAATTAGCAGACAGCACAAGACCATATATAATTTTAGCAAACACTACAAAATCGCATATAATTTGGTGCAGAATTGCCTGGCTGGGAGTATAAGAGCCCTCATTATTCAGAGAAGGAAGAGTTCTGCCCGGGGTATACTTAGGGATGTTTTTTTGTGAAACTTGAAGCCAGGTCTTGAGGAATAGGATTTTCCCGTGTTGGGGGAACACTCTGCTAAGTTGCTTTTGTTTTTGTTTTTAACTGAGAGCATATTTTCCATGAAATTCTTTCGTGGAAGCTGCCTGTTCTCTACACTGAAAGGACTAAGCATGGGATACTGAAGGCATATCATCTTATTCTTGGTCTCCAGAACTAGATGACCACTTCAGGGTAATTTAGTAATTTTTCCCTTTCTTAGAGAAGTGAGTTGTGACCGAAGAGTCTCCGTGAAGTTGTCAGTACAACGCAGATGGCACAGATGGGTGATATTCGGGGGTTCACATTAGTTTTTTGCTTTATCTGCTAGAGAAGGAGGTCCTGATTTTCATTTCTGCCCTCTCCGGACCAGAAAAATGGTCTTGTGATTGTGGTGGTGAGGAGTATCGTCTTGTAGTCTCTAAGTGACACACTGATGTTTTTAGCCGCCCCCTTGTCCAGGTTCCACCCACATAGTGACTGCATGTTACCTTCTCTTGCCCCTCAGTCCTCCTCCCTGCCATGAAAAAACCACCCCAGCAACCCTGGGCATATTAGTGAGATAGTTGCTCTATAATGTCGTAATGTCCTCAGGGCTGGAGATTGGTGACCAGACCGGTCTTGATAAATTCTGTAAACTCCCAGTTGAAATTCCCTTATTATTGATGATAAAACTCTGCCAAAGTTAAAATGGCCGATTGCTTTTTCTTCTTCGTACTTTCTTCCCTGAGCTTTGCCTCCTGGGGCAAGAAGTTTTGACAGTCCTCCAGAGTATTGACCTCCAGCTCCCCCCAGTCCCCAGCCTGTTGAAAACCTTCTGTAAATTCTCTCAGACTCGAGTTTTCTTGTCCCCTGTGTGGGCATGTGCTCGGGCCCTGGGTCAGGTCCCTGCACGGCTCTCTCAGGATCAACCCCCCCTGGCTGATGGGTCTTTAAATGGGCAGATGGTTGTTTGCCTGGAGTAACTCGGGTTCTGTCTTGCTGGGATTCAGAAACTAGGTGTTTGTTTGTTTGTTTGTTTGTTTAAGATTTTATTTATTTGACAGAGAGAGAGAGAGAGAGAGAGAGAGTACAAGCTGGAGAAGTGGCAGGGAGAGGGAGAAGCAGGCTCCTGCTGAGCAGAGATCCTGACATGGGGGATCTCAGTACCTTGGGATCATGACCTGAGCCGAAGGCAGATGCTTAACCTACCGAGCCACCCAGGCGCCCCAGAAACTAGGGTAAAGTAACCGTCTTTTAGTCATCTGAGTTTAGGTTATTTGAGGTGAGCAATAAATAAGGTTTCATTTGTACCTTGCTCACTGGTTTCGACCCAAGTTCCTCAATATCCAGTGATACTGCAGGCCGCCTATTTTATACAATGCTTATGCATTTGGGTTAAACTAGCATTTTGGCTTTTTGCCATTTGACACCAAGTTCTTCCTAATGGATGTGTCTTCTGCCATTCTTTCTTCCTCTGACTTACAGGTATAGTTTTTTGGTTGTGTTTTGGTTTTTATCCTTACCCTGCATCCCTCTACCCCAATACTCCCAAACTGTGATGAATTTATTTTTATAAAATATGATGGTCATTTCTACTTTAGCACTTTCCCTAGGCTTAATCGTTTTTAGTAGGCTGAATTATTATTAAAAATAAGGATGCTCTGCACTTGCAGAGCCAGGCCATGTCTCAGCTTCGCCCTCTAAGTACAAAACTATTCTGTGGCCTCCAGTTTCTCCCTGAGGCTGACGGAAACTTGCCCAGGGGGTCCTACATCATGGATCTGATCTCAGTCCTTCTTGGGGAACTCATCTACCTTATGCCTGGGACACCGAAGATTTTCTCTTTGGTTTTTAATTAGTTAACCAGAGGCCGGTAATCAAAAAGCCATTAATATCCTGATGAATTCAGGGAGTTAGTCTGTGAGCTCTTCTTTAAGAATACCTATGGCTATTTGCCTATCTCCTAGAGACCTTGAGAGTGTATTCCTGGCACTCACCTTGTATTTGTATCTTTTGTGGCTACTTTGGTACTTTGGTCGTACTTGCTGGTGGGCTGATCAAGGACAGGTGTTTCTCGTGTTTTGTCCCCACCAAAAATCTCTGAAGGATGACATTCACATGCTCAGCCCATTTCTATGTACACATGTGCACATGTGTGTATGTATATGTGCATATATAGAACGTATAATGCATGTATTTCATAAACTCAAAGCAGTTGGTGGAGAAATAAAATGGATTTTTTAAAAAAGATTTTATTTTTAAGTAATCTCTGTCCCTGATGTGGGGCTTGAACTCAAAACCCCGAGATCAAGGGTCACACGCTGTACGGACTGACCCAGCCAGATGGCCCAAATTCATTTTAATATTGTATTCATGAAGACGTGTTCACAAGCACAGGGGTAATGAAACTGGCCCATTTAGAGATTTCAGAAAAGTGTCATTTTCTTTAGGAAAAACAAATCAATATGGCAAATCTGAAGTATTAAGGATTATAATTCTAAGAATCTGTCGTGATTGATTCCTGTGCTGAGTTAGGTTTACTCAAGTGAGCTGTAATTTCCACTCAGGGACATCTGTCTGGATACAGGTGAGTGGGGCTGACATCATAGGGATAATCCTAAATCTGCTCTACTTATTTCTTTTTAGAAAGTGAATCATCTGCAGATTTTAGTACTTAAACCATTACTAGCAGCACACGGGGGGTGGGTGAACCCCTCACAGCTGCTGCTGAGAAACTTGGGACTAAAATCAGGAGTAGACAACTGAAGGATGGGGATGGTGGGACACCCTTCGTCCTGGGAGCAGGCCTGAGGCCTGGTGCCTTTCAGATAGGGAAGGTGGTTGGCTCTCCTTTCCCACTCTTAATCAACGGTGGATATCCTTCAGCGATGAAAATGCTACTCTTTTGACACCGACACCCCTTGTGGGGAGGGTGTCAGAGAGTCCCACAGGTCATCGGGGGAGGAAGCTGATGAGAGTCCTCGGAGCTGGATGAACTTGAGAAAAGCCTCATTCCAGCTCTGGGTGGCTTGTCTATAATCTCTAGGCCACTTACTGATTTTGAAATTACTGTCTCTCCCTGCTTCGTCTTTCCTGTTCTAGAGGAGGTTGATCGAATAGCTTAGGTGGGGCCCTTTAAGTTCTTTCCTCTTTCAGGTAAATGAAGAGGCGGTTTTCTTCAGTTTTAAGGTATCCTTTTACAAATAATTATTAGACGAATCGAAACTCTTAGGAGTAATAATTAGGGAAATGGAATTTGAAATAGTTACTTAGCTTTGTTTATACTTTGGGTTCCTGGCTTTCATGGAAATACTTGCTATTTGTTATAGTTCCTGCAGTCAGAGGCCCTGACTCTCGGGTGACCAACCAGGAAAGTGTCCTGGGAACTCAGGAGCCGAGCGGCCCCCGTGCCTTTTGCACAGTCGAGCAGACGTTGGGCGAATTCAGTCCGTAATCTTGTCACCCGCATCATTCTTCCAGAAGGAAAGGCTGCAGTTGCCCCCTGTCTCCTGGAGATGCTCTCAGAGGTCTTCAGGTGCTCTTGGTCATTGCTGAGGAGGGGGTAAAGGAAGCTCTTATTTGGGCAGAGGGACAAAGGTTTTTCTTCTGCTTAAGATCGATCATTATCTTATTTGAAAGACTTTTCACTTAGAAACATTTTTTTAAGTGCCACCCAAAGGATGGGTGTTCCACGTGGCCAACTCCGTAAATCTCCCACGAGCCCCTGCTTTGCGAACTGCTGAATGTCATGCCGTACCGAGGACTGCCAGGTGCCCTGCGTTTTCCAGGATAGTTTCAGTTGAAATATTTTCACGCATTCTCAAACCATGCAGACCAATTTGGGTTTGAAAAATACGATCTTGTAGTTAATCCCACTTCTGTGCTCTGAGGAGCTGCAGGAAGATGAAGTGGTGCTTTGCAGGAGGACGCGTTCGCCGCCCTTCCTTCTTCCCTCCCAGCTCTCCTTTCTTTTATGGTTTGTAGTTATAACCAAGATTTATGCTTGTTGCTCCACAAATCTTCTCCCTGCCATTATGAGTTTGTCTGAACAGTCTAGAGATGGGGCCGACACTGAGTGATTCTTGAGGTAAATCTACCCGGGGGCACTCTCTGACGCTCAGAGTCACAGAGGAGCTAACTCATAGCCCCCAGTGGATCGGATAAATTGCCCTTGTCGAGAAAAAGACGTGCTGCCATGTTTGTGAGCTCTCGCCTTAGCAGGGTCCCTGGTGGCACAGTGGCCTGCTTGTGCTTACTGAGTCTGGGGTGGCGCTCCGGGTCCCAGTCACACCCTTCACCCCGAGGTGTCTGTCAAGAGGCCTTTCTCCATCTCTCTGTTTCTCTCCCTCTCCTTCCCCCCTCCCCATCTCTCTCTCTCAGTCCCCTGTGGCCCCGGTGAGGGGGAGGGCAGCTTTCCCCAGCCTGGTGGGGAGGAGCCTCCAACAGCATCAGGCGTGTTCCTTGACGATTTGTATAAATGGTTTCGTTTCTCCACACTTCACTGCACATGGATTTTGGTGGGGAAGGGGAAAAGCAGACGTGTCTTAAACCTCTTTTCTCCCCTTTCCTTATACTTTCTCTTTGCAGCATCCTTTTGGCTTCTGTGTACTTTTGAGGGTTATTTCAAACCTCTTGTCATGTGAAGCGCCAGCAGCAGTAAATACATATTTTTTTAAAGTGTCAAGAGCTCCCATTAGACACACTCCTCGAAGCGACAGACCTGCTGTTTTGGCACCGGGAAAGCCGCTCCAGGAGGCCCGGGGTGCTCTGGACGGGCGGCTCCTGGCCCGTCACGTCCACCCCCATTCTGCAGACCACGAGGTCGTCAGCTCGCCCTGACGACCATGACAATTGTGTGCCAATTGTATGTGTTAGCGAATGAGGCAGTTTTGTTAAATATGCTGTAAACAGGTGAAATACAGAAGTGAACAGAGGGAGCTACAAATAGTGTGTTTTATAAACATGAGTGTGAAAAGAAGGTTCTGTGGAAGCCAAGCTGAATGCTTTGGTAAATGTGGATTGCAAATAGAACGTCTTTTCAGGTGTGAGCAAGATGACAGTTAAACTGGGGGAAGATCATAAAAATCTAGAAGTATTCAGTACTTTGATTTGCGTTACTAGAGTCTTTAAGTTCTCACTTTGCTTTAGAAATTGTGAAGGGTGTGTCATGGGTGGGGTTAATGCAAGAAAGATGTCTGGGAACTTCAGTCTGTGGGCCCACACTCAAAGAAAAGGTCTTGGCTCCACATCAAAAGATTAGCAAATGACTGTATGTTTATAGGTTTTAAGTTAATGTAAAATGTTTAAGGTATGTGGAGTAGGCTTCATTTTTAATGATTCCTGGCTTTAACCGATTTTTCGATTAACTGACCAATTACCGGCTCTGATGACCTAGGCCAGGAGGGCTTCTCCGGTGCGTTTTGCTGGCTTTGGCGCTGGTCTCTTTCTTTTTGTCAGTTTGTTTCGTCCTAACAAGCAGGCGAGAACTACTCTTTTCCTCAGTTTACAGTGAGGAAACCCCCCCAGGGCAGTCCAGTTCCTACAGTTTGCAAGGGGCGGGCCTGGGAGTGAACAGCCGAGCTCTCTTGTCTGGGTCACAGGCAGGGACAGCGTGCTGACCTCGAGTCTGCCTCGAGCTAGGGTTCGCGGGAGGGGCCTTGGCTCTGTTCAGGGGCTGCCCGGTGAGTCTGGGCCGCCTCCGAAGCTGCTGCCTTCGTGCGCGCTCCCCGGTTGGAGTCTTTTGTATGCACCTTCGCTGTTGAAAAGACACCTATTAATTTATCACAGGTGATGTGGGCCTGCTCGTGCTGGAGGAGGCGTCTGCGCCCCTGTACCTCACTAATGGCAGGTTAAGGGATCGAGGCGAGATAATAGGATCTTTTCAGCTGTACCTCTAGAGCGAGGTGCTATGTCCCTGCTAGCTTCTAGGGGGCAGCAGCTGCTTGTTGTTTTACCTCCTGCTGGCGGAGGAAAGGTTCCACAATTGAGCACTTTGCGTTTGACTCTAGCTTAGTGGTACCGGGCTGTGCAGGTCTTCCGGGAGTCGCCTGAATCCACATGAGTAAAGAAACTGCAGGATCCACGGTATTCCATCCCTGCTTTCTCTGCCCCCCTCAGGTAGATCCTTTATCTGCGTCCCCATCAACATCCATAAATCCCTCACTGTCAGAGTTAACAGCAGAGTTCACTTGCTTTGAAGATAAGAGACGGAGAGATGTCTTTAAGAGGGTAAAATCTCTTTGTCAGATCTTACTTGTTGCCATTGATAACCCATTCTAAAAACATGTAGATGTTTTGAAATTTTCCCCTGTGGGCACGTGTCTTTTCTCTGTTGGGAACACGACTGTCGTATGCTTGATTACCTGCTCTTCCTCTGGGCGCGTCCCTCAGCTTCCCTCCCCTTCTCTCCCCCACCCCAAACTGGGTTTCCAAAGGTGTGTTTTCGGTTCTAAATGACTCACTTCACCAGCACATCCAAGGGGAGATTTTGGATTTGCCGGTTGTTTGAGACGTTGGGGCCCAAGCCTGACATATGGCTAACTTGTGCCTTGTCGAAGTGAGTGACTAGCACCCACCCTCCCACGAGCTGGCATCTCACCAGGGCCCTGGCTCTCACATCTTCTTCCAGCTCTGTGTCTCAGGCAAGTGACGGAAAGGGGAAGGCTTGGTTACAGGCAGAACTGGATGGTGGCAGTACACTCCGAGAAGCCAATTGGCCACGACATTTTAGCTCTGGGAGGTTTATTTAGAATTAGCTAAGAATTCTCAGCCCTGACTCCACTGTGGGAGGAGCTGGTAACTGATGGCCGCTCCTGGGGCTCTGCCTGCTTTCGGGGCTTTCATCTGAGGACCTCCGAGCACCGGGGAAGGGTGGGAGTTTCCATGCCAGCTCCGAGAGTGGCTTTCCTCAAAGACAAAGGCATGCCTCTTCACCTCACCTCTCCAGCTCTCTCTCTCTTGTCTCTCTGAAAAATGGCAGTTAATAGATCCTGCTAATGAACAGAAGAAATAACTAGAAACAGTGGCAAGTCATTTGACATTGAGGTGGTTTATAACTTCTGTTTATCAAATGATTATAATTATTATTATTGTTTTTTTCTATTGGATTTTTGAAGAATTCAGCCTGGTCTCCAGAGCCCCATTGATACAGCCTTTTATTTCTTTCTTCGCCACGTCTAGAAAATAACTTTATTCCAGTGAAATCCAGATCTGTAGTCCTCCCCTCGGGCCCCCACGCCCTAGCTCCGTTCTCTACCCTTTCTGCTTATCTTCTGTGGCCTCAGCGGGCTCCATCAGGTGGGGTATCCCCCGCTGACCAGCCTGGCAGAGCTAATACTGGCTGGAGGAACGCTGTGGTGTTTGTTTTTGCAGTTCCTGGATTTGGTTTAATGTACAATTGATTTTTTTAATGTATTTAATCATTTTTTTCTTACCTCATAAGGATTAACCTGCACAAACCTCATTTTATCCTAAGTGTGGCTTTGGGAGGAAGGGAGAAGAAAATTGAGTTTCTCTAGCTTATTTTATTCTTTCACTTTTTATTTTCCGAATGGCTTTTCCTGCCGAAGCAGCTCCGTAAAATACAATGTATTTTAGTGGCCATTACTTACTCATTACTAACTGGTCTCTCCTGCTTCCCTTTGTCTGTGAACTAAATACAGGGGGCCTAAAGATAATTGGCAGCTCTCTCACAGACTCGCCAATTATAGATCAACAAGGAAGACAGCCCGGTGATGGTTTGTGGTTGGCACTGGCTGCCCACCTAGCAAATGTGAGTTATCACTCTGTATCTGCCACCGGGCTGGGCTTGACTGGATCAGACCTTTCCTAATTTTGTACCTTGGCTTTCCTAATTGCTGCACACGGTCTCCCTGATTTGCAGATGTCAGCTTCACTTTATTTATCCCTGTGACTTGTTCTCATGTCCATCTTGTTCTTGCTTATTAGTTCCTGCCGCTTTGTTATGTCTGTGAAGTATTAACATAGGTTTTGTTTCTGTTTTTCTTTGCGGTTCCCTGTGGGCCTAGAATGGTTAGGTGGCAGGCTGCAGATAAAAGATGCTCTTGAAATTAGTGGTTTTCTGTAGTTTTGTCTGCTGAGTCCAAGTAAAGGCAAGTCTTTGCGGGTGTTCAGTTTCGTCCCCTTGTCGAGTGTTTATCTGATTCGTATTAGAGGAGGCAGCGGAGGGGGAAGAGCTGCATCTCACTGGTCGGTTACCAAGCTCTGGTGTAAGGCTGTCCGGGGCACACGTAGCATAGGAGTCCCCACGTTGTACGGCCGTGTTTCCAAGCAGAACGCATGTTTCGTTTGTTTGTCTCCGGGGTATTTGGCACCTAGGCATCATGCTAACCCCTCTGTGGGATTGGAAAATATCCTTAGAGCTCTGCTCTGGGCAGGAAGTAGGCGCTCAGTACATATCTGTGGAGTGTGTGTGTGTGTGTGTGTGTGTATGCATGCGAGCGTGCGTATGCTCACTTCGGTAGGTGGTGAGCCTGGGAGCCGGAGTGCACAGCTGCT
The DNA here is from genome assembly GCA_028534135.1 of Potos flavus. Lineage (NCBI taxonomy): Eukaryota > Metazoa > Chordata > Mammalia > Carnivora > Procyonidae > Potos > Potos flavus. The sequence continues at coordinate 159,716,652 of CM052900.1, read as the reverse complement.
GCCTGGCTCTGATGGGGGCCTCAGGGTGCGAGGTTCCCACTGGTGCCTACCCACACGGGTGTGCAGTGTATCATTGCCACGTAAGCAACATAAAGCGGGCATTTTATGACAGGGAACATCAGAGGAAACATTATAGTTGAGACCTTTATAGCCTTTCCATTATTATGGTTTAAATCTTGACAGTCTTTATTCGCAGCGACACTGGGACCAGCAAAGACCGCGCTCACTCCCACCTCCCTGTCCTCTCTCCACATCCTGTTCCGTCGCTGTGATAGGCATCGCAAGTGTGCTGGCAGCAGGGCTGCTCTGCAGTTTGTCTAGAAATGGCCCCTTTTGACTCAGAAGTTGGAAACCAGATGACTCACTGTTCTATTTGTTTTATTGCAACTGTCATTTCGTAAAATGCCCTGAAAGCTTTAAACTGTAAATGCCAAAGTGGGCTTTTCGTCTTTCTTTTTCATTTTGTTTCCTCTTGTGTTATCTTTGGTCTTTTCTCTCATGCCTCTCCTTTCTCCTTCCCTTTCATACTTTGTTTCTCTTTCGTTACTCTCTCTCTCCCTTCCTCCCTGCCTCCGCTCCACCTTTTAAGGACTGTCACGGCCTCTGCAGTTGAAGCAGTCTGCTAACATCATGCCACTCTCTCCCCAGCCACCTGATTGAGATTCTGCACCCTCCAGTTTTTGTGCGGGGCTTACACTTGGAAGCAAACATCTGCGCACGTCAAAGTTCATAAAGTACTTGTTGGCGGCAGCTCTAGAAGCTAAGTGCCATGGCAGAGCACAACAGCTACTCACCTTTTGTGAATCTATGTTTTGCACGGTTGTGGGTACATCCCGGGTCTCCCCAGGTATCCGCCTCCACCCTTATGGGTGCCACGATCATGGTGAGAGCCCAGGATTTCCCAGGACGGACTGGAGGACCAAGTACCGGTCTCCCTCAGCAAAGTGCTGATTTCCGTGTGAGGGCCTTGAGCGAGCATGGCGACCTTTTTTGCTCCGAGATGTTATTTCACTGGAATTCCTGAAGTCAAGAGCACCTGCCGAGTCCTACAGCTTAGGTGGGATGCTGGGATCTAAATTTTTTAGGACCTGAGCTCTCAAACCAGGACTTGCAGGATCTTTTTTTCTGGCAGTTTCTGACACTGTGGCACTTGACTGAGTCACCTGATTGATGACATGAGCATCACTGGGTGTTAAACACCTGGCCAGGGAAACAGGGACCCTCAGTGGATTCCCCCAAAGGATGGCAGACAGATTGTGGAATCTTAATGAAGGTGGGGTGGGTCCCCGATGTTCATCTGCTTTGGAGCATAATGGAATCCCAGCGTTAACTTCAGAATTGTCGGTTGGAAGCCTACACTGGTGTCAGTGGTTCTATTCCACGTTTGTCAAACCCGTAAATCCAACTGAACTAATTTTAGAAGTAGCTAGTTAGAATGAAAAGGAGCAAAAACTTCAAATGCACAGGAGCCTCTCTTAATCGGATACTCCTTGTTGTTTTTCTTTTTCTTCTTTTTAAAGGCTTTTGGTCTATTTTGGCCTTCAGAGCGAGCCATCCTCTGAATTCTGTTATAATTAAACTTCTTTCCTATACGTCTCCAAGGATGGAGAGTGTTTTCCAAGTTGTGAATCAGGGCGGGGTGGAGGGAAATAGGCTATCGTTACAATATTTAATAGATTGATGGCTGGGAGTTTTAAAAATGAGTTCTGTGCATCTATCTGCTGGGCGGCATTCAACATAGAATGCTCTGTTTCTCACCCACTTGGCTGGATGTCTGATTCCGACACAACTGCCATCCCTGCTGCTGGAAAACAGAAAACCACAGGCTGTTAATTTAATACTCTTCTCTTCTGGGGCTAGGGTGGGAGCAGGGTGGGGAGCAAGGTGGGAGTAGGGCGGGAGTGGGCGGGCAGGAGTGGGGAGGGTGGCACGGGGTTCACATCAAGATACTCTCACTCCTCACTAGAGACAGATGTTCACCTGTTCTGGCTGACCACTTGAGCAAGGATTCTAGAGTTTCTGGCCATTTTAATCAAACCTCAATGAGAGGTGCCCGGGAGGCTGTGTATGACCTGGACACTTACTCCTTGGGACCAGGAGCAGCCTGCCAAGTGTCCGTTGCAGGCTCTCCCCGGATTCCCTGCCTGTGGATGTTTTCTCCCTTCCTGGGCAGGGCCTGTTGGAGAAGCAGAAGGATCATTTAGTGCTCATGGCTTCTCTGCTGAGCTATCCAGCAGGGGTGCCAATTTTTCCATTTAGCTGACTATTATATAGCCCTTAAAAGGGAAGGGTTTATTTTAGCTGGCTGCTATATTGATTGCTACAGGGACGTTTCTATTTTCACTGGCTGCTATATTGACTGGGAAAGGGAAAGGGGCCGTATTGCCGGGAGCTGTCATATTGACTGTTACAGAAAAGATCTGTATTTAAGCAGTACCAGTGCACTGGGATCTCCCAGGCAGGATATTAATGCTAATTCATCCGCTCACCCCCTGCTGTGAGTGTTATTTGTTTAAATCTGTAGATTCCCACAGCGCGTTTATATCCTCACTAGAGTGAGCTCTGCTCCCTGTAATTATTTAACATTATATGCTGATATAAATTGGAATAGTTAAAGAATGGTAATGAGTAGCCAAAAAGAAAAGAAGAAAAAAGAAAAGAAGGAAACAGGGAAAAATGGAAAAAAAAAGGAAGAAGATATGATGAAAACACTTGTGACGTATACATATTGGAAACGTGTATGTGTACATGTATGACATTAGAAACAGAGTCAGGTTCTAAAACAGCAGCAAACAACTTCTGGCATCCTTTCTCCCACTTCACGTTGACTTGTACAGTGTGGCAGAGTCCCTGCATTGTGCTTCGGTGTGTGTGTGTATGCGCATGTGTGCTCACATCCCCCGTCAGGAGACTGTACTGACGTATGTTCTTTGCAGTTTGCACACACGCATGTTATCACATACGGCGTGTATATGTACTCCGTGCATGGCAGGAAATTTATCCATTAGCACTTCGGTTTCTTGATGACTACCTGATACCTTAGTTTCTTTCGAGCTTCTGTGTTCGGGCAGGAACTCTGGGCCCAAGACCCATCTCTGGGAGAGCCATGGGGAATGCTCAGTTGGGATTGAACCAACAGGCCATTGGGTGTCACTGTCGCTCTGTTGGCTATAGTTGAAAGAGGGCTTTTCTGCTGGGGAAACTGGATCTCGAAAGAAAGAAGTTCTGTTCAAGTTGGAGGTGTTCTCTCTGAGAGGTTTGTCTGTATTTGGAGACCCCCGTTGTAGAAATGGTTGTTTTGTTTGCTTGTTTTTGCCATGTTAAGGCCTGGCATTTATCTTGTTCTTGGAAACTGTCTGCCGATGGCCAGTTTGGATATCACCTGGAGCACGCAGGGTGAAGACTTCCCATGAAGGGAAAACTTCCGCCTTAATAGAAAGAGGCCACTCAGCAGCGTTCTGGAGACCCTTACTGAACAAGGAGAAGGGGTTTGGGCAAGAGCTTGGAAACAGAGGAAGAGAAATCTCCTTGTGTAGTCTAAATTCGGTGAGTGCCTGCAGCTCCTCTGCTGCCTGGCCTGGCCTCGTGGAGGTGGGAAGTGCGAGGAGCGCCAAGCTGCCGCCTGGTCTTGGAGGGGCGGGCGTGCTCCTCCAGCTGGCTGCTCGGGCAGCGTGGAGCCGTGCCAGGCTTCACCACAATTCATACTGTGTCAGTTTAATAAATGCACTACTTAAATTATGAAATTACAAAAGAAAAAAGAGAATGCACTTATTCAGACTCTTAATACATTAAAAATAAGGCATTAAAACTCTGACTTTTTTTTTCCTTCCAGAATCAATAATGAACAGGAAGGGTTGTAGACATTAACAGTCATGGACATTCAAACTCTTATACATAAATTATCTCAGAAAAATGCACATAAGACTTGAATAATGTAAATACATTAATGCATTTAATAATTTAAACATTAAAGCGCAAGCAGGAATTTGAGGCAGAGGCTGTTCTGAGGTAAGGGATTGGTCCTAGAACGTGTGTGTCCTAGGATCGATGGGTGATTTCCCCTGGAGACACCCTGGGAAGAGAGTGCCTGGCTTGCTGTGAGTTCCCATGCCAAGAATCCCTGGGCATTTCTGATCTCAGCTGCCTCCTAGCCCCATATTTTCACATGTCCCAAACTTCATCCTCAATTCCATGCTTCTAATTGTTCGAAAATCAAATGCTTCCACTTCAAAAACCAGTGAACTTTGAGAGTGTCTTGGTTGGAAAACCAAGCCAAATTAAAAAAAATCCTTCACCCAGCTCTGGCTGCTTGTGTCTGGGAATACGGAAGTGGTGGTTCCTTATCATCGGTGGCACTCTCAGCCTGGACCTCCCCCGCAGCACCGTAGTCAGTGGGTCCAGGTCGCAGTGCGCTGACGGATTTGGAGACAGATCTAATGGGAGTGCAGAGATGATGTATGGTGTTAGCGGCTGGGTGTTGGGCATAAAGGCCACAGGTCACCACGCCAGGAAACAAGACAGGTGCCGCGGAGTTAGACTCAGTGGTCGGTGACTGATCATGCCTCACTTCGATTTGAGGGTTTAACCACTGGAGAGACTGATGTTACTGTTTGTTCCCCTGTCTTCCAAAATCGTATTCACAACAGCAGAAACACTGGAAAGTTAAAGCCCCCTTTCCTGGCAGAATACAGAAGGACTGGATCCAGTCTTTGGCATCTGCACTGTAGCGTGCGCTAGGAAAAACTAGGCAGCCAGGACGGTGCACCTCACGTGTTCATGTGTTCGCCCCGGTGCTGTTTCCCGGTAGCTCCCCAGCGTCGTTTTATAGCCCGAATCACATGAGAAACTGGCAAAACCACAGCAAATGCGTTACCAGGTACGGAGCCTGAGAACTTTTTCTCCACCTGTAGAGGAGGTGTGTTTACTTGGTCAGTGATGCAGATGTGCTCCCCTGGGTTTGCCGTGGGCCTGAGGGACCCTTGAGAAATGGTTATCAGATGGTAGTGACCAGACAGAACCTGTTTTCGTGATTGCCAGATCCATTAGAGTCTCTTACCTGGATCTCAGATCTCCTACCTGAAACTTGACCTGGGGTCATCTTGATTTGACCTAGGCCTTGTCTGCTCTGGCATCTGTGGCTTTGTTCGCAACCATTTCCAGTCTTTGTTGCAGCCAAAGGCAGCCTGCTCTCTGGCGAAGGTCGTCACAAGCCAGCTCATAACCATTCTCAGGAGCAGCAGTAGGCTGTCCTGGTGTGGGCTCCGTACAGACAGAATTGGGCCGTGTTGCCCAGACAGCCAGAACGAAAAGCAGTTCTTTAAAAACTGGTAATCACGTGTTGGTTTAGAAGGGAGTAGTGTCAGGAATGGGTAAGGAACCCCTGGGAAGAGATCTTGAGGTCATTTTGTCATCCTTGCGACGTACACAGATTCTTCTCCCTACCTTGTAAACAGTATCTTCAGGTCATGACCGCTTCCCCACCTGTTTTGCCTTAAAGAGGCAATGGCCTTCCTGGCCAGTTTCCTTTCAGCTTCGGGATGAAATGTCAATCCCAGGTCTATTGTGTTTATTTCTTTTCCAGAGTTTTTCAAAACCCAGGCCTGCTCCCTCTGTTGCTTGTTGACTCTTGAACAGTAGCTGTCTTTCCTGGCTGCACTCCCCTCTTCATCCTGGCAGAGGGAAGAAAGTGAAATCGGGGAGCACTCGGACCAGGGGGAATCTAATTCTCTTTGGGTTTTGCTGGTCACACCCAAGGAGGCTTGCTTCTCTTCCCTTAAGTTCCAAGAAATGTTTTATGGCCTAAACCGCATGATAGGCTTGTGCCAGATTGGGATGTGTAGCGGAGGTGGTGGGGGGAGGTGGGGGGGGAGACACAACCTCACTCTCCTGTTAGAGGTGCAGAGTGCTGGCTGCCGTCAGGCAGAGTGAGCAGATAGCCCTGATTGGGGGTCAGTTCACCCCTGTGATATATCCCTTATGCAGATTTCCTTTGAAGAGTGAGGAGTCAGGTTCATTAATTAAAGGAGCCTGGCTCGAGCGCCCTGTAATTATAGGTGCTAGAAATCTGAATTTTAAGAGGTCTGTGCAGCTGCATTTTGAAAAATGTTAGGGAGGCACCGAGAAGTACAGGCTGTGGGCAAAAATGTGGCTGAACCAGATTTGGGAGGCTCATGTTTTGGCAGAATTCCCCTTTAAATTCATATTTATTCTGTCTTTTTTTTTTTTTTAATGGGAAGCTGAAGCTCTGATTTTTATTTATTATTGTTATTATCATTATTTTTGGGGGATGAAATTTATACCCTGTGACAGGCTGGTATTGTCAGAGTATGGAGGGCAAAAAGTATAAATTAGAAGATGCTTTGTTTTTAAGGAAGCAGAAGATATCTTTGGGTTCTAGGGATGCAGTGTTTGAAAAAATTAAGTAACTTTTTTCTTGAAACGAGTGAGGGGGAAGGGAACAGAAAGTTATTTTGAATGCAATGTAGGGAGAGAAGTCCCAGGCATGTGTGGGACTCTAGAATCTTTGTGCCTCCTCTTCCCCAGAACAGCGTTCCCTCTGCCATAAATCACTTTTTGATGTGAACCCAGAGGTACAAACAGAAAATTTCAGACCTTTGTGGGAAGTCCTGACCTGTCCCTTTTCTTTCTCATTTCCTTAATTATTTGTAGGTTGACCTTTTGCTTTGGGTGGTTTCTCCCCCCCCCCTTTTTAAAAAATTTTTCTATTTGATTTATAAGGTTCTTCTTACTTCTCGTTAAAAGCCTTTATTTTTTACCGTGACTATTTGCATCTTTGTTAATTAACACGGCTAATTTGGAATGTGGATAGGAGGGGGGAAATGAAGATGAGTAGGGGGTCCCTTATTCACTTACCCCAAGAAGGAAAGAGGCAGGTGGCGAGTGGGGTCTTACCAGAGACCTGTGTGGCCGAACACACGGCTCAGCACAAATCTGAGGCCTCTGTGAGCCTCCTTTGTCCTTATTGACTGCCTTCTTGAGGGTCTTGCAAACATCCCATTTCACAGTGTGGACCCTCTGCCTCTCCTTTGGGGATTACAAGCGGCTGAAGAAATATTTTTAATGAATAAATACACACAGATATATAAATATATATGTACTCTTATATAAATAAATATATCTTATATATATCTTATATCTTATATAAATAAATAAATATATAAATATATCCATACTCTTTTCTTCCATTCGCTTATGTGTGTATACTGGGAAATCTTCTACTAGTGAACCCATAAACTGTGGAGTAGAACAAAAGTCTCAAAGGCTGTCATTTGCTGCATTTACAATATGCAGATTGCAATTTCAATTAGATTGAAACCTCTATTTAGCAGAGTGGTTTTGTGAAATAAATAACTTTTGAAGAAGGCCTACTACATATAATAAATACCTATTTTTCCTTCACTTGGTGGCATCAAGCTTCCTGCCTTCCAAACACTTGCCCTGAAGTGCTGATTCAGAAACAGGCGGCATCTTTGGGTTCTTTACAGAAGAAATGCTTCTCCTTTGCTTTCCTGGCACAGGGATTTTATCCTTGATTTACAGTGCTCAGCTTGTTAGTGCCGGCAGAGGGGAGATGGTGTGAAGGTCATTATGTCCGTTTTGTCCTCTTGGAGAGAGAGTGAGGGGTGTGCGTAGCTCCCTGTGTGCTTGCAGTGGTAGTGGTGGGGTTCAGGTGCCCCCCGCTCTGTCCAAATGAGTCAGCCAAAACTCTTGTGTCTCTTTGCCACCCTCTCTACTACACGTCTTCCAACAGGGGGTGAGTGATTTTGAAAGCCTAATTCAGAATTTCAGGAAGAGCAGCGCACCACCTAGTAGAGAGCTTCCTCGAAACACCCCCCCTTTCATCATCCTCCCCTTCTCAGCCCAGCCGTGACAAACTGGCGGGTAATGAACAGATCAGGTCCTCCTATTAGGCGAGTTCCAGTGCTGGAAGCTGCTCTCGCTCTGTGCAGGTCCTTCAGTAGCTCTGCGCTCGTGGGTGGTGGTGCTCTAAGTGGTCCTAGTAGAGGGCAGTGAGTGCTTTGGGGAAAAGCGAACAGAACGCTCTTTGGAAGAGAGAGTGCTTAAAAGGGAGAGAAGGGGCAGTAAGGTGCCCAGCTTGAAAGCACCTGGTGAAAAGACTTGGACTTGCAGGGTTGCGGTCCTGAACACCACCGCCTGTCTCAGCAGCGGTGCTCTGGGTTATAATAGGATGCCTGATTACAAAGAACATTTTGAAGGCCACTTAGTCCCAGGTCGGGCTGTGCATTAGGCGGCTAATCCTTTGCCGTAACACTGGAATAGAATCGCAAAACTAGAAGTAAGTGGTCTGTTGTGTTCCAGCTTTGGCAGTAAATGATTCTGTTACAGGTGCTGCCCTGTGTGACTTTTTCTCAGCTCCCCAACTTTTCTTTCCCCAGTGGCAAGAAAAATTCGTTGTGAGCGTGTCTTCTCCTACCTACCAGTGACTTTTAAACACGACTTTTCTGCTTATCTTGTGTGGTTGCTTTTCTCATCTTTGTGATTTGAAATATTGACATGTAGATTAATATAGTAACATGCAGGGGCTACACGTAGGCTCAGGTCCTTGGGCCTGGCATGTTGGAGCAGAAAGAAATACATAATTGCATCAAAACCACTCTAAGTTCATATATGTGGAGCCCATCAAGCTGAAAGCATCCAGACAGCATCTGCTGTTATCAAATCACTCGCGAATCCAGCTAATTAAAATAGAGCTTCATTTTTCTGAACCATTGTTTGGCAGGAATTCGAAACGGGTCTAACCCAATTTCTGCGTGTTTATGAGCCTTTATTATATCAGAGGTACTTTTCTGTAAATGTACAGGGCAGCGTTAAATGAATTGACCCGCGCGGTATTGCCGTAGACGCACTGTGGACTTGCTAATGATCTCTCCTCCAGCTTTCTGGTTTCCAGACAGACTCCGGAAAGCTTCATGCTCTTCTTTTCTATCCTCTGTTCTTTGTCCTCCTCCTCTTTTTTTTTTCTTTTTTCTTAATTTTCAGTTAACTTTTACTTTTGACTGTCTCGCTTTCTTTGAAAACGGGACACACTTTTCATATTTGCTCCCTCGATGTTTGCTTTTTCCATTTCTCCGGTTTTCCCTTTCTTCCTCCCTTCCTGTTCTTGCTGTGCTTCCAGGGGATGGGATTTGCCTGCTCTTGATTTCTCGCTGCTCCCTATTCCTTCTTCCCCTTCCCTGTCTCTCCTCTGGTCTCTTCCCTTTGACATTCTCTTCAGTGCCTTTCCTCGAACCTTCTCTTTCTCCTTTCTCTCTTCTTTCCACCCCCTCCCATTTTTCCTAATAAAACGTTCTTATACCTTTGTCTCCACATGCAGATGCAGATTAGGGCAGAAAGTCGGTGCCTGTGGAGGTAGAGGCATTGGCTGCTGGGAGGTGACATCAGCCTGTTTTGCTTCTCTGAATTTGCTTGCATGCTTTATTTTCAGTTTTTAAAAGATTTTTCAAACCACATCTACTCTAGTTTATAGTCTAATAATCTTACTTTGAAGATCAAAAGTGTGGTACAAATGCTAACTAATTCTTCCACGTGCCGCTTTGGCGCGTCTCTCGGCAGGCTTAGTTCCATTTTAGAGATGAGGAAGTAGAAACAGGAAAGGTAAGCCCCTCTTGGAAAGTTACCAAAGAAGTTGGTGTTAGAATTAGGACCAGGTCAACTTTGGCTTTGCTTCGTTGATGATCCCCTACTTTTCCGAGCTTACTCTTCTCCCTATAAGAATCGTCTGTCTGTAAGACAAGGGTGAGGGGACACTACTCGGCCTTTTTGCCCTTCTCTTCATGTGCTTTTAGCCTTGTGAAGTTTTTTTACATCTGTAGTCTTTAGACGTTAAATGAATTTCTAGGTAATTCCTGGGAAAGGAGGAGGCCAAACCACTTCTGGGCTGGTAAAAACCTGTCCCTTACAGTCTTGAAGCAGAGCTCTCCCTTTCTGCTTCCAGCAGCTTCCAGTAAGTGGGCCCACGTCACATGCGCTGGCCCCAGTGATCAGAGCATTGTAGGAAGCATTGCCATATTTGATTGAATTTAGCCATTCGGGAGTGACGTGTATATAAAGTCGTCTCTTGCATTACTGTGGCCTTTATTATTGCTAATGCATTCTGACATTACAGGTGTAGCCTTGGCCTTCCCACAAAGGGCAAGGCTGCTCTTACCAAGCTTAAGAGCAGAATTCATGAAGCTGTTATACAGTGAAACTGGTGTTCACATTTAGTTAATAAGCAGAGTAAGGGAAATGCTTTTATGGAAAAGATAGCCAAGTGACAGAGACCTTTCCTAATTCCTCACCCAGCATTGTTTCAAAAACTGGATCTGTAATTGTTCTCCTACAGAGAACTGGGGCCAAATGGATAGAAGGCTCAGGAAAATAGATTTCAGCTCTGTTTAAAGAAGGACTCCTGAGGGGCACCTGGTCTTCTTAGTCAGTAGAGGATGGTACTCTTGATCTCAGGGTTGTGAGTTTGAGCCCCACGTTGGATGAAGAGATTACTTAAAATAAAATAAAATAAAAAAAAAAAGACTCCTGAAAATGAATTGGCAGTCTCTTGAGAGTGAGTTCTCTTATTTCTCTTGTTTTATCTATAAGCATTGAAGTGGAAGCCCATGATCATTTGTGTAGGTTGTTGAAGAGGGGGAGTCTTAGATCATATGCGGGACCGGATGGCCTAAGATCCCTTTGGACTCCTTCCCGTGTCCTGGATTGTAACAGCAAAAGCCTCATCTTTGCTTGTTGTACCTGGTTTTGTAAGTGCTTGGTGTAGTGTGTGGAACCGGTGGATGCTCAGTAACTAGTCATTATTTAGTCTTTGGCTTCCTGCTTCCTAATCTAAGTTGAATAAAAACTGTTCTTGTTCAGTCCAGAACTCCGTCCTGGGTGAGTCCTGGATGAGTCATTTTGGATAGGCACAGTGAGATGGCCATCCAGATCTGTGTGAAAACCAAACAAAACACTTCGAAACTTTGGGCCGGGAATGACATAAAATGGATTATATACTTTCTTACTTTATCAGGCAGAGAATCTGGAATATAATTTAGTCCTCATGACTCAGTATTGTCATTGTAGATATAAATGTTTATATTGTGTTATAAGTGTAGCTTTGTTTTCAAAAACTGTTGGACTATAGATATGTTGTATATTTGCCCTTATTTGGAATGACTCCACCTATGCCGAACGACCCCCAACTAATAAACTTTTTGAGTTTTTGTTTGCTTTCTATAGATGTTTCCCTCTTGACATTTGTTGCTAGGCTTCTTCCGTGGTCTGGTCTTTGTTCCCTAAGTATCTCTCTTTTAGCTGGCTTGTTTCTCCTTTCTCATTTGCAGTTTTAATCTTCTGTAATTTGGATGTGAGATAACTAAGCTTGTATGTAAAATAAGTCATAAGTAAGTAGTGTGAGTAAAGCTTTGCTATGTGCAAAATATGTGGAATCTGTCATTTCTTCTTTGGCAACGGTGGTTTTTTTTTTTCCCCTTCCCTTCTCTCCTTCCTCTTCTCTTTTCGTTTTCTCCCCCCACCACCTTTTTTTTTTTTTTTTGGGGGGGGGGTGAGATTAAAGAGCTGAGCTCCAGAAGGGTTGGATCTTATCCTTGACCCTCCTTGACCTGAGCCCATATCCCTGGGTGAGGTATCGCAACAGGCCGCCTCTGGGAATCAACTTAGGAATTATAGAGTGGACGGCTGGAGGGTCCAAAAGGTCATCTACATAAGGTCTCGTTTTACAGAAATGAAGGAATGAATCTACGGCCCGGAGCTGGGACTTGAGAGGGACTTGAGAGTCTCAGGAGATGTTAGTGTCAGGGCTCGACTGTGTGTGCAGGTGTCTTGAGACCCAGCCTGCTTTCTGTCCTGCCATCCGACCAGGTTCCGTTCCTTACCAATTTTGAGCAAAACCTGGGTGAATGAGGAAATACGGGGTTTGTGTAAGGTAAAGTCATGGAGAAAAATTCTCTGCTGGGTAGGGGCAGGTTCAGATGAAAAGTACATAAAACCAAAACTGGTTTCTGTTTGTTGCAGTGTTTGGCCGTGTTAGCACTCAAGGCTGATATCGATATTGTAGGAGAAGCTTTAATCCTTTCATTCAAATTTACAAGAAATGCTGTTTCCTTTTAGTTAAAAAAAAAAAAAAAAAAAAAGTCCAAGAGAGCATTTGATTTGAGGAACCAAAAGTCTAGAAAATGTATCCGGGAGTCCTCGTCAATTTGGGGCATAATGAAATATAAAAAATACTCAATAAAAGCTCCTTTATTACTTTAACTGTTTAAATGTGGAGTTTTTAGCCATCAGGTTAATGTTTTGGTATCATTTTTTTATTTGATTGTGAGCACTTTTCCAGGTAGCTCTGCCACTCGAGCGCTAATCAGATTCCCCCAGATGAATGGTGCTAGCTGCGGCCTGACATCACCGCAGTTTTGCTTCGACATTATTTTATTTGGTTTTCCTGTAAAAGTTAATAACTCTGTGTCCATGTGTTTAAACAGGCAGGAAGAGAGAGAGAAAGGACAATGAGCGGAGAACGATGAGCGAGGTCTCAGGAAGCTTCTGCCAGATTGAGGAAATGTAGGGATTTTTGTGATTTCAGAGTATTTCCCCCTCCTAGTGGGGTGTGGAGAATCAAAAAGGTTGCTGAGCAAGATGGTAATACATAATCCTTCAGATAACAAAAAGTGAACTTCTCCGTTTCCCAGACGGAGCTGGAAGGAATTGGAAACGAGTTACTATTGATTTAGAGGAGGAGGAGCAGGTTGCTCAATAGAACTGATTTGCTTAATGGTGAAAATTGTTTAAATGTTGCGTTAATTGTAAGTAAATTACGTACTCATTTTAGATGACCAGGATTGGTAAGAACATCAGATGTAGGGCGTAGAGACCCTCCTTTTGATCTGCCCATCAGAGGTGGGAGATCTGTAATGAGGGCCTTGTGGCCAAGTTGGCTCTGGTGTGTAGTAGGCTTTTCTTGAATCTTTTTTTTTTTTTTTTTTAAGATTTTATTTATTTGACACAGAGAGAGAGATCACAAGTAGGCAGAGAGACAGGCAGAGAGAGAGGGGGAAGCAGGCTCCCTGCCGAGCAGAGAGCCCGATGCGGGGCTCGATCCCAGGACCCCGAGATCATGACCTGAGCTGAAGGCAGAGGCTTTAACCCACTGAGCCACCCAGGCCCCCCTCTTTTGAATCTTTTATCTTTAAAGGTGTATGTTTTTTTTTTTTTGGTAGCTGTGGTTGTTAATAATGGGAATGTTCACCATGTTTAGTGAAAGATAACAGAATGGTTCAAAGCCATGATTACCATTTGATTCTTCCTGCGTGCCATGGATTTCCTTGCTGAGCTAAAAGTTTTTAAATTGGGGTTTATCAGAGAAGGCAACTGATAGTTGATAGTGTTTGATTCCCTCTCTTTTCTGAATTTACACCTTGGTCCTGTGGGTGTGAATCTGACAGTAGGGATGAGAGTCAGTTCCACAGCCCTTGTTTCAGTGCTTCTGGAAGATACGAGAAGAGTGATGCCTCTTTCCCCATCTGTGTCCGAGGCATAGCTTGACTTGCTTCTCTATTCTGTACTCATGGTGTGGATAAGTTCCTCCTAAAGTCAGCTACAGCGGCGTGACCTCCATCAGATACCCCTTTCTTAGAAGATAGAACCTGGCCACCAAGTTTCTTATTTCATATGGATGCCAGCTAGCCAGAGTCGATTCCACTGACGTGGCCCATCTCTGTAGACAGCCTATTCCTGTCCGTTTTCTGAGGCTTGTGTGCTTGGGGAGGGGCTTGCTTTTCCTCTAAGAGGAGCTGATTTCATTTCACTAGTTGAGTAGAAGCTGTTTCTAATCCCTATCATCTTACTATAAATTTGAAGATTTTTGAGTCTGCCAGTATTATGAATCATACTTTTGGATCTCATACTTTTACTTTATTCCTCTTAGGCTATAAAAGAACCTAAACTAATAGCAGAAACTAGGACTTGGTGGTCTTCTGTTAGTGCAGATGTTAACTGTTTACTTTCTTGGGCTCTCCAGTGGATCTAAAGGTGATTTAAGGCTTTCCACATTTTATGGAAAATTTTATATTTTTCATTATATCATTTGATATCATATCATATTATAAATATTTCATTTTATATTTACTTATTTATTTGTATGCAAAATATTTTACATTAAAAAAAAGATTTATCTATTTATTAGAGAGAGAGCAAACATGAGCAGGAGGGGCAGAGGGAGAGGGGGGGAGAATCTGAAGCAGGCTCTGCGCTGGGGGCTCAATCTCATGACCCCGAGATCACAACCTGAGCTGAAACCAAAAGTCAGAGGCTTAGCTGACTGCACCACCTGGGCACCCCTGTATACAAGATATCTTAAATAACACACTCTCCAGTTAAGCAATATCCAGTCTCGAGGCCAAGGCAATTAATTGCATGTGAGCTAGAATGGAGTCTCGGCTGCCTAGCTGAAAATTCCTCTTTTCTTTCTTTTTTCTTTTTTTGTTTTGGAGGAGTACAAATTAATTCAGTAGGTTAAGTAGGGAATGCTACATGCAGAGAGGGCAGATCAAGTACAAAAGCAAAAAAGTATAGCAGAACGTCACAGTATGGAAAGCGCTAGACCGTGTCTCTCCTTTTGTCTGTGGCACAGCACTAAAGAAGAGCTAGAGTCATACTTGCTTCTGTTTATGAAAACAATTTTATCTCTTCTTACCATTGTCCGTCATCTGTCTGCTTATTTGCTCAATCCCAGTACACGTGTATAGCGGTATCAGGATTGTTGATTTGCACTCTCCTGGGAAACAACTGTATTAACTATAGGCCAGTGCTTATGTATGGTTCCTTTAGTCCTCAGACTATGGTCTCCACTTGTTTCCTAAGGTACGTACGTAATTTCCCCTCCTTGCCCTTTAATGAACTTATGGCCTACACTTGAAACATAGATTCTTTTTTTAAAATAAATTTTTACCCCCTTCGCTCATTTCTCCTTTCCCTCAGCCCCTGTCTCTGGAGTCTACCAATCTGTTCTCCGTATCTATGAGCTTGTAGTGGTGGTGGTGGTGTTGTTAAGATTTTATTTACTTATTTAGAGCTTGCAAGCAGTGGGGAGGGACAGAGGAGAGGGAGAGAGAATCCCAAGCAGACTCCCTGCTGAGCGTGGTGCCCAACATCCCACCACCTTGAGCTCATGACCTAAGCTGAAACCAAGAGTTGGACGCTTAACTGACTAAGCCACCCAGGCGCCCCTTATTTGTTTTTTTTTAAATTCCACATATAACAGAGCTTATATGGTATTTATCTTTCTCTGTCTGACTTCACTTGGTATAATACCCTTGAGGTTCATCCATGTTGTCACAAATGGCAAGATTTCATTCTTTTATGGCTGAATAATATTCCTCTGTGTGTGGGGGAAAGGGGTAGAAAGGGAGAAAGAGAGAAAGGGAGAACACACATAATAATTTCTTTATCCATTCATCCATTGGACACTTACGTTGTTTCCATAGCTTGGCTATTGTAAATAATGACATTTGTCATTTTAAATTCTTTTCTTGCTGTCTTTGTGTTCAAACTGTTTCTAGGCTATGTCTGTTTCTTTTGTATTCAAATCTATTTTTTAACATGAAGTCTTTCTAGTTTTTTTGTAGGATGTCTGGTAGGAGTGTCATTTAGTGATGGCTTAATAGATTTTAGTGTTGTGTTGTATGAGGAGTGACTGTAGACAGAATTTCTTGGTCCAGAGCTTATCTTCTGTGGAATCCAGGAGCCCATCTCATTGCCCTCCGAGCCCAAGGTGCTAAGCCATCCTGAAGGGGCCCTGTCCTGCACCGCCTGGTGGTCATCTGTTCAGTGTCCAGCCTCTACCATCACTGTCTATGACATAACCTTCGTCCCCTTTCTGATTGTCCCACATCTCGATAATGCATGACCGGAGAGGG
Source organism: Potos flavus (assembly GCA_028534135.1). NCBI lineage: Eukaryota > Metazoa > Chordata > Mammalia > Carnivora > Procyonidae > Potos > Potos flavus. Next base: position 159,700,708 of record CM052900.1, on the reverse strand, counting down.
CTTTGCCAATCTCAGTGTGGCCGACTTCAAAAGAAGTGGGACGTGAGGTACTGTTTCATCTGCCAAGCATCTGAGCAGTAGTGGCAGTGGAGAGCCATAACCTTCAGAAAGCAGAAAATTCAGCCTGCGGTGGAGAAAGAGGGACTGGGAAGTAGAAGCAGTGGTATCATTAGGAAGGTCCTGGGGACTGAATGCTACATATTTTTAGTGTTGGAGTCACCAGCCACCGTCACCGAGTGAGCTCACAGTTCTCCTAGGGAGCATCTTGGACACTGAGTCATTACATTCCTTTGGAGTGATTCAACTCAACAGCTTGACACCTTCATTAATTTTACAACATGAAGCCTGGGTGCTCTGCGCGGGGAAATTAGAGGAATATAGAAAATGCAGAACCGAGGGAAACTGGAAGAAGGAGCAGTCAAGGAGCTGTTGAAAGACACCGTGTTAAGGAATTGAACTCCTTGCTTTTTCTTGGTACCTCTTGGGACCCGGCACCCAACTCTTGCCACACGTCTCTGGCACGTAAACCTTTTATTTCTGTTCCTGGCACGCCAGCTGGACCTTCGACTTGCAGCCGGCTCGTTTGCCTTCTCCGCTGAGGTCACTGCTACCGTGATCCGTGTATAATGGCATTTTCCTCCTCTTTTCAGTATGGAGGCTATTACAGTTTCTTCTCTAAGCAGGACTTCAAACAATTTGCTGCCAGTTGGATTTCAAAGCCAAGGAAAAGGCAAATGTCATCCTTTTTTCCTCCCCTCTTTGGGTAACTGCTTTGTTGGTCGCATCAAAAATTAGAGGGGCTGCTATCTAAATTCAGGTGGGGATGCATGGGGACAAGGCATTTAAATTTGCTTTTCTTTCTCCCTGAAGGAGAAAATCCTTTTCCTTCTCAACCTTTCCTAAAAAGGAACTTTGATCTTCTCAACCCAGAAGCAAGGGTTTTCATTTCCTCTCCGGCAAGCGTGTGCACTCTGGCCCCGTGTGTGGCGCGGTGACACGGCAAGCCGTGCGGCCCGCAGCTCCTGCTTTTAAAGCTCTGCCGCCAGCTCCCCGTGGGCTGCAGGCTGGCACCCGGAGTACCCTCTAGAGTCACCCTCGCGCCCCTGAAATCACTGTCACTTGATAGTAAACTGGGCACGTTGGCTTGAGATGCTTTTTATTTCCACACACATTTCTGGAAGAACTAGTTTAATCAAATAACAAAACAATGACATTCTGACAAGCAGTTCATGCAATATTTTTAACTCGGGCCAAGAAGAAAAATTTAAATGCAGAGGTATTTCACTTTGAAAGGTAGTTTTGGTGCACTCAATGTTGCCACTTTTCATAAAGGCTTTTACTACATATATCAGTGTGTTTTAAGAGAGACCAGGGTCAATAATGCGTGCTTTGGAATTCCCTAAATACAGATTTACATAGTAGACCTTAAAAATATTATGTTCTATCATGTCAACTCTTGTACACTCCGACCAGAGAGAGACATTTTATTTCTTTAATGTGAAAAACAAAAGGACAGAGGAAAGTAAAACAAAGGAAATTAGGGCCCACAAGCTTAATTAGTATAGGGTTGTAACCCAAATCAACAATGGGAAGGACACAGTGACAAAAACCAGGAAATTCCAAGTTGAAAGAGAGGCTCTTTTCTTTAACTCCTTGAGTGCTGGGTCGCTTGCTAGCGCACTCCTTGCCCAGGTGCAGGAGGCCGGACGCACTGTCTTTATCTTTGAACTTCCTGGCCTTTGTTGACTTTTCCCTCTCCTTTCCTCCCTTGATGTAAATGAAACATACCTGTGTGTGTGTGTGTGTGTGTGTGTGTGTGTGTGTTAACTGTAGATAAACGGGCTGGAAGTACCTCTTGATTTTGTAACCCTCAGAGAAGGAGAAAGAGTAAAAAAAAAAATTTCCTGTCACTGTCATCTGTTCATTTTTAATGAGCAATTTTAAAAAATTGAAAATAAAAGAGGAAAATGAATAGGTGTTGAACCAGCCCGTGATATGTAAATGCCAACTAGTAATTACCTAAAACCTCAATTTTCATTCTGTTTCATCTTGCAAAACATTTCATTTTCCCTGAGTGAAAACACTTCACTGGGGCTGTGCGAGTCAGCGGGGCGGCCGCCCCTGGCCTGCGCGGCCGCCGGCTCCGGCTAGGGGGCACTTTGGCTCTGCACTTGGGCTGCCCGAGCGGCGCGTCCGCCTCAAGGTTATTCCCCTCTTGCCATTCCAGTGGTTTTGCTCCGTGCGTTCAGTGGCGCCCCTCCCCCCGCTCCCACTAGTCTGGTTTGGGGAGCCTCATTCCTCCTTGTCCTTGCACGGGATCGTATTGAATTTTGGCTGACCGAGCCTTCCTGTGCATATTAACTTTCCCCTCACCTGCCTGCGAGCCCCTCGGCTTCCCAGTGGCACCTCACACTCTTCAGAGCGGCTTTTTGTCAGGCCCCCTTCCTCCTTTTGGGATTTCAAACACAACGGTCTCAGTTTTTATGTTTACTGCTGCTGCTTTTTCTTCTTTTCGTTTGGGCAACTGGGTGGAGTATGGGGGGGGGCAGCCCACCTTGCTTGGAGCTCGCACGCGTTTGCTCCCCTGCCGCACTTAGCACGAGGGTTCTGACATTTCTTTTGCGGGCTCGCAGATTTCCTTTCATTCTGGTTTAGGATCTGACACCTCGTGGGTGCATTCGTGCAGCGTCTTGGTATGTGGCTCGTGGGTGCCCCTGCTTCCAGGGCGGTTACCCTTCTCAGCCGCTTCCCTAGCTAGAAGGAGAGCAAGGAGGCTTGAAAGAGAACGAAGAGCCTGGGATTGTCGGCTGCAGATTAGAGAGAATTCTGGATGCCGAGAGCCAGAATTATGTTGTCCTAGGACCCTGGATCTGAGAGTGCTTTGCCTGAAATCTCAAGGAACACGGCCTCTTTAGTGAGATATATAGCTTCATAATTAGCCCGTTGCATTTTTTCACGAGTGCTAGCATCAGCGTTCTACGATGTGTTTTTCTGATTAACAGCTGCTTTGCAACTATTTCCTTGTGCCACCGATGACCATATTTGTCAAGGAACTCCTGACAGAGTACTGATTTCTTACTAAAATGCAGCGTTTCTGTTTGAAGAGGGTGCTCTCATTCTCAGCGCTGCCCAGCTTTTAAAGTCAGTCCTTGTTAAAACTCGAGTCGGCTTTGGTCTAACGCTTGTTAACAGGATTCTGGGTATCTATCTACTTTAGAGCTCGAGCATAGGAACCTTTCACAGGCAATTTAATCTTCTGAGCAGCGCACGTGCGGCGGCGCAGCCTCGGGAGTGGGGTTTCCTGCCCGCACATCGGTCATTTCTTTTGCCCTCTGGTTGTGATCTCTCTGGGTTAAAAAGGACTTGGCTTTGGTTGTTAGTGTCATTAATTTTTGAATATTTTTAATATTTTAAAATGGCTAATGAAGGCTCACAGTTTAGGAGATAGATGTGTATGTAGCACACAGGAGTACTGGAATTGGTGGCGTTCCAAATAAGTGTCACTGGAGACAATGCATCCGGTTTACATGTCAGGTGCAAAGTGCTCAGGCTTCCTCACACCCCAGGCTCGTTATTAGGCAAGCTCTGTTCTCCCGTCCCCCTGGTGCAGAAAATAAAGTGTGCGTTCTGAAGATTGCAGTGTGCAGGCCTTTTGTAGGAGAGTGGGAAATACATAGGAAGCACCTCTCCAGCGAGGACTGGCAGAACCTCGATTCTTCTCACCAGGGATTACTTACCCTACACAGTGCATTTAACAGCCATAGTTCATTGTAGATAACCCCCGAGTATACTGTATTCCATTGATTTACAGTTATAAATCCTGGGCTCTCAAACAAAGATCTCTCATGATTGGCTGATCATCTGGGGTCCAAAGGGACTTTCAGCCCCAAGTCCCCTCTTCCTCCTGGCTGCAGCGGTCCCTCTGGCACGCCCAGTGTGGAGGTGGGCAGTCACTTTAGTGACAAACAGGGAAAATGATTAAATTTCCCCAAGACTGAGGAGTTGATGGTGCCAGGGTGGTTTTATTTTGCTTTTTGGGGGAGGGAGGCAGAAGATAGGGTCAACAGGAATCGGAGTAGCGAGAAACTTTGCTTCTGTTTTCTTCTGAGTTGGTCACCTGTATATTTATGACTCCAGCTCCTAGTATTCAAGGTGCATTCATTAGGAACTCTCAGTGCAAGAGGAGGGGAAAGGAAAGCCGATTCCACGTTTCTCGTGGGCTCAGCAGCGAGTGGCTTCCCACAGCGGTATCAGGTGCTTTGCGCCAGAATTTTCCCTGGCTTGCTGCACTCCCACAACATCTGCAATAAAGTTCCTGTCTCCATTTTACATCTTTGACATTGAGGCGGAAGATTTGGCCTGAATTTATGTAATTTAGTTGGGCACAAATATAACCCATGAATGGTCACATTCATCTCCTAATTAGAAAATCAAACGATAATACAGGACAGGCTGCAGGCACCCCATCACGTCGGCCAACAAAAGCGTGCTGTGTGCGTTGGACCTCTGCAGAGGAAGAGTCAGTTGAGTTGCTTCATGAACTTAATGAAAAGTGTCCAACAATGGATGAATGAAAGATGAGGGACGAGGGCGCTGGCGGTTATTTAGTGTGCTAAAATCTTTGCATTATGGGTAAAGATTTGGGGGAAATCTTTTACCATCTGTGGATGAATCTGCGGGCATATAAAATTCCGGATTGGACAGGCCTTTCTCCCCTTTCGTAGTGCCAGGTCCTCGGGCGGCAGGGTGGGGTGGGGGGAAGTAAAGAGTAGCCGAAGAAATAATTAGTGAAAGGCGGAGAGAGGTTTTCCTATGTTCACACTTACATGGAGCTGCTTCCCTGGGTATCTTTCTTATTCAGCACATTATGTTGAGGCTGTTAGTTTGGATGCTTTATATTTTTGCATCTGGCGTAGTGATATCGATGCTCTTAAATATGTGATTTGCCTGTCGCCTGCATTTTCAAACAAAGATCAAGAGGAACATAAACAAGCCCCAAATATACTTTATGTAGGTGTTTGGCAGTATGATTTTATATGGCTTGAAATTAGTGAATGGAAACTTTAAAAGAAATTGTTCATATTTTTGCAAGTTTGAAGTGTGCCGGGACTTTGTCAAATTCCCGTTAAAATAAATATGTCAATTTCATCTCCCTTCCGAATTCATTTATCTTGCTTTTTTAAAAGGTGTTTTCTACTTTACCTGATGTTTAAATTGGATTCGCTCGTTTATGCTGTTCTTTGCTATATCCCCCACGTTTTTCTTAAATGAATTACTAATGACAGAGCACTCCATCATTCCCTCTCTACAGCCACTTTAAGGAAAGCATGGTGATCTAAACCTTTTAACCTATTAAAGATGATTTTTCCCAATTGAATCAGACCCACCACAGGTGTAATAACTAATCATTTAAACTACACCTGCTATTATGTATTTTTAAGCCATTATGCGTGTTGGATAGATGATAATTCATGTTTATTGCATTGTCCGATGGATCCGTTTTGCCTACACTAGGCTGATTAATGTATTTAAAGAAATAAGAGATGCAATTTTTAAAAAAAATTGATGGAATGCGCCAAGCACTGCATTGAGTGCACCATTAAACCCATCAGAACTTTGCTCTCTGACCAGAAATGCATATACCAAGGACTATATTAAAAAAGCAAGGTGAAACCTGTGCGTTTTAGTGGTGGGATTCTGTTTTCTTTCTCTGTCATGGAAAATTTTGGAAGGATGAAGGAAAGGTCGATGCTTCTATGGGTAAATGAGAGGAGCCGTGCTGTTAGTATCTGCTGCCTAAGGCCCGCTCATCCACATTCGCTCTGACACCTGGTGCACACACCAGCGCGTGCAGACTCTGCCGCATGAGACTGGTGCCATAATTGTCTTGTGTGTGGAAGGTGTGTTTTCCTCCAGAGGAAGAACAGTCAAGCCCGAGCCATCTGAACCAGGCCGATGGCCATGGAGCCCGTGGGGCCTGTGATGGTGTAGCTGTCCCCTCCTTCCTGGACATGGGCCTCTCTTCTTCTTGTCTCTTACCTTCCTCCTTCCCCACGTCCCCTTCCCACTTCTCCTCTCCCCACTTCTTCTGCCTCCCCTTCTGATCTAGCTCCTCTGCTTTTCTCCACTTGTCCCGCGGCTGCCTTCTCCCCTGCCGCTCCCTCCTCCTCTCCAGTCCCTCTTCTCTTTTCCTCTTCTTTCTCTCTCTTCTCCCATCGCTTCATTAAAGTGCATCCATTTTGTGGGTGTCTATCAGATTTTTCTTCGATTTGGTATGACCTGAGAGGGGTACATGCGGAGTTGGGTGTCTAGAATCTGGAGCGTCGGTTTCTCTCCAGTCCAGAGCTGGTTGGTTACCACTGAAGCTCATGATGGGGGTTTGCAGTGCTGGATGGATTACAGCTAGTCTCCAGGAACATGAATGTGTCTTATCGCCACTGGGCCTGAATCTGAAGGTCTGAGACACCTGAATTCATCCTTCAGGGAGAATGTCTCAGGCTAGCCTCCAGTAGAGGGATTACAGGGGAAGGTACATAAGGGAATTGACCTGGCTTTTTTTTTTTTTTCCCCTCATTTATCCTCATATCTTGTGTTACCAGAGAGGTCTGGCTGGTCTCAGGATTAAATTCATATAAAATATGAGGAGAATATTTGTAAGTTGTAGTCCACTGATAGTCACAGTACTTTGTGCTTGAGTCTCTGGATAGCTGCTACCCTTAGTCTGAAGGATCTTAGAAAAGTTCCTTATATTTGGTCCCTTAGAAATGTTTTCTTTCAACAGCTTAGGAGTGAACTCCAGGGTCTGTTGACTTTACCTGTAACACGAGACTATATTATTCTTTTCGTCTTGATGAGATGAATAATGCCAGTCATTTCAATGGCCCCTTTCCTATCTGGGGCAGGTTGGCGTGTCCCACCCATTGCACTAGTGGCTGGGACGGAGAGCACACAAGGGACGTGCAAACACACGCTTCATGTGTGCTGAGTGATGCGAAGGTTAATACCTTCAGCGGTTTTCCTTCCACCCCCTCCTTGGCTTATTTGTAGATATGAAGATTTCATTAAATAATATCATTACCAGAGATAGGGGGATCATCTGTCAATCTGTCAGCTTTTAGCCATGAAACCCCAAACTTTGTCCTTTGAAGTCTCTTCAGGATCGAGCTCCGTTGCATAAGAGGGACCGGTGTGAATGGCTGTGTGCGTCGTCTCTTATATAATCCTTCCCAGCCGGTCTGTGCTCAGCACTTTGCCAGGCTCTGTGGAGGCAGCTTGGTCTCTTCTCCTCAGATGCTTGCAGTGGAGTTGGGGAGGCAGCCTGAACATTAGAAGACAGTATAATTATGTCTTCAATTATATGGTACACACTACGAGCATTAAAGAATTTAAGAGAATAGGGAGATCAGAGATGGCTTGCTTATTTAGTGAAGGCTTCGAGGAGTTAGCACAGGCTATAAAAGGGCCGTGCTGGTGTGTGTGTGTGTGTGTGTGTGTGTGTGTGTACACGTGTACGTGTGTGTGTGTGTGTGTGTGTGTGTGTGCGATGTTTAAACGGGTAGAGGCGGGAAAGGGAGACCTTTTATAACAAGGGCATAGCTCGAGCACAAGTATCGTGACATGGATGAGCGTCGCCAGGAGAGGGCTACCTGCCGAGGAGTATGAAGATTCAGCTTGAACACGGAGAAAAGGAAAAGATTATGGCAGGTCTTAAAAGCTAGGCTGAGGGGATTAGGTTTGATAGGATCAGATACAGGAAGCCAGTGGGAACTGACATAGTCTTCTATTTAGGTAGATTTTAAATGTGAGAAACAACTGATTATATATTTGACTACAGTGGTGTGCTTATTTCTATGGACCTAGGATAAACCGGTGGGATTTTTAATCTTGAAATTCAGACTATTGGAAGTTTACTTTTCTCTCTCTTTTATCTCCCCGACCAGATTGCCACAGCAGTGAAGTTTCTACAGAATTCCCGGGTCCGCCAGAGCCCACTTGCAACCAGGAGAGCATTCCTTAAGAAGAAAGGTACAGGTTCCCCATGGCCATGCAGCGTGGCCTGCAGAAAGGGACAGGGGACGGGACAGATGGCGTTGCTGGAAGGACCTTCCGTAGCTGTCCCATTGGTGTGGGGTGAGGGGAGTCCCCTCGGTGGGAATGCAGGCTTCTTTCCTTACAGTGGAGCAGAGAGATGATACTGTCTGGATGACCCGGCACCAGATATAAGGCCAGCAGCTTAGCCCAGCACAGCCTGGCACAGGCAGCAAGAAGAGGCCCACCGGATAAGACTGGAGGACTTCTGCTTCTGGTCCATTCTTCTGCTAATATGACCCTGGCTACACAGTGACTGGCTTTAGGTTAGGAGATCAGCTGCCTCAGTAAAGAATCAGGAAGAAAGAAATTGAAGGACGAGGGAAATGAGATGACTAAACAAGGTCAGGTTAAGGTCAAGCTTGGGGTCAGTCTGATTTACGGATTGGAGTGGTAAATTACTGGTTTTATGGTATTTCTGTAAGCAGGGATTAAATGGATCTTGACAAATTCAATATTGTCCAGAGCAGAAAGAATCTCTTCTGGCTCTGTTGCAATTTAGGATATTTTTCTTGTTCTGTAAAATACAAAACAAACCCCAAAACAAACAAAAAAAGGAATCTGACTTTTTACTCTTTGAACATCTAATTTTCTAGAAAGCTGGAAAGTTATGTAGAGGCCCTTATACACTATGTGGGGGGAGTGAGTTTTCTTCCTCTCCCCATCCCGCCAAACAAAACTTCTTTTCCTTCAGGAGCTGGAATGTCAGCTTCAAAATTCGAGGTTGTGAACTTTAAGGCATCTGTGGCTGGAATAGAAGATGGAGTGGTTTGGTGGTGTTTCCTCGGTCTGCCCCATGGCGTCCCACTGCAGAGATGCTTGCAGGGCTGTGTCTCAGGCCTGCACCCTTGGGGTCGGGGCAGAACGAGCCTGAAGCTCTCCATTTGCAGGCATCTGTTCAGAGACAGCCTTAGGGCTGGCCCCTGCGACGGAGTTGGTGAGGGGCGTTGTGCATTTGCTGGCGGCATTGTGCTCACCCCCCATCAGTAGGAGGTTATTACAATTTGGAGTGCGTTGGCCAGCCTCTCCACTCCGCAACCATCATGCCATAAAAGAGTTTTTCCTTGAAATATGTGTACCTATGGGGAGTAATTAATCATAAAAGCTTGGGGATTTCAGCTCTCTCATCAAAGCATCGAAGCCGGGGAAAGCTGAGCCTAAAAGCTGTGCTGATTACCCGGGGTAACCTGAGACAAAATCTATGGTTGCCGAGAGATCCTCTGCCCCAGTATATTGTGCGGTATTATAACTGCCTGATCTTCTCTTCCACTGACAATGACCAGTTATTCCTCATTTTCTCTCAAACGCAGCTGGGTTAGAATTTCATTTGCAGAAGGTATTTAGAGCAATTTAGAGACAAATGTCTCTGGTGTTTGCTCGGCACTTCCCCACCGCAGGCTTTGCTGAGCAGTTTTAGTATCAGGAGCTCCATCTAATCTGTTTAATTTTAATAAATCCCTGACTGGGAGAGGGAGAGGAAAAAAAAGAGAGAGAGAGAGAAACTCTGGACCAAATAATACTTCTTTTGAGTTAGTTGGCTAATAATTACTGTGGAGAGGAAACCGTTTTGTGCAATTATTATTTGTTGCTCCTTTAAAAATAACACAAAACAAAACTGATCGATTAGTTAATCCATGGAAGAGTGTTTGTCCTACACATGCCCCATTCTGGGCCCCGGGGACTCAGCAGAGAAGAGGGCAGACAGCATCCCTGCCCTCGCCGGGTTGACATTCTAAGGAGAAGGCAGACATTTAACCAATGAGAAAACGAGATCCATAGGATGTGAAGTAGCAAGTGCCGGGCGTGCGGGGTTGAGGAGCACCAGCGCTGGGGTGGGAGCTCCGGCTCGCACACCTAGACAGGGCCACCGGAGCACGCCTCTCTGAGGGAGATGGCTGTTGGTCAGTGTGGAGTGGGCGCAGTTCCTCCTCGACCCCTAATGTGGGTGAGAGTTTTTAGAATTTCAGGCAGCAGGAACCCAGAGAGGCCTCTTACCCTTCTTCCTCTAAAGAGAGCCACAGGAGTCTACCCTGAGCCTCAGTCCAGAATCACTGGCCATAATCACCCATCTCCATTATCCCGTAAAATCCCGCTTCAGTCAGTAATTATCTGTTTCCGAGTTGAGTCCCAGTAGGGTAAGTTCTGGCAGGACCTTTTCTGGGCAGAGGATTCCAAGATTTGATTGGCGTCTGGGGAAGAAGCACCCCTTCGTGGATTTACACTTCACTTTTTAAATTTCCGACTGTTCCTTGGGTCAGGTGTGCATGGTCTGCGGAGTTTGGCGCCGCGCTGAGGGGGTGAGGGAGGAGCCAGCATCTCCCCTGTTCCTAAGGTACTTGGGAAGGAAAGAGAGTTGGCTGGCTGGTCTGTGGGGGCGGGGAGGGTGTCCTGAGGGGAGGGACCAAGGTTTTGGCATCCTCCCCAAGTCTCCCCGCCGGACTCGTTTGCAGGGGTGGGTTTGGAGCGCTGGCTTTGGGCGAGCTTGCAGCTACTATAGCCTTGGCTTTTCCTAGCAAATGTCACTTCAGGGAATTGCAGTGGAGCACTGCCTTGAATTATAATCTTGACTTTCTTTTTTTTAATAAACATCTCTTTCCTGAAAAGGCAAATCCAATTTTGTTTTTCTTTTAATATTATTTAATATTTAATATAGAAATTGAGGTCCCTGTAGTGCATGTCAGTTCAGTGGAAAATGAGGGTTACTTTAGGCACATCAGCTGAGTTTGTTTTAATGTGAAACCACAGCCCGGAGCAGGGCTGCAGCCTGCCTCTGTTGCTGACAGGTTAAATGTTGTGCTTTCTGATTCGGGGTACTGGGGGGACCGGGGGAAGGCTAGTGGGGAGTGGATGGGATAGGCATACAAGAGCATTGGTTTGCAAAGGTCTTCTGTGTTTGTGTTTTTTTTGTTTTGTTTTTGTGTTTTGAGTTCTCTTTTAGATGCTTTAAAGTCTGAATATAGAGTCATTAATGAGAAACATGAAGTTATTGGAATCATTTATCATTTTCCTTGAAGTTTGTACTGCCATTTTGTGTAATTTACAACATTTCTTTCTTTTATCGAGAATTTTTTGGATGGAAGAGAAAAGCAGCTGTTCACCTTCGGAGTGTTAGAATAAACGTTTTTGTTTCTCTTCCAACCACTCGATTCTGCAGATGGCACATCAGCCTCGCAGTCAGCCACGCATGAGCGTCACTGGACTGTGCGTGGGGTTTAAGCCCTCCTGGAACTGGACCACGTATGGAGGCCGTTCTCAGCAGGCAGGCATCATGTCTGGGCTTTAAGTGGGCTGCAGTCCAGGAGGTTAGAGTAGCTTAAAAACAGCCATAGAATTGGTCCAGAAAGTTAGAGGCTTGGACAGCGTTGTCAATATAGGCTTATGTTGATTTGACACCCTATCCAACCACAAAGTGTAGGAGGTAGGCTGCTTCCAAACATGTTGGCAGGCTGAGTGTAAGGTGGGTAAAAGTGATGCCTGTTCATGGGGGGGGGGGGGAGAGCACAAGGGGAATAGGCGAGGTGGGGGGAAGATAGCGTTGTCTGTTAGCTTACTCCTAATATATCTGTTGCAAAGCAGGCTTCTAGAAAAATGATGAGCATCATTCGCCTCTCTCTATAATCTCATAATGGGGCCTGGGTGGTGTTGGCTGAGACTTGTGCTTATTGTGCCTTTCTCAAGCGTGTAAGTAAAGGGCTGTGTTCTTGCTCATCTAATAAATAGTCCAGGGGGAAAGGAAAACTAAACAAACGAGACACACCACCATCCTTTTTCATTCTAAAAGGTGAAACAAGATCTTATCTTTCTTCTGTTCCTGGAAGCGGAACCCCCCGTAGCAAAGCCACCTCCTTGCTGGAAATGAACTTGAGGAAGAAACCCGATGGTCTCAACCTTGGTAGTGGGGTAGAGGTGAAGGGCTGATCTCGATGGAGTATTTCAAGGGGGAGTAAATTCTTACGCAGATTTCAATTTAACTCTCTTTTATTACTTTTCTTTTTTATCATTTATGTCCATTTCATGAGGTAGTTTGCATGTCCTTGAATGGAATCTCGTTACCATGAAAGCTTTTTTAGCATTGATTTCATAACAGTCTTAATTTAATAGCTCCGTCATTACTGAGAAGCTCTGGGAGTGGGGCCCTGGCTTTCCAGGTCACTGACCTTTTAATTACAAACCTTGTTCTGATGGCCAGGTTATCGACTGGACAGCTCCCAGCTTGTGCCCCCAGGATGAGAACGAAAATAACTGTGTTTCCTCCCCCATCTCCAGGAAAAAAAAAATTGTAACCTCATGTGTTTCTAAAATTAATTTTCTCCTTCAGCTTTACTTTATAATTAATTCTTTAATGTGTCTTAGTGAAGCCAGAAGTATTTTTATAGCGCTTTTTTTTTTTTCTAGAGCTTGGGTCCAGCAGAGAGCTTGGAGGGGGCAGGGACAGGAGACCCCATGCTTGTCTGTGGCCCATTTTCTCACCCTCAGAAACTCCTGTGGCTGAGCTGGAAGGAAGGGTATTGGCTCTGTGAGGGGCTGACTGGCCCTTCTGATTCTTTGTTAATGAGATGTGGATTGTGGCATCGAGATTTAGATTCATTCCTGCATTCACTGGAGTAGTTGTGTCTTTTCTGTCATGGACGTTTTATTTTATTTCTTTATTTTTTTAAAGTAATCTCTACTTCCAATGTGGGGCTTGAACCCACGACCCTGAGATCAAGAGTCACATACTCCACTGACTGAGCCCGCTGGGTGCCCCTAACACAGACATTTTAAAAAGATGCTCCCGTTCTGGGCAAAGACGGGGATTGGGTGATTTTTCTCATTGTCTTACCTCTCTGTAAGTCTTAGATGACTAGAAGAAACAAAATACCCGACATGAGGAGTTCTGCTTGGTGATGGGGTTGAACTGAATTAGATGATCTAGGTTCTCTCTCACTGATGATGAAAAGGGAAAGAAAAAGGAGAGGATGGTGGCTGGTAAGTAGGGTGGCCACTGGCTCCGGTTTGCCCCACACTGTCCTGGCTTTAACACTGGACCTCCTGTGTCCCGGGATTCCTGTGCCCCTTAGGCCTGGGCACACGGGTCACCCCACCCCGGCAGGGCAAGCCTTACCCCAGAGTGTGAGCGATCCAGAGAGACAAACTGGGTGTGTTTTTGAAAGCTGGAGGAAGAAGTTCACCAGCAGTCAGTCCCTGAGAGTCCCACCTGCAGTCAAGTGGCATTTCCTCAAACACTGCCTGCTGTCACTCCCCTAGAGCCCGGCCTGGTGTGGGTCCCGTGCTGAGAGCCTCTGGGGCTGGGGCCGAGCCCCGCAGGCAAGTGAGGAGCTGCCGGTGCCGCCGGAGCAGACAGGGCTGCGTACGGCAGCCTCGGGCTTGTTCCTGAGGATGATTGAGCACCTCCATCCATCTGTTGTGAACGGACCATCTTCCTTCCCTGCCAGTCTTGCATCTGCATATCCGTCACCTGCTGTTCTGGACCAGCCTATTCATCACACTGACTGGTGTTCCCCCCATCAATTTTCCTGCTCCCCTTGTTATCCAAACTTGTCTTGAACTCCAGAGATTTTTTTCAGCATCCAGGATGAGAACTGCAGCAGCTAGACCGGCTGAAGGCCGTGGAAATGGGGACGCCGTGGCTTCCCTATTCAGAGGGGGAGCTGGTAGCACTTGTTCCCCTAAGAGTCACGTGGGTCCTACACTTCAACCTACGATGGGTGGGGGGACCGTGGCCCAGAGGAGCTTTGAGGGGGTGGGCCGGGCAAAGCTCTTTAGGATTTACCCAGTTGCTTTGAGGTTTTTCCTGAAAATGAAGAATGATTCCTCTTTTCTTAACCTTGTGTGCCTGCGACAATGCTACAAAGAAAAGCAAAGTGACATTATCATGTGTGGTAGTAGTATTTTTGAAGTTTTTTTTTTCTTCTCTCTCTCTCTTTTTTTTTTTTAATTTTTTGGAAAAGTAAGCTATGTATGTGGCTTCAAAAAATCAAACCGTAAGGAAAGATATGCAGTGAGAAATTAGTCTTCCTTTTATCTCTTGTTCCTGTCCCCCTCATTTTCTTTTCCAGAGGATGCTTCTGTTTATTCACAGTTTCTTCTGTATCATTCCATGTATCATTTATCCATATAAAAGCATGTTAATATTTATTACTCCTCCCAGAGAAGGACAAACACTTTTTAAATGCAGTAGTAGCATATTTTACACTTCACCTTTACACTTAACATTACATTTGGGCATTCATTCCACATCAGCACTTACAGATTGGACTCATTCTTCTCAGTGGCTGCGTAGTACTCCAGGATGAGCGTGTATCAGGAATTTTTTTAACCAGTCCCAAATTAGTGGACATTTAGATCGGTTCCTGCCTTCTGCAAATGCCCCAGTGAATATTCTTGTGTTGACGTTGTTGACCCCTGTGTTAGTTTGGCACTATGCTAAAGTAGAAGGATTTTGCATATGTGAGTAGGCTAGGGTATATTTTTCTTTTTCTTTTTCTTTTTTTTTTAAGAGTTTTTTTTTTTTTTTTTAAGATTTTATTTATTTATTTGACAGAGAGCTAGAGAGAGAGCACAAGTAGGCCGAGCAGCAGACAGAGGGAGAGGGAGAAGCAGGCTCTCCGCTGAGCAGGGAGCCCGATGCGGGGCTCGATCCCAGGACTTTGGGATCATGACCTGAGCTGAAGGCAGCCACTCAGCCGACTGAGCCACCCAGGTGCCCCTAGGGTATATTTTTCTTGCTTAAGATTTTGTGAGACTTTGAATATAAAGAATATAGAAAGAATATAAAACTGTTTTCTAATATAAACGTGACTATAGGTAGAAAGACATTAATAAGAGAGAAAAGGCTGCTTAGCAAATTGTCATTAACGCTTAGCACAGATTTGGATTCTGAGAGGACGTTCTGGTCATTGCTTATAGGAAAAATGCTTTCTAAAAGAATCTTTTTCAGCCCATTTTTGAAGGGATCTGGGCTCATAAATTTACTTTTTGATGCAAAAAGCATTCAAATAAATGGAAAGCTTCAGAAACTTGGCTGCAATCTGTTCCAAATGGAACACACCGCTTAGTTTTCTTTTGTCGTTATTGGACGTTTTATGGGTCTTTGGCCATCAGTTAGCTGGTCGGTCTCTATTCAGTACCTGTTGTGTGCGGAGTATTACCACGTTAGGCACTTCCTGAGAGAAAAACGAAGCACCTGTCTTTCACAGTGCAGGAGACTCGTTAGAAGGAGACGGGGATGGGGGTGGAGTGCCTCTGAACAGTGTCTACGCGTACCCACAAAGGGCGGCAGTGTCTCAGTGAGAAGGCGGCCCTGTCCGACCAGGAGAGGCCGGAGCGTAAAGCTCACTGGGCTGTGAGTCCCTCGAGGGCGGAGACTGTCTCGCTCTTCCCAGCTTCCTCCATACCCCGCAGAGCCAGCCCCAGTGAGAGGCTAATGAAGGAGGGCCTGGGCAAACTAGGAATAGAAGGTGCTTACCAGGACGAGTTGCAGAAGGAGTTCGGTTTTTCTTGAGTCAATAGCTGCACATACCTGCTCGTCTCTGGCGCACACGTAAGGCAGTTTCAGAACTGCTAACCTGTTCGGCATCGCCAACCGGAGTGCAGTGTTTGTATGCAGTTCTGTTTGTCTTTAGCCTTACAGTATCCAGTGAAAATGCTCAGCAGAGCTCCTTCTTAACTGTCTTAACGTAGACAACCCGGGAGGCAGTGGGTATAGATGGTCAGAGAAGAGTGGGGAAGACAGTGTTAGGGAGGGAGGCTCATGCAGAGGCTTATGTGCTGTTCGCTGGATTGGCCCCCGGGCTGTGCAGAAAAGGGAATTGAGGTTGGGGAGATGAGCAGCGAGGAAGGAGTCAGCCTTAGGGCTCAATATTATAAATCACGGTCGACAGCATTACTTGAACCCGTTGAAACTCTGTCACTGTGCTATCGAGGAAGTTAACTCTGAGCTCTGCATTTAAACGGAATAGGCCTGGCAATAGTAGAACCCACAAAGAAGGCACTGCCAAGTCTCTTGTCAAGTGTGGAGGATCCGGGGATGGGGAAGTTGGCAGCAAAGATGGAAATAAGAATGCCAGCACAGGGGCGCCTGGGTGGCTCAGTCAGTTAAGTGTCTGCCTGCGCCTCAGGTCATGATCTTGGGGTCCTGGGATCGAGTTCCGGATTGGCCTCCCTGCTCAGCAGGGAGTCTGCGTCTCCCTCTACCCCCTCTACCCCCCGCGTGTGCTCTCTCTCTTGCTCTCAAATAAATAAAATCTTTAAAAAAAAAGCCAGCATATTTATGTAGAGAATTTTATGGTTTACCAAACACAGATTAATTTCTTCTTCACTGTGGTCTTTTAGTAGGCAAGTTAATAAACATTTGTTGAATGAATGAATATGTGATTTAAAGAATCTCCCATTTTATAGATGAGGACACAGAGTCTCAGAAAGATTAGGTAGTGCAAATATGTGGCAGAAGTAGAGGTAGGACCAAGTCTTCTGACTAGAGGTCTTTGAACTCTACCACATACTTTCTGGGAAGGAAGGACAGAGCCACAGACATTGTAGGAAAAAGAGTAAGCCATGTTGAGTAGTAGATTGCGTGTGTGAGGTGAAGGAGACGGGACTGAAGGTGACTCGGGTGGTTTTGCTGTGTTAAGCACCTTTATAGAGGTATAACTGACATAGAATATATATATTTAAATTGTGTGACATTTTAATTTCTGACGTGTGTAGCTGTGAAACCATCACTGTAGTCAAGATAGTGAGTACCCTGATCACGCCCAAATGTTTCGTCCTGCCTTCCTCATGCCACACTCCACGCCCCCACCCTGGTTCCCATGCAAGCACCAGTCGGCTTCCTTTCACATAGATTACTTCGCATTTTCCAGAATTTTATATAAATGGGATTGTAACAGTGTATACATTTTGGTCTGGCTTTTTTCACGCAGCGTAATTATTCTGAGGGTTGTCTACGCTGTTGTGTACATTAGTGGTTCATTCCTTTTTATTGCTGAATAGTATTCCATTGTTTGGATATAATACAACTTGTTTATCCATTCACTTGTTGATTGAGTTTCTGGTTTTTAGCTATTAAAAATAAAGCTGCTGTGAATATTTGTGTATAAATCTTTGTAGGGACATATGATTCTTTTTCTCTTGAGCAGGTACCGAGGGGTAGAATGTCTGGATTATGTGGTAGGTGTATGTTTAACTCTTGAACAAATTTCCAAACTGTTCTCGAAAGTGGTTGTGCCATATTATGTTCTCCCTACTAGGGAGTATGAGTGTGTAGGTTTGGAGCCTGGAGAAGAGGAAGGTGCAGGTGTCGTATTTATAATGTCTTTCCAGTAGTAAAACCACGTGGCTTTGGAAGCATTGTTAAAAGAGACTAAATAATAGGTCATGTTTGGAGTCCTCCAGCGTGGGAGGTAAGAGTGCACAGACTGTCTGGGCTGAAATGCTAACGTCACCACTTTCTAGCTGTGTGGCCCTGGATAAAATACTTACCCTTACTGTGCTGTGGCTTATCTATCTGTAAAATGGGGTTAATGGTAGCGTTTACTACAAAAGGTTCTTATAAGGATTAAATGAAAATAAGGTGAAAAGCACTTAGCAGAGTGCCTGGCGCTGAAAGTGAGGGCTTAGTTGACGATGACCATGATATGACAAAGTATATCCTCTTAGAAGGCGCACTCTAATGGGCTGCCGTCAGTTTGCTGGAGTGTTACATTAAAAAGACAAATGTGTTGGTATCATAAAAATCCACGTCACGAGAACCTCTAGGAATTTTGAGCAGAGAGGGATTTAATACAGGCAGTTAGGAGCTTGCTCGCTGTAGAAAGGGCTAGAGAAGTGCAATCAAGGCCAGGCCTCCAGGAATGACTTTCAGAGCACGGAAGGAGTGACTTGCCAGGGGGCCGCTCCGCCCTCTGTTCCAGTCAGGAAAGCGGGGAATCAGGAGGCTGCCACCAGAACGTTCAAGTTCAAGAGCACACCCTCATCGCTGTGACTCAGGGATCAGGAAGTTGCCGCTGCCACCACTGCAGTGTGTTCTACATCCGTAAAAACAGTGGCAGGACGTTAGGATGTGAACTTGGCTTCTGCCTCTGTAAAATTGCTCCCTGACCCCCGTGAATCGAGGGCTAGAGATTGGGCACTGTGATAGGGAACCTAGGTATTTCCAGTATCCGGCTTGCCGATTGGCCCATGTTTGCCACAGTCAAAAGCAGCGGGTATGGGTCTTTTACCTCATTTCCACTTTTCAGATCACCTGTGAGTGCTCGTTAACTCCCATCCAGAACTCTTGCTGCCAAGGAGTCTGGGGAGGGCAGCTTTTAGCATCTGGCGTCTCTAATAGAGGAAGGCACGCTAGGAAGCGGTGGGAATGGATGCTGAGTGCCATCAGAGGAGCCCGTGGAAGAAAAAAGATTCACACATACAACATATTTGCCCCCAAACAGCGTCTAAGCGCCTCTTTATCACAAGCCTCTTTCTTACCGAAGGCTTAACTCGGGATTTTTCAAGCCATTTAGATAAATGGTCCACAAAATGCGGGAGGCATTTGTTTGGCTCCAAAACACGCTAATAAAAAAAGTCCACTGAGAGAGAGTTCATGTTTTCAGTCTTTAAGCAGGTGGCAGTGGGTTAGTTGTAAATCTAAAGTATTTCATTCAACAAAGAACAAATTGTATGTATGGAGGGTATTGTTTTTAGTCAACTATTTTTGTTGTTTTTGAGAAGAGCTGGACCTTTGATTATTAACAAAAGCTGTGTGGTGATGGATCTTCAGTTTGTCCAAGAGATAAATATTGATGTGTTCTTTATCGCCATTGCCTTTCTGAGCTGGTTGTAAGAATACTCGTCAGTCCTTTCTGGCTCACTTCAGGATGGGAGTCGTAATGAGATTTAGCTGCTAAGGGTGGGTAAGCGAGTTTTCATCAAAGGGACTACATGGTATGTGGGTTTTTCTGGAAAATCTTGGAAGTAGGGACTTCTGAAATTTAACCTAAGGTATGACATTAGGCAATCTCTGCTTTACAGTATTTTGTGTCGATTGGACTATAGTTAGATTTTCAACTAAGTTTGAATAGTATGCATTCATGTACCAGTCCATCATTATATTAACATTTTTGAGCCTCTCGTGCTGTGTGTGTGTGTGTGCATGTGCTAAGAGTATCTGTATTTGCGAAGCATGAGTTAGTGTGCTTTTATTTTAAATTTACTTTTCTTTGTAGGCTGGCTAGGTTGGTCAGTTGACAGCTTTATCGTCTTTCCATTGGGATAGTAAGTAGAGGTCGCTCCTCACAGTCCCCAGGCAGCAGCGTGATGGGGCAAGCAGGCTCCTGTTGCCATTGAACAACTCGACTACTTTTTCCCTTCCAACTTTCCACAGGCCTGCGTCTGGTTTCGAAACCATCCTGGGAGGAGCTAGTCTTCTCAGATGTCGCCCCTTTCATCAGACCCAAGACTTGTGAATGCTCCAGTCTCTTACTGTTAATTATTCTTTTTAGTTTTAAAGGCCTTTCGAGCAATCTTTCTGTAATTAGATTGTTGAGGAGATTGTCTGTAATAAGACGGTGGTCTTTAAATTTTGTGTAGATTTTCGGTTTGTTAAGTGATTGCAAGGGCTTTCATTCATAAAGTTGAAGTTTACTTTATCATGGCATTTCAGGGGAAAAAAATCATGACCCTCTGTGATAAATTAAATATCACAACCACACAAATGTCATCTTTTCAGTGAAACCTAAAAGTGCAGAGGAACGGGACTCTCGTCCACTCTGTTTTGGGCTTCAAGCTGGATCTGTACTCTTAGCCGACAAGAAAAATATTTTACCACTGACAGGGAGTAAACCTATGAAGCTAAAGAACAAAGCCATACCCTCTCCTGCTTTGCGAGTCACAAACAGAATTGTCAATTAAATTATTCTAATTGCAAAATTTGGGGTCTTGGCCGCAAGAACACAGGTTGAGTTTGAAGAAGAGGCTGTTAGAAAAATCGGTTTAACTTACAAACGGAGCTAATTTGTACAGAATGTAATTGAAAGAGAATAAATATGGAGATTCATGATGACCTCTTTTGAGTCCATTTCTGATATTTACTTACATTTTTTTTCAGTCAGAGCCTCTCCGTGAAGCAGTCCTGAAAAGAGCAGACTAAGTACTAAAATAGAACAGAAAATAGTGCCGTTGTGTGCAAGACCTGAATACCTGATTTTGAAAGATTTTTACCCTCCATTCATGCATTCATCCAGCAAGTATTTATTGAGCCTGTTTTTTACAAGGCATTATGCTGGCCCTAGGACCAAGAATATCAGGGTTGATAAAACGCAGCATTCTGGGGGTGGAGATGGAAAAGTGAAATGTGCAGCATTGTCGCAGTGAAGCAAAGTTGCTCTGATAGGGGAGGATGTCGGGAGGGCGGGGGCAGGAGGGTGGGGAGATTTGCTTTGGGAGGGTCGCGGAAACCGGGATACAGAGAACCAGAGTGTCGGCTGAGTGACAGCCATCTCCAAGACTCCAAGGCAGAATAGGAGCCTGATGTGATCCAAGAACCCATAGTAGTCATGAGTGAAAAGAAGAGTGACATCTTACCAGCTTCCATCTAGAGATGCCATTGAAAAGAAAAGTTCCGTTGGAGTTTCATAGCTGTTGGTCTGTAATTTTTCATATCATCGGTGACCAAGTTCATCCCTGTTCTCCAGGCATTCCTAGTGTGTGGTTGCTGAGCACTGTGCTGAGTGCACGCAGTGGGGACTCAAAGGACCCATGCCGTTGGAGAACTTGGTGCTGAAACCGTAGAAACTCCTAGTGATACAGTTACTGTGACTCATAAGCAAGCCCGAGGTGATTTGATACGGACTGTATGATCACCACTAGCCTATATAGATTGCTTTACATTTAAAAAGTGTTCTCACATACATTTACTCATTTAATCTTCACGCTAACCCGAATTAGTTCCTCAAAAAAAGTGCATGTGAGCGTGAAGGCTTTGGGCAGCCCGCTGAAACTGAGGAACAGGTGTCTGCCATCACTGAGCCATTGAATTTCAGTGCACCTCCTGCTTGTGCGGACTAGGGCGCTCTCTTCGAAGAGTCCCATTATTAGAAATGAAAGCAGGAGTGACTACAGAGGTTATTTATTTCATGCACACCTTTCACATACATTTCTACGATCAGGAATGGAAGTTGAATGTAATTTTAGTTTTGTCTAGTCGTGGAGATTTTCTGCCTTCTGTGAGGGTTCTTGTCTAGAGAGCTCATTCTCGTGTTCGAGGAGAAGAAGGTTCGGGTTTGAGAAGATGGCTGTGTCCATAAATGCTGTTGACTTTGTTGTTCTGTATGGAGGCTTTTATCAGAACAATAAAGGGTAAATAGGGTGATCTCTGCTCCAGTGGAGAGGTCGAATGGTTACATTACACAATCTTCTAGAGCATCTTGCAGCAAATACATGGGTTATATTAAAAATTGCAATCATATCATTTTTTATAGTAAATTGCTGACCTTATGCAGTAGAATCAGCTTTATTGAATTTCGCCAAAAATGCGTTTATAATTCTGCCATACACACATGATATTCATGTCCTTTATGTCCATGTGGAAATGTCCCTTTTTATGATGTTAAACAAATTAAATCGACTTTCTCCTGAGCTGCTGTGCGTCACCTTTAAGATCCACTCTCAGGAGTTGAACCTCCACAGGGCAGAGCTCACCTCCATCAGCTCGGATATCATTACATTACACAGAACACCGGAGTCTGGTGCCCTCGGAAGCCTTGCCCCAGCGACACAGACCTGGCTTTGGAATTATTTTGAGGTGGTTCCACGGCCGTTAATGTATATCGTGCATACAGCTGAACGCTAACAAGGCCTTACCATAATTACTCTGTTTTGAGGAAATGGTAGGTATTTGTTTAAAAGCATTTCATGATGGACTGAGAGTAGTATATGCGATATGGTTGGTTCTTAGCTATTCGCTGGTGAATATTCATCACAGAAGTTTAATCCTAGATCGGTTCTTTAATTCTCTGTAGCTCTGTTCCCTTTCCAACCAGGGATGGATCCAGATGCAAACTAGTTTTCACGTCAGTCTAACAGCAAACACAATCAGGAAGTTATAATGCATATTTAGGTGAAACAAACATTTTTAAATTATCTGCTTCTTAGAATCATTGCTCTGAGTTTGTTTCTCCTTTATATGGACTGTTAGGTATATGTCTATATATTTGTTTTATGAATTGCTAGTTCCCAGTTTCTTACCCAGAGACAGTATGATACAGTGGGAAATCCATTCATCCATTCTCTAATTTATTAAATGCCCATTTTCTCTGTGGTCAACATTTGTGCTAAGCACCGAAAATATAAAAATAAGATTTAATATTAGTGGTCTAATGAGGTTCCACGAAAGGCGGCGTATGGGTGATAACAAATTACAGGGGCTCTGATAGGTGTATGTGGAGGGGCCCAGAGGACGGGGTGACCAGGTCCGTGGTGGGGCAGGAGGATTAGAGGAGAAGGGTTAGAAAAGGTGTCATTGTAGGGGAGGTCACCCTTACAGGTGTCCCCAAGAGGATTAGTTGTCTTTAAGGTTGGGGGAGCAGTTGCTGACTTTAATCTCTGCAGAGATGGGATGGGACCATTGTCTCTGAGACCAGGAATGGCCTGGAGATTCAGGAAACAGGCTGGAAAGTTGGAGAGGTAGGCGGGGGTCAGACCTTATGTGTGGTAAGTCAAGGGTTTGGGTTTTATTATGTGGACAGTGGGGAAGCAATGAAGAGTTTTATGTTGAATAATATATCTTGTTTGTGTTTGAGAAAGCTCTCTCTGAAGGCAGGGGGTAGGCAGTTGGGAGTTCGCTGCAGTAATTCAGGTGAGAAATGATGGATGGACAAGGGCGGTTGTTGTGGGGTTGGAGAGGATGGATTAGGGACGGTGTGGGAGTAGAATCTGCAGGCGTTGGTGGCCGAGTGATGGAAGGAGTGAAGGGACGAGAGGCGTCTGCGCTCACTGTCAAGGTTTTGGCCTGGGGACCCGGATGGAGGAGAACGGATAGAGTGGAGAGAGTGCTGGGACGGTAGTCTACAACGTGGGGTCCAGAGAGGGCCCCTGCATGATTAGTGCTTACGTTGGTGGCTGCACCACGGTGTGTCACCGTCAGACATCAGTGGCATGGTGTGGGTCTCCTGGCTTTCATGTTGCTTCCATGCGGCGACCGTCAGGTGTGCTCTCTGTGCAGAGACACTGATGAGTGGTCTCACTGAAATTGGAAGTCTCTGAAGATAGAGAAGATGGCATTTGTGAAGCAAGTGGTATTTTATCTGGAAATGGCTTCTCTATGAGAAGGCTGTCACTGCTTCCTGGTGAAGCCTGCCTCTCCTTTCCAAGAAGAGGGTCCCACTGAAGCGGACCAGGATCACGGTGGGCTGCCACTGGAAATGGTTCTTCCGGAAAGCTCCCCTCTCCCCCTGCCTTCTACCCTGAGTTTGACTGTTTATTTTATTTATTTATTTGCTCTTTTTATGTTTGTGTGTATTTCCACTAATCTACTCATGACGGCCAGCAGTCTCTGCTGATGTAGTCTCCACGGGTGTCAGGGCCTCCCTGCACAGTGTACGACCTGATGGTGACAGCGACCTTGACCCTGCATGTGCCTTGGTTTTCTGGTAGCAGATGGCCTTCTCGGTACCTTAACTCTTAGGAATCTGTGAGTCAGAGGGGTAAGTGTGGAGCTAAGGCAGAAAGCCCAAGGCAGCAGCTCCAGCAGGAGTGAGAGTGAAAGAGACCCAGTTAGTGCTGTTAGTGATCGATGACTCCCTGGGAGGTCACAGAGCTCAGTGCAGGTCCCCTGGAGGAGGGATGGGGAAGAGCATTTTCCTTCCTCAGACTCCTCCTCTGGCGCTGGTCCAGCTCCACCCCAGGCGCACTCAGCCCAGACTGCCCTGCGGCTCCGTCCGGACCGTGCTTGGGGCAGAGTGCACTTGTTTGGGTGGTGGGCTATGATCTGCAGTTTTAGAAAGCATACAGGTTGCACACCTTTTTCAAAAAAGTATATGTGAAAGCAAGTTTCTTCCCTGTAGGCATTTTGCTCAGTTGGCTTTTGTCCAGCCTTTTCATGGAAAACAGCCTCCTTATTTGTTTTGGGGCTGCTTTAAAGCTGGATATCTCCAGAATTCACCCCTCTGGTCCCCGCATTAGAGTCACCTGCAGGACGGCTCCCTGTCCCCCAACCCCCCCCCCCCCAGCCCTGTCTGGTCTCTCAGTGACCATTTCTGTCTGGGATGATCCCTGTTGTAGTCCACTTTGATGGCTTTTGCCTCTTCCTTCTGCCTTTTTTTAGATTAAGATTTTTAAACATTAAAAAGAAATTGTTAATGAATGGTTTGGATGTGCGGTATTGCCATTCTTTTGTCTCTAGTAACTTTTCCAGACATTGACCTAAAGAGCCTTTCTCCTTCCTCCTTCCCTGCATACATGGTGGCGGGGAGGGGGAGGAGGGAAAATTATGGAGAAAAACAGGTTAAAGATGACTTCCAGTGTAAAACGAGAGGGAAAAATCAATGTTTAAGGAAACCCAAAAAAAGCACCTCTCATTATAGTAATTAAATGGCAGCATTTAACCTATCAGAATGTTCTGCATGTGTGAGAGACAAGCTGAGGAGCTGTGGGTTTGAAATTACAGCTCTAATCCTCGGGGAAGAGAATAGTTAAATAATTTGTTTTTGAGGTGCGAGAGCAGAGCCGGGGAGGTTGTGAGTGTGCGTGTGCGCGTGCGCGCATGTGTGTGCCCCGTGAGGGTGAGGGGCCGCGGTGCCTGTGTTTACCGAGAATACCCTGGAGGTCGGTATTTATCAGCACCTGTGTGCTGTCAAGAAGCACACAAGCTGCTGTCGCCCGTTCATTAGGTTTCCAGAAGAGTCCGGGTCTCACCTGTGGCCAGGCGTTGCATCATAAGCGTAGGACTTGCTTCACTCCGGCCCTCTGGGACACACAGGAATAGATTGGAGAGGAGGCCGAGTGAGACGGACTGAGAAAGAGAGACGGAATTAGGGAAGGAAGGAAGCAAAATAATTTCAAAGAATGTGCATGGCACAGACTATCAGGGCAAAGCATCCCGACTTGCAGGGCCGGCACTCACAGGCCAGGCTGGACATTCTGCTGAGCGCGGGGCCAAAGGGACAGGGGCCGCCTTCTCCATTCGGCCTCCTCTGCCAGTGTTCACGGCCGCGGGCAGGGTTCCTCCTAGGCCGTGAGGCAGCAATGGGATCTCTGTGAATGACGGGGATTAGCCATGGGTCCTGTCTGCCCCGTCAGTGGCGTGACCTTTGTCCCTCTGTGCCCCTGGCTGCAGTCTGTGCTGCTGTTAACGCTCTGGGCCTCTGCAAGCTGCTCCGTTTCTCCCCGGATATTCCCGGAGCTTGGCAGCTGCAATCAGAATTCCACAGGATAGGCTGACACATGGCAAAGGGGAGCCGTGCACATCTGTCCCTGTGTCCCTCGTTAGGGCACGAGCTCTTCAGTGACTTGGGGTGGGGGTGCTGATATACTGTGTTCCTTTTAGGCTCACAGTCCCCGCCGGTCTCCATGAAAGCACGAAGGGTTTCTATTATACTAATAAGGAGCCCTGGGGACGCTGGTTACAGTGTGATAATCGTCCCCTTGGAGGGCCTGAGGCAGTCTGTGTGCGCTGACCTCATCCTGGGGGAGAGCTGATGAAACTCGGGCTGCAGCGCAGCCTGCCGTGGAGGGGGTGGGGCGGGGTTGCTGGGTGTTTCCTCTCCTGCTTCATTATTACCAGTCTTGCTTGTCTTTGGGGCATTTCATCAAAACTTACTCAGTTTTGCTTAAGAACTTTCAAGAGCTGATGAACCTAATGGAAAATTTTCTGTAGTAACTCAGTACAGCGACTCACTTCACAAATACCAGCTAATTAATCCTCAGAGCACCCTGGGAAGTGGAGGGGGTCATAAGGGCAGTGACATTTTTAAATTTCCATTTTATAGACTGAGAGACTGAGACACCTGAAAGAATCTGTGACTTGGGCCCGAGGGGGACCACAGATCTAGAAGCTGAGATTAGAACTTCTCTGCCCTTTGGCTTTTGTTGGAACTGTTAGATCCAACCTTAGAGGCATCTAGAAAATCACCTGGATTTTGCTTCTCCTCCCATCCTTCCCCCTGATCCCTACTTGACGCACGTCTGGGACCTAAGTTCGAGTTCATAAATACAGATCCCTGTCATCGGTTGTAATTGCTGCCTGGTATTCTGCTGAGAGTCTATACCGTCATTTATTGTAGCCAGCCCCCTAGATGGACATCTAGATTATTTCTGTTTGTTACCATAATAGCAACTCTTCTTTAATATCCTTGAGAAATAGGCATTTTCTTCCTTTTGTGAGTATCTTTTTAGAGTAGAAACCTTAGAGTGGAACTCTGGGTTAGGGAAACGGGCTTGTTTTCGTCTCCTTGTGCATTGCTGGCTTCCCCTTGGACGGCCTGTGTCGGCTCCCGTGTCGACAGCTGCCATCGGTGCGTTTGAGCCGGAGTGTGAGCTCCGTGTCGTCAGCTGTGTCGTCTTCACCGTGTCTTCTTCCGATCAAGTGTAGAAGCCGCCGCCCAGTTACATGTATACCTCAACAGCATGGAAATAGTCACCTATTTCTTTTCTTTTATGGGTTTAGTTTTCTTGTATCGAATTCGATTTGTTGTTAGTAGAGCAACAGGGGATAGAACTTTCTTTCTTCCTAGTGACCAACATGATTGTTTAGCACCATTTTTCCCCCGCTCACGTTACATGTCACCGTTACCATATATGAAACTCTTAAATATGCTGATGTATGATCAAGGACGATTTGTTCTTGTTCTCAGATATATGTATTGCTTGTTGTATCCTAATTGTTGTAGATTTGTTACATTTTCTAATCCGTGTAGTATAAGTCGTACTCATCCTTTGTTCTTTTGAGGAATATTCCTGGCTTTTCCGGCCCTTCTGTACTCCTTTTTTTTTTTTTTTAAAGATTTTATTTATTTATTTGACAGAGAGAGAGAGAGAGGGCACAAGCAGGGGGAGTGGTAGGCAGAGGGAGGGGGAGAAGCAGGCTCCCCGCTGAGCAGAGAGCCTGATGTGGGACTCGACCCCAGGACCCTGGGATCATGACCTGAGCTGAAGGCAGATGCTTAACCGACTGAGCCACCCAGGTGCCCCGTGGCCCTTGTGTACTTCTAAGCTCATGTCAGAATCACCATATCAGGTTTCCTCCTCTCCTCCTCGATCCCACCTCTCCCTATGCCAGTCAAAAATAAAATACTTTTGGAATTTGGATTATTACATCCAATATAGAAATGGCTTTGGAGAGAATTGGCATTTTTGTGATACACAGTTTTCCTCTCATGAAGGTGGTGTATCTTTCCAGTAAAATATGCTCCTCACTGATGAAGTTTGACACTGTTCTTATTTACACTTATAGGGCCTTAATTTTTTTTATATTTTCTAATCTTTGCCAATAATTAGGAAAGCTATGGATTTTTATGTTTTAAAAATTATCTTACTGTATTCTTTTTAATAGTCCTAATTGTTCTTATTGGTTTTCTCAGTAACACATTATGTGAAAATAACATTTTCCCTTTCCATGTTATATGACTTTGTTATTATTTTGACTGGACCTTCCAGAACAGGATTAATTAAATACATATGCTCAAGGAAGTAAAATGTTTCTCTTCAAAGCAACAGTTTAGAAACGAAGGGCATAGGAATATGAAAGAAGAAAGATCCCTGGACTTTTTACCTATGTTAGCTAATGTGTATTCTTTGGCCAAAAATGTTTGACATGCTCATAACAACTTTGTATGAGACTAGAAAGTCAACATTATTTCCATATTTTCAGGCGGAAAAGCTGAGACAGTGGACATGATTTCCAAAGTCACTTGGCCAGTAGGTCAGTGACTAGACTCCAGAAATGCTCTCTGTGTGAAATGGAGCCTCCGCCTCGGAGAGGGAGGTGAGGGGGCTGGTGGTCAGTTGAGCTGCTGCCCTTGCCAGCACCGCCACAGCCCTTCCTACAAACACTGTAGAGTCTGGGACGAAAGGGCAAGTTTTTGACTTAAAGAGGAGAATACTGTGGGACATCAAAGGTGACCTCTCCTGTCTTGAGGGGGTGTGCGCTAATCGCAACTTCTGTGTCCTCAGGCTGCTGCTACCCTCACCCTGAGACAGATTATGGCAATGGATGGAAAATGGAGTCGTTTTATTAACATGGGGCTGGGTAGTGCAGGGTAGGGCACTGGGGCAGCCATTGTCACCAGATCTGGTCCCTCTGTGCATTGTCACCAGATGGTAAGATTTGAACTCTGCTTTTAGCTGTCTCTTCCCTGCACAGAAACTTGGGGTAGCTCATTCTTTTTTTTTTTTTTTTTAAGATTTATTCATTGAGAGAGAGAGCGCACATGTGCATGTGGGAGCACTAGTGGGAGGGACAGAGGGAGAGGGAGAGAGAGAATCCCTAGCAGACTCCCCACTGAGCGCTAGGCCCAACTCGGGGTTCGATCTCACGACCTCAAATCACAACCTGAGTAGAAGCCAAGAGTCAAAGGCCCAGTCAATTTTGCCACCCAAGCGCTCCTGTAGTTCTTCATTTCTTATAGATCAGATCCTGCCTGTGCACCTGTGCATACTCTTTCCAACCTGGGGTGTTTTTTTTGCCATCTTTTTATTTTGAATAATTTCAGAACTACTGAAGAATTGAATGGTGCACTGAACATCCAGATATCTTTTACCCAGTCTCTCAGTTGTTAACATTTTACCACATTTGCTTTCTCTCTCTCTCTCTCTCTCTCTCACTCTCTTTCTACACACACACTTTTTTTTTTTTTTTTAAGATTTTATTTATTTGACAGAGAGAGAGACAGCGAGAGAGGGAACACAAGCAGAGGGAGTGGGAGAGGGAGAAGCAGGCTTCCTGCTGAGCAGGGAGCCCAACGCGGGGCTCGATCCCAGGACCCTGGGACCATGACCTGAGCTGAAGGCAGACGCTTAATGACTGAGCCTCCCAGGAGCCCCTTATTTCTGTTTTAAAAGTAAGTTGCAGGTACTATGACACTTCAGCCCCAGTTACATCAGCATGTCTCCTAAAATAGGGCATTCTCTCATGTAACCGCAGCACACTGTCACACCTAAGAGATTAACACTAATTCCATAAAATGGTCTCACGTGTAGTCCATACTTAAATTTTCCCAGTCCCCAAATTTCTTCTGTACCCTGTAATCAGGGGCATTTTATTGCTGTGTCTTTTCATCAGGAACTGTCCTCTTGCCTTTTCTTGTTTTACTTGTCATCGACTGTTTTGAAAAGGTCAGTCAGGTCAGTTTTATAGAATATCATATATACTGGATTTGTCTCATTGTTTCCCCTTGATAAGGTTGAAATTATTGTATCATATCAGAAGGTGAGAAATGTCAGATTCTTGCTAACGGTGGTGTTGTCGATCACTTGGTTCATCTGGTAACTACCAGATTTCTCCACCGTAAAATTCTCCTTTGTAATAAGTCATCTGAGAAGTGCTTCTTTGAGGGCGTGTTCTCTTATTGCTCAAGAACCTTTCATTCAATGGTTTTAGCAACCATTGGAGAACCTTGCTCAAATCAGCTGTTTCTTTGGGATTTTAAAAATAATAATTTCCTAATTTTATTGTTTTATATACATTTATTGCCTAGTAGTTTTCTATAAAATACTTTCTCACCTTCCCTCTTCTGTCTCTCTCTCTCTCTCTTGCTCTTACTTTGAGTATCACCGTATACTCTTTAGTTCAGAGTATTATAGTCAATTATTATCATATTTCATTTTAATGCTCACATTGTTCTGAGTTAGCTCAGTGGGCGCCTGTTCAGGTTAGCTCCTGGGTCCCTTGCTTTTTGGCACAAATGTCTCAGGTGCACCTTTTACTGCCTGTGACCTAAGCCAGGTATTAGACATTTTCTGCAAATGTTGTTTAGTAGGAATGTTACTTAGAAGCTGGGATCTGGACACTGGTTTTACACACACACACACGGTTTTCTTTTTTTCACATGATAACATAAGTGTATACATGTACACACAATTCAAACAATATTACAGGATTTTCCTTTTGCCTCTTATTTTACATTTATATCTTTTCTTATGGTGAAAAACTGGATTTTTCAGAAGTTTGGTACAGTTATCATTTATTGTTTCTCATAAAGAAAAATGGTTTTTAAGTTACACACTAATATTATCACCAACATTTCTCTTACTGAGGAGCTTAAGAAAGCTTTGAGCTATCTTTGCAGTTCTTTCTGTCCTTAGATCAGATTAGAAGTTTTCAAAGTTTTACATCTGTAGAGCTCCAGGGCTCCCCAGAACCCTTTCAGGGAGTCAGGTCAAAATGACTGTCATAGCCAGCCATAAGACATTATTTACCTCCTCACTGTGTTGACGTCAGCAGTGACAGTGCGGAAGCATTGCTGGGTAAGCCTACTGGCCTCTTGCTGTAGTTTCTACTGCTGTGCACTTGAGGTTTAAAAAAAAGCCATTTCATTGAAGACTGTCCTTGATGAAAGAGTAAAAATGATTAATTTTATTAAATCTTGCCGCTTGAGTATGCATCTTTGTAATATTCATGTGACGAAATAGGAAATAGGCATAAAGCACTTGCTGCGTACGCAGCAGAGTGGTTGCCTGAGGAGAAGTTCTTGTGTGATCGTTTGAGTTATGAGCTGAACTAGCTGCTTTTCTCCTTGGATGTCGTTTTTACTTGAAGGAATGACAGAGAAGCTGTGATAAAGTCAGACTTCATATTTGGAAGACACTGTCTCAAAAAAAAGAATAGAACGAGCCTGTTGTTTGGTGGGAAACATACTGACAGTATTTGTTGTCAGTAATACAAGTTGAACTTTCAAATGAAATTAGAATTTTGGAAAAACATGTATCCACCACCGTGAACATTAACCCCACAGTTAATGAATTCAGAGGACATCATGGTGATGCTAAGGAGTGTGCTATTTTGATAGTGTATGAAAAGTATGCCATCCTTTGGAAACTCTGCATACCTTAGCAAACCAATATTTCCTAAATGATCAATGCATGATTTTATAAAATTACACATGAGTAAAATGTCCATTCAAAGTGCAAGATAGACCAATGGATTTTAATGGAACAGGATATGAAAGTTTACTGATAGGATTTCAGATACCACATTGCAACGAATCCATAAGAAACTGCCACTTGTGGGGACTCCTGGGTGGCTCAGTTGGTTAAGCGGCTGCCTTCAGCTCAGGTCATGATTCCTGGGATGAGTCCCACATCAGACTCCTTGCTCAGTGGGGAGTCTGCTTCTCCCCCTGCCTGCCGCTCCCCCCACTTGTGCTCTCTTTCTCTCACTCTGACAAATAAATAAAATCTTAAAAAGAAAAAAGAAAAAAAAGAAACTGCCACTTGTGGAGTTTTGGTGTAGTATCACAGAAGAATATCCACAGTTATCTGAGAAAGCTATTAAAAGACTCCTCTCGGGGTGTCTGGGTGGCTCAGTAGGTTAAGCATCTGCCTTCAGCTCAGGTCATGATCTCGGGGTCCTAGGATTGAGCCCCATGTTGGGCTCCCTGCTCAGCAGGCAGTCTGCTTCTCCCTCTGCCCCTGACTCTGCTCCTGACTCATGCTCACGCTCTCTCTCTCAAATAAAAAATAAAGTCTTTAAACATAAAATAGAAGTAAATAAAAGACTCCTTCCACTTTTGCACTACATATTTGTACTAGTCTGTATTTTCTTCATTTGCTTTAACCAAACCAACATATCACAGCTGATATGAGAATCCAGTTGTCTTCTATTAAGCCAGACATAAAGGAGATTTGCAGAAAAGTTAAATTGTGCTACCCTTCTCAGTAATTATTTTTTGTTCTGGAAACTAGTTATTTCTTTTTTTTAAGATTATTTATTTGAGAGAGAGAGCGCGCGATTGTGCGTGCAAGTTGGGGGAGTGGCAGAGGAAGAGAATCTTCAAGAGACTCCCCGCTGAGCATGGAGCCTCACCCAGGGCTCAATCTCCTGACGCATGAGATTGTGACCTGAGTTGAAACCAAGACTCTGATAGTTAATTGACTGAGCCACCCAGGCACCCCTACTTATGTTGTTTTGTTTTATTTTGTTTTATAATAAAAATATTATTCATGTTAATATGTAGTAAGTTTATTACTATAATTTTTAAGTGAATTATTTTTAAATTTCTTAGTTTTGATATTTTTTAAAAGACTTTTTAAGTAATCTCTGCACCCAACGCCGGGCTCGAACTGACAACCCCGAGATCAAGAGTTGCGTGCTCTTCCGACGGAGCCAGCCAGGCACCCCTTCAGTTTTGATTTTTTAATTGAGGAATAATTGACATACAGTAGTATTAGTTTCAGGTGTACAACATAGTGACTCAGTATTTATATACATTATGAAATGGTTGCCAGGATAAGGCCGGTTACCATCTGTCACCATACAAAGTTGTTACAGTATTATTGACTATATTCCCTTTGCTGTACATTATATCCCTGTGTCTTATTTATTTTATAACTAGAAGTTTGTGCCTCTTAATCCCCTTCACTGATTTTGTTCACCTCCCCTCCCTTCCCTCTGGCAGCCATCAGTTCTCTGTCTCTATGAGTCAATTTCTGCTTTATTTTTTATTTTTATTTTTATTTTTTTCTGACATAATTAAATTCTTTTTTAAAAAAATTTTTTTATTATTTTTTTATTTTTTAATTAACACATAATGTATTATTTGCCCCAGGGTACATGTCTGTGGATCCTCAGGCTTACACATTTCACAGCACTTACCATAGCACATACCCTCCTCAATGTCCATA